>OY728128.1:1427586130-1428836130 GCA_963277665.1 Viscum album
TATTTCCCAAAATTCCTTCCTTGTTTTTATCCCCATTAAATAGATTCTCTTTTGTTGTCAGGAATAATATCCTAGGAATTCTCTAGGTATAAGCCAAAAGTGGTTCTCAAAAGAGGAGGTATAATTATTAACCATGAATTTTCATTTTATTTATTATTCTATATCTTTAAGACCGTATTAAAAACATTGTGTCATAAAAAAATTTCATCTCCAACAGAATAAGATGTTTTTATGTTATTATAATAATATAAATTCATCTCACCTTTCATAAAATGTGAAATGAAACCACTAACAGTGAGTACAGCAGACTACAACTTCATGAAATGATGAAAATATTTTTCCATCACCACCTCTCACTAATGAATAAAAGGATATATTTATTGGTTATATGAATTATAATAAGTAAATATTTATTCGTCTATAATTATAATATCATTTTTTATTTCTTACCTTCCAATTCGTTGAAAAATAATAAATTTTCACCCGAATACATGCAGATTACAACTTCCAAGAAAAGATCTCATATGTTTTTCATTTTATTATCACATGGATAGTAATAAGTGTATATTTAATAAATCTATATTATATATATTATGTTTAAATTATTATTTAAAATATAATTTATATATAAATTTATTTTTACTATTTATCCAAAAAAATAGAAATAGTGATCATGCGTATATACGACCAACCGTCTCCGTGAATGGTGAAATTAATTTTTAAATTTCTACTTTTATGGATGGATATAGTAATATTTTTTAATATGATTTCTATATCAAGATTTAAATTTTACAGATGATGGAACCATAATTAATTTATAAGTACAAAAACTAATGTACAAAAAAATATATGAAAAACAAAGGAATTATTACACAAAACAATCATTTAAACAATGAATGTATATTGAGTGGGTGAAAAAGTGATATAAATAAATAATATATGTTATGATATATATGAATATTGTTATTGAATATAATTATAATAACCCTATATTTATTATAGAAGAGTTTTGAATTTCTATGAGGAAATAGAATACATGAGGTAAGGGATTCTCATCTCACATTTAATTCATTACAACATAAGTCACATTAATAACATGATTATTTTATGTGGTTTATAAAATTTTGATGAAGGAATATAATTATTACCATCATGATAAATATAGGTATATGAAAATACATCTGTGGATCTCTCTTTCCTATGGTTTTAATGTGAATGTTACCTATGTGGTTAATGTTTTATGTTACAATCTCATTTTTAATCATGATTGTTTACGTCAATGTTTCTGAAGATGAAATATTGGGATCTTCATCTAAATAAAGAAAAGAATTTTCTTATTCTTTATTAATTTCTTGAGAATATTTTTTTTCATTTTATTTTACCCACTATATATACATAGGAAACTAAATTAATGTTTTTGATAAAAATGATTTATTTATATCATCGATATAAAATAATTTTTCATTTATATAAATATATTCTAAAAAATATTTCAAAACATATTATTATTTTATCCAATTATTTTCTGTATAAATTTTAGTTTTTTTTAAAATAAATTGTTGGAATGGAATATTATTATCATTTTCCAAATGATGAGCATTTGATTTTTTATAAAAAATGTGAATGAAATATTTGATCTAACGTATATGGCATGAATAGACTTTTCCTCTTCTATGAACACTAAATAATTTGAAGATTTTATTCCATGTATTCAAGGTAATTTTAAAAGAAATTTTTTTCTTTAATATTTTTTGAAAATATTTAAATTATGAAGAAGTTATTTGAAATTGAAAATTATAATTTCCACATGAAATTCACCAAGTGATATTATAAATGAATTTTCTCTATATGATGCATTCATTGATGTTTCAAAATATTTACTGGGGATATGATTCAATGATACCTTCCTTATTAATTAACCAAATGTATTATTATAAGGATTAAAATAGTTTTATTAAATAATTTCTTTACCAAGGGTTATGTTATGATGAAGACATGAAATATTTATAAAACTTATTTTTTCCCATAGTAAATTCTATGATAAAATGATGACGAAACCCATTTTATTTTATTGGGTTATAATAAGTTTAATGTTTCATTATATTGTAGAGAAAATATTTATGATTTTCATTATTTTATTTGTGGGACAAGAATTATATAATCCTCAAATTAATTTGGTTAAGATAGTAATCTTATGAGTAAAATATGATATGAATTGGGGGTGAACCCAATTCACTAGGTGTATTTTTCAACTATTTTTTTTTGGGATTGAATCTTAATTACTGTGATGGTTGGGAGAGTGATCACATTCCCCTATTATAGTCTTATAAATGATCCATGACTATTAATGAAATCATTTATATACTTATTATTATGCCAGAAATCTATGTCTTATGACAATATAATGATCTCATGTATTTTTTTTTCATGAACCATTTCTGATTCATGTCTTATGAACTACAAATATTTATTCCTTGACTCTTGTTTTTTAGATATTATATTTAAGGAATGATTTTTTTATTCTAAGGTTTTAATATATTTTCCCCATGTTATGTTGATATCTTCATTTTTACACTTATTGAGTATCTAATATCACAATTTGTTATATTATCATTTTTCAAGTGATGAAAAGTGTTTTTATATATGATATGTATAAGAAGATTTATAGTTATTAATCAATTAGTAGAAGATGATGTAGTCCACTTATGAAACTTTTTTTTATGTTTCCAAGTTTCTAAATATACAAATCCAGTAAATTATTTCATTGATCATTATGATATGTAATGAATATTACAATAATGAGATGTAATATCTATGTATGAAGAGTCTGGATCACTATTTTTGGTATCAAAAAAATGTTTAATTGAACCATAGAATCCTAGATGGTAAAACATTATTGAGAAAATGAGAGACAATTCAATGTATATGAGACTATCCTTCAATTTTGGCGATGGATATAGTGGATGGTTTCCAAGTAATTACATCCATATTTGGATACTACAAGATTATGTGTAGCCGAAACATTTAAACCTATGGTTAATTAATATAAAAAGGGCACATTGGTCATTAACTCTATCCTCACATTGTGAATAAAAATGGGCTTTAATTCACACATTTTTGTAAACTGTTGAGGGATATTTTTTAAATTTCCCAAACACTTTACAAACCATCATTATAAATTGGAATAGATTCTGAACATGAAAGAACTAGGTAAAATAGAATGTTTTTAAAATTAAAAATAATGTTTCATGATTTATTCATAATATTAATTATTTTTCATGGCTTATCATTCTGATTAAGGGTGTTAGGTGGTCACGCTAACCATATTGTTTTTTCTAAGGGATTTATGATGTAATGATAAAGTTGTGATTGGTATAATTAAACTCATATATTTAAGTACCATATATGATACAGGTCATATGAATTCATATATATCTAGAATATTCTATAGGATTTTTAATTACTATCCTTAATTTTTAGATATTTAATTATCAATTATACTACATAATGGTATTATGATCAGAACACAAGTCCGTGATTCTTCTCAACTTGATGTTTGTGGGAACAAGCTTCAATAAAATCTTATTATTCATCTTATGGATTAATTTTATTTTATATTTTTCATAGATTTGATTTCAATACATAAATCCCACATAACATTTTGAGGATGTTAGGTCCCATTTGGGGTTCTAAACAAACCTATAATCATCTCATAGTGTGATGATAATCATGAACATTTTATGGGAATCACATCCCTTGTATGGGTAATTATTCCTTTGTAAAAGTGGTGTTTATTTGAGTTATCTAGGGAAAAACTCAATACTGAAGATATAACTATTCTCTACGATATTTTTAATGTATTGATAGATATTTTCTCATGTCTTATTCAAAATAATGATGTTGATTTATCCTTAGAACTCATACCTCGTGGGACAACTATTCAAAAAACTCCATTTATAATTACCTTGATCATGTTAGAGGAATTGATAAAAAAATGCAGGAGAATACAAACAAGATATTTATTTTCCCAAATATTTCCTCTTGGGTTGAATCTATAAATTTATCTAATAATAATGATGGCTTAACTAGACTACGCAATTATTTTTAGTAAGTGAACTAGATCACAAACAAGAACATGTTTATATTATATCATATTGATGAATTTTTTGATCTATATGGATATAAATACATTTAATCAATTTAACATCGTTTTGTATATCAAAAATTTGTTATCATTATGTTGGATATATCCACGATACCATTGCACACAAGGTATGGATTCTATGAATATATAGTTATTCGAGTTGGTCTTACTAATTCCTCATATATGTCTATTTATCTTTTTAATAATGAATTTATTGATTACTTTAATCATTTTATTATACTATATAAAAATTATATTCTTATATATTTAAAGAGAAAGAAAGAGTAGAAATGTCACATGAGAATTTTGATAAAGATCCTAAATAACGATAAGTTATATGAAAATATTCTGAGTTAGAATTCAATATAAATTTTTTTTCATTTTTTGTCATATAATACAAAGAGATTGTATATATATAGATAAAAAAGAATAATGTTATTGAAACATGTACCAGACCAACTACTATAAATAAATTAAAAAATTTTCCTAGTATTCATGACATTATTGAAGGTTTTTAGTGAATTTTTCAAAAATATCTTATCAACTGAACATTTTTTCTTTTGATTTATCAAAATTCCTTTAGGGAATTGAATATGAAAACATTTCAATGAAATAATGATAATATTATTAATAAAATACATGATTACATAACCTTATTATAAAGATGGGTTTTTAATCTATAATAATTCATCATATAAGGAATTGGTATGTCCTCTCATATATAGTTATATGATGATAGATTTTTCCTCATGGTAATTTAAGGTTTATGGGAAAACATTCCCAAATCAGAATTTTGTGTAAGCTATAGTAATCATTTTAATAATGATATGGTGGAATTATTTGATTGATAATGTTATGATATAAACGCTAATCATAAATGTATTAAGTATATATTAAAACCTAAGTATTTGAATATTTTCTTGAGATGATAGTTGTAATGCATAAAGATTATGAACAACCATGTAAAAGTGAACAAGTTGGAAAATGCTTTGAGTCAAAGAGATGATGATAGTTTCTATCACAAGGGTCACAAAGAACTAATATTTATGGATTTTCAATCAATTAATATTGAAATATTAAATTAAGGTAATATCCTTTATCTTTCACAAATTAGTTTTCAACCATATATCTATGTAAATATTAAAGAGGTTCAGATGGAAGATTTATAGTAGTAGTAGAACAGAAAAAAATTACCTAATTTTATCATTTATTTTTTCTGAATGATAAGTGTTAGGAAAAATTTATGTCTTCCTCCTATACTATATTTTAAAAAGAAATATTTTATGATTCCCATTGTTCACCATTATAAATTTATCCTTGAAATCTGTACATGTATAAATATATGAAAATTTATTTCTACTCAGAAAACATGAAGAGATATATTACTAAGTATGTATCTCAGTGGTTGGTTTATTAAAAACTTATGAAGATATAATTATTTAAAACGGTATTTAATAACCATAACCTGTATAATAATGTAAATGGGAAAAAGTAAACATGAAATTTCTGTTTGAAATCCCAAATACATTTATATCCCATAATGATATTTATGTATTAATTGATCATCTTATATTCTCTTCATAATTTATTTATATTAGATAATATTTATCTCTAGATTATATTCCTAGTATATATATTAATGAAGTGGTATGTTTTCCTAGAGTAAAATATTCTATTTGATTTGATTGGGATCTGATGTTTATGTTGATGTCTGGGTGAATTCTACAGTATGCTATGGATACAGAGCTATGTTTCAACACTGAATATCATCCTCAAAGAGGTGTAACATCTTGTAGAACAATTAAAACCATTTTAGATTTATTGATATATTGTTCTATGTATTTTTAAGGTGGTTAGGATCATAACCTACCCCTTATATACTTTTCATACAATAATAACATTCACTCGAGCATTTAGATAGATCCATTCGAATCCCGCAGCAGAATATTGTGTAGATCTAAAATGTACTGAGATGATGTTGGGGAAAGAAATATTTTATCACCTGATCAAGATTAATAAATGGAAATGATTGTTATAATGAGTAAAAAATATGTGGTCTACACAATGTTGATTGAAATGTTCTATTGACAATCATTGATGATATTCAGTGTTTTCTGTTGTTGAGAAGGTGTTTTACGGAATTTCCCCATGAAATAATGTCATGAGATTTACGATGTAACAAAAATTATCCCTAGTTATATTGTTCAATTATATATTCTTGATTTGTTAGAGATTGTATCTTATCACTTAGTTCTTCCACCAAACCATAACATGTTCAAAATATGTTCCATGTATATCTCTTGAGGAGGTACATACTTGAACCTTCAAATGAATTAAACTCGGAGTTCATACCACTAGAGAAATATATTTATTACTATGAATTACCAATGGAGGATCTAGATCTTAGAGATAATGTTCTATAAATCAATACAACCCACCTGGTCAATGTTTTTCTAAGAAACCAGAAATTTGAGGAATCCATATTACAACTAAGTACATGATTATGGAAAAGTATCCCCAATTTCGATTTTTAGATTAAATCAATTTTGGATGAAATTTTAATTTTAATGTGGTTATAATTTAACATACTAAATATTTATGAAATGCACATTTTTTCTATTAAATTTAATTTCATCGAGAGCTTGTGTTACATGAAATAATGAGATTAAAAAACTATGATATAAATTTAAATAGTTATTATTTATTATGAAAATTATAAACCAGATAATAAATTTGTGGGTCTCAAATGGTATAACTAAATTACAAAAATTATATGGATTAGACATTTTTAAAATAAATTCCTTAGTTATAAAATAATTATAAAAAAAAATTTAAAAATTTAAAATTTCATTGAATGTTTTTATTAAAAAGTATTATTATCATTTAATTGTGTTTTTATTTATATAAATTTAACTAATTATTGTTGGTGAAAAATGTTAATGAAATTTATATATTATATTCATTAAAAAATGTACCAAGAAACTAATATATTTGTAGTCATTAAATAAGAATAAATATAGTTTTATACTTAAGAACTATATTTTTTCTAAAAAAAGAGTGTCAACATGTTTTCCACACACATTTAATATTATTTTTTGTCCACATTATAGAAAATGTATTTTAAAAAATAACTACATTTTTGTAAATAATATTCAAATAATTATTAAGGTGAATTTTTTAGAATTTTTTAAAATATTATTTTTTCAACGAATAATTAAAAATAATGATTTTTTAAAAAAGTATAATATTGTAGAATTTAAAAGGTTTAATTTTAATTTATTATGAAATTAAATGTGACTTTTATAGAATTATATTATTATAAATAAATTTTATTTCATTGGAATCAATTTTATGTATAATTTTTATATGAATGTAATTTGTACATCTTAGAACTTTTTCACCGGAAAATAATTTTTTCATCAAGAATATATGATTACATTTTAAATAATTTATTTTATTCTATGAATTTAATTTTTTTAATATATTAGATATTTGAAATCATAATAATTAATATTATATAAGAAGAAAAAAATAATTTTTGTTCATAATTAATAGTGGAAACCGAAGAAATTAATTTTCATATTTAAGGTTAAAACAGGGTTTCAAGGGGAAACTAAAATATTTTTGTAATTTTGTAAGTAAACATGTATAAATCATATTTTATTTCCATATTTAAATCTTAATTTACACCAAATTATAATATATTTCTATTTTGAATCATTTTTATTAGTAATCAATTTCTTATTTTGTATTCTTTTAGGATATTTACACACGGGTTCACTCCCCCACTTATAAAAGGAGATGTCATCTACACGTCTCTTCACCTTAAAGATAATTTTTCTCCAATAATAATTCCAAAATACCTTCCTAAAATCCCATACCAAGTATTATAGTCCCTATTTGTCTAAAAAACATCCTAATAAGGCTTGAGGTAGAAACCTAAATAGGTTCTCCAAATAAGTTGTATAAATCATAACCATGAAATTTTTATTTATTCTTTCACAACCTTAAATTATTGTTGAACCATTGTGTTATAATACCTTCATTATATAACCAATATTCAATTTTTTTTAAAAAATTTCATTATCTTAGATCTATCCTCGATTCCATTAAATGGGAAAAGAATTTTTCGATTGTGTGTATGAGGGGTTGTCACCTTGCGAACGTATATAAATATTTTTAAATCACCACCTCAGAAAAGTTGATATTATTATTTACTTAAAATATTTAAATAATATTTGTGAAATTATTAAAAAAATTAATTATAATATAATATAAATCTTATTAGTATCCAATCTTCTAAAAAACGAAACAATCTCTAATGCATACACGTACTCTACTACCTATATGAAAAGATACAATATATTTTTAATTTTATTTTCACATAGATTTTAGTGAGTGTATATTTAATGAATATATATTACAAATATTATATATAAAAAATCCTTTAATCTTAAACTAATTCATACAATTATTTGGATCTATCTGTTGAAAAAGTGGAAACATTGCTAATGTGTACGTATGACTTACCATCTACATGAACCGTATAATTCATTTTTCTATTAAAAATTTATTAAATGAAAATAAATTATTTTTTAATATATGATTTAACAATAATTAATTTATGAGGACCAAACTTCTGAATAAAAAATTTCAATAAAATTTAAATTTTTATTACCCAAAATAATGTTTCTAACCAAGAATTGTTAAGGAATGGGTAATAAAAAGTTACTGTTAAATCATATATAGAATTATATATACAAATGTAGGTCAATTATATAATTATAATAATAATATATTTATTATATAATAGCTTCAAATGTTTAAAAATAAATTTTCGACTTATGATAAAGGATTTCAGTCTCACACTTACTTATATTAGACACATTCTATATTAACCACTTATTAATTTTTTGAGGTGTATATGACTACCATGAATTATTTTTATAATGAAGATAATGAAAATTAATGGGTTATACACATCCATATTGGTTTTTATATTTATTTTGGTTTTTATATCAATGTTACTATGTTGTAAGGTTTTTATGTCCCAACCTCATTGTTTATAATAATTCTTATTGATTAAATTTTTTATGATGAAATATTATCACGTACCTCTGAAAAAACTCCATTATTTTATTCTCCTATTGCCTTTTCATGATAATACAGGTTTTCTATTAATTTTACCACATTTTTTACTAAATAAACTATAATAGTTATTTAACTGAGAATTAGTTTACGTATATCTTCGATCAAAAATAATTTTTTCCCATATTTATACTATTTCAAAATGTTTTTAATATTATTTACAACATTAAATAATACATTTTTACATAAATTTTTACCCATATTTTATTTAAGAAAAATGTGTTAAAAAAGAAAATTCTTATAATTTTATGAATGATGTACATTTTACATTTTTCTCAAAATGTGAAAGGATACATAATACTAATGTAAAAATAATGAACATATTATAATTTTTTCATTAATACTCAATTATTTGAATAGAATTTATAATTTCTCAAGTTTATTTTTAAAGGAAGTATTTTAATTATAAGTTATCTTTTAATGAAATCTTCTATAGAGTATGAAATATTTTAATGTCTTAATATTTTTGGGGTTATGATACATTTGTAACATCCTTATCGTTTCCCTGTATGGTTTATAACCATGATGAAAAAATGTTTATGCAACACATTTCTATTCAAAGATTTACGGTATCATAAAATGATCGAATGCTTAGGAAACCATTCCTTTTCCCCAAGTCATTCAAAGATAAAATGTTTATAAAACCCATTTCCTTTAATAGGATCTGCTATGTTGAATGTTTTATGTTTTTTAAGAAACAAATTTTTTATTTTGATTATGTGATGGGTGAACCCAATAATATATAGGCCTTAAATTCCTTGGGTAAAGATGGATATCTCATGATATAAACATGACTAAAAAGGGGAGTGAAACTAGTTCTATAATGAATTTTTTTTCTATGATGGTATTGGTAGTGAACAATGACAACTACGATTGTTTGGGTAGTGAACCCATTCAACAACGATAGTATTGAAAATGATCCTTAACTAATAAAGAAATTATTAAATATTCTTATGTGTATAGAAAGTATAAGAAATATGAAAATTTTATTATCTCATTGATTTATTAATCATTCTATTATTTTTTAATTCCTAAGAACTACTATTATTTGTCTCATCACTCATGTTTAGGATGTATAATATATAGGGTATGGTTTTCAAATGTTACTCTCATGTTCTTGACAGAGCAAATTTACATACAAATTTTTGATCAAATAATGAGTATTTTTTACTATTTTTCATTGATAAACTCCATGTATTTACATGTTTTATTAAAATATTGGTTAATTTGAATTTTAAAATGAAAATGAGCATAATAGAGAAAAGATCATAATTCTAGATTTTGGACATATTTTGACAATTTGGGTATTTTTTTCATTTATCATAAAATATATGTCCAAAATTTGTGATTAAGTTTTTTTAGAATATGGATTTCGTTTCCTACAATTTTTTCTTCTGGGCCATAAGCTGATTCAGCCATTTAAAAAAGCCTAAAAATTAATTGAATTTTGAAATTTTTCTGGGTGGACAGTGTGGAACCCTCAACTGTAATGGAACCCAAACATGGCATTCACCCATACAATTTAGTTTATTTAACCTTTTATAGAACTATAATATAGAGGGACGTCTCTACAACAAATTTGGAGGATTTTTGAAGTCATTAAGGTGGCCATTGAATGACATACTTTTGGAGGAACCTTCCTAGAAGCTTCATCCAGAAAAATATGCCTTCAATGAAAAATTCTTACATCCTCCATCCTGAGTCCAAATGAGATAATATTTGGAGGGTGAACGTCCAAAATATTTTTGAACAACATTCAAGAAGGGTTCCACACATGAATCGACCTTTTAAGGGTCAAAAATGCGCAATATTTCAGAGGACATAATGATGCCTATAAAAGGTGGCCATCACCTCCTTCTCAAATAATCTGGTCGACACCCACAGCCAAGGAGGGACCCCACCGGTGAAAGGTCCACTTATGATCCTCTCTTCCCCCCACATTTTTTTATTTTTATTTTTCTTTTATTTTCAATTTCAATTGTAATTTAAATTTTAGTTTTATTAATCCTTGTTATTGTGTTTCTCCATCCATTTTTCTTAATTTCTTTCACTTTATCTCTCATCTTCCACCCACTCCACCAAGTAATCTATTACTCTAGGAAATGAGAGGCTGACCTTGAGACGTTGCATGGGGGTAGGTGACGGAGATCATGAATTTTCATTAATGTTTAATTTTACGTTTTTAGATTGAATTGAGTAGTATGGACGGGTAAGGCGAATGTCCATGATATTGTTAATTCCTCTGATGACATATAACTCAACCTATCCCTATTATTTTATTTAACCATTTTTCCTCTCTCCATTGGTTTGTTATTCACATGATGAAGTTGAGCTAATAAATTGGTGAAACGTCTTCCATTGAACCGAGTCCTCGAAGATGACAAATTCTTTACAATGTTGTGTCATCAACTTGGATTAATAGTGGAGGTGGAATTGAGAGTGCTCAAACATTTAATGACATTCCACAATTTCTAAATAAATAATATTAGTTCAAACATAAAATTTTATATTTGAATTATCAAACTGAAATAAAACATATAAGGAAGAACAATTATTGAACATTAAACCAACTCCCAAAACCATGTTCTTTCTTATTAACTCATTCTATTTTTATTTTCATGATAGTTTAAATTAACATTTTTCATTTCATTATTTTAATTATCAAAAACACAAAATTATTGTTATTTCTTTCATTAAATAGAAATATATAAAAAAGATATAGATTAGGTAATATAGAATAAATTAATTGAACACACTAAAGGATTCTCAAGAGAGACGACCCTGATCAGCCACTATGCTACACAAGGAAAAAAATATAATTGTTTTTGTCCATGCTCCGCAACAGGCGTGTGTAAAACTAGCACCATTTCCGGTGAGACAATCATTAGTTCATTTATTTTTTCTATTTTCACATCTTAGGTATATTTAATGTTTTAAAAAAAACTAAAAAACATTCACGATGGATTCAAATTCCGATTATTATCCATGGATAAATTACTCACAGGTGCAACAACAACAGCAAAAAGAAGAATATTTTAGAAGGGATCAGGTGAAAGAACATAGAAAATGTATAGAACAACTGATTAGAAAATATTAAAGAGTATTTGACAATGTTCATGCATAAATGGAGAAACTGAATCCAGAGAAACATCAATAACCTGAGGTGGCAAAGGGGGATGACTTACCTACTGAGCTACAAGTGGGAGATCAAAAAGGATTGGATTATTTTTTGATTAAATGTGAGGAACTTCTTGATCTCTCTATACAATACAATGTAGAATATCCAGAACCACCAAAGGAAGACACCACCCAAGTGGTGGAATTTGATGTCAAGATGGAGGATCCCAACTACCTACCCTCATCCTCATAGAATCTACTCAAAGAGGAACTTACCACTGAGGCTGATATTGAAGCTGAACCAACTCAGGCAGTTTAACAATTCATTGACTATATCTATTCTAATTTCATTGAATCGGAATTATACATCACACCTTGTGGTTTTCATTATACAAAATCAGAAAATCTCAGTTATTCCTTAGAGGATGAAAAATAATCGATATGTGCACCTACTGGGGAAAATATGGTTCTCCATATATATTTTGAATATTTATTGAAGGAAGCTAATAAAGAGATTCTAGTGGATTTCCCTGAGGAGACCATAAAAAAATATGTTTACTTTTATATGGAAGAATTTGATCTTAATACTTCTTGTTTTAATTTTATTGAAATAGAATTTCACTCTATGTTTCCCATGGACTATTCTTTAGATGCATCATACCTTGAGGAACCACTGGACAAAGAAGAAGAGGTTGCACAGGTAGCAATTGAGAAGGAGGATGATTCATACTACATCCTACCCCCACCATTCAAACTGTACCTCATTGTGAAGGGGGAGGATATGATGTAATCTATCCATGGTTCATTACTCACCCAGAATGATGAAGCACAAACTGGGAAACTCCACATGTGGTAGTTCAAATCAATGAGGATTCATCCACCATCTGACTTTGGATAACAGTTGGTATTGCCCTCTATAGGTAGTAAAAATTTAGGTCCCACTTGGGGGATCATACCAAGATTTATATTTACTTGATTTTTAGTAAATTAGATGTCAATTTCTTTTCTTTTCCTAGATGTAGTGCAACATACAACCACATCCCTTCTATATTTTATTAGCTTCAATGACATTATCCTTATGCTTAATTGAGTTGTTTTTTATGTGTTCATAATGGTGGAATGGATCCCTATATAGTGTAGGGGAAGGACCATTTTTAATAAAAAAAGGGACTTCAATTTTATTGTTTTATCTTTTATAATCTCTACATTTTTTCCACAACAAGTTTTGTTCATTAATGATAAAATTGCATTCCCACACTTGATATAATGTTTTACTCGACTTATCTAGAAGACATGAGTTTCTAGGGAACCCAGTGATGCCATGTTTTATATTTCAATGTTTATAAGATTAAATGATTGAAATGTAGAATTGAATTTTTAAATATGAAGAATCTATATTGAAATGATGTCTTGTGATTTAAAAGAATTAATTAATTCATGTAAATGAAATTTCCCTACCATATTTCATGATTTGAATTTATGAAATTTATGTGAATGTATTTATTATTATTAGTCATGCCATGAGTTATTTTACATTGTTATATTTCTCATTCTCGAGAGTATTTCTAGACCAAGTACTTCCCATTTATTCTTGAGCATATTTCTTGACTGATCTTGGGACATGTAACTCACCAGAACTTGTATTGAAACTTGTCAAAGTGATGACTGTGAATAAACACATTAAAAATTATAGAGGCATCTTTTGAAAATCCACCTATCCTAAAAAGACCACCTTTACATCAATCCTTCTTTTATCCCATAGAGACCATAAATTACCTTTATAGGGATGAGCTGGGTTTTTAGGAATTTTTTTTCCTTTCCTACCCTATTCTTGGTATTTTCAGGATATGTTAAAGTTGAAGTGTGGGGGTAAAGGTAATCATGGTGGACAAGATGATACAAATTTTAAGGAAAATGTGTTGGGGTATTAATGTGGGGAATTGTACAAGGTTGGGAAATAATTCATTATACTCTATTTATTTCCCCTCTTGAATTGAAAAAAAAATGAAAAAAATTCAAAGAAAAAAAATAGAAAAATGGGTTGTGATTTGGGAGAACCAAAAATCACCATTTTCCAGACCGAAAATCTTATGATCATATGTGATTAGGTGATGGATGTGAGTTTTGATCATATCGTAAATATAGAAAATGAAAAAAAGGAAAAGTACAATATAAAATAAAATCAAGAGGGTGGATAAATCATTCACTATGCTTACATGATCATAACCATTTCTTTGAGTTTTTGGAAGTGGGTGTTGCTAATTTGAATGGGAGAATTTTAATTACACTTTTACTTTTAATATCATGCATTGTTCTTAATATTTTAACCTCCTCCTTAAGCTTTATCTTTTAAAGCATCAAATACTACCAACCTTAACCCTTAGATTTATTTGAACATTTATTACAAGTCCTAATAATTTTATGTGTCTTTTGTCTTTACAAAGTGCAGAAAGTAGTTCATTTAAAATCCAATGGATAATAAGCATGTTCTCATGATTTGAGAATAAATCTACTTGAATTGTATCATTAGTGATTAGAGAAAAGAATCAAAAGTGAAGTAAATCATGACTTGAAATGTTTAATAAAAATAAATCAAGGAGCTTGAATGAATGAAAGGGGAAGTTCCATCAATTTTTAAAAAGGGAAAGTAAAATATGTGAATTATTTGTTTCATTGAAAAATTTTAAATTAAATTGATATTTTATTCGGATTTTTCAATGTTTTTTTAATTAAAATTTGGTTGATTTTATTGCATTGGAATTTGAATATTGGTAACATTTGTGTCCTCTGATTCCCATGTTGAAATTTTTAAGTGTGGGGGCATTTGACATAGCAAACATACGTCGATATTTTTTATCAAATAAAGAATTTTTTTTCTTTTTTTCAATGATAATCCCCATAAATTTACATGTTTTATTAAAATAAGGGGTAACATTAAATTTATAATGAAAATGATAATAATATAGAAAAGTGCACAATTCTGGATTTTGGACATATTTTGACAACAAGGATATTTTTGCCATTTCTCATAAAAAATATGTCCAAACGTTGTGATTAAAATTTTTATAGAATACTGAATTCATTTCCTGAAATTTTGTCTTCAGGACCAGGAGCTGATTAGGCCATCTACAGGGCCTCAAAATTCATTGAATTGGGAAATATTTCCGGGTGGACAACGAGGACCCCACAACAATAACAGAACCAAAACACAGACTTAACACATCCAATTGAGGTGCATCCACCTGGGATAGTACTAGAATAGATAGGGGTGGCTCTACAATAAATTTGGGAGAGTTTTAAAGTCATTAATGTGTCCATTGAATGACATACCTTTAGAAAAACCTTCCTGGAAGCTTCATCCAAAAACATATGTCTTCAATGAAAAATTCATAACTCTTTAATCTGTGGTCCAAACAGATTTATATTTGGAGGGTGAATGACAACACAGTTCTGAACAACATTAAAGAAAGGGTACATGTGTGAATCGGCCATTTAAGGGTCAAACAATGCACAATATTTAAGTGTAAATAATACTGCCTATATAAGGAGGCCCTCACCTCCTTTTCACATCAGAAACACGACACCCACTACCAATGATGGATCCCACTAGAGAACAGGCCACTACTGTTCCTCTCCTTCCCCCTCATTTCTTCTTTTTATTTAAATTTTAGTATTCTGTTTTTTTTCAATTTCAATTGTAATTTAAATTTTATTGTTATTAATCCATGTTGTTGTGTTTCTCCATCTACTTTTCTTTATTTCATTCCCTATCTCGCTCTCATATTCCACCAACTCCACCAAGTAATCTATTACTCTCTAAAATTTGAGGCTGACCTTGAGACTTGGAATGGGGGTAGGTGAATGTAATCATGAGTTTTCATTAATGATTAATTTTATGTTTGTAGATATAATTGAGTTGTATGCACGGGTAAGGTGAATTTCCTTGATGTTGTGACTACCTATGATGACATACAACTCAACCTACCTCTATTATTTTATTTAATCATTTTCCCTCTCTCCATTGGTTAGTTCTACACACATTAGAGTTGATATAATAAATGGATTAAACTACTTCGACTGACCCAGGTCCTATAAGATGAAACATTCTTGACAATGGTGTGTCATCAACTTGGATTAATGGAGGAGGTGGAATTGAGAGTGCTCAAACATTCAATGTCATTACACAGTTTCTAAATAAAGGATAGTACTTAAAACATGAGATTTCATATCTGGATTGTCAAACTGAATTAAAACATATAAAGGGGAATAATGATTGAAAATTAAACTAACACCCAAAACCATGTTCTTTATTATTAACTCATTCTATTTAGATTATCATGATAGTTTAAATTAACATTTTTAATGTCGTTGTTTTAATTATCAAAAACCCAAAAAATATTGTAATCAATTTCATTAAATAAAAAAAATATCAATAAAAGATAGATTAGGTAATATATAATTAATTAAGGGAACACACTAAAAGGCTCCTCAAGAGAGATGACCCTAGCCAGCCATTGTGCTACACTATGAAAAAAATATAATTATTTTCGTCCATGCCCCGCGACAAGCGTGTGTCAGTTCTCATAACATACGATCTTTTTATGTTGATACCTCACATTGTAATTATTATTGGGAATTAGAGATCATTTTTTCATAAATTTTCTTTCCTTGGGTAATTAATAATGTTATTAAATGTGGTATTTAAAAGAAGGGTTCTAGTTATAAACAACTTAATAGAATATGACATAGTTCACTTATGCAATTGTTGTTTTTGTTTCCTTATTTCAAATGATAGTTCACCTATAAGATTTTTGAATGTTTCATAATAATAATTAATAGATATAAATATAATATTATATAATATATATGTATTAAAAGTTTGTATTTCTATGTTTATCGCATGCTTGTTAACAATTCTTTAATAAAATCAATATTCTTTCAGATAACTACTTTGTTTTTCAAGTACATTTTGGTTTGGTAGTTTAATTCCCAATGTATTAATTATGGTAAAATTATATTGATATAATTTAAAAAATGTTATAAATAGTATTTATATTAATTATATATATATTTAGTGTCATACATTCATTTTATTTATTGAAAAATAAATTTCTTTATTTATGTTGATAGTAGGTCATAAGTTTTCATGAATGTTGTTTTCATTTTTTGATGGATGGGATAAAATAAATATAACTAGTAAATAATATTTAAAAACTATTTTTATATCATATACATACTATATATTAATTAAATCTTTCATAATTAAAATCCATATAAATTAAAATTGATAAACAATTCACATCTCTTTTGTAGGTGGTACTCCATAAGTTTTCCAGAGCGATGTTATCATTTTCTAAGGGAATGGATGTTAAGAATGTATATGTGATATTATACTTAATAAATTATAATTATTTCAATAATATATATATATATATATTAAGAATTAAATCCATCATTATATCTTTCTATGATAGGGAGTGATGGAAATAAAATTACATCAAATTTTTAGGAGGATGTCTGATGAACCCACGATCGAAAATTTATTTCCTATTTCATTAAAAAGGACATTATGTCAGTTATTCCATTAACATAACAACATTTCATTATATATATTATATTTATGTTATTATTTATCTAATATTGAATAATATTTTTTGTATCTAGAATAAGAACAACATTAAAAAAGAATTGTTAAGAATTTTTCCTCTTCCTTAGACAACCTCTTTAGGGTTATAACTGAATCATTCTTATAATTTTTCTAATATTATACTATAGAATATAAGTCATTTTGTTGTAATTCTATAATGTATTTGGGTAGTTATTGTGTTCTCCAAAAATTTCATCAATTGTGGAGAGGATAGGAGTGGAGTGTCCTTTGATGAGTGAGGGAGAGGAAAAAATGGGAGTTTTTGAAAGAAAAAAAATATGTTACCTTCTTATTCACACATAATTTCTAAAAAGGTAGCATTCATGTATCATAGATCATATAAGTTCTATATATGGCTAGAAAATATAATTTTTTTCCTATTTAACACCTATATATTTATATTAACCCTTAATAAATTTTGTTTTCTCATGACCGTGGTAACATATTTTTTCTATTCATTATAAAAAAATTAATTTGAACATATTGAAAAATATTATTTTTGAATAATAAAAATATGGAATTAATTTTATGAAATTAAATTAAATGAATTTTAATTATTTAATACAAAGATACATGTAAAATTATATAGAAAACATATTTCCATATAAATTATTTTCATTGGTATAAAATAATTTTATATCAAAATTAACTTAAAAAATTTATTCCAATGAAATAAATTTAATTAATAATAATATAAGTTAAATATTTATACTTTAAAAATAATTTTAAAATTAATTGTAACTTGATAAATCAATAATAAAAAAAGAAACTTTTTAATAAAACTCTATAATTTTCATTATTCATCAAAAAATTAATATTTTTAGAGAATTTTCAACAAATAACTATAAGAAAATTTTGAATTTTTTTTAAAAAATTAATATAATATTTCATATAAATTTTCTATAAGTGGGATAAATTATTACATTTTGTGTGGAAAACCCGACAAACACAATTTTTTAGAAAAATATAATTTTAAGCAAAAAATAATATTTATTATTATTCGATGCCTAGAAAAAATACTAGATGAATGATAAAAAAAATTATTAAATATATATTTTATATATGTTAATAAAATAATACATTGATCTTGATTAATTAAATTTTTTAAGATAATAACATATTCATTATATAAAAATAGTTTTTCAAATGAGCATTTCTTTAACATTAAAATGATATTTATTTTTATTTATAATAAACTAATAAAAATCAAATTTAGTTAATACATGTGTTACCATGACATGTTATTTTCATACATATATAATAAAAGAAAATAGGCCAATGTAAATTATATAGAATTATGAAACCATGCCATAACTGTATGAGTTCAGTGTCGATGAAAAAATTGAATAATAAAAAATTGGTTCCTAAAAAATTTATATCATGTACCAAATTTTATTCCCATCTTTCTCCTTTATTATCCATATAATGTATAGAACCATTCTTCATTAGCTAGTTAAAAGAAAAAATAAGAAATATTAATATGATTTCCTTAGTATGGACATACATAATAGATATTTATCCATGGTGACATGAAATCGTATGATGGTAATAATTTTATGTGATCATGATCATTACTTATGAAGTTCACACTGAACATTTCATAGGTCATAAACATTATTTAAGATATAAAATTTATCATTTCATAAAATATGGATCAAAATAGTGATAAATCATCATAAATCAATAATGATCCATAATATTCTGTTTTAAATGTCTAGAACCATCATAAATACATAGAACCATATCATATATAAAGGTTAAGAACAAATAAAATCTATAAAGTGCATCCGGAAACACCTTTTAACCATAGTAGATTAGGATGCAATTTTTTTCCATAATGGATTAACACCATTGACTTTTTTACCATTGTATAATCATGAGATATAAATCAATACAACATTAATTAGAGATAAATATAGGTACCACACATCACTTAATGAAAACCATATATATGTGTTTCATAAGAACCTAAATCATTCAATATATCAGAACCCATGAAAATAAATTAGAATCATTAACATATTATTGTACCATAACACATTGAAAATAAATAGGTTTATTTAAATATAATTCCATCATAAATATTATCAAAACATCGAAAGAATAAAGATAGATTCCATGAATATTATCTTCAGTAAACCATAAATAACATTAAAAAAATATATCTTTGATGGAAAATAATTTTTAGATATCCCTTGAAATAACATTTCTGTTATAAAAAATATCTTTTTAATGAGCCACACAACTATAAATGAAATCAATTTATTTAAAAATATACATATAAACCTATAATTTAAGCATCAAATAAATATGACATCGTGATGGCGGGAAAATCCTATCATTCTATCTATGTTAAAAATATATTTCAATATTTTTTGTAAAATAAGTCCTAAAGAACATCTTTAATGAAAATTTTAAAAAAACAATTCAAATAGTTTTCTAAAAATTATAAAATAAGTAAAAATTTATTGAAAAATTATTAATATCATTGTAAAAAAATTTGTAAATAATTTTAGAAAACATGGACATGTATGAAAAAAACAATTTTAAAGGATAAAGTAAAAAATAAAAATTTTAAAACAAATAACCCTATAAATAACATCTCATGGAAGTGATATTTATTAAAATGAATTGATTATGAGTATCAGATTTAAATACACATAAAAACATTTAAATATAATGTAATAAATTTAAAATCCATCCCAAACGTTATCATTTCATTGAATAATCAATGAATTATATGTTTAACCTAATGAAAGGAAATCGAGTTACAAAATCCCTTACCACGTTGTAATCAGTCTAATCATATGTCATGTAAAATTAATAATTATCAAATGATTCATTGAATACAATGAAAAAATAATATTGATGATATTAAATATCAAGGTTTACTCTATATACTAGATATATTAAATAAGTGGTTAATAAGGAAAATATCTCAAGAAAGTGAATGCGGTATGAAAAACCCTTTCCTCACACATCCCATTAGTTTTTATTACATTAAACACATACATAATGGTTTAACTAATGTTGATAATTCAGTATAGAATAATAATATTATTTAAAATACCATATATGGTACTTTTATAATGTCTTACCACCCATCCATTTCTTGAATTTTTTTATTTTAATTTGTTAGGGTGTGTTTATTAATGGTTTCAATGTAGGTTCATTTGTGTATAATTTTCTTTTTTCAATTAAATTGGAAATAAAACTCCTCAACTGAAATGAAATTATATTTGTGCACTCCCAAAATTCTAAATGGTCTCATATATCAATATTATTTCTAACAACATAATGATTCATTTGATAAACATTTAATTATATATGTTTAGATTATTTTGTATCTTTGGCCAACAATCATGATCTTGTTTCATTTGATTTAATTTTATGTCAATATCATATTTATAAAACAGGAAATATTTTATATTATATCTACTATAATCTAACTTAACCAGTATTATAAATTTATATCCATCCTTGAAAGAGTAAATGGAAAATAAAAAAATCATTATCCATATAGATTGTTACCCCCCCGTAATTCGGAAAATGGTTTTGTTCCATTAACAAATTGGAGATAAGAAAGGGGGTGGATATAATATATTAAATTGAAATATAATATTAAAGTATATATAATATATTTGAGTTATTATTATTTTAATCGTGATGGAGTTTAAAAAAAGATATAAAAAAGAAAATAAATTATGAGAGGTTGTTTATGAAATTTACCTCTCGAATATTCATACCGTAATGTACCCATTAAAAATATTAAATTGGTATTTGGGTGAGAAAATAAGCACACGTATATGATTAGAGTTCATAGGAGAGGTTTTGCATGATATTTTTTGATCATCATGGAATTTTATGAGTATGAGGTTGATGAGGAGTAGCCTTTATACATGAGTTGGGGTGGTGTTAAGTGATTAAATAATGATTATTTTATATTTAAATCCAAAAAAAATGGGTTTCACTAATTACAATGAAGTGGGTTGATAATTAATATTTTAAAGTCAGTTTTAGGTCAATAAACACATCAAAAAACCCATTTAATTGGGAATTTTTGAGGTATTTGATGCTTTTACATTTTAATGTTAACCCACATCATTATTTTACTCATATTGTGGTAAATGTTTTTTTACCATGGACAATATTATAGGTATAATAGTGAAATTGAAATTATAAACTAATTTTGGACTCCTAATTATAAATATAGATTTCATTTTCATATAATTTATAGAACACATGTTTTAAAATTAACTTTAAAATTAAAATTTTAAAACACTATGAAAAAAATAGATTTTTTTAAGAACAATAATGTACTTATATTAAAATAATTTTTATAGGTTTTTAAAATGTTATTAATTATATTCTATGTAACTATAAATTACTTTAGTTAAATTGAGATCAACTAAAAATCATAAAATTAATTTTTTCTATAAAGACAACGCTTATTTTCTAAAAATCATTATTTTTTACAATTCACTAAAAAATCATACATTTTAGAATATTCAAAAAAAAACTTATCCTAATAAAATTATTTGATGATCAATCCAAAAATGAAATTCATTTTATAAAAATAAATTTTTTAAAAGCATAGATAATTATTATAATTATTTTCTCATATAAAGTAGTAAAAACAAATTATTGAAGAAAACATATATTTGAAGAAAAAAATAACTTATCTAAGATATATGTGTTTATTTACTAATAATAAATAAATTTGTATTAAACATGAAATTCATATATATTTCATAATATTTTTAATACGAATAAAACCCTCCAATTTAATGGATAGATTATAGAGGACATTTTAAAATGATAATATTTGTAATTTTTTAGGCAATGTTTTCCATTAAAAGTAAGATATCAAAGAGATTAAATTTATTTAAAAATGTACATACTATAAAATCATAGGGTGTTACATTTTACCCACCATAAAATTAATTTATCTCTCTAAATTCATTAGTCAGATAAATGTAGAGAAGGATTGAACAAGAAACTAGTAATAAAAATAACTGAAGACAAAATGAATGATGCGGCCTCTCGAGAGCTCTCAGCGACGACTTCATAACTTCTAGGGTTCGTCTTCCGATTACGTGTGGTGTGATTCTAGAACTTAGTTCCTTGTTTATATGGCGGGATTCATTCCGGATTGGGACTGGGAGAAATCATGTGTGTGTAGTGGTAAGTTGGCGAGGAAGGATGAATCTTTACTGACTAAAAACCCGAAGCCAATCTCCTTCCTCGATGCATTTAAAGCCACAGATCGGTGCACAAATTTCTCCAAAAAGCCCTTTCTCAAAAAAAAATGGACTATGGACACTTTGTGGTGGAATCAGACCCTGAGGCACTGCAACAATGCCCAAAAATTTGTGATTTATCTGTCATGGGTCACGTCTCATACATGAATGCTGACAAACCATTGTCAGCCATGGAACTCAAGCCGCGGATCTCGCACATTTGGGGTTTTAGTGATTGGAAACTTGTTCCTATCGGGCGTGGGTACTTTCATATCCTCCTTAGCTCATAGGAAGAGGATGATCAGGTCTGAAAGCTAGGAAATATCCAACTGCAACCAGGGTTGCTCCGCCTCTCAGAATGGGATTTTTCATTCAACCCACACACCCACCGAAACACAACAGCGCATATTTGGGATTGATTTCTTGGGCTGAATTTCTTCTTCTAGCATCCAAAAATCTTAAGTGATATCGCCTCCTGCATCGGAACCCTGTTGAATATTGATCATCGTACGCTGAACATTGATCTCGGGTTGTACGCGTGGGTGTTGGTTGAGGATGATCTAAAACACATGATGCCAGACGTTGTGTCTTTCAACGCTAATGATTACAAAGATGAGGTACTCTTTGAATATGAACGCAGGTCGCCCTTCTGTGAACTGTGCAAAATTGTGGGCCATTCACTCCCAAGTTTCCACGTGATGGTGAACCAAGTCAAAAATTAGGAATATCCAACCAAAGATGACGACTTGATTCAGGTTCGCTGAAAGATGAAATCTAATATTACCTCCTCCGGTAATACAGATGCGCCCTTAAAAAACACTGAGAATTGGGTAAAAACTACCTAAATCGGGAGAAACCTCTGGTGTTATGTGGTCGGATTTGGTGGAGGAAGAAGACTATGAAGATAATGAGACAATTCTAAGGGATGAAATCAAAGCTATGGTGCGGACCATTCTCGAGCAGACGAAGGATGCTCCTGATCACCTTGACTCATGCCACCACGCTTCTTTGTGTGATGGGAAGCAGGCCGTGGCCAGTACTGAAGTGGATATGCCTATTGATGCTGGTATGAAGGCCACAGGTTTGGTTGTAGGTACTTCATTTTCCCACGATTGTTCTGCTAATAAGGATCTTATTAATGTAGTAGGTTCTCAGCCCACTGACAACGATTTTGATCCCAATGACACATATGACCAGCCTGATCTGACTGAGATTGTCTCAAAGGATACCTACTTGAATTTCCATTCGGGGATTATATCTTACAAAATCAATAATGACACTCCAGAGCAGGTTTTTCTTGCCAATGAAACACTTAGCACCTCTATGGTGACAGGTTCAACTGAGTAGACAGTAGCAGTGGGCTCTATAGCCACTGTGACTGTCTCCTCAAGCACCTCTGATACCGTCGCACCTGATTTTCCCCCAAAGGATTGGTCTACGACCCCTCATGCGTCCACAATCTCTCTTGATAATTATCATGGTGATGTTAATAAAATTGAATCTAATGTCTCTTCTGATTCTACTAAGAACAAACAGAAGACCGTGGCAGTGCGCTCCATTAACACTGTCACTATCTCCGCAGACACCTCTGATGCTCTCACACCTAATTTTCCTCCAAAAGATTGCACAGTGACTCCATTTATGGCTACAATCTCTTTGGAGAAAAATTGGGGTGCTGATATTAAAAATGATTCTAATGTCTTTGTTGCCTCTTCTAAAAACAAGCAGGGAAAACAATACAGCTCATTATCATCTCATGAACCTAGAAGGTCAGCAATGAATAAGGGCTCGGGTGGAAAAAAAGAGAGTTCTAACTCCTAACGCAGGTTCAAATGAATTGCTTATATTGTAATTTTCAGGGTTTAGCTAACTCTGATACTTTTATTGTGCTTAAGAGATTTATCTTGACTCACAAACAAAAATTATTTTCCATTACTGAACATAAAATTAATTTTTCTTCAAAATATTTACACTTATGCTCTTTTGGTTATAATTTTCTTGGTGCTTTCAAGGATGTTACATATACTGAAACTCTCTGTATTTTTTATCATTCATCCTTGCAGTCTGTTAATGTTGTCAAAACTTCTGATCAAATGTTTACTTGTGTTTTTTCATTCACTGGTGTTCATACTGTCTGCACTATGATATATGAAAAGAATAGATATCAAGAATGAAGACCCCTCCGGGATGACCACCTTTCCCTCTCTAGACCTATTTAGGATCCTTGGATGATGTTTGGTGATTTTAACTCCATTTATCTCCCAAGTGAAATGATTGGACCGTCAAATTATTCTACCTCAACTAGAGAATTTAATGATTCCATTGAAGAGTTTGACCTTATTGAAATCAACATTACTGGTGCTAAGTATAATTGGTATAGAAAGTACCTCAATAGGATAGTGGCTAGAAAAATTGATAGATCCTTCACTAATGTTTCTGCCCTTGAAAAAATAGAATTCATATCTAGTATTACCGTACCCAATATCAACTCTGATCATCACCCTATTCTTGTTAGTTTCATCTCTAAGGGTTTAAAGTCTTCCCTCCCTTTTAAATTTAACAATTCTTGGGCTGCGGTCTTATAATGTTCCAACATGATAAATGATTTCTGGGAGCGCATGCGATGCCAGAATGATTCTTTTCCATGAATTGCGAAATTAAAATTTCTGAAAAAATAACTCAAGGGTTGGTTTTTTTCTAAAACATTACAGATTGACGCGGACATCACCTCTTTGGATAATGTCCTCTCTCATATTCAAAGATCCAATACTTTCTCTGATTTTTCGCTAGATCTTCAAGACGAAATTACTATCTCCTTGAAGCTTAACTCTCTTATGAATCACAAAGATAACTTGTGAAATCAGATCTTTAAAACCAAATGTATTTAGGATGGTGATATAAATACTAAATTCTATAATTATCTCCAAAGAATCAGGAAAATATGTAGGCCCCTTTCCTTTCATAGAGTTGATGACACTCTTCTTGACAATAAGGATGTCATTTCTAATCATGTTGTTGGTTACTTACACAATTTGTTTAGTGGTCTGGAGGTCAATAAGGAACTTCTTCCTGACATCATTCATAATATGGTCACTGCTGAGGACAATTCCTTTCTCTTAAGCATGCCTATAGACCCTGAAATCAAGGCCACTGTCTTCAGTCTCAACCCTGATAGTTCCCCGGTACCTAATGGGTTCAACAATGGTTTCTTCCAGTAATACTACGATCTCATCCATGTGGATGTGTGTAAACTGGTTAAATCTTTTTTCTCCAATGGTCTTCTCCCTCATGGGTCAAATTCTCAATTTATTACACTTTTTTCTAAAGTGGACAATGCTCATGAGATCCACCTTTTCCGGCCTATTTCTCTCATCAAAACCCTCTATAAAATTATCACCAAACTTCTTGCCAACAGACTCACCTCCATCTCTATTAAAATTGTTTCTTGGAACCAATTTGGATTTATAAATGGAAGAACTATTCATGATTGTATCTTCCTTGCCTCAGAATGTACTAATATGATAAATAAAATCACTAGAGGAGGCAATGTGGGCATTAAAGTAGACATTAGAAAAGCTTTTGACACCATGGACTGGAATTTCATTTTAAAGGTTCTCAAGAACATTGGGTTTAATGATTCTTTTATTGATATGATCCACACCTTATTCAATTCAACTTCCATATTTGTGTTGGTCAATGGGTCCCCTAAAGGATTATTTAAACGCACCAAGGGGATTAGGCAAGGTGATCCCTTATCTGCCATTCATTTCACTATTTCTGGGGATTATTTAAGTAGACTCATCATGATCCTTATGAGTCAAAACAAAATTAAGGCCATTCAGGATTCTAGAAACATAAATGTTCCTACCCATATTTTATATGTTGATGATATAATATTATTTTTAAAAGGTGATAAAAGGAACATCCAAAACCTTAAAAATGCCATGGATCACTATGAAGATATTTTGGGTCAAGCTATAAGTTGGAACAAATACATTGTTTTCTTTGGGAAGAATTTTTCCCCCAACAGAAAAATACATATCATTGATTTCTTAGGAATCAAAGAAGGCAATTTCCCTTTTACTTAATTGGGTGTGCCTATCTTTTGGGGAAGACCAAAATCCAGCTATTTTCACAGCATTGTTGATCAAATTATCAATCAAATTTATTCTTGGAAAGGTAAATATCTTCTTATGGATGGTTGCGTTTGTCTTGTTAAGTCTATAATTGTTTACAAGATGGTTTACTCGATGATGGTTTGCAATTTTCCTTCCAGTCTTCTCAAAAAAATCATCTTTTTCCTTAAAAATTATTTTTGTCCTGGTAGTACAATTGAAAGATGACTTGTCACCATACCATGGGTCACATTTTGTAAACCCCTAGATAAGGGTGGTCTTGGGATTAAAAATCTTAATCTTTTTAATTAATCTCTTCAAGCTAGAATGACTTGGAATTTTTATTCACAACAACTCTGATTCCATGGCCTTTCTTAAAAATCGTTTTGTTTCCAAGCTTCAGAATGGAATCTTTGGTTACATCACTTCCTCCATTTGTCCATCTGTTGGGCAAAAATTCCTCAAAGCATCATTGAAGCATTTTTAAGGTGATTTTCTTTTTTGAAAAAGTGGAAATTTGTATGGTGAATGTTGACAACGCAAAACATGACATACAATTTTGTTGAAAAATAGGATTTCGCATTGGAATGTCGAGTTCAAGAGCTATGGTCATAGATCCATGTTTGAATCAAGAACATCAACAAAGAGATGGATGATCTGAAGAAAAGTTGTTTTTGGGAAAGGGACTTGCGCGTCATGTACTTGAAGGCTTGGAAACTTGAGCACCATATTTGTTTCTAGATCAGATCATCAAAATATGGCAAAGGGACGGGTTCTCGTATGTTTGGAATTGGGTCGCTCAAGTGATTTTTAGGGGAAGTGACCTGCGTACCGAGACTTCCATGTCGAAGGTTGACTTGCGCGCCGTCGCGCAGGGTGGTCAGTTTGCCTATAAATACTGGACCACCCCAACTCATTTCTCACCAGAGTTCAACACATTGAAAAATCCGATCTCTCGTCCCGCAGGTGTGTTGGTTGCGCAAGTGGTGGTGTGTCGCACAGGTGGGACTTATGCTCCAGTGTAGGAAGTTGCACGCCAGGTGTTAGTTGCGCACAAATATTGGTTTGGGCTTAAAAGCAAGTGAGTCGCACATGCTTTGGGTTGAATAAGGTTGTGCCGCTCAAGTGTATGAGGTAGACTTGTTCTCCAGTTGTGACTTGCGCACCGATACTTTCGAACAGAGATAGACTTGTGCGCCAAGTAAGGTTTATTTCCGGCAGTGATTTTCGAGCTGAGTGGAAGCTGGATGTTTTACCGATAGCTCCAATGCAAATATATATTCATCTACGGGTGAAATTTAGGATTCAACAGTTCCTCTAAACATAGATAAAGATACATTCTTTCATGAAAATGAAGATACCTACAGGTCTATAAACTGTGAGTGGATTCTTTCTGGAGCAGTGGGCAAAGGAATAGAAAGAAGGTGATCCTCTCCACCGGCAGTGAGCCAGAGAGAGATAAACAGGGAGTGAACCTTGGAAAATCAGTGAGATGAACCTAAACTTGTAAAGGAAGTGAGCCTGGGCTTAGAAGTGATCTATCCCAAACCTAGTAATCCACATCTAGGGAAGTTTAGTGGAATTGGGTATGACCGGAAACCTGTCAGCCTATGCTCCTTGGATGTAGCCCTTAGCGGTGAACCAAGTAAAATTGATGTGTCATGTGATTGTTTTACTTTCTATTTATATTGTGAAATAGAAAAGAGAGATAAGAGTGTTTTGCTTAATAGCGAAACAAGATCAGAACGGGATTTAATTTTAAATTAGAAATACCCAGATTCACCCCCCTATCAGGGTATTCAGCCTTGTGAACCTAACACCATACATTAGAAATTCTTTCCTTAATATCATGTACAACTCTAGATGGATGGTTAGTGATAATTCCTCTATGAATTTCTGGATGGAAAACTAGACTGGTGTCCCCTTAATCTCAATTCTATCATCCACCACTCCTCCTGGGAATGTCAACTCCACTATATGTGATGTTGTTAACTCTCATGAAATCACCCTTCCAAATAACATCAGCCATATCATTGACAACTATCTTTTTTTGACACTCGTGATTTCTTTATTTGGGAACCTAATTTTAATGGAGTCCTTGATTATAAAATTTTCTACAAAAACAATTTTAGTAATTCTACTTCTAACTTTTTTTGGTTGAAAGATTTTAACAAACCTTGGATCAAACCATCACACCTTACTCTCATTTGGCGTGTTGCTCATAATAGGGTCCTCACCGATGTGTGCCTTCAATACTTCGGGATTTCTCTTTTCTCTCGATTTCATCTATGCAACCAACACCGAGAGGATGCTAATAATTTGTTCTTGTATTATGCTATAGCTGCTAATTTTTGGAATTATATTTATGACATTTTTTATTGCAGATGGTCACTTCCTACTACAATCGGCTCTCAACTTCAACACTGTTTGATTTGGGATTTTCTAAGAAAAACAAGAATCTCTTTTTGAATGCAGTGGCAGAGATCCTGCATGTGATCTACTATGATAGAAATATTTTTATTCATAATAATTGCTAATTCAGTCTCAATGTAGGTAAAAGGCGTATTCTCATTGTCATCAAAGGTGCTGCCTCACTTCAAAAAGATCATTGTGACAACTCTGTTGGTGATTTTGAGATCCTCCGCTGTCGTCAAATTGTAGGATCTTATAGGCATCCTCGACATACCTTTGAAGTCTTCTGGAAAGATCCACTTCCAGGATGGATTAATGTGAATGTTGATGGAACGTCTAGAGGAAACCCAGGTCTGGCAGGTTGTGGTGCCATCTTCAGAGAATTTCTTGGAAGATACATTGGCTGCTTCTTCGGTGGATGTGGTACGTCCTCGGCCTTGGAAGCGAAAATGTTGGGATTCATTCATGTGGTGGAATTTTCCATCCAAAAGGGTTGAAACAAGCTGTGGATTGACTGTGATTCAACCATTATTGTCCAAGCTATTTGGAAGTGGGTGATTTACCGTGCATGGCCGCTTACCTCTTGATGGATTAAATGTCTTTCTTCGCTCATGGATCTCAACTACATTTCCACACATGTGTACCGCGAAGTCAAAGTGGTTTCTAATAGTCTTTAAAACAAGGGGGTCAATCAGGTTATTACCTAGTTGGATGATTTTCCTGACGATTTGCTCTCTTTTTTCATTAAGGATTGTAATAAGATTCCATCTTTCAGAATTTAGTAATTCCATTTATTTTTTTGATCAATAAATTGTGAGTTGGTCTTTGACTGAGGCTCCACAACATAAAAAAACAAGGAAGGATTCCTCCACCTAATAATATCCTCAGGTTCCCACATTACTTCCTCTGATTGGTTGTTTCACTAAAGAAAATTAACAAGTTGAATAGTATTGTTTCACAGAACATTATCTATGTGATCCATAATCTCTTCCTGTTTCTCTTCATAATATAGATCTATATCCAATGGAATAACATATTACATTAGTATGTTTATATGATTTATAATATAATTATTCAGAAGATATTCATTGAGAACATCATAAAATTGTGGTACATTTGGTGGAAGAGTCATTCAAAAATCCATAGTCCCTATCTGATCAATAAATTAAAACAAATGCATACCCATATTTAAAAATATCATATTGAATACCAATGTTGAATATTTCAAAAAAAATTGTAGGGAACCCACATCATAAAAAGGCTCAATATAACATAATCATAACAATAGGTAATATAATAGTCTATAATCAATAAAAAATAGTATTATGTTTTGGAGAAAATTTGTTGAAAGTGAAAAAATAGATATGGAAGTGAATTCAAACAATTATGTTTTAAAGGGGAATAATATAGAAAATGGTCATGATAATGGTAATGACCACAAATAAATAGAAAAAAGGATAGAAAATTGTCCTCATTATCCATCAAAAGTAATATAATGGGAAAAAATTAGGATTCAAAATTTTTTGAGAAGACATACATACAAGATTTTATCACATAAGTATAATATCTCTTTTGGGTTGATCCTTTTTAAATCATTATTTCATTTCATACCCCATGAATGAATGTTGAAATTGTAATTCCTTAAGAACTAATAGATAATAAGATACATAAGTTTCTATAGGATTGAATAAAAACTGAGAAGGGGGTTGGGAATTAGTTATTCACTTTTTATAAGTTTACAAAATTATAAAAATTAACACATATATATTATTAAAATTTATCTCCCTATAATGTTTTATTAAACACACATGAATGATAGAAATGTAATGGATGTATTTAACACATGATTTAAAAAGATTGGACTTAGTTTGAGAACCTAAACCCTTTCCATAGAATCTTCAAGGGTCTATGGAAATCCACTATTATGATGTAGTAAATACAATTTTTGGAAACTCCCATTAGACACCTTTTATCTATCGATAGTAAATATTATGATGACTGGCATCTATATACAATTTTTCCTTGTAAAAAAATTGAGAAAAAAAATGAATAAAGACTTCTTTGAAACTGCTCAACAATTTCTTAGTTTGAATTATCAGTGTGATTTTTCAAGATCCGATTTTCTCAATATGATTATTTTGGATTTTATTATCTAATTAAAATTAGTATAGATCTAATTACCTCAAAACAATGAGTCTAGATCATATTCTATCAATATGAAGGGCTCAATACAATGAAACCATTATCAATCTACAAAACTAAATCTCTACTCAAAGTCTCAATACAATTTTTATCAGTATAATTGACTCAATACGATCTTCCCAATATGATCACCTGAATAAGATCTTCTCAATAAAGTCTTTCTCAATCCATTAACAAAACATTTAACTATCTGACCCACCACATGATATCTCTTGTTGGAAATGAATCATACTTTATTTCTTAAGATCTTATCCTTATCTTCTTGTGTCAATGCTATGAAAGAAAAAATTATCTGAGAAAGTATTGATATGTGACTCAGAATACAAAATTGGGAAACATGAAATCATTCCCTACTTACTCATATTTTAATACCATCTAATATCTCCCATAGTTAAACATAATGACTAACTTCTTCAATCATCATATTTTTCAAAGATTTACAAAAAAATGTAATTTTATATTTGACCACTTCAACACTTCAAAAAACATATGGAAATTTCTTTTTTATTCATCTTTGTAATCATTTAATTGTGATTATGTTTCTTTATTAGCTATTTAATAACTTCTTACATCTATTCATAGTACAATTTATATTCTTTTCTTATCTCATTATGATTTTATGTATCCTTATTTAGATCATTAGTATGTAATTCCCATTATGATTTAAATCCCATTATGATGATTTTTCAATTATGATAGAAATTATCATTCTAATGGAAATCACATTAGGGTGTAAATCCCATTACTATGGAATCTCCATACTTCAACTTTTAAATTCATAAAACCTCATCAGTCCATATATTCTAAATTATGGATCAGATATCTAAAAATTATTTCTACCTTAGATGGATTTATCCATAATGATGGAATCCCCATTATGATAAAATTATCATTATGATATAATTTTTCATTATTGTAACAATTTTCACTGATTAATTTTAGATTTCTTTTAAAATCCCCACCATTTTGTCAAAAATCATTTATCATGAATGATTTTCATGATTTGTCATAACATGTTTATCAAAAAATAATCAATTAATATTTTTGGAAGCTATGAACACATTTTTACTCATTACATAAAATATTTCAACAACACACTTCAGCAACAATACAAATTATCCACTCAACAACTTCATTCCTATGAAAATTATGATAATTTAAAACATTCAATGATAATCTAATTCTTCCGCTAATTATTTTGGATATGATGATCTAAATATGATGTTGATGGATCAAATTACTTCTACAACATTATTAATTTCGTAAAATTAATTATATTTATGGATTGTATCTGATTCCTAGATAAAAAAAAATCTTATACAAAAAGCCTAGTTGTCAACAAATACAAAACACTGCTAAAAAACCACTAAAAATGTTTTTCAGTCTCCCCCTTTGGATATATTGATATACCTTTATATCAAATTATCCAAATCTCATAATTTTTTCACAACACATTATTTGTAAACAAATCCGGTATTTAAATTTTTTTTTCAAAACATAGCCTTTTGGAAAAGTGAGTTCTTTGAGCCAACACTATTAGATATATTAATTTTTTTGAATAAATTCCATCCCTTTTTGGAAATAATATTTTTTGGTAATGAAAAGGTAAACCCCGCTCAATTTCATATTTTAATCTCTCACTTTTCTTTTTCTTCTCACTATAATTTTACTCTATGTTTAAATTTTATCTCAATATTTTTTTTGCCCCAATTTCAATTTTTTTCACACACATTTTTTGAAAATAAAAACATCATATTAATTTAAGAAAGATAAGTAAAAAGTGTTTATGAAATAAAATTTTTCTACTTATTATCTACCTTTTTCAATATAATCCAAAATATAGTAGGGTTCCTTCATTATGGGGTTTAGAAATTCATGGGAGGAGGTATAACCTGAAGTTCCATCATGAATTAAAAAAAATGTTTCAAAATTTATTTTTTAAATATATCAAAAATGTGGTAAATATTTCAAATGTATTCTTGAAAACAACTTCACCAGAATCATTATATTTTATAAAGTGAAACTTTATTTCAATTTTTAAGGATCTTGAATGTAGGAAAGGCTTCATTGAATGATCAATTGCACTATTATTATTATGAAGTAGCTTCAATGGTTTAGATTCTTTTACGTTCAACCATTTAATCCTAACATTCAACCACAACATTTGAGTAAAAGATTTTGTAGCTATAATATATTTAGATTCACATGTTCTAAAATTTATAGAACTCTTTCTTTAATGCAAAAAATCAAAAAAATGCATCCATGAAAAGTGTTTCTCCTGTGTTTTAATGTATACCATTAGAAAATTTAGCCTAATCATCGTCAATATAACCCTAAAATATCAGCACAATATTTCTTTTCTCTAACATCACATGTAAATATGTTCCTCTAACATATCTCAAAATCCTCTTCACTGACAAGATATCTAATTATTTTAGATTACATTGTTACCTATCAAACAAATTGACTGTGTAAAAAATATGATGCCTTGAGTATGTAATGTAAATAAGACTTCATATTTGCTCCGAAAAGTTTTTTTGTGATTCATTATTATTCAGGATTCATCTTTACTAAGCATTTTTCTCAATAAATAAGATTAGAAAAATGGTTGTATTCTTCTATTCCAAAATTCATTTACAATTTTATGAAATATTTTCTAGAAGATAAGGATATGTACTTTTCTCATTTTTAGACATAAAATCCATGTAATAAAGTTAATTCTCCCAACATTTAAATTTCAAAATTCTTCTTCTATTCTTCAGCAAATTTTTTACAAACAACTTCTCGATCCCTAGAAAACATTTTATGACCCATATAAAGAATTACAATTAGATCCCCAGAGTCATCATCTTACACATATATGTTTCTATAAAATATTATTTAGAAAATTTAATCATTATTAATAAATTTTCATGATTAGAATAACAATAATGTTTATCTTGTTTCATCCCATAAAAATATTTCATCAATTTAAAAACATTTTTTCACCCTCATAATATTAGACCCCATAAGGTTGTTCAATGTAAACTTTTTCATCAATGTAACCATTTATGAATTCTGTCATTATATACATTTGATAAACGTTTTAATTCTCATGTGCAGTCACTAAAAGAAACATTTTAATAATTTCTAATCATGAAACCAAAGAAAATATTTTTTCAAAATCCACTCTTTCCACCTTCGCAAAAAAATTACACACAAGATTGTTTTTGTTTCATAAAAACTATACATGTTCATTTAAAATTTTTCTATAAACCTACTAGGTTCCAATAACATTTTTATTTATTGTCTATACAATAAGGTCCCAATGTTTCATTATTCTCAGTTAGATCTAACACTTCATTCATATCTCCTACCCATTTTTTATATTGAGTAGCCCATGAAACTGATTCTTCTTCAAATTTGCAGACGACTGAAGTCTGATTATATTATATAAACATTTGTCTTGTCTGACTGGAGCTCTCTGACTCCCAATAAGTTTTTTAGATTCAACAAGTTTTTATAAGGTAGGAAATTTTAATGTTTCTTTCCAAGCTAATGTTTCCTCATCACAAAATTCATATGAATCTTGGTATGAATGCAATGAATAAACTTCACTATTATTGGAATTATCTTGTTTATATTCAAAATAATTTCCAAAAACATTTTATATGGAAAATTGATTTTCAATTACCATCACATCATATGATTCTACCATATTTTTGTAAATGTGTGTTCCAACATTTGTAACTTATTTTATTTGGTTAATAACCTATAAAAAGTCCTTCCTTGTATTTATCATAAAAAATTCTCAAATTTGTATTTTTGATATTTAGAAAACATGTACATGAAAAGACATTGAATTATTTCAATGATGTTTTTTTTCAGTATTCCACATTTCATAAAGATTCATGTCAGTTTATGGTCTCAATAAACATCTATTCAATACATGTATTATAGTACTAACATCTTCTTTCTGGTAAAACTTTGAATATTTTTCTTCTATTAACACAATTTTTTCCATTTCTACAAAGATGATATTTTTTATTCATTCTACTTCATTTTGTATAGAGTATAGATATCCTCATTCTAATGTTTGATACCATGTTTTCTTAGAAAAATATCAAAATAATTTCTTCTGAATTCAATACCATTATATGTTCTTAATTACTTTATACAATCACCCATTTCATTCTTAATTTATTTTCTGGAAAAATTAAAACTTTCCATAGCCTTTGACATATGTTTCATAATTATTATGTCTTTAATATGAGTGAAATCATCAATAAAAATGATAATGTATAATTCTATTCTTATTTATTGTTGTCTCATCTGCCCACATAAATCATAATGAATATGTTGAAGATGTTTTGTATATTGAATCTAAATTCCCTTGTGACATGTCTTAGTACTACTTCCTTTCCAAAAAATAATAAAAACATCGTCATATATTCTTTTAATTTCTAGAAATTTCTTGATAGCATCAACTTAAGTATATTTATTCATGTTTATCTACCCATGATGTCTATGTCTTTAGTTCCATGACTTAATTTCATCTTCATTACTCAAGTAAGATGAGTTGGTCAAGATATTCTCACTGGTTTTTTCATAGTTTTAATATCATTTTCCTATTTTAAACATTTTATGATAAAAAAAAATTCTACAATATACATTTTTTATATTATCACATTGTTAACCTACACTATGTAAGTTATATTTTTTACCATCAATAAATAAAACTTCCTTAGATTTCAACTTTTTATCTTCAATCTCAATTGATTTGAATTCACTAAATTTAAGAAAACTATCATTACCCAAGGAAACTTCTCATCCATCACGAATTTCAACATGTTTTGATATTTTTATATCACATGACATATATGAAGATCAACCCAAATGATGTTTCCATGGTGTGCTCATTTAAAATGATTTAAAATATATCTTAACTACAAAATATATTTTAAAAACATTATTCTTTTCAGAATTTATTCTTTTTCTATCATATGAAACTTATTCTGGAAGGACTATCTTATGTATTTAGACATGATGACTAGCTTGAACAGATATTTCACAAAAATCATCTAGACATTAAAATATATATTTTATTGGTACATTTATAACATCTTGATAATTCATTTTTCCATTTTTCTATAAGTTAGGAATTATTCTCATTCTACTATCATAATTTCATCCATTTTCTAAAACCTTCATCCATGTGGAGATATGTAGTTCCATAAATTACATGAATTATTCCCATAGATTCCAAAACACTAGAAATAGAAATCAAATATTGATTTTCAATTCAATAAATATCTTCTTCTATATAAACCTTGTTTATGTTGGTAACATCATTTAGCTCTAACATACTCTGGAAGAGGACCATTATTTTTTTTGAGTGACTTTCATACATTTATAGATTTGATGGGTTTTTCTCATCCATTCTCAGTCCATGATTTATCTATACTTTTTTGGATCCATATATGTTAAAATAATCATATAAAACATCATTTTTTGTTATATAAGATTTCACAAGATTCACATATTGTGTTCATTCTCCGAAAATAGAAGTCTTGACATTATATTCAGATGCTTTATTAAAATTTTCACTCATCTACCTCAAGGTACATTCTGACATATGATCTTTTGATTAAAACATTTTACCTTCTTCTTCCATGGCTACCAACATCATATTGAGATCATTCATCATCATTCACTATTCATCAATTCTAATTTTGTATCTTAATTTTTTTAATGATTTATTCCTCCTTCTAAAGGACATCTTTTCTTCCTTCAACATCTTCTTCATAGTGATTTTTTGTAACATTAATTTTTTCATGAGTGGTTTTTCGGTCAATAAATGAAAATAGATCTATACAGATTTGATACTCTATATATTCCTTAACAAATTCTTCACAATAGGAGGAATATTTTTCTTTACCATCATTTTCCATGATGGTTTTGAATTTTCCAAAACATTTATCATTAGAAGAATTCTTTTCAGTTGAGTGTGACTCAAAATTTTTAATCAAACATACTTATTTTAATTATAGTAATCATCTTTATTGTACTTATGGGAAAATATTTCTTCTTTATCATTGTTTCCACTTATTCCATCTAGGTTTTTCATGAGAATAATTTTTTTATTCTCAATCATTATTAATTGGGAACATTATACCAAAGTGTTTAATTCTACCACACTCAAAAATATTGAGAAGATGTTTACCTCTATACTTTCCTCTTCATATTTGATAGTTTTTGGATATAAGAGACATGGTTTTTTTATTCATCTTATCATTCAATTTTTCATTAATGTTATAAATATCATCATCTTAAATATCATGAATTTTCATCATTTTCATAGCTTTAAAATCCATTTAATCATTAATATTCTTTTTAAACAATAGAAAATTCCTAATTTCATAAGAAATATGATATTTATGCAATGAATCATGAGATAAATCATCAGTATCTTCTAAAAAAGAAATATTAGGATCAAAACCATTTGGAATGTTTCTTATAAGTTTTTTAAAAATTGAAGTATCTTCCAAAAAATCTCTAAATACATTGATGTTGAACAAAAATCATTTACTATGTTGAATTATTAATCATGTTTTTCTCTATATCTCATTTGTATGTCTTCATACATATATCACCATATTTGATTCTTTTCTTCCTTAAAATTTTTATTCTCTTCAATAGCACTTTCCTACTTGTCCCATATACTTTTGAAAGTATTGATACACAACACGTTCGAAAAAAAAATTATAATAAGGGAAAGAGAATATCATTTTTTTCATTCCAATGAAACATTATATTTCTTTTATCAGATACAGTTGTTGGTGAATCTTTCTCAATATGTGGAAACCAAATAGTATCAGTATCAAATTCATCCAGAATAAGATATAGGGGATACAGAATAATATTATTTCTCAATCCATAAATGATTCCATAAATGTATGAATTCTTCTACTACTGACAGAATTAATATTATCCATGATAAGGATTCAACAAATGAAACTTCTCTATGATACCCATTGATGTTCCAAAGGGTTGAATAATAACTGATAAGCGGAGCGGGGGGGGGGGGGGGGTGTTGATTTAGATGATAACATTAAATAAGTTTCAAAAACATTAGAAACATAAACACTGTAACATGTTAAGGTTTAATTTCTTTTCAAATTTTTCTAAATATTCATGCATTCTAAAAATGTGATGAATGTAAAAAACATAATATTTACAACGTTTAACCTCAATGTGAGAATTTAATCCTTAATAAATCCACTCATGTGGGTCTATGGAAATCCAATATTATGATGTTGTGAATACAACCTATTCCAACTCCCATTAGACTCCTTCTATCTTTCGATATAAAATATTTTATTCACACCCATTAGTTTTCAATGTATTCATCAAAATTAATTGTCCAAAGAAAAGAGTAAATACTTATTTGAAATTTCTCCAAAATTTATCAGTCCAAATTATCATTCTAATTTGAATGGATCTGATTTTTTCACTCCCAAGATTCTGTATTTGATTCTCTCAATAAAATAAAATTGGATATGATTCTCTCTATATGATTCCACTAGATTAGATTCTATTGATATGATGGAGTCAATACAATGATACCATTCATAATCATCACAACTCAAATGTTTCTCAAATAAAAAAATAAGAACATTAACATTATGATTGACTTAATAAGATCCTCTCAATCTGACCGACTGAATATTATCTTCTTAATATTGTCTTGCTCTATCTATGGAAAACCATTCTACTCTATGATCCACCTCACGGGATATCTGGTCAAAAATGACGCTCCCATGATTTCTTCATCTCTCTCCCTTTTCTACTTGTGTGAATTTTACGAATGAAAAAATTATCTATGTATGTATTTATAGGTGAAACATATAAAAAAATGTGGTGAACTTAAAAACATTCCCTAATTCTTGAAATTTTAAAATCTTTCTAGATCTCTCGCAATTAATCATAAAATTTGACATCATTACGATTTATAAATAATTGTATTTCATGTTTGACCTTATAAAATAATCCCAAAACTTCTAGAATTATCTTTTTTATTCTTCTTTGTAATTAGCTCATTAGGATTTTTTTTTCATTCTCACCTTATTACAATATTTTTTCTTTTCATCAAATCGTGATTTATATTTTTTCACATATCATAACGATTTCTGTTTCCTGATTTATCAAATTATTGTAGAATCAAAATTATAATGAAAATAACATTTTTGATGGAAATTACCATTTTGATGGAAATATCATTACAATAAAAATCCTATTAAGATAGAATCACCATACTTTAACATCATAACTCTTCAAAAGAAATCAACTTCACACATTCTGGCTTCTGGATCCAATATTATTTTTAATTGTTTCCTTTAAAGTATTTCTTCTTAAGGATGGGATCCCCATTATGATAATATTTTCATTGTGATATAATTTTTCATTGCAATTTATTTCTTCACTCTGTAATTTTGAATTTCTTCAAACCTCTCAACCATTTCTTCATAAGAATTTTCATTATAGGTTTTCATGATTTTGAGAACTTATTGATCAAAATATCATCATATGATTACGATTTGAATGTATAAAAATTTTCTAACTTTGGTATTCATTTTCATTTAAAAAAATATTTACCAACAATATGACTTCATAACTTAGATACTTTTTTCTTTCTCTGATTAGGAAAAGGGAAAATTTTCAAAACCCATCAAATACTACCTCTGATTCGTTTAGATCCATAGATCTGAATATGATTTAGATGGATTTGATTATTTTAAGAACATTTGAATTTCATAAAAAATCTCATTATGATGGACTGGATGAGATTATTTGATAATGGAAACATTAATATAAAAAAATTTTATCTTTCAAAAAATACAAAACACTATTAAAACAAAAAACCAAAATGGTTTTTCAATCCATAATGGGAGATAGGTCAATACTCCATTCTCTAGTGTTCATCATAAAAAAATGTGATCATAGGTTATCCAATATAAATAATTATTTATATTTTTTTGTAACACATTAATAATAAATAATATTCGAAAGATCAATATAAAAAATTTGGTAATTGGTTACCATAATAAACATTGAAAATAATTAAAATAAAAACATTAAAATGAAGTTAACTAAATTTTCAGAATAAAAAAATCATTAATCTACCAAAAAAACATGATTTAGCTCTTAATTTTTACGGAACAAACATGTGAAGATAATTATCATTTATTCTATTAAAACATGGTATTAATGAAAATTACTCTACAACCATAGTGAAAACATGCATGATTTTTAGAATTAACTATTGTATCAAACAATAAATCCAAAAAATGTGTAAACATAATCCATAAAACACCTTCCCATCATATTACTAATTAGTTACAAGGTTATCAATACTATTACATTTATTTTATAATAATCAAAAATATTCTTATCACATTATTATTCTAAAATAATGACAACTTTAAGGGTTATATTTCACATAATCATGTGTTTTAAAAAATTTCAAATTAAGAACTCAATAAATTTTCATTGTAACTAGTACCTTTTAAAAAATTCATTTATGTATTTAAGGAAAAACAATGGTTAAATCATGCTTTGATGTTTTATTATTCCACAATACCATAAATATACTTCCACATCATTATTATTGAATTAAAATACATTAACTGTTAAAAGAAAAAATTATACCAATTAAATTTTCCTTCTTATAATTTTTTTATTAATAAAAAAATATAAAAGTTAATAAAATCATTATAGTTGATTAATTAATAAAATAAGATGTATTTATAGATGTTATGGAACCTATATCGATGAAATAATAACATGAACTTCTGAATAGTAATTTGAACTTTATAGACAATATACTGGAATATGTATTAGTAACGGTATCTATGAATTTATAAATAAAATTGCTCTATATTATAAATGAAAATATTATTTAGTTTTATTGTAGTATAAGTAAATATTTTTTAGAATACATTAATTATTTGTAGATATTTTTTTAGGAGATTGGTGTTTATTTTATTTTTATAATTAATAAAACTTTTATTTCCAGTAAATATATTCATAAATGAATATTATATTTTCTTATCTTTATAAGATAATTTAATGAGACATTAAATAATTTTTCCTTGTTTTATAAAATCAGTTATAATCTCCATATTGGAATTTCCCAAATAATACTGATTTTATTTAAAAATTTAAATATTCATATTTAAAAAATTATTTTTATAAAATAGTTTATATTTTATAATTCTAATCAAGAAAATTTTTATAGTGATATTTTTATATTTATCGAAAGTAGTTGATTTTTTTGTGAATAGTGAAATACCGTATTTTACAGTATAAGTAAATATATGAATTTTGAGTCATGATTCAGATGTGGATGATGTAAGTGAACATTGGTGGGAATTCACATGAACAAATTCCTATAATTAGTCAAAATACGCCTCACAATTTCATATATTGAGAAAAATAATTGAATAAAAAATAAAATAATTAGAAAGCACCTCATTCCACTATAAATACCACAACCACCACTTGTACTCCTCACACAACTAAAGTATTGAGAATTTTTAGAAATTCGACTCAAATAACTTCCCAACCCCCCCCCCACTTCCATGAGCCTTATTTTCAATAATATACAAAAACCAATTCCCATAACGATGATATCAATGAGGATAATTTAAGAGGTAAATCCACTATCATTACATTTACTTTTTTTTCAATATCTTTTTTTTCATATTCTCTCCTCGCCTATTCCTATCCATGTGAAATGGTTAATAGATTACCTCACATATACTATAATGGTGTTATGTTTATTGGTAATACCACATAAATTTATTCCCCTCCACTATTGGTTCCAATAAAAGAAAGAATCAGTCGTGATGTGTTAATTTATCACATTCATGGATGATGAGTTTTGAGTTTCCATTACTGACATCATAGATGATCTTAAAACCACTGTATTTTATGAAAAATATTTGAAAATATATTTTATAACACTCTTCATGTTTTATAAGAATCATATTTTAAAAATACTAAATGATAAAATAAAAATATTTGTTGTGATCAAAAACATCGAAAATTAATTTAAATGATTATCACTAACTAAATATCTAAAAATTCATTCTCATTAAATATAATAAAATTATTTATAAGTTATTTTAATATTTTATTAAGTAATTCATAACAAAAAATTTAAATCCATTTAAATAATCTAATTTTAATTAATTTCCAATCATGTATACAAGTAACTAGTCATCAAAACTAAGGAGACGAACACTACTGAATGATAAAATTGTTTCTTATGACTCATAAAAAAGGACAAGAAATATCATAATAAAATTATAATTACTAAAAAAATTTAAATAGTTATTACTTAAATAATTAATGGAATTTATTTTATTATCCAATACATTAAGAACAAGTGAAGAATAAAAATTTGACATAAAGTATGTGTTTCTTCCTTGTCCTCAATTTTTCCTTTAGGTTAATGTATCTTTCTATATACCATAATGTAACTCAATGATATTTTTATATATTTATTATAAATTCCATTTACATGTCTGAAAATCAGATATTTTGTTCATTTCATGTTTCTTTTTCTTGGAAATACATTTTTTAATTAGGCCCCTTTCTCAATTATTCCAGATAACAAATCATGATAAAAGGTAAATTCCAAATTCCTTTAAAATTTTCAAGTACCATCCTTGAATTTTTTAATCCTCTATCATTTTTCTAAAATAATTCATTTTAACATGAAATAATACCTTTTTCACTGTATTGTTTTATAATAACAAATATGAATTTTTCATTTTAAATGCTCTTTAATGTTTTCTTAAACCAGAACAAAATGTTTCATTTATAAAGTTTCTTAAAAACTTTTTCAAAAATATACACTTCAAGTTGAAATAATTTATCAATATATATGATTATTTTAGTATAATATTGTCTATGTATGATTTCAGTCAATTTAGTCATGGAAACCATTATGATACTTCTTTTTGTTATGGTCTATTAAATGATTAGGATAACCAATACTTTCCATGGGAAACCCTGATTCTTTCTTTTTCATATGGCACACATATGAATGAAGATGTTATGATTGGTGAACTAATATATTTCTTCAAATCATTGAGTAATATTTAGTCTCATGATACATCATTTTTGGACTAAGAGTGAACCTAATTCTATTATGAGACTTTGTCCATTATGGTTGTGTAGTTAACCTTGACTCATGTTTATGTCATGTAATATGTTGTTGGAACAATCTTATGATATTGTAATTATTTTTTACCATATTATAAATGTTATAATTCGTTATGTTCATTAATTTTACATTCATTTTATGTTATCATGTTATTTCTCCATACCCAAGTGTGATGTTTATTAAAATTATTATACCCTTACCAATATTTTTAGCATATACCTTTTATTTAGGTATTCCCCAAGCTTTCCAATGATTATTTTTGGGTTCAAAGAGAGTTAGGAACTCATTTTGGATATTAACTAAAATATGTTTTTATTTTAACTTCATGATGTTTAATTATGTATCTAATCTTCCGTAGACACTGGAAATTATAATCCTTGTTTGTATTTGATGGTAAATTATGATTTAAATCATATATCAATATGTGTAAAATGCTGGGGATGATATAGTTCTTATCAAAGAAATGTCTATTTTATTTGGGTATTAGGACTATATCATAATAAAATTAATCATAAGGATAATTATATCACTAGGGATAACCTGGATTGAAACATAGGGTATCACATGTTAGGGTATACTTTTCATTTACATGTTTCTCCTTATATGTTAAATGTTTTCTTTTTCAAATTACTACCAGGTAAGTATACAATCCCTTTAATTAAACTTCAATTTTTTAGTTAAAATCTAGAAATAGAATAACTCGTTCCAAAAATAAATATGATAGGAAATGAGATTATTTTTCTAATGATATTCCAAATATAATTCAAACAGGTGGTCAAAACATCAAGAAAGTACATTCCCAACTGGCTCAACTTATGTATAATAACTTGAATATTGTATAATATCCTCCTACTCCTATGAGAAAGAACGTTGTGGTTGAGTCATTCATCAGATAAATTCACCCCATATTTATTGTCTATTCCAATCCCATCATCATGGATCAATGGATTAACTCCATCAGGAAGATATTCTATGTCTTCTAATGCCCAAAATATAGAAAAATCATGATTGAAGTCTGTCATTTTGAGGGGGAACTGATTAGAGTTGGACACTGATCAAGAACCCAAAGTCTATGAAGTAAATTTATACTATGGAATGTAATGTTTTTTTGAAAATATTTTTCAATAAAAATTACCCCAAACCCTTCATCTTATGATGAAAAGAGAGTTACTCAGACTAATGTAAAATAACGAAAAATCTATTAGATCGTATGAATGGAACATCAAAAGGAATTAAAGATACACCTATTTATTTTTAATTATCACATAATGTAAGCTCGGTCACTTCTTTAACTGACTAAATCTGAGTGTATGAAAAACATTGGTTATTCAAGACATTTACGGTTACAAATATATTGTATATTGTTCCCATAGGGATCAAATGGAGGTTGGATACTCTTAAGGGTCTCATGTAACCATTGAAAAAAATAGGAAAATTTCATCTATCATTGATGAAATAATAGAAAAATCCATAATGGGAAGATGACTCAACATCCCAATTGTAATATTTTTGGGAATAAGTGACCTGGAAAATTCTAAAAGGGAACCAAGAGATGATTGAAATGTTGACGAGAGAGGTATATGAATAATAACATCCAAATTGATTTGAAGAATCCCACTAATGTGGAAGAAGAAATAAAGGTTCATATCAACACTCATCCTATAGTGCAGTGTTTCAACTGGAAGGAAAACATGCATTTTACGAGCCATTACCTAATGACATGGGTTGTTGGAGGCAATCTACCACAACAATCTCCATTAATTCAAGGAAGGTAATATAAAATCACTACTAATGAGTTAGAATAAAAAATGATGTGGTTATAGGTAAATTTGAAGTTCATTCAGGAATTATGAACATAATATTTTTTTCTACTTGTAAATATTCCTTTATGTCTTTAATGATTAGTAGAACTATTCAATCACCACCACAAAATTTGGAGGTTGAGTTATCATTTAGAAAAAATGGGCCAATTATTGCCTGAAAATATTATAACACCTCCTCAATAATTTTTTTTTGTAATAAAACATTGATAAAATCATGTAATTCCACATATGGTATATTTTGATGTTATATTGGGCCTGTATTTGATATCTTTTTATAAAAAAACATCAACTGTTGGGAACTGAAGATCAATCTTTGCATCTCGTAGCATCCTCCAATTCTGTAAAAGTTTAATGAGGAATGTGAATCTCATTTAAAATCATCATCTCAATTAAGGATGTTTTTTCCTTTTGATCAAGAATACATAACACAATTGATTGAGTCCAAGGAGAGAATAATGCCTAATGGAATTCTAATTTTGAGAGAAACACATATGTATTCTCGGAAGAATTTCATAGACTTCCTCTTATCCTATAGGTTGAGTTCACAATTGATATTATTAATAGATATCTGGATATACCATATACACCATATAGAATGGAAACTATCAAGATGGAATAACTAAAGAGGTTGTTACATGAGAATCTAGAATAGGTTTTTATACATTAGAGTTTTTCACTATAGGTTTCCCCAGTCCATTTTTTCATGAAGAAATATATATCACTGAAACTTTACATAGATTATCATAAGGTAAAAAAAATAATGATAAGGAACAAGTATCTCCATCCATGAATAGTTGGCTTGTATGATCAGTTATGTTGGCTAGTTATTTCACTGCGGTGGAATTTCAGCTGGGATATCACCAACTAAATTTGAAGAGGGAATATATTCAAAAGACTGCATTTTGAATGGTTTATTGATATTATGTGTTCATAGTGATGCCTTTATAACTAACAAATTCTCCAATAATATTCAGGGGTAAAATGAATAGATTATTTAGAGATAACCTTTCCAATTTTTTTGTGGTCTTTATCAATGAAATAATGATATAATCAAAGAGCATTGAGGAACATTATGATTATTTGAATACTATGATATGGACATTGTGAAGGGATAAACATTATGTAACAAACATTCATTATGGGTTTCACAAGCAATAATTTTAATTATTGGGGAATATAATCATAGAAAAATAGATATATACTGACCCTCACATGTAAAAGGTAATAGACGAGTGGCCCAGTCCAATATCTATATTTGATTTCTATAGTTTTATTGGTCTGGATAGGTATTTACAATTATTTTTTAATATATTATCATGCTTTAAAATCTTGTAACCGTGTAAAATTGGTAGGGAGTAATTTTTTTATAGATGAGGGGATGTAGAGACTAGTTCAAAGAGTTTAAGAAGAGGCTTATCACTGTGCTAGTACTCAATCATCTGAAAAGTGGGGAAATAATTATAGTATACATCAGTTATTGAAATAAGGAAATGGTTTTTGTACTAATTCAAAATTATGAATTAATATCTTGTGCCTCAATGAAATTGAAAATTCATAAGAAAAACAATCCCACACATGATATGTAATTGGAATATATGATCATTGTGCTGATAATCATGTGGAATTATATCTATGTGGGGATGTTTCAAAGATATAATGATCATAAGAGCCTCAAATATATATATTCACACTAAAAATTCTTAATATTCACTAGAAAAGATAGTTAGAGCTCATCAAGGGTTATGAATTCTTAATCCGCTAACATCCCAGTAAGGAAAATAAGGTAATATATGATATATATAGAATGAATCCACCATCATTATCAATAAAGAGAATTTAGTAGAATTAAATATTTATATACCATAAATTTATAGACATGGGAATTGATATAGAAGTAAAATCACCAATTCTTCATCAAATTCTTTCTTAACCGTCCCTTAGAATAAATATAAAATTTTCTGAAAGAAATGATGAGAATGTTTAAAAAATGTGGAAGCTATAAGAAATGGGAAGTCCTTAGAGTTCAAAATGGATAAATAAGGAGTCATGAAATTTGAGTCACGACTATGTCTACCATCCAATACAGAGATAAATAATTTTTTTGAATGATACACATAGATCATCCTTCTATATTTCACCAGGGGGAAATGATGTCTCGATATCTCTGGGAAAAATATTATTTAGGCAATATGAAAAAGGAGATCACTAAATATACATCATTATGTCTGGCATGTTAGCAAGTGAAGGCTATAAGTAAAAATACCAAGGGGATGATGCAACCATTACACATACCAACATTGAAATTGAAAACATCACCATACAATTTGGAATGGGAATTAAAATTACATAGAGAGGAAATGATGATATATTGGTTGTTTTGGATAATCTTACAAAGACATATCACATAATCAAATTTTGTGAGGACTTTTATTCAGATCCAATTGAATAAATATACATCAATCATGTGGTAAAGATGAAAGGATAAACACTATCAATTATATCTGATTGAGATAAGAGATTATCCTCTACATTTTGGAAAAGTATTCATCGTGATATAAGTACTATGCAGAACTACACTAAGGCTTATCATCCTCAAACTGATGTTAGATTAGAGTGTAATATTAATACCCTTCAAAAAATGTAAAGAGTGTGTTCTATGAATTCCTAGAGAGGGTGGGAACAGAAACACCCCATTAATTGAGTTCTCCATCAAAAAGAGATTCCATGTGAGCATTCCAATGGATCCATATAAAGAAAATTATTTGGAAAAAATGTAGAAAACTGACATGATGTAATGAAGTTGGTGAATCTAAGCTGATATGAGAATAAATTTTAAAATAAATGGTATAAAAATGAATACCATTCAGTATCATACTTAGGGAGCCTAAATTCCACAAAAATAATTATGCAGACAATCATCGATAGTACCTGAAGTTTATCATTGGATACATGGTAATCATCTATATATCTCAATGGAAGTGGATCAAGATATTTGGGAATAAATGAAATTACATTCCATGGTATATCAACACCCTCATGATCCTTCACCATGTCATAGTTTGGGACTATCTTCTAAGAGTTAGACCTACAATGTCTAAATTAAATGAATTATTCAATGTATCACTATTGAGAATGTACAAACCAGATGTATCAGAAGTGATGAATTGGGAGGTGGTACATTTAGAAAATCGTCTCTCTTACAATGAACAACAAGTGAAAATTTTGTGTCATAGAGAAAAATTTATTTTCCAAAACACAACTCACCTTGTCAAATTAATATGTATAAACCATATGTATGGGGAGGAATCATGGGAACCAGAGGAAGTTATTATAGTGAGGTACCACACATGAGCCTCATTCCTATTGTTGAGGACTATTTAAGTGCATCCATGATACTCAGGTTTGAAACCATGTGGAAGCATATTTCTGGGTACTGTGACTGTAATATAGCAGGTCTGTAGAATCCCTGTGTTGGTATTGTAGCATGTACTATATCAGGTATTGTTTCATACTGTAGCAGCTGAAAGTATTCTTCTTGGTCCACTGGAATGGGATTGGATTCCTTAAGGCCTTCATGCCACCCATGTCTTCAAGTTATTAAGACTATTGGTACACCATTAAGGCCACTGCTCCACCTCAAGGACTTAGGGCCTCCATATCAGTACAGTTACTTAATATAGACTCTACAAAAAAGGAGAAAACCTAGAGAGATATTCAGATTAAGTGAACTCACTAGAGGAGAACCCAATATATTTGGAAGAATGTAAGGGAATGGAAAATCCATCGGGACTAGACTGTGCTTGCATGAGATGCCTAGCCAGACATCTATGCGAAGGTGGGGAGAAACTATCATGATGCATATTCTAGGGAGTGGTAGTTACTTGTAGTTATAGTCTTGTAGAATTCCCTTAGACCTTCGGGTCATGTAATAACTTAAACCTACGGGCCAGGTAATATATAATCCTACGGGCCTTTTATGGGTTCCCCCTCATCCCTGGAATGGGGGGGTAATCGAAAATCAATAAAAATGAAGACCTTTGGGCCATTCGGTTGATTAAGGGGAAGTACCCTCACATTTTTTCAAATTAGAATGTAAAACATAATTTTGATGGTGAAATTTCATAATGTGGGTAGAATTTAATGACCCAAAATTATATCATTAAAAATTACATTCTTATAAATATGTTATATAGTTTAAACAGCATTGAAATTACATATAAATAAAAATAAATACTTTTTAGAAGAATAATGAATGAAATAAGGTTTATTTCGAGAAGTTAAGGAACACAGGCCAATAAAATAGTAAATTGACCTTTGAAATTGTTTGTGAGCTTTATAAATATTTAACTAGACAATATAATAGTAACAATCATATGAAACAAAAAATTAAAATTATCCATCTAATAAATGAAAATGTTATATAATTAGAATATGTCATAAGTAAATAACCATTTTTGTAATTATTAACTAAGTGCCAATATTTTTATAAAACCTATGATCTTATTTTCACTTTTATAATTAATATAATTTTTTCCATAAAATGTATCAATAGAATAATATTTTTTTGTCGTATGATTGTATGATAATTTTATTATAACATAATTAATTTTTCAATGGGAAATAATATTAATTATAAATATAATATTCTTATATCCAAAATAGATGATGATTTTAAATGAATTTTTTATCCTATATAAAAAATTATTTTTTTAAAATGGATTTCTTTTATGAATTATACATGTCAAAAAAATTGTTAGGGTAAATTTTTGGGTCTTTTCTAAAATAGTAGAATTTTTTGTGAATAGTGTAACACATAAATTTACAATATAAGTTAATAAATGAATTTTTTAGTCATGATTGAGTCAAAGAGGATGTAAGTAACCATTGTATTGAAATAACATGCACTTAATACTATATATAGTAATATGAATCCTCGCAATTTATTTTATTGATAACAATAATAAACTAATAAATAAAATAATGAGAAAAAATCCATCTCCTCCCCTATAAATAACACCAATCACCACCTTTTCTACACAAAACTCTAATGCTTTGTGAATTGTGAAAATTCTACCCGAATCTCTTCCCACAACCCTCCACCATGTTTAGGATCGTTTTTGATAAATAAAAACCCAAAACCAACTTCAAAAGGGAGTTCCTCAAATAGAATAATTCAAGAGGTAAAATCCTCTTTATTTTCTTTTAATTTCTTTTCAAATTATTTTCTTTTATTTTTCCCTCCTCACATTTATTTACCCATTTGGAATGGTAACATTTTTAACTGAAATATAATATAATTTTATTGTGTTTAAGGGATAATACATCATAAATTATTTCCCGTACCCTTTGGGTTTTAAAAATTAAACCATCATCTATGATGTATTAATTTATCGCATTCAAGAAAGATAAGTTTTATATTTACATTACATCTTTCAATGTTGGTATTAGAACCATTATTGTCATGAACCAACCTAGGTCGACCCTGAACCGGTCACCCGAGTAGGTCTGCAACATGACCTGAGAGGCATTCCCGGTCCTCCCGGGCTGGCGACAAGCGCCAGGGCATCAATAGAGGTATTGTGAACAATTTCACCCAATGTAAATAAATAAATCTGCAGATATAATAAAGAACAATGTAGAATAAAAAGTAATGTGACTAAACCAAAACAAAAGTAAATAAAGATTACCAAACTCAATGTCTGGACTAACTCAATGTGACCTCACGGGTCATTGTCTGACTCAATGAAACAAGCTTCGCCCATAGAGAGCACACTCAAGCTGTATCCTTCACAAACACTAAAAACAGAAAATAATTATAGGCATGGATATTAAAACTCAGTAGGCTAGCTCAAAATCTATTCCCAATGCACTACCTTTAAAATAAAAAAACACCATTTCAAGTTTGAACTACAATTTATAAAAGTATGTTTTTATAGATATTTTACTCAAAAGAAAAGTACGACCCATTTCCCTTAACCATTCTCAAATATGGGTTCATTTCATTAGTGTCAATGTATTATTAGAAAAGAAAATTGATTTTTATATTCTCAAACATGTACCATGAGGATTAAATAAATTCATTTGAAAACCATTTTTAGCAACCTGAACAAAACCATTTTATCACTTTCCAAGGAAAACAATATACCCAAATTCACAAAAGTAAGTACACAACAAGGGAAATGTAGAAATACATACAAGTACCAAATCATCAATACAAGTAACTAAAATTCAATAGACATGGGTGAACATAAGAGATCAATAATAATCCAGAAGACCCCAATACATGAGATATCACCCCTGTTGACATGTCACACATGATGAAATCAAAACGCTCAATACGTTCAACCATCCATTCTCAGGTAGGTCGAGGAAAAATCGCATAGTAATAAACCCAATATATCCACTTACTATGGGCCACTGGTGAGTACCATAACCTACCAGTGCAGCACTCATTCTTAGAATATTCTCTCAATATGCCATATTCCCATGTCTCATGTGTTTAAAAATGGGTTCAGCCAACCGATGCTAATCGAGAAACCAATCATATATATATATATATATATATATATATATTTCACAACCGGAATCACCCCGATCCACTCCATAGGACAACCTCTTGCCTTTAAACTACTCAATCACCAGAGAGCCTCTAAGCACTGCCTCCCAAACAATCAATTTCAACCAAGGTAGAAGAGTTATCCTATGAGGGTTTTTATCAAAACATTTTTATCTTTTTCCATAAAGTTCCAGACTGGCATTAAATACATTTCACAATCACCACTTTAAAAAGAACCAAACTGGCTATTCATGCTTCAAAAGGAATCATTAATCATTAAAACCAAAACTATAATTGAAATTCTATGAATTATGTTTAAAAGTCAAAATAACATTCCTTCATTAATGGGTATCTATTCATGATGAAAATATTTTAAGTGTCATGTATAAAATAAAATTCTTTTTTTAAAACAAAATAATCATTTAAAAATTAATTGTCTTATATTATCTTACATTTATTTAAAATAAAAAAATATTTAATTTGAGAAAATAGTGTGCGCAAAACACAAAAAATAATGTAACATTATTTTTAAATAAACAGTGCAATGGGAACCTGACTCATGACCAAGGCACAATGACGGCACAAGCTCAGAAACCAGGCGCGACCCTCACTCGAAAATTCCCCGTGCGGATCCTAAAAAGTCAAACTGACCTAAAACGATATTTAATTAATAGAAAAATTAATCAAATCAATGTAATATATATATATATATATATCAAATAGAAGCAGATAAACATAACAAATGGAAGAAAACACGTCGGTAGAGGCGGGTTGGTTGGGGCAACGTCGGAAGGGCGCATGCTGGTAGGGGCGGCACCGTAAAAAGGAAGGGTTACTTGGGCTCTTCAACAGACAGTCAGCAGGCTAGAGTTGTGCCAAAGCTACTACGAAGGAGGGGTCCAGAGGTGTTCGCATTTTTAGGTGGGTACGGAAGGATAGAAGACGCAGGGCAGGAGGAGAGCAGGGGCGACGGGCTGGACATGAAGCCGACTGTGTCTAGGGGGCGTCGCGTTGGGTAGCAAAGGCCACAACAAGGGGTGTCACACCAGAGACAGATGGCCATGAAAAAGGCTGGCCATCTGGGGGAAGCGCCTGGTTAGGAAGTGAGACATGCCGCTTGAGGATGTTGAAAGGGAGAATAGGAGGCCAAGGTTCACAAGGCAGTGTCGGGCTGGTTCGCGCGCAGCAAGGGGAAGGAGGTCCGAGGGCCAGGGGCTGCAAGAGGAGCACGGGAGTGGGGAACTGGCACCAGATAAATGCTGCAAGAGAGGGGCCCAAGGTGGAGAAGCATTGCAGTGTGCATAAGCAGACATAGAGAAGGTAGCAGGGGCCTATGCACAGGCTAGCTGGGTGAAGCGGAGAGGCGGAGGGGTGACACTGGAAGCGCGCACTGAGTAGGGAGTAGAAGAGGTGGTCGGGGGTCTGGGATGCATGACGAAGGGAGAAAAAAAGGAAATCAGAAAGCATACGCGTGGAAGAAAGGAAAGAGAAGAAGAAAGAAAAAAATTGAGGAATAAAGAGATTAAAAAATTATAATGAAATAATAAAAGAAAAATAAAATAAAAAATAAATAATAAATTAAAAAAAGTAATAGTTTAATAATAATAATAATAAAAATATTATTATTATTATTATTAATCACAATTACAATAATTACAATAGTAATAATATTAATAATATTAATAATATTAATAATATCCTTAATAATAAAATAAAAATAATAAATGATTTCATATTATTTTACTAATAATAAAAATAATGAAAACGCCACACAGTTTCCTGGGCAAAGCCGTGCAACGCCGCACTCTGCTTGTGCGTCCAACGACACTGAAACCAAAATGTGTGATTTTAATCGAAAACGCAAAAACATCATCTAGAATCATCCTGGAGCCCAGCAAAAAATATTTTAATGTAGAAAAACTAATTAAAATAGAATAATTTTCTGGGTCGGGTGTGACAATTCTCCCCATCATAATGCTTTCCATCCCCGAAAAGCCACGATAACATCTAGCTGGTCGATCAATACCAAAGGGTTCTATACAACACGATCCAACCTCTTTACACATGGTCATTCCATCGACCACCAATGGTACTTAACCCTATTGCGCGAAACAAAACACTATAATAGGGGAGGCTTTAACGGACTCCCCACCATAATAATTCAACTAGTATTTGGATCGGGCCTTACTCGAACTAAAATAAACACAAAAAGAAAAATTAAACCATTCAGTCTCGTCCGAGTGGAAAAGAAGCTGAACTGAAAACCTCATACGAACGAAAGACCCTCGCCCCAAGGTTGGGGAGGAAGGGCCCAAAGGATTAGATCAATGAAACTAATATAAAAAACTACTCACGACTCACCATTTCGGGATGGATGCAAACCAAGGCTGCAATGGATTCACATGGGTTGCCCTTGCAGGGTTACTTATCGGCAACTCGAATCCAAAAGGAATAATTACTAACATTTCTCAAGGGATTAGTCCATCGTGCTCTTATGATAAAAGGAGAATTACAACAACCAAGAAACCACAACAGTTACGCTAAAACTACCTCACCACAACGATAGAGGAACAACATTATCCAAGCTTCTAAGAATTCCCCTTGGGTTCCTGACTATGCGTCGGCTTTACTCCAAGGCCTTTTGGAAGGAGCTCTAATGTATGAAGCATACTCTGCCTCATAGTCAGGTTCTAAAAATTCCAATAAGAAATAGACAAAAGAAAGGGCAAATTAAATGGTAGAATTTTGAAATGAAAACCATGCTGACATTGAAAACTAGAGTTCATCAAAAGACACACGATATTCACATACATTTCAAACCCAAAACAACACCCTTAAAACAACCACGATAAAATATCTCGTACAGTGGAAGGAAAAATATATAAAAAACATTAAACAAAACCCCAACATCACAAAAATCCTGAGAACTATACCCTGTGAATTTTTCTAGAAATTCCTCGACAAAATTGTCACAAGTGTCCCAAACGTCCGCAAAAATGATAGGGCTTAGAAGTACTTGGGAACAACAGTTTCTTGTGACCCTGCTTCCCACACTGATAACACACAAAGATCTCTCGCTATGAAGGGTTTGATGAAAGATCCCGAGGCCTTTTGATTCCATGACCAGCTCCATCGACATTTTATCGCTTACTCATCTTATTGTGGGAAGTCTCCCCACTACACCAAATAATTGAAGGAGGGAGGTCAACTTCGAGCACTCATATCATCATGGCTTCGACATGAAAGGCTTATCTCACCACATAGGCAAATGAACCCAGGTTGGACGATGATACCTTTGACTATAGATTAGGGTAGAGACCCACCTCAAAGCATCGAGCCTTTATGGAGTCATCGGTGGCATACCCTGAATCATAATGGACTAGCTCCACAAAGCACTTGAAATATTACAACACAGATCTGTCGCCCTGCTACAAACAACACATATCCATCTTGTTTCTCACTATTTCTACTTCAGAGAAATAGTCAAAAAATTAATGAAGCATTGATCAACTCCCAAGTAAGATCACGACGGGGCTTGTTCTGAAACACCGACTTCCACCACATCCACGGTGAACCCTCAAGCATGAAGGTTTCAAAAGTTACCATCAATGACATGGGAAACTCAACAAGGTCAAAGTCCCTTTCAATATTCCACATCCACTCCTCTACTACAGAAGGGTCTAATTGACCATAGAAGAGAGGTGGATCTAGCTTCTGAAACTCAAGCATAAAATCATTAGTTTGATCAACCGTCCTACGATCACTCATCGAAGCATCAGGAGAAAAGCCTCTAGACAAAAGAGTCAAGAACCCAATGAAGGCTAACTCAATAAATGAATATCCTCAAAAACCAAGACCACATATATGAAAGGCTCTAAGAAGAAGAAAACAAGCCATCATAAAGTAAAATCATTTCTTTTGAAAGAATCTTTAATTTAAAATGATCTTTGTGGGATAAACCCTAACCATTGGTATTATTTAGAGACTCACTCACATGCATGTATCCATGCCACCCCGGGCATCCATCCACCATTCCATAAATCTGTCCACATTTCCACACACCACTATGCATGTGATCACTCATTGGAACACCAATAACAAAACAAAGAAACTTCATTTTCCAAAAACAAATCATTCATACCACTTCTTTAAAAATAATATACAAATTAAACATGTCATTTCAAACAACGTTTTTTATCAAAACCCACTTTTTCCAATTAAAACCACTCTCAGAAGTCACGGGATACCCAAAGCATCTCAAACATGGAACTAGTGTTAGGGGGCGACTTGAACATACGGTTGGCAGCCATATGTCAATCACGTCATCGACATAGAGATTCTTTTTGGGCCATTCCCCTATCTCCAGATGGCTTTCCAGACCGTGCGTCTTAGGAGGACTATTAGCCCAACTCCATTTTTTGTACCCCAATCGCTTGGCATTTCCCTAAAAACCCAAATAAACAATATAAACTGGACATCCCATGGAAACTTGAGGATCGACATGAGAAAGAGTTCGCAACGCTCTTCTTGCACCTACCCCTCAAGTCCCGATAATCCTACTCAATCTACCTTGACATCCCAAATAACAAAGGTCTCTCTGAAAAGTGAGGTCTGCTAAGAACCGGCCTCCTCTGATACCATTTTTTCATGAAGAAACCCAGGTCAACCCTAAACTGGTCACCCGAGCCGGTCCGCAATATGACTCAATAGGCATTCCTGATCCTCCCGGGCTGGCGATAAGCACCAGGGCATCAACAAAGGTTGTGGGAATTATTTCACCCAATGTAAATATATAAAGCAGTAGAAATAATAGAGAACATCACAGAATAAATAAACCATGTAAAGTGACTAAACAATAACAAAATTAAATAAATCTAACCAAACTCGACATCCAGACTAAGTCTGTGTGACCTCACGGGTCACTCTCCGTCTCAACGAATCAAGTTTCACCCATGGTGAGTGCACTCAGGCGGTATCCTACATAATCAATAAAAAAGAAAAGGACTATAGGCATGATTATTAAAACTCAGTAGGCTAGCCCGATATCTATTCCCAATGAACTAAATTTCAAATAAAAGAAACACAATTTCAAGTTTGAACTACAATTTATAAATGTATTTTTTTCTAAATATCTTAATCATAAGTAAAGTATGAACCATTTCCCTAAACCATTCTCAAATATGGGTTCATTTCATCAGTGTCAATGTCTTTTTAGAAAAGGATAGTGATGTTTATATTTTTCAAACTTGTACAAAGAGGATTAATTACATTCATTTGTAAAACATTTTTAGCAACCTGATCAAAGCCAATTAATCACATTCCAAGGAAAACAATATATGAAAATGCACAAAACTAAATACACAATAATGGAAATGTAGAAATAAATTCATGTTCAAAATCATCACTGCAAGTAACTAAAAGTCAATAGACATGGGTGAACCTAAGAGATCAAGAATAATCCAGAAGACACCAATACATGAGATATCATCCTCATTTACATGTCACACACGATGAAATCAAAATGCTCAATATGCTCGACCATATATTCTTAGGAAGGTCGAGGGAAAAATACCATAGTAATAAACCCAATATATCCACCTACTATGGGACACTGGTCAGTATCATAACCTACCAATGTAGCACTCGTTATTAGAATATTCTCTCACTATGCCAAATTCCTAGGTCTCAAGTGTTTGAAAAGGGGGTGAGCCAACCAAAGACAACCGAGCATCCAATCATATATATATATATATAATGAACAACATGCATCACCCTGAGCCACTCCATGGGACGTCCACTTTCCTTTAAACTACTCAAGCACCCAGGATCCTCTAAGTGCTTCCTCCCAAACAATCAATTGCAACCAAGGAAAAAGATTTATCCTAGGAAAGTTTTTATCAAATAATTTTCATCATTTTACATAAAGTTCAAAACGGTCATTAAATACATTTCACAATCACCACTTTAAAAAGAACCAAAATTCTTGGTCATGCTTTAGAAGAAATCATTTATCATTAAAACCAGAACTATAATTGAAATTCCTTGTATTGTGTTTAAAATAAAAACTAGTATTCTTTCCCTAATGGGTTTCCTTTCATCATGAAAATATTTCCAGTGTCATGTATAAAATAAACGTCTCTTTTTACAACAAATAATCATTTAAAAATTAATTATCTTATATTATCTCACATTTATAAAAATTAATAAAATATTTTTTTGAAAAAATAGTGTGAGAAGATAGCAAGAAATAATGTAACTTAAATTTTCGAAAAATAGTGCAATGGGAACCTACCACACGACGAAGGCACATGCTCGGATACCATGTGTGGTGATGGCGCTCACTTAGAAATGCCTTGCGCGGATCCTAAAATGTCAAACGGACCCAAAAAAATATTTAATTAATAGAAAAATTAATCAAATAATATTAATATATATATATATCAAATAGAAACAAATAAACATACCAAAAATAAGAAAACGTGACAGAATAGGTGGGTTGGTCAGGGAAACGCCGATAGGGCACACGCCGACAAGGGTGGCATCGTCAAAAAGAAGGGTTACACGGGCTCTGTAGGTGATAGTCAGCCTGCTATAGCGGTGGCAAATCTACTACGAAGGAGGGGGCCAGGGGGTTCACATCCAGAGGTGGTTATAACTGGATGTAACACGCAGGGTAGGAGGGGAGCGGGGGTGACAGGCTGGATAGGAAGCTGGCCACGTCTAGGGGGCGTCGCGTCAGACAGCAAATGCCACACCGGAGGGGTGTCACATCGGAGGCAGATGGCTAGAAAGAAGGATGGGCATCTGGGGGAAGCGCCTAGTCGATAAGGGAGACATGCCGCTGGAGGCTATTTCAAGGGAGAACAAGAGGTTTATGTGAGCAAGGTAGTGTTGGGCTGGTTCGCACGCAACAAGGGGAAGGAGTTTCGAGGGCCGGGAGCTGTAGGAGGAGGTCCGATGTGGGGAACTGGTGCTGGCTATGTGCTGAAAGATAGGGGACGAGGTGGTGAACCGTTACAGTGTTACGTGGCGGACAAAAAGAATGTAGTTGAGGCCTGCACGCAGGATGGCTTGGTGTAACGGAGAGGCGGAGGGGCGGCACTGGCTGTGCACACTGTCAGGGAGTAGAGGAGTTAGATGGGGGTCTAGGCTGCGTGAAGAAGGGAGAAAAAAAATAATGAAGGTAGCATGCATGTGGACGAAAGGAAAGAGAATAAAAAAAGAGATGAAGAAAGGGATTAAATAAGTAAAATAAAATAATAAATATAAAATAAAATAAAAAGTAAACAATAAATAAAAAAAGTAATAATATAATAATAATAACATTTTTATTGTTATTATTATTATTATTAATCACAATAATAATAGTAATAATTGCATTAATAATAAAATAATATTTATAAATGATTTCATATTATTTTACTAAAAATAAAAATAACGAAAACTCTATGTAGTTGCATGGGAGAAGCCGCGTGGCGCCATGCTCTACACATACATCCAGCGACGTCGAACCCAAAACATGCTCTGTTAATTGAAAACTCGAAAACCTCGTCCGGGACTCACCCCGGACCCGAGAAAAAAATATTTTAATGTAGAAATAATAATTAAAATATTATTATTTTCTGCGTGGGGTGTGACAATTATAATGGTTGAAAAATATTTGAAAATTTATTTCATAACCCTATTTATGTATTGGATATAACAAAGGCACATAATCGAAAATAGTAAAATAAAATGAGTTCATTATGATCTAAAACCACCAAAATTAACCTAAACAATTATCATTGAAAAATTACTAGATGAATAATTATAATACCACAATATAATGATTTATAATATTATTTAATATTCTATATTTTCCATAATAACTTATTATTTTAATTCTAAAAAATTATTCTCATTTTAAATGATATTTCATACCAGTATTGAATTAACTAATCATGAAAAGGAAGGAAATGAATGCTCTTGAACTATAATATTACACTTTATAACTCATCAACAAGGCCATTAATAATCATAATAAAATCATAATAAATTTAATATATATATAAAATATATTCTAAATTAATTTTTTAATGGATATAATTTGATTATCAAAGACATTATGATCATGTACAGAACACATTCATACAAAAGGTAGGGGTTTCTTCTAAAACCAGTATTTTTCCATTAGGTTATTATTTATCACTATTTAACAAAATATTACTACTTTTTTTTATAATTCTTATAAAATCTATTAGTATCTTCCAAAATCATGTACCTAGCTTGTTTAATACTTTTTTAGGGATTGTATTTTTTAATTGGTTGTCTTCTCAATTCATCCTGATAAGCAAGCCCGATAAAAGGGAACATTTCAATTTATTACCCATTTTCAAATTCAATCAACAATCTGTTATAATACATAATTATTTTAAAAAAATAAATCCTTTTATCAGGAAAAATTGACTTTGTTCATTTCTGGGTTTATGATGACTAATATTCCTTATCCATTTTAAATAATCTTTTATATTTTCCATAAACAACACTAATATGATCCATTGATAAAGTTTATTAAAAACAATTTATACATGTTTCCGCATAAATTGGGAATAATTTAACATTGTTAATTCCTATTTTACCATATTAATGTCCATTTATGATTTAAATCATTTATTTCATGGACACCATTATTATATTCTTTTTTGCAATGCCTTATGACATGTTTTCGAAAACCAATTATTTCCTTGGGTAACACATAAGATTGATTATTCATGTGAAACACATATTCATGAAAATATTATGATGGGTGAACCTATATTGTGCTCCCATTAATTGGGTAATAATAATTTTCATTAGATGTCATGTTGGGAAAATGACTGACCCTGATTTCTTTATGGGACTTTTCCACCAAGCCTTGGAAGCTAGCCATTACTTATGTTTATTACATGATATATATTGTTTCCACATTCATATGATGTTCTGATTATATATCCACATGACAGAATTTCTATACTTACCTATGTTGATTCATGTTCTATTCCTTTTATGTTATCATCTTATGTCTTCTAACCAATTTTTTATGTTTATTCTTGTTATAAGTTACCATCTAGGATATTTAGCTCATCCATTTTGTTCAAATGTTCCCTAGGAATCGATATATATATATATATATAAGGTATCAATGGGAGTTAAGATCTTATAATTAATATTTAATAATATTTTCTTTTTTTTAATGATATTATATTATGTACCTAGTCTTCCGGAGACACATGGCTTTACAATACATGGATGTATGTGACTGTATATTATTCATACAAAGATGTAATAATATTTGTAAAAGGATTGGGCCACTATAAAATCCCTCAGTCATACCACTTCCTTCTTGAACCATTAACCATTATTTATTGTTTTATTTTTTATCATTTGATCTATTTCATATTTCATTTGTAGAATATTCATCAGGAGAAATATAACCATCACTCATACAACCTTTCTTATTCACTTAAAGATATTCCCCCTAGGGAATAGATATTTTTAGTTCACATATATCCAAAATATAAAACATTTTTCTAGCAATTATGACTTAGGAAAACCATTATTCTCATATATTTCATTAACTATGCCTTTCACTTTTCAATTCAAATTACTTTAATTGTCTTCTTTATTTTCTATACACAAATCATCTTCAAGTTCATCTCAATCATAGTCATTAATTCCTCTTTCCGAATTCTTTAGATCCGAAAATCAGACATTATTTCCTCAGAGGTCACAATGAAACTTCCTCTTTGTCTTACTATATAGACCAGGAAACTCACCAAAGTCTAATTTATTGATCATATTTTGACATTAGGAATTATTTTTGATAATATGGTTTCACCTTCCATCTATCATTACATTTGGTTTATCACATGTTGCATCATTCCATTATCCATTACATTCTTTATTAACATGAATCACCATAGTTCCTTACATTTTCTATAACCCAAAAAAACGTAGTGTAAGAAATAATAATCATATATGTAAACCATATAATCTAGATAAATTTCTTATAATGATTCAAAATTTAACACCTTAGTTTTAATCCAAGGTTATTTACGATCAATACCATAATGTAGGACTATAACATAGACATACTATTTGGTTTTTTATTAATTTTATCTCATCCTTTTTTTAATAGATAACTAAACATCTCTTTTATACGAACTATAATGACCCATTATTTGGATACATAGACATTATATCTAAATAAATGAATTTTCAATAAATAACAAAAAACACACCATAACCATATGGGTTTAGTGTCATTAGAAATGTGGAAAAATAAACTGGTTCATAAAATACCTACATCATCTACCAAAATATCCTCATGACTAGAACCCTTCATAGAAATATCCTACATAATCCCAGTCTTCATAACCTGGGGAAAAGGAACATAATAATGGGTGATATCAATTTCTTATAAAGTATAACCATATGAATTAATAATATAATAATAATTTTACGTGATCATGATCATAACTTACGAAGATTAAACCTATTATGTCATGTATCATAATCATGATTCATTGGATAACCTTGATAAATTTAGAAATCATTGACTGTAAGTGTGATAAATCATCATAAATTCATCATGATCTATAAGTTCATATCATAAAATTGTTCCAGTATCATAAATATATAAAACCATATCATATGTTAAGGTTAACTAATAATACTATCAAAATAGTGGGTCTGGACACACCTGTTTCCCAATGTGGATTAGGACAGACCTATTTCTCATAGTGGATCAAGCCCAGTAACATGATTTTCATTGATATCACATGAAAAATAATTTTTTACCCAATTCATTATAAGGAGATATTGTCCCCAACCGTCACATAATAAAAAACATACAATTGTATTCCATGAGAATATTAAGAATTCCTCATATTATAACCCATTTAAAAAAATAGGTTTCATAAACATTTAATCATAGAATAATGCATAGATAATAAATTACTATCATAAATATGATTCCATCATAATAAAAAAACAATAAAAAATAATTTGGATTGTATTTTTTAATAATATCAATATAAAATCATAATTACTATAAAAATGTTATCTCAGATAGAAAAATATTTTCGAGATCCCACTTGAAATAACATATCCATTTAAAAATAAATTTTTAATGATATGTGAAATTAAAAAGAATAAAATAAATTTGGAAAAAAGACTTTTACGATAATATATTAAACATAAAATCATTAATATATCATGATGACGAGAAAATCCATTCATGCAATATATGTTATGAAAAATTCTTCCAATACTTTTTCTTCGATAAGTCACAAATATCATCATTTATAATAAAATTTAAGTAAAACCATTTTTAAAAAATTATAAAATAAGAAAAAATTTATTTAAAAAAATATAATATAATTATCAAAACATTTTTGGAAACAAAATTTGAAACCATGGACTAGACGATAAATTATTTTTTGCGAAACATTAAAAATGGAATTTTTAAAATAAAGTCCCTTATAAATATAATATCATTGAAGTGAGATTCAATAAAATGAGTATATTGTGTTTATAATCTATAAATTTACTTAAAATTTCGAAATAAAACATAAGATAATCAAAATCATTCTTACACAAATTCCTAAAATATAATAATAAATTAAGTATAAGTTCAATATAATAAATGGAAATATAGTTAAGAATTACCTTACCACATTGTAATCAGTCAAATCATATGAACCATAAAGGTAAAAATTATAAAATTAAACATTTAAAATGATGGATATATAGATATTTATTATATGATATATTAAAGGTCAGTATATACTTCATAATAAATAAATAAGAGGTCAATAAGGCATATATCTCATAGAAGTCAAAGTGATACGAGAAACCCTAACCTCATGGGTACTTTTTTTGAATTCTTTATGAACCTGAATAATGTTTTAACAAATTTTATTAACTAATTATACAAATATTATAATATTTATAATACCTTATAATTTTTTTATAACATATAACCACTCGTTCAATAAAAATATTTATTAACTTCTATTGTTTTCATAGATCTCATTTCATATTTTAATGGTCGGGTCAATTGTGCATAATTTTTTATTTTCTTTACAAACTAAAATAAATATATTTAAGGGAAATAAAATATTATTAATGAAATTAAAGAATTTTTAATGTTCCCACATATAATTTTTATATATGACCTGAGGAATATTTTTTTGATAAAGTGTTTAAGATTAATGTTTATGCTATTTTGATTGTTCTTCCAATCATCATGAATTGTAATTGTTTTATAAAATATTAAGTAAATATATTAGTTATAAAACGTGAAATAGGTTATAATAAATATATTAAATGGTTATTTAACAATTATAATATTTTTTAGTCTTGAATGAGGTAATGTGAAGTGAAAAATGATTATGCATGAATATGGTTAACAACCAAAATTGGAAAATGGTTTCATTCCATTGAATATGGGGAGTTGAGAAATGGTGTGGATATAAGATATTATATATTCAATATAAAATTAGATAATATAAATGTAACTTTAGTTATTATTCTTTTATGTATGATTTAGGTTAAGATAAGGAATAAAAAAGGAAGTAAACTAAGAGAGGTTCTTTGAGAATGTTACATATTGAATATCTCCACTATGACGGACCCCTTAAGAATCATGGAATATATATTAAAATGGTAAATGTAGTACTTGGACGTGGTTAGAGTAAATAGTATAGGGTTTTTCATGTATATAAATAAATTCATGTCTTATGATGAAAAGACGGGGGGAGGGGAGTTTTATTTATAGTTGGTAGGGTTGTCTTATGTGACAACAAATGATTATTTTATTTTCAAATCCAACCACATTTAGGTGGAAAGAGTTACAAAAAAATTTATTTATAAATTAATGTTTCAATGAATTTCATGTTCAATAATCACATCAATCCCCCATTTAATAATGTAGTTTTTAGTTATTTTATGTTTTTACCGTAAAACATTAACATGATGCATTATTTTACTTACACTTCTGTAAAATACTTTTCTACATTAGTAAATTTTTTCTGCCTAAATATAATGATAAACATAAAACCTTATTTTTACATCTTTATTCCAAATATGGTATCGATTTTTAAAATTTCCTAACATAAAACATTGAAAAATATATTTAAAAGTGAATTATCAAAATGTAATAAAAATAACGTTTTTTTGGAAAATAATGTTTTATTAAAAAACTATACTTGTACCAAAATAAGGTACACATATTTTTTAATTTTGTTAATTATATTATATATAACTAAAAATACATATATTAATTTATATCAGTTTTTAATCATAAATTTACATTTAATTATAAATAAAATGAGTGTATTATAAAAAAATGTATTTTATATTATTCACTAAAAATATTAAATGTTTTAGAAAATTAAACAAAATATAAAATAAGATAATTTTGAAATTATAAAGAACAATTTATTTAAATTTTATAAATTAAAGTTTATGATATTCTCAAAAATTAATCATATTTATTTTCTCTTATAAATATATAATAATACCTTTTGATGAAAAATTATATTTGATGAAAAAATTTTCTTTACTAAAATATATGTGTCTATATAATAAGAATATATAGATTTGTATTAAACATGAAATTCTTGTATATTTCATGATGTAGTCAATATAATTCACATTTTCTAAGTAAATATCTATTTTATAATGGGTGTGTTGAAATAATATTAATTTGAAATTCCTTTAATCATGGTGTTCTATGAGAATTATACTATAAAAGAAATTATTTTTTAAAAATAGTCATTCCATAAAATCACGTATTGTTACCTGTATAAACAATATAATTTTTCTATTTTATTTTTTTCAATTTAAAACCCTATAATTTAATAGCAAATTTATATAGTTAAACTATATTTATGATTTTTTAGACTTAGGGTTACATGTATTGTATTTTATCTTAGAGATTAAATTTTGTTAAAATAAATAATTAATAAAATCATCTGGTGTTTAATTAAACCCCCTGAAAAAGATTTTTCCCTTTATTTTTTGTAACTTTTACATTAAATAATAGTGATATATATGTTTCATTACATCCTTAGTTTCCCAAGTAGCTTCATTATATTTTTGATTCCCCCAAATAAATTTATCTAGGTAAGTATTCTTGTTCAATATCACATTATGACTATGATCCAAGATTTATACTAGTTATTTTTTATATTAAAGATCAACTTATAATGGTAAGGGATTTTATTTTAGTTAATGCAATGGATCATGAATGTACATAATCCGGAGAGAAACGCGAAACACATCATGAACGTATTAGTGGTTCTAATGGAGCACCAAGAGATACTCTACCATGCCTACATGATCAAGAAATTTTTAGGGGCCAATATAGTTAGGGATCTTATTACCCTATTTTTGAATCCATAATATTAATCCATTGATAAATTCATTGAACACCATTCTCTGTAACTTCAAATTCTTGATCTGTGTGATGATTATCATTGTAGTATTTCTCCCTACTTGGACCTATCTAGATTTTTTTGTGGAATGGGTATTCCTTTGTCTTTAATTTATATTTCCCTATAAGGTCACAATATATTTCATTTACTAAATTCATCACAAACAATTATAGTTTTAAACATCTTTCTATATAGAGATATATGAGGGGCCATTGAAATTCTATAGTGAATGTTATTATTTTAATAATTTTTTTGAGGATGTTGTTCATACCAAACACTATTAAAATACATAAAATAAAATCACAAAATATCCACAAATTATTGAATGGTACTCTCAGACTGACCATTAGTCTAAGAGTCATAATTGGTACTAAATCGTAAACTTGTATCTAGAGCCTACAAAAGAATTCACCAGAAATCATGGAAAAAAATGAATCTAGATTAGGTATAATAAAATATGGTACTCTAGAAAACCTTACAACATCTTTATTGAAAACATTAGATGGTTGATCAATATAAAAGTATTCTCTTATAAGAATATGGTGTTCTAACATAATAAATATATTGAATGATTCTCAAATGGAATTTCTTCCCACAGATGTTTTGGGGAGTCATATGGAAAAATATATGGTGATGTTTTCCCATTTCCATTATGTTAAGGGTAAAGATTATTGCATCCCCTTAGAAATATATCTTTCATAATTAAATTTTTAATAAACTAAGCAGTAAGATACATACTCAGCAATATCTCTAATTATGATATCCCACTAGAAATACTTTGACATATATCTATATATATTTGTACTTTATGGATGAGTAAATAATTATGAACAATGATGCACATAAAAATGTTTTTTATTGAAATATAGTACGGATGGATCTCGTAAATAATTCCAAAACCATATCATTACATCAAAATCATAGTAAATATCAAGAAAATGATTGACCTACTTTATTAGCACTACATCATCCTTCCAATAAACAATATTCATTTCATGAATATATGTTTGAAACCTCAAATGAGAAATATAATATTCATAAATATCCTTCATTATTTTAAGATCCATCCTTGGAAAAATTATAAATACTATATATTTTTTGGTGATCATCTTATATAAGATAACGTGATCATTTTTCATCAGTCAATAATCTACCATGTTTGATTTCCCAAGGTGGTAGAGTATTGAACAGTCTTATTCTGTAGTTAGCTCAAATTATCTTCTCTATAAATATTTAACATCTTTTTCTTGAAAATTTACTATAAATGTTTACAATCAGTAAATATATAAATATTTATCAATAAATATATTCCCTCTATAAATTTAGTAAATAAATTACAATACCTATCTATAAATCCAGATTTGGGTATTTTTTGTCATGAACATTAAATTTTTATGAGGAATAAGTTTTCACTATATCATTGTACATGATAAAAAATCCAAATAAATTTTTTGATGAATCAATAAATAATACAAAACATTTTTCACTAAATTTAAATATACGAATTGTTGTGATGACTTACATTATCATCAGTTCTTGTAAATTTTTCTCACATTTATCTATCAAAAGGAACCAAGCTCTATTTTATGTTATCATATTGAGTGGACTATAGATCAATTAAAAATTACCCAAAATGCACTAATAATATCTATCTAAACCATGAATACATACAATAATATCCATAGTGGATGGTATGGGCCATTGTTTAATAACTCATTTTTTTATGGATCCACTGATATTCCCTCTCATAAAATTATATGAAAAAAGAAACATTTTGTATAACATATTAACACATTTTAAATTCTAAAAAATTTCTTTCCTTAAGGTATTAGTAAAATAATCATATGATCCTCATGATATTATATTATCTTTGAATAAGTAAGAATATCATTTGTAAAAACATCCAGAAACAGATCATGGTAATCTATAATTAATCTATTCAATAAATATATGAAAGTAGCTGGGGAACTTTTAAGACCAAATGGAATAACTATAAATTTGTAGTGTTATATCTTGTATATAATGTTGTATTAGGTATATCCCCTTTATTAAAATTAAATTGATGATCTCTAAAATAATGATATATAATGGAAAAGTATGTACCTATGTGTATTTTATCAAAAAAATTATCCATATGGGGCATATGGTACTTGATATTTATAGTGATCTTGTTTTGTTCTTGATAAAAAAATATAGAATCACAATAATCTATATATCATATTTAAAAAAATATCTACTAAACCCTATAGTGATGTACTTTGGAAAATAAATCCCTTTTTGTGTTTATCCATGATTTTCTTCTTTAATTATTATAGCTCATGGGGGATATTCTATATGGAGTACCTGAAATAGTTATAGAACCATGTAATGTTCTATTGAAAAATCAGATTCACAATTCAATGGTTTACTATGAAATTCTTCTAAATAGGTATCAGAAAACTCTCACACAATATTCATATAATTGATGATTGTTTTAACCACAAATGTCTGAGAGAAATTACCCTTTTTAATATGAATCAGGACACATAAAATCGATGAGATTTCAGGAAGTTTTTAATATTTACTATATCACTAATATAAGATCATAAATAAGTTTATAATATCAAACATGACTTCCATTCATTATAAATTCTTTTGGGATATATGTATAGGATGACAATCCATGCCTATGATAACATCAAATTCAACTTGTGGGTGAATAATAAGATTTAAAGGAAGAACATACCCACAAACATCAATAGGAGAAGATTCATATACTTGTGTTTTGTTCATTATTACATAACTGTTTTTCACTATGAATTCAATATCAAATTATTAGAGTGGAATTTTGATACCATTATATGTTCTTAAAATATAAATGAGTAGGTATAGCAATAGTTATATAAGAAATCATATATTCATGAGAAGAGGGGTTTTGTACCATTGAAAATGATGTTATCATACGCCTAATAAGAGTTAGTGATCACATGTTATTTCCCTTTGGCTCTCATATTAAGATTTTACTAAAATTGATCATCATTATTAACCTTTATATTTGATAATTTGTTATTGTAAATCCCATAATCCTTTAATTTGAAAAACTAGATTATTGGTGATTCATTTTGTGAATCTTTTTTTCCATCACATCACTTTCTAACTTATTCCCATCACATCGTCATTATATTTCTTAATAACATTTCTTTCTACACTTAAATCATTCACTATTACGATTAAGAAAATTTAATCCATCTTTCCTTCCTGAAATTGATATTAAATAAAATGTGCTCTTCTTCTCTCAGTGTTTTTTAGAGTTTCATTTTAAATTTCTTCTTTCTTTTCTTATCAAAACAATTAGATTGATAGGTAGAACCAACATCTATTTTCACCACTATAGCTAATTAAATATTTTTAATATCTAATAATGTCCATTATGATTACTTATTTGATAAATTTTGTTTTAATTGACTAATGAATTGTTCAACAGTTAATTTGAGCTTCATGATAATACCATAATCATACCTCACATGTCATGTAAAATTTGACTCATAGGTACTAAATGCTTTTAATTTATCTCAACAAATAACATTTCCATTTTCATATGAAGAATACAAGGAATGTACATAATTGAAAATAATCTTTTAAACTCATATCAATATATAAAGTAAATTAATTATTATTTCATATTATTCTTGATAAGATTCCATAATTCATTTTATTTTCACCCAAAAATATAGAAAAAAATAACTTATTCATGTTTGGAACACTAGAGAGAGAGAAATTTACTTTCATTAAAACTAATTCAGTTCTTTGTTACTAGTGGATCAATGGACCCCCAAACGAATGTTCATGTTTCCTCATGAAGTATTCCATAGAATTATTTTCTCTCATTTTATCAATTGTAATATCTCTATTAATCATATTATGATAATGAATTGTAAGCCTAATGATGAGTTTTTTCATTCTTTTTCCCTGAATATTTGCTTTCATATGAGAAAATTCATTGCTTAATCCATAACCTTTACTATTAATACAGTTCATTTGGTTTTCATTCATTGACTAAAACCAACAATCATAGTGTAATAAATAATAATAATATTGGGAAACCACTTAATCATGGAAAATAATTTATTATATGCCTAAATTTGATAGCTTCTTTTCAATATATAAATCATTAGATTTTCCCTTTGGGAGTCATAGTAATAATATATTGGAATCATTAATTATGGTTCATAAATAATATTAAAAATTATCTAAGAATCTCCCTTGTGAGTTAAAAATAAAGTGAATGATATGGGAACACTCACCCTAAACCAGAATGATTGATGAGATATACTCACCCAACTATATTTGGTCTTAGTACCACTATATTCATATATTCCAATACCAAATCAACTTGTAGTATCCTAACATGGATGTTTTCATAGAAAAAACACACTCTATTATTGACCAAAACTTAATATGTTCTCTTTATCATGGGATTCATATATGTGCTCCCACAAAATTTTTATCATCCTAGATTACAATGGTTAACTAAACCATGATATGATACAACTACAGTGACCCAAAATATTTGTACATGGATGTGACATATTAATATATAAATATTGATTACATAATATAATTTCCAAATTTCAAAATCATATTGGTTTAGTGACTTAGTAATCCTACATGAATAAAAATAATTTCCTCAAAAACTACATCTTGTCGGACTATATTATTCATAACAAGAAACCTTATTAGACATATCATACTTAATATATTTCTTTAAAACATGTGAATAGGAAATATAATAAAGGGTGATCTATGATGATCAGTGAGGGTAAAAAATAGATATATCAATGATCACACAACATAACATGAGCATAAGGGTATGAAAGAATGACCATAGAATTTCAAAACTATGGGTTTTATATCTTAGATCACATTCTTGAATCATAGAATCAATATTGGAAGATCATAAGGCATAAAACACAATTATGAGTCATGATAGAATAATATAGGCATAAAACTGAATTTTTGGAATATATATAAGTATCTAAAATCATTTCTTTGGAAGTCAAGGTTTATATCTGAAACAATAATGTTGTATTTGGTTCACTCCCTAGGCCATCATAGTTGTATAGGTATACTCTAAATACTTTTATAGCGGTCAAGGTCCCTTACTGAAAAGTATTAACTCCCTATTATAGTCATGTTTATCTCATGAGATATACATTTCTACCAAGTGCATTGTAAGATACACTATTTTGTCACCACTACCACATAATGGGAATAATATATACTTTAATAAAAAAATCCTCAACCCTTCATCATATTATAACTCCTGAAATTGAAATAGGTTTTATAAAATTTTCATCCACTCATCAACACATCCCCCTTAAAAAAGAAGTGTTTTTTATAACATAATTAACCAATAAGAAAGAAACTAGTTTCATATAATCATTTTTAATTAAATTTCATCATAATCTATATAATGATTGAAAGTGAATGGTATCATTGGATTATTTGAAATGTATAGAATAAGTAAGATTAATGGTTTTCATATTAGATTAAATTATTATTAAAACATATCATAAACATTTCACGAATAAAATAACTTTTTAACATTTAAATCACCTCATTGAAAAATTAAATTATCTAAAATATTATTGAAATTATTTTCCATAAAAATAAAAATGATGATTTTAATGTAAGATTAAAATAATTTAATAGTTATTATGAAATTATATTAAATTAATTACATATATGATAAAAGTAAAAATTCATTTTTCACTTTTCAAAATATGGTAAAAAACATCCACAAATGGAAAATGAGAAGTTGATTCTATTTATAAATATTTATACAAAAATGATTAAAAATTAATTTAAACATTAATATTGTAATATTTGATATATTATTGTAAATAAAATTTATTCAAGGATACATAAGAAATATTATTTCGAACTGAAGAGTGAAATAAAGTCAGTTTTCCTTATAAGTATTTTTTTCATAACTTGAGTACCTAAAAATAATAAAATAAATGGAATAATTTTAGTTTGATTAAATTGAATTACGGAGATAAATATCAATATAATTCATGATAATCATACTTTATGATTTCATCATCAGGAATTAATTATAAACACTATTGATAATCAATTAGACTATAACAAAAAAAGCATTATCTTATGTATGAATTCATTCATCTGTGTCCATTCATACATTATTCAAAATACAGGATTATTGTAAATATATTCCAAAACACACACACACACACCGAGATATATATATATATATATATCATACCATATATGATGTTGTTATAACATTTTTGCATATGTTTATTAATAATTCATTATTAAAATCACTATTCTGGGATAAACCGCAACATTTTCATATATGTTTTTGCTCATTAGTTTTTGTCATTAAGAATATATCATTGTACCATAATACCAAAAAATAAAAATAATTTTAAAATATTATATATTAATTATATATATATTTATCTTCATCCATAAATGTTATAGAAAAAAATTAATTACACGGTTTATTGAGATGGTAAGTCACACATACTCATGAACTTTTTTTTGTATAATGAAATTAAATAAAGATTAATATCACATGATTATTATATAATAATTATTATATAATATAAATAATATATTTTAGTTAAATAAATTCTTATTATTATCCATGTAAATGATAACTGAAAAACCAATCACATCGCTTCGTAGAGGTGTTAGTCTACACATATGCTCCAGCGACATTATCATTTCCCTACATATTGAAATTTAAGAATTAATATGTGGTATTATAAATAGTATTATTATTATTATTTCATTAATATAGTGTATATACATTATCATTGTTGTTATATCCATCAATGATAGGTGGTGATGGAAAAATAATTACATATGTTCATAAGGAGGAAGTCTACTATAACATGATCAGTGGTTTTATTTCCAAAATGATGGAATATGAGATAAATATAGGTTTTTATATTAACATAATTACATATCAATATATTTAATATTTTTATTTTTTTATTTTTAAATTACTTAATAAAATTTTAAGGAGTTATATTAAAAAATATAACAAAAAAAACAATGTTATGAACTATACCACGACTTTAGAAAACCTATTTAGGATTGTACCTAAATATTTCATAGGGTAATTTTATGATAAAAAATAGACTCCAGGTCATGGGGAGGTATTTATGGAAATTATTTAGGAATTTCTTTGTGAAATAAAATGTCTATTTATGTGTTTATAGGAGAGAATAAAGGGTGTTGTTTTGTTAGTGGGTGAGAGGACACACATTCAATTTTTTAATAGAATAAAATATATTAAAATATTATTAAAAAATGTATCCAAAATTAACTATATAAAATTATTTGATGATATGGGCTCAAAATATGACAAAAGAAATATAATGTATACATGTATTTAGGTTATTTGATCATTTATCTCTTTAGTTTAATGCTAGATAAACCTATTTTACACTTAACTATGATCATAGTTTAGTATTTGTTTTAATATTAATTAATAAAAAAATAATGGTAAAAACTGAATATAATATTAATAAATATTATTATAAATATTTATTTCATTTTATAAAATTAATTATTCATAAGTGGACAAATTTAATTTAAAATTAAACACATAAACTATATAAAAAATAGCATTCTAATGAAAACTCTCTCTTAAGAATGAAATGAATTTATATCAGTGTTATTTTTAAAAATAATTCAAATATTGTAAATTTTATTAATATTAAATCATTATAACTAAATATACTCTTAAAATAACTTAAAAACAAAATCAATATTTGTATATATTTAAAATTAAAACACATTATTCTAATAAAAATATGTATTTTCACTATTAATTAAAATTTAACATTTTAATAATGTTTTCCCAAATTAACTCTAAGATAATTTTTACATGTTTATTTAAGAAATTAATTTCATTTTTTCTAATATATTATTTAAAATGTTTAAATTTAATTTTTAAATATGACTAGAAACTATGAAGAAATCCCTTCATAGAAAAATATATTTTTTATCATAAAATGTGATCTATTATTATCACATGCCTATAAAAGTATATTTGATGAATTATAAACAAATTTTTGAATATATAATATAATTATTTCATTAAAATAATTCATAAATAGTGATTTTGTATTTCTAATCATAAAAACACATTTTGTGTATAAAAATAGTTCTTCCAAATAACATATCTTTTACATTCAAAGGATTTATATTTTAATTTACATTCCAGTTTTAACCAATGAATAAGTTTTATACATGTCGATACCATACAATTTTTAAAATTAATTCATTCTTATGAATTATAAATAATTTAACGACTAGTTTTTAATATTATTCTGTATAATAATTCATTTTGAATTTGGGTTTCATTTATCCCACGTTATCAAAGACTTTAAATAATTTTTCTAACTATATCATAAAATATCTGGGGTTAAATTTATGGTTGTTGTGATGTGGTGGTGATGTTATTATGTGGTTTTTGTACATTTTAAATGGTTGGAGTAATGAATTGTGGATATTATATAGTGATGTGAATATAGTATGTTGATATAGATGTTAAGGGATAACTAGGACATATTTAGTTTGGACATGAAAGAAATTATTTAATTTTTGTATGTAACCCCGATTTAAATTAATATCACCCCTTATAATTCACATTTTGTTTAACATATTGCTTCATATGATGAAATAAAATTAAATCTAATATGAAACATTTAATTTATTTTAATATAACCATTAAAAATTTTAACTTAATTTGAGTCTGTAAATTGAGGTGACTATAATAAGAAATATATGTCGAATGAAAAATAATGTTTTTTAATACTCATGCACTAAATAAATTCAATTGCTCTATCTAAAATCCTAATAAGATAATTTAATGATTAAAATTATATATTTTCATCTATTGGATTGTTGTACGCTATGAATGTTTTTAAGAAACTAATATATAATAGAAAAATGGTGATAAGATATATTATGGATATTAATGAATTATTAATATGAATTTAATTATCAATTAGAATGAAATAAAAATTTTATCAATTAATATTTGGAAAATTTATCTTCCTATAAATTTTTTTCATTATACTTAATAATTCTATTTAAAAGTTGAATTCTTAAATTTATTAATTTTAGATTTAAAAAATAAACTTGATTTCTGTATAAATCAGTCTATTATTTATTTATGATGATTTGTTTTGTAAATTATTTATTTTAAGATTAATTATAAAAAATATTATATCTAAAAATACTATGACTTATATGAAATCATAAATATATATGAATAAAACAAAATCTATAAAATCATTTATGTTTTAAAATACATATTTCAAAACGAAAATTATTGATATTTGAAATTTATGTTTAATTTAAAAACCTATATTTATCATTTCAGAACATATGCTACATTTTTTCAAATAATTTTTTTTTATCTCTTAATACAACTATTTTTGTAGAATTAATTTAACCAATTTATAATATTTTTCTAATAATAAAAAAATTCATATTTTTTATCAAATGTTTATATTTTGTAAAAGGTTAATTTTAATTTTAAGGTATAAAAATAAATTACACAAGTAAGTATTTTTTTACCATGGTAAGAGAAAAAGAAAAAAGGGTTAACTCAAAAGTGTAAAAGACAAAAATTTGATAAAATAATTAATCTAAAAAAATTTATAAAGGATTTATCTCCCTTAATGCATCCACCATCCATTTTTTCAATTTTAGATCAAATTTCCATTAATAAGGCACCTCGAACTGATAAAAATGCCTCTCCCCTCACTTACAAAATGATCCATTCACCACCCCACTTTTCCTCAAACTAGAATCCACATAATTCAAAAAATCACATAAAAATTTATCTACAACACTCTTATTTAAATATTATAGGTTTTTGTCTCTTAGAAAGGCCAGATCTAAAAGGATTAATAAAAATTTTAAAGGATTTATTTCAACTACTAAGTTAAAAATCAATAAATCACTCATTTTCATTTCTGTAGCTATATATCTTTTTATTATACAAAAAATTCTATTATAACACACTAAAATTAAAAGATAAATTTCATTAGTATAAGTAAAATTTATTATATTAAAAAATTATTATTATTTACCTTCCACCCATCTCTTTATATAAAATAAAAATTTGATCCTTTTGTATGTGTAGATTACCACCTCCATGAATCAAGGGATTTATTTATTATCACTAGTTTAAATTTGTAGTTAAAATTTATTATTTAATGCATGGATTTGATATTTAAAACATTATTTTTATTCTAAAAAATATAAAATCTTTCATTAGTTTCATTATACCATAAACTACAATATTGTATGTTTGTACGTACAAACTACAACCTCTAAGGAATGATGTATATTACTTTTCATAACTATGATACATGAATTATTCAAGTAATTTATATAAAAACTTAAAATACCTTTAATGTGATTAGGTTTTCAGATATTTTTTATTAATATTTATCATTTTATTACTATACCAACTTTTGATCATAAAATATTAACAAAACATGATCATTATTTATTCGGTATTGGTAAATCATGGTAAAATATTAAATAATTAAAATATATATTTTTTAAATAATAATAAATTATAAATTAACAAACAATTTATAATTTGTATAATATTTTATCGTTATCAAATTATTACAATCGATAACAATATTTTTAATCCCATACAAAATGATAAAAATCCTTAGCATCTTCTGATGAAAATAAACAATAACAGAAAAAAATGTATAATAAATTATTATTATTTACTATTATATGGGCTACTATATATTAATAATTTTTGAAAATAGGTTACTAATATGGTTATGTTTAATATTATGGTGGTAAAATATCATTCATGGAATATGTGAGTAAAAGAAAAGGGGTTTTCATAACTCAAATTCTTTTATTGTGTTATAATTATTTCTCATTGTCTAAATTATTACATGGATATTTTATTTTACCATATAATGATAATATACCTCCATTCATTTCTATATTTTGAAACTGTATTTTTTACATTAGATATATTATCTTTTATGGATTTCTTTCTACATATATCATCATGATTCTAAAAATAATCCTCATCCCCCCAAATGATATTTTTCTTTTCTATGTTTATATTCACTCTTACAACATCTTTTCTCCATTGTTATATTAAAAAAAATAGTTATTAATTCAAGTGATCTTGATATTTATTTTTACCTATTATTTAAATGGAATATTTATTATACTTTTATGATGTGAGTTTTAATAAAGGTGTTTTCATATTGATTTTTTCTCTTTTAAGATCATATATTATTTATTCCACTCCATATTCAAATTGAAAAAAAGAAATTTTCTTTTTAAATTATTATTTATTTATATTTATTTTCAAATAATTTTTAAAATTTAATTAATCCAACTTTCCAAAAATTCTCTTTCTTAAATTGAGTTATAATCTTGTCTCATTAAGAAGATGTTATGAAATGTTTTTTAATGTCTCTTTTGTTATTCGTCGATTTTATTATTATTTTTACAACAATAATATATTATAAAGAGTCATGATTTATGAATAACAATTAAAATTCCTATAGTAAATAATTTTTTTGAGTGATTTATTTTGTGTTATCTGCAAATATAATATTTAAATTCATTTTAAGTAATACAATTTGGGAAAGGTTAGAAAACCCATTCTTCATCCATGGGTTCCTCATGATACAAGGTATTATTTATAATGGAATATATATGTATTTATATTTAAAGTAAGGGACTTATATATACATCCAATGAATTTGTTATTGTTTTCTATCTCATGATATTATGATGTTGTTGTATTGACATGATTGTGGATATCTTTATTCAAAATATGGTTTTATAGACATGTTTTTGGATAACATTAACAATATTTTATTTTTTTTACTTGACTATGTGTAACATTATTCTCAATTTTTTAATGTGTATATGATTACATATAACATTTTCCCAATATTATTTCACATACATGATTGAACATAGAATTTTTTATAATATATTTTCATTTTATGTGATTGTATATACGTTTTTCATAAAATTTTCCATTGAAATAAATTTATATACGTTTTTCATAAAATATTCCATTGAAATAATTTTTGTTTAGATTACATAAAAATTTTATGATTTCTTATTCTCATTCTTGTTGTGATCCATTTCCCATGATTTTTATCTCATGTTTCTATACTCTTATGTCAAGGAATATGAATAAGAATTTGATATTACAGGCACAACTCTTATTATTCAATATCCCTTAAAATTTGATATTTCTCCCATTCCTTTATTTTTATTCTTTTCATATAATCTAACCATTTATGACTATTTGTCTCATTTTGACATTATTCGTCGATTTACCTCACACCTTTTTTATGATTTTCATTCCCTAGGATTTGAAAATGATTTTTATTTTGGATATGTCTATAAGGGGACTCATTATGGATAAATGATGGTGAAATGTTATAAAAAATATTTTAAAATAGTTAATTTCTAAATAAACTAATCCATTATGTTCTATGGTGTTCTTAATTTTGATATGAAATTAAAATTCATGTAAAATAATTTATTATGAATTTAATAAATGCTTGGATCGCCTTAGTCTGTATTAGAGAATGGTTTAGTTATTTCTCATTATTAGGTTGGATGATATAACTTTTCTATAAACCCTTTTGATGTGAATAGATATAATATATTATCTTAATATTTTGGTGAAGTATAGAGTGTGTGTCCAAGATGCACATAGGTGTAATAAACCAAAAAAGTATTGTTGGGTATTAATTGAATATTCACGTCGTGCACAATAAAGAGTCCTAAATCCATACCCAGTTTGAAATCCCTGAGTGATTTGATTTGGTGATTCACATTATGTTTCTGAATCATTATGAATATTTTGAGCACATTTTTATGTAATTGTTAGAGAACCTAAAATGAAATAAATAATAATAAACTAATATTAAAACATAGAAATTTATAATTTATGTAACACATTTTATTTATGATTTCTTCCATTTGAGTTAATAGATTTCATTTTTATAAGATTATCAAATTAATTATGTATAATTTTAATATAAAGTAAAAGACAGAGTAAGGGGAAACTTATATAACAATGGGATTGATGGAGAATGTTTTTATTGTGCCAACAAACAACCATATTTGATAGGTTCAGGAGTACAAAATCATTTTGTTAATCTCACACAATACTACGAGGATATAAATTATAATTCCAATTATGGAGACCTATCTAAAACACTATTGATAGAGGAAATTTTTATGAAGTGATTTATATGGAAACATAAACCCTCCATTAGTGGATATCAAATCCCAATAATATCTCTGTAATGGATCAATGGTATATGGAATTCATTTTATGTTCTCTATTCCTTGAACAATTAGAAGTTTATCTTAACCAGGTATCATCTGGAAATTAATGTTGACCAATGGTGGACCCTATTAAGAATAGTATAAAAAGATTAAATTAGATTCTATGGAATGATATGAGATAAAAAAATATTATTCATTATTTATTTTTCCTGAACACGTAACTCAAAAATTGGGAAATAATATCATGATTTAAAACAAATAGAGGATGATTCCATTCGAAAAAATGAAGAAAACAACACATGACTCACGATGTATGACTCAAGTTTTGTTAGTGATCCCACAATTAATATTAAATCACACATTAGTATCCTAATTAATTCTTAAAATGAATTAACTAAATGTTACTTGGAAAATGTGGATATATTTTTCGATGTACACTTATGTAGATATAGAATCAAGTGAATTACATAATTTTAAAGATATAAAATGGTATAAAGGGGTTTATGGAGAAATAATGATAAATTACATGACTTAAATGATTTTTTATCATGTTATTATAAATGAAATTGGGAATAAACACCCATGTGAATTATTAATAGGAAAAAAGAGAATTCATTATGGGTGGAGGGATTTGTTATTTAAATAATGATTGTTAAAGGGAGATAAATAGGATGATCAATTAAATAAATGAGAATAATGTGAAAAATAATTCACCACCAACTCATAAATGTTTAAAATGAATGTATGTTGTGAATTATCAAACTAAATTCCTGAACCCAAGGAATAATGAGGATGATAGGAATAATAAAACTTATAAAAAAATGGAAAAAGTATATAAATATGAATCCACCACCACCAATGTGAACCATAACAATGAAGTGATAAAATGTGAACATATAATATACTCTATAACTATGAAAATATTATTTTTTTTATGTTCATACCCACTCATCTATATCTATGAAATTTCATAAATACATAAAATCACTATCCCTATTGTTACATAAGAAGTCATAGATAAAAATTTATCATGGTGTGATAATTTGATCTCAATTCTTCAAATTGAATCTGATAGAATGTATTTGGGATTTTTAATATATTATATATTATAATTAATCCTTTTACAATTTTTTATATTATTTTAGGAATGTATTCAACCACTTTATATAGGCACTATATACATTTTTGGGATAGATAAGTAACATTTATTATCCCAAATCATTATGTGAACATAAATGAATGAATTTATATTTATGAATCTTCATGTAAAAATTATTTCATTATATAGGTATGAATTACCAATCATGATGTTTATCTAACTCAAATGGTTGTGGAAAAACTAAACATTTGAGATATTTAAATTGTGTTGGATTATATCTATTTTTATCCTAAGAAATTGTCTGGTCACCCCCAAATTTGGAGGCTGATTTTTCAATTGAACTCATGTATGGTATTATATTGATATTAAATACAATATATAGAATAAATATTATTAAGTTAATGTAAATGAAGAAGAGAATTAAAAAAACATGGATAAGTGTTTTATTTTCTGGATTTCTTCATCATAGGGTTCTCAAATTGTAACATCCAGACCTGACTCACCACTAAACCTATGGTCGGACCGGTCACCACATGGCCTCAAGCTTATATCCTCGTATGCTAGAGGTTTCCAACTTGCAGCGAGGGTCTAAGGATACTATGTGGGGATACTATAACCTCTTATCAGAGTTTCACATCGGTATATCAGTGTAGATAACAAACAATTTCAGATACGGTAACTCAAAAATGACAAACAGTAGAAGACAAATATTGATCATTTTATAAAATTGGCCAATGCCAAATTTTACAGCAGATGCATGCATGACATGATAATGATACAAAAGTAGAAAATAGAGAACAAAACATCATGATTTAAATTCCAATATATAAACAAATAAATAATGACTCAGATCCCCAAGGGAAATATCCTTGTGCATCCTGAGCATCTGCTCAGCCCTCTACTCATATATCCCAAGTAAATGAAAACATCATAGTCCTGCAACCAAATATATTCTACTCAGGTACCCAGAGAAATGGTGGCTCGAGTAAGGTGTGAGATATAAATCTCAGTAGGCAGAGACCACCGGTGTCTACCCCAAATCTATAAATTTAGTAATTAATTTTAAACACGTGAAGGCATGCATAAATAATATAATCAGTACCATGTAACTATATATCCATGAACTTCCTTCATCCCTTAGCTGATGTCTAAACCAGCACTATTCTTTTGTCATACTTACTCAATAATCATTACATAATGAATTTTCATTTATCAATTACCCAAATATAATTATGAAATTATTGAGATTCATCATACGCCCGACATCCCCTATATATGTCACTCACCACATATGTCTCTAATGTCAATCTAATAATAAATGTAAATATTGAATCCAAGTTTTTGCTTTGTCTTGGATAACACGTCATTATTTATTCAATTTAATCATTCATATATTAAGTCTAAGCTCATCCACTAAAATAGATATTAGTTCATGGTTCCGTCCACTAATAGTGATTCACTCAATTCATTAAAAAGTATGAACCTTTTCTCATAATCAAAACAAAAAAACATTATGTCACAACATCATTTATTATCCATTAACTCTTTTTATGCATGAAAAATTGGACCCACAATCCAATGTTAATTAGTGGGTGTAGATCATCATGTCTATCTCCCTCGTTAGTATTCGGAGCATCAGTCCATGTCTCACAATCCATAGGTATTTGGAGCATCAGTCCTTGTCCCATAAAAGAATATTTGATTATAAACTGGGTGTAGAAGGCCATGTCTAGAACCATGTGAGTATTTGGAGATTCATTCCCTATCTCATAACCCATTTATCAATCATACATATACAACTATCATTGGTTCCAAACATCATGTCTATCACTTTGTGAGTATTTAGAGCCTTAGTCCTTGTCACACAACTCATCCATAAATCATATATATATATATATATATATATATATATATATTTACCATTGGTGTAGAATATCATGTCTAACACCACAAAACCAACCTGTTAATTAATTCATCAACTAATTAACAACACAAATCTCTATTCAGATAAGTCCACACTTAATTAACCAAATTCCTTAACAAGTCTTAACCCGTCCACTGAAATAATGATTTTTCCAGAACATTAACAATCTACAAGCACCCCATAATCATCATGAAACATGCTAAACAAAGCGAAGTTATTTAGCAACCATCTCACACAACAGGTTATATTTTCAAACAACTCCATCCAAGACAACTTAAGGAATGCAAAACAAATACAAATCAAAAGGTACTCATGGACAATAATCAAAACAAACAAACAATTCACAATCTTAATTTAATTCATGGAAATTAATTAATTCAATAATTAATTAATAAAGCCTTATCTTTTTAACCAATCATCAATTAGTTAACCATTTATCATTTAACATGTAATAATTAATCCATCCATTAATTATTACCAGTTTCCAAATTATATACTGAACATGTCAAATATTCAATATTTATAACAATCTATAAATCCACAATCTTATCCCAACTCATGACTTGATAATAAATTCTATAATTAATTATCCTATTACTCATTTTTCCCATTCAAATCATTCAATTGTTTAATCATATCACTTTTACTAAAATAGAAACCCATTCATAAAATCAACACTTGTTCAAGTCCTCATTTATCTCATGTGGGTGGAGTTATGATATAACATTAAGAGTGTCATGCATTGAAAAATCATAATAAAGGAATCTCAAATTCTAAATTTATTTAAAGAATAAATAATTCTTGAAAAATGTGTTAAATATTTGGGACACTACCTCGGGTTTTTGACGAAAACCACAACAAACGAAGAACCCTCAAGAGAAACAGGTTGATTCTTCAAGAACATGCCTTAGATAACTTCTCCTAGAATGACCAAGACCAAAAATCATAACACATGTCATCAAATAATATAGATTTACCTATAACGGGTGTCGATCTAAGAAACTATGAGAAGAAAAGATGTAGATCTAAGTAGATCTATGAAACTGAACATGAATGAAGAAGAACATCTACCAACCTCAAGAATACATCTTTTATTCACCAAGAGAAGCCTTCGGATCACCTCCAAAACACTGGGGAGAGGTTCTCCTACCATCAATGGAGGTTAATACCAAGTTATGGCCGCTTAGGAGGAAAAATGAGTCGTCTAGAGTCTTAAACAAGCGATATCAACAATTTAAGGATCTCATTTAAGTGCCTGCATGGTTAGTTCACATGGTTTAATAGACCATGCACTAACTATGTGTTAGATACTACCTCGGCCACCCCTCTCACACAGCCTCATCGCATGGTCTCTTCTAGCTGGGTGCCAACCATGTGGAAGCTACTGCCTCAAAACTTCAACTACGCATGGTTTGGCCGCATGGTTAGACAAACAATGCACTGCCTGTATGACTCCCCCTTTACCTCAAAAACTTCTATCAATGTTCTAAAAACGACAACTTTAGGTGTTCCAACACTAAGAATAAAATTCTGGAGATCTGTTTAAATAGAACGACACATTTTCAAATCAAAAAAGAATTTAAGAATCATTCGTAATTTTAACCCGGTTCAAAACAAGGTATCTTACATTATACCCACCATAAAAACATCTCACCACTGAGAAGCCATCAGAAACCATTACTAAAACATCCAACCAACCAAGGTCATTTAACCTTGTTATATGTGGCGTGTTGCATTCTCAACACCAAACACACCTTTAACCCTTCTCAAACCTAATGGATAAGAATTTATAACAAGATCCAAGGATTACTCTAAAGCGTAAACATCGTAACAGATATTATATATTAGTTCATTAGAAGGACCTTGTCAACGTAAAAGGATGAACCTCGACCAAAAAATGAAACAGGTTTCTCATGCTTCCCTCAAAGACGTCGGGGACCCAAAAGCCACTTGAACCCTTTATCTGATGATGTGCATTTAAAACTAATCCAAAAACCATCTGTCAGTATAATGAAGTAATTTCCCAATATCATGTGAAATTTCCAATCCATGCCATAACAAGGCTATATGAAAAAAAAATTGTGCCCAAAAACAAAAAAGGAAGTAGCCCAAAGAATCAACGTATCTCATGTACTACCCAAATAACAACTAATCATCAATCCCAACAACATTTAAACTGTAGCGTGGAACAAGACCGACACAATCTTAGTGTCTCCATGATGTGGTCGAGATAGGGGACATGCTCGTCATGTCCAGAAGAGCGCACTAAGAGAAAAATGAGGTCATGAAGAAGATCAGTCAAACCATTGTCGGACAACTCTGTTCTAAAATCTCGGCATCACCTACAAAAACATTCTTCGTGAAAAAGTGGCAATACCAACCGTATTATTTCCCATGACATCTCAAGAAAAGATCAGTTTCTCACCAGCGTGCTATATTAACAACAAGATCAGCGTGTCGAAAATACCAGGGTCTTTTAAAAACTATTCCATGTATTGTAATGAAACACATTCTTTAACGCTCATGTTACTCTATATGGAGTTGAACTGAGACCGTACTCAACCATATAAAAAGACTTATTATGGAGTCATATTGCCTCATATGACCATTTTCCTAGACGACTCCATAACCAGTAATCCATCACTAAGAAGAAAGGGTCAAATGAAAAAAAAACCACTGACCATGCCCAAGGAATGTCTAACCAGCTGATAATTAGCATTACTCGATGCTCAAGCCCAAAACAATGACAAAAAACACATCACCACCCGTTCAAACAAGGGTGTCAAAGGAAACTAGTAGTCCTAACTAGGACAACGGTACCCAAAAACTCCAAAACCAGCCTTTTCAAACAAGTCACTAGCCTCAAAAGCTGAACATAAGGCCATTGATAAGGAGAAGAACACCTACAGAATGTAATCACACTTCCATTCTAAGGAAAATCAAGAGAAGTTTGTACTACCCATTTCATGGGGGTTTTAAATAGTGGACACAACAAAATTTTTCATTTATATGCCTCTAATATTTAATCACATTTAATATTTAATCGTCAAAATATTTAATCAAATCATCAAAGTGCCATTTTCAAAATGCCCCAAGGCAGAACAAGAATGGTTCATAAAACTCCCTTTCTAAAAAAATGACGTTTGTTGATACATTGTCATGATTATTTTATTACATTGTCATGATTACAGAGAATCAAATCCCAATGGTCTGATCAGTTTAGTATTCTTTGAAATCTATATTACATAAATGACACCCATAATACATTGAAAAATAGTAAATACATACATTATACATAAATAAATATATATGGTTTTTCCATGAATGTTTTTTCATAGATTTATTATTCAAAACCCAGATGAGGAAAATATAATTAAGACTACCTCAAATGGTGACCAAGGGTAAGTAATGTGGAAGAACTAGTGAATATATTATAATAAATTAACATGTAAATTTTAATTACTATGAACACATTCCATTAAAATTAACAGATAAGGGAAAACAATATAGAATGATAACAAATTGAAACAAAATCCATTAAATTAATGAACAATAATAAAATGTATTGGTAAATATGTTAATGAAATATATCATGGATGAATAATAATAAATGAATTCTCAATAATGGAAATTACTAATTTTTCAAATGTCATGTTTAAAAGGTAAATGATACCATTACTGTCAAGATACATCTTAAAATATTCTTATTTTTTCATCTACTTCTTCTCATGAGACTACCAATACATTGAGGGGATTAAATTAACCAGTCCAAAACCAGTAGGGCTATCCTTAAACAGTCCCAAATCTATATATTTCAGGTCAAAATAATTACTAATATATTTAATAAATAATTTTCTATATAATATTTATATATTTAATAAATAATAAAGATTTATAAATAATGCCTCTGATGAGGATAAGAAACAATAATGTTTATTTACATTAAAACATTCTGGAGAGAAATAATCTTTAAACATTCAAAATTGTCCCCTACTACATTAAAAAATTTAAATAATATTTTATATTTAATTAGATGAAGCATAGTACACCATGAGTATAAGTATATTCATGATATAACAAGTTAATAGACAGTAAATACAATATATAAAAGTTAATTTGTTCATAAAAAAATACGTCTCTATGGAATTTTAATTTAGGTGAAATCCCTTACCTTAGCCTTAATTTTGTTGTATTGTAATTATCCTTATATATAATGATTTAAATTATTATAAAACCAGATAATATAACAATAAAACTGTTGATAATATTATATATCATCATCTTATAACGTTTTATTTCCTGTTTGTAACAATCTATCATTATTGTCACTATTTCAGGTGTTAATTACCGTGTTTTTTCAAGTATATTTATGACATGTCAATTATTGTTATTATATATTAAGTAATGATTTAATAATATAAATAAATTAATCCATGACTCAATTATCTAATATTATATGTATTTATAAATATATATAAGAATCTAAAATGTTTTCTGATAAGAAGTGAAATGCACCGTTCAAGGAGACAGTAGGAAGTACGTACGGATGAACACAACTTTCATTTAATTATTGTTTTAAAAGAATAAAAATTAAAAATATAAGTATATTATAATTATAGTATCAAATATATGTTTTTAATGTTACATATATTTATTAAGACCATCATCTAATCATTCCATGTATGGAATGAACGAGTCACTTCTCTTTGAGGGGACATTATTCCACAGACCCTCAAACGAAATTATTGTATTTACAAAATATGGAAAGCATTATGATATGTTATAAATAACAATTAATTAAGGATAAATAAATTATAAATATCATAAGTATCATATATAAATATCAAAATTATCATATATATATATATAGTTTATATCATAATTTCTACCAAGATATGTGATCAAGGAAAAATGAACACTCATCGTTTCATGTGGTAGTACTTCACTGTACATAGAAACAATAAGTTTATTACCAATTAGATTAATGTTTTTATATGATTAGGTTGAAATATTGACATAATAAACTCTAGTATATTTAGTATACTTTTTTGTTTTACAAAAAATAAATATAAATAGTTTTGGGGTGGATAATGAAAATTAATATAAAGATCTTAATTAAATACTCTACCTCTTAATTAGGTTACTTATTTGGTTTGAAACAAATGGAATCTGTTGATAGATTTATTCACCGAGTTAGGATTATATGAATTGGTGATGTATTTTTGTGATCTATTTGTGAATACATTTTCAATCGAAATTGGATTTATAGTTTTAATGACGTGGGAAAAGAGGAGGCCCTATTATAGTGGAGGAGAGGCACTCTTCAAATATTTTCACAATGGAATTTCATAAACGTTTTCCAAAATGAGAGTGGCACCAATAATTTATCAAATTTGATTATGTATAGTATACGGTAAAAATATTTAATTTCAATGGATTTTGGAAATGTTTATATGTCATTTTAGGCCATAAGTTTATGGTTTAGTCTATCATGATGCATAATTTTCTGTTAATCATTGTAATTAATTTTAATTACATTCACTAAACATTGTGGTCAAAAACTATGCTGAAAATATTATAAATTATAAATAATTATTATTCAACATTTATAATCTTTTTTCCAATTTATAATCATATAAGTGGAATAAATGAATTTAAATTTAACACTGCATTTGGGATGACATTGTGGGGTTTTAAGGTAAAAATGTTGAAATGTTTGCGATGTTTTATGGTCGATTTCAATGTAAAATTTATCAAAATAACCTAAATTGGATTAATTTATAAAAATAATATTAATATTAAAAAATAAAACTATCTAAAACATAATTTTAAGATATATATACATTATATGAAAGTGAAATTTTGAATTAAAATTTCATATTTTTAATTATTCAATATATAATGATCTTAAATAAAAAATACAAAAAATACATCCAAAGATTTTGTTTATATTTTTCGTGAAATATGAAGTTTATTTTGACATATTAAATGAATAAAAGGATAAAAAGTTTGATTTCAAATTTTTTCCCCAATGAAAGATGGAAAAAAACCTTTATAAAAATATAGTATTTTATATGTGACATTGGGTTTGTTCTTATCTAATACCCATGTAAATTATATGAGATAAGTTTAAAAAAATTTCATTGTATTTTTAATATATATGGTTATTATATAAACTCTCTATAAGTGATATAATTAAATTTAATATGAAAAATTCTGTTGATTGTTGTTTTGTTTATATAAGGTGGTGTGTGTATTGAAAAGCACCCAATAAAGTCTAGTGAAATGTATGGTAAAGTCTTGGGGTGAAACAATTTTCCCTCTTAAAAAAAATATTTTAAAATTCATTGGTATTATTTCAATGCGATGTTTCTAGTTATCCTTCATATAATCCTTTTTTTCCCATGATTATTGTTCCATTTTGGGATTTATCCATAATTCCTTTTCTAGATGTGTTGTATGATTTCTCAATAATGTTTCTCTTGTACCAATAATCAATATGGTTTCTTCCAAGTAATAAATATAAGGTTCCAACTCAATTTCATAGGAGTTAAGTACATTCATTGGTTCAATAATGAAATTCCTCAGCATAGATATATTGAACACATTAGGCACCCTTGAGTGATTTGGAGGTATTTATAAATGATAAGAAATGACTTCCACTCTTTCATGAATTTAAAAGGGTATGATGTACAGAGTACATAATTTCACTTTCGTACTTGAACTTATATAACCGTTCCATATAAATTCCAATAGGAAAATGTGATCTCCCACTTGGAATTACAAATCATTCTTCTGGTTATCAGTATAACTCTTTTCCCTACTTTGAGCATATTTAATATGATCTCGAATATACATTACATTTTTTCATTAGACCAACATGTTATTATTCTATGAGATTAAATTCACCAACTTCATCCCAGCAAGTTTGAGAAAAAAAATTATTTCTATATAATTTTTTATATAGTTCCATTTGAATACATCAATTGAAACAATTGTTTTGTTAGTAAACTCTACTCAATGTAAGTCAAGATCGCAAAAAACATGAAATTTGAGTTATAATGTTCTCAACACATCTTCCATTGTATTAATATTCCTTTTCGAGTTTCCATCTATTAAGGTTGGTAGGAAGTATACAAATGAACCTTAGTTCTATGATCCTTCAAAAGACATTTCAATATTTTCTATAGGAATAACTTATCTTAGAGAAAGGAAATGTGAATATTTCATTAGACAATCAATGATAACCCATATCTTATCATTACTTCTAATAGTATTTGGATGTATTGAAACAAATTACATAGTAATTTCATCCCACTTACTCATATGTATTGGAATAGGTTGGAGGAATCCTATAGGTTGATGTCTCATAGATTTCACTTGTTAACAAACTATGCACATGGATATATAACCATAAATATATCACTTAATGATGTCCCAAAAATGGTCCTTCATGTATATATACATATTTTTTCTACCAAGGTGTATAGAGAAATTGGGGCAATGGGAGTCATCTAATTATACCCTTTTTAGTTTAGGTATAGATGGAAAAATCCTAGAATACCATCTTCACAAACAAAGTCTTCTAATTTTCCATCATTCATGGATTTGATATTCTTCTAAAAATACTCATCATCAGACTAATAATTATTTATTATCACTAATAAATATGGTTTTGATATCATTTTAAAAAATATTAACATATCCTCATCCTAATAAATTCCCATATCCATATTTACTAGATACATGGACATACGATCCTCATAAATCCTCATTTGTTTTAGAGCTCTATGATCCTTCCTTATCAAAGCATATTTTACTTTATTTTCATTCCTTGGGTGGTCGTATATTGAGAAATAAAAAAATTTGAGAACCTCAAGCCATCATCTTTGTCTCATATTGTTTTTGTTTCTCTGAGAATATGTATTTCATGCTTTTCTGATCCATGTATATCTAACATATATCTCAATATAGACAATGTCTCTATATTTTCAAAGAAATATTAAGAACTACTAACTCAATTAAATGGGTTGGATACTTCTGTTCAAGAGTGTTCAAATTACATGATTAAAATTCAATAAATTTTTCATTTTTTATTGGGACATAACCATGTCCGTTATTTAATGCAAAACTATATATAAAAACCCATAACTCCAAAATGATAGCGACAAAATAGGATCATTGACCAATCTTCTATTAAGTTTATCAAATAAATATTCACATTCCTTTTTCCAAATAAACATAACCCCTTTATGGTGATCGTGGTTAACAGGTTATCCAATTAAGAAAATTTCTCAATGGAAATCTAATAGTAACATGTTAGACTATGGAAAATAATTACCATAGTTATGATTGTTGTCATACACAATTCATTTTGTGACTTTTTTACTGGATCAACAAATATTATATCCTCAGAGACAGATGGCCAAGAAAAGAGGCATCCTATCACACTTCTTAATTTTCTCATATAGTTATTCCCTTATAAGAGTCTTATGAATGAGAAGAAAATAATTATCATAGTTGTCATCGAATTTGGATTACACTATAATTTAATACATAAATACCATAAAAAATCATCAATATATTCTTCAAATGCATTTTTCATTAATTACATAAAAATAATGGGTGCATTAGTTAATCAAAATAGCATAATTGTAAACTTGTAATGTCAATAACTCATCCAAAAATCTATCATCAGAATGTATTCCATCATCCCATTAAATTGGGGATACAAAGAACAATGATCAATCTTTGATAAATATTGGGTGATGTGGAGATGACCAAAAAAATCATCAATACATGGTAGATGATATTGTTTAATATTGTAAAAGCATTAATTTCTCTAACCTCCAAACCTCATAGAACCATATTCCGTTTTAACATTGAGAATAGGGGATCCCCATAGTGAAAAAAAAGAAAGAATAAGTCCCTTATTACCAAAATAATGTAGTTTTTTATCCAAATCCACCAATTACATGGTGGACATTCTATATGGAGTCTTTGATATTTTCCTTAGATCATGGATTAAATCAACATAAACTTCAACATCAAGATTTGGGGAATGTCCAGATAAATCCTATGAAAATACATCAATGTATTTCTACAAAATATGTAAATCCTCAATTTGAAGATAAATTTCTTCCTCACTAGTATTTTTCATCTCTTATTCCCCAATATCATAATATATTAGAGTCACTGGGGGTGGATCTATATGAAAATCAGTTGAGGAAGCCTCATATTTAAAGATGATAGATTCTACATCTTCTTCACAAATTGCAATATACTTCATCTTGAAATATCATTTTTCATAGTATTTTGAGATCCATTCTATACGAAGGATAATATCAAAGTCACCTATAGGTTTGATAATAATATCAACACACAGAGCACGTTTATGTGTCATAATTGGGAATTCTCTACACATTTTTTTGTAATGATGCATCCCCATGTATTTTTGTCAAACCACTATTTTATAAATAAAAATGGAAATGTATAATTTTCATATAAAAATATGTATATATGAATGCCTATGGTGATCTAGAATTAACCAATGAATAGGATATATTTTATGATAGAATTAATATACATTCCACTAAATCATTCTTCACATCAACCATTCTTGTAGTGATCGCCTATGCCTTTCCATCTCTCCTTGGCCCCTTCTATGGTAAATTCCCTTAAAACATGGGGAATTAATTTGAGTATTTTATCACATAACTACAATTGAAACAATAAATACCAGATTTTCCTTTTTTATTTTCAATCATTAATATGAAAACCATTTTCTCCGCACTTAAAACAGAATCCCAATACCGTCAAGCATTCCCCGTGGGATTTTTCAAACAGTTTTTATACCGTGGTAATTACATCATTACCTTTTTCTTCTATGATATATTCTATTTCCCATGATGTTCATATGACCTATTCTTCTATTTAGTTCCTTTTTATTCAAAGGATCTTGTAAACTCCTTCTCTATCTTTATGAAACAAAAAACCATTCCAATGTCTATGGAAGAATTCATAGAATCTATTTCCCTTTAGAGAATTTTCTTAATTCCTTTAATGAAGTGGTCAATAATTCACTCAATGTTACATATATAATTTATATCCAACATGGATAACATTGTAATGATATCTTCATTATATGATACACTTTCGTCTTCCATCTTCTCTAAGCTACAGAGAGTTTTGTTCGTATAAATTTTATGATCATGAGGGATGTATTTTTTCAGAAAATATATTCTTTAATGTTATATATTATATGAGTTCAATTTCTTATTCCTACCTTTTATTCTTGACCTGATACCACCACATATCAGCATCTCCTTAGAGACAATTTATTCCAAGTGTATAATTTTTGTTTTTACTACATTCCAATGGAATAAATATTTTTTTAAGGGATTAGTCTATTTATCATCTATAATAGGATTAGTATTCCCCCTAAATTATGGGGTATTATTCCACATAAAGCAATCCAATATAAGATATTCTATCCATGTAAGATTTTTCTTAATTCAATAATGTTTATTTGGCATAAATTGATTAAGTTTCCCTAACATTTCAATGATTATCACCATTACAATACCAGCCGTAATGGTTTCCTCAGTATATAAATCTTATATTTTCCCCAAGAATTTAATGTAATCTTCCATCGATGATCTATTTATAAATAATTAAATGTACTAGATTATATCCAAAAATAATAATGTATAATTCCATATATGGTATAGAACTGAAAATAAATATATGCCTTCGGAATCCTAGAATCATAAACTTTGGTTATATATGGGAAATATTCACTATGAAATCCATCATAATGGTAGGTTAATAAAATTTGAACCGTCCTATGCACATAATCTGGGATTTTCAAACGAGGTGTGCATTAAGGCCCCTTGTCTTGTACCAGGTTACCTGATTTAGGCCTGGGATACCTTGTCATAGTTTATACCCCTAGTTACATCTATTTCATAAATATGTCCACTTATAGAATTCATGAAAGGATGTATTTCTATGAATACCCACATAATTTCAATATTACTAAAATTCTATGATGATTATATATAATTAACCCCAATGTCTATATTAGTGTTGTTCTCCCTAATCTAAGTATTATAAATCTAGTTTCCTAGGTTTCTACTAATCTTTTTTTTATATCAACTATAATGCCTCGACCCCAAAAGTTAGGAGCCACAACATTATTTTATTATAATATCATGATTACATCGAATCATATCCCAAATGACCAATCATTTTAGTAGTATTAAAAATTAATATCACAGAAATTATAACCATAATATAATGGGAAATATTAAATAAAAACATGATACATAAAAAAGTTAATAAACTGCATCCTTGAAAGCTTATTCATGGATTTCTTCTTTATAACATTGGGAAAGGAAACATAATTAGTGTGAGCTCAAATTCCTAGTAAGGGTAAGTAAACAAGAAGAAATAATGAATTATTTGAAATAAATTATCATAGAGTGGTAAAAAATAACACATTCCATTTAAAAAAATAGATAAGGAAAATTTAATATAAAAATGTATCAAACATAAACACATTATATTTAATCAATAAACATTATGGAAATGTGTATATATATATATATAAGAAAAATATCAGAGATGAATTATAGTAAATGAATTATAAATAAATAAAATGGTCCACAACCTTTTTAGGGATTTACTTATATGGTCCCCAACCCATGGGGATTTACTTATATGGTCCACAACCTTTTTAGTTAATTTTGAAACCATTATTAAAATATCAAAAAAATAATTTTTCTTGAAAATATCCATATTGAATAAAGAATATTGATTTATCAATAATAAATTATCGGTGGATAAGTAACAACAATTTTTCTTGAAATTAAAACATTATTGAACAAAAATAATCATTAAACATTCCCGAGTGTCACATGCCACATTGAAGCATTTAAATCATAATTCCTTGTGAATAAAATGAAATGTTTAATATCATATGATTAATTAGATTCATTATATAAAATTTCAATGGGTATTATATGAACCATTAAAATGTGAATTTGTGCATTACAAAAATAATTCTTAATGGAATGTAAATTGAGATGAAATCTATTACCGTAACATACCTTTTGTTTTGTGGTATTTTTCCTTATATTTAGTGGTTTAAAATAAATTCTTGAGATCTAAAAGAACTATAAAAATGTATATAATTTATATATCGTTATCTTATAATGTCTTATTTCTCTTTTTTAATCAATCATTCATTATGTTCACTATTTAGGGTGTTAATTGCCTTGTTTTATCATGTTTATTTTTCACGTGTCAATTGTTGTACCTATTAATTAGATATTGATTTAATCATCTCCATAATGTTATCCATTACTCAATTATCATGTATATTCATTATATAGGTATTTACAAAAACCAATAATATTTTGAGATAAAAAATGAAATGCACTTTCATGGTGTTGGTAGGTCGTACGTAGGCATGAATGCTGCTTTCATTTCATTGTTATATTAAAAAATTAAAATAAAATGATATATATATATATATATATATTTATTATAATTATTTCATCATATCTATGTTAAATATGTTATATATTCTTATTAGGAAAATCCTTCATACATTTCATGTATGGTATGAATGAGTGACGTCCCTTTAAGGGGGTGGTAGTCCAAATATACTCAAATGAAATTACAATATTTATAGTAGATGGAAATCATAAAGGTATATAATAAATAAAGATTAGAGAATCATAAATACAATATAAATATAATTAATATCATATAAAAATATTGTTTTCATTTTAATGTCCACCATGAGATGTTGAGAAGTAAAAATGAACAATCATTGTTTCCTGAGGTAGTAGTTCTACATACACAGAAATATTTTTTTGTTACCCATTAAATGGATGTGTGTGTAAGTGTTGGTTGAACCATCAATATAATAAAATACAAGTACATTTAGGAAAAAAAATTTTATAAAATAAATGGAATTAATTTATTTTTGGTGGTGTATGGAAATAAAACTAAATAGCTAAAGGAATGATGTTACCTCTTAATCAGGTATCTTTATTTGGTCTTCACAAAAAGGATTCCGTAGATGGATTACTACACAAAGGGAGGCTTCGAGAATTATGGTATCTACATTGAGGATATATATATAAGAAGACTATTTTTAATCCAATGTCTCTTGAGAGGTGTGAGGTAGTGGGAGGAGAGAAGTACCATTTATAGTGGAGGTGGAGTGACATTCTTGTATTATTTTCATAAGGGAATTCCATACATGATTGATCTATTAAAAGTGACTCCAATAATAGATAAAATTAGATACAAGGGTTTATAGGGTCTAAAATGGATATAAATTACTTTTAGAAAACTTTATAGGTAAATTTAGGCCCTATGTTTTATTTTGTGTCCTTTATTAAGAATTTTTTTTAATCGTTGTAAATAATTTTTGTCAAATTCACTAATATTTTTTATCAAAGACTATTTAAATTACTATAATTTATTATATATTCTTATTCTTAATATTGAATCCACTTTTCTATATTCTATACACATAAGTGGCATAAATTAATTTAAATTTTACCCTGTAGAGGGGATGCTAATGTGGTCTTTTAAGGTAAAAAGGTCTAAAAGTTTTCTTTGTTTTTATAGCCAATTTAAAAGTGAAATTGATCCAAATGAACTAAATTTTTTTAAATAGTTAAAATAATATATAATTAAAAATTAAAGATAATCTAAAACATAATTTAACCTTATAAATAAGTTAGATGAAAATTCATTTTTGACCTAAAATTCGGTATTTTCACTATTAATTTATAAATGTATCTTCATAGAAAAGTGACAAAAGTAAAATTAAGAAAATAATTATGTTTTAATTACAACGTTTATGTTTTTTTAAATAAGTAATTTATTAAAGGGTCAAAACATATATTTAAACTAGGTTCCCCATTAAAAGGCCTCAAAGAATCCATTAAAAAATATAGTACTTTTATGTAATGTTGTATTTTTTTTAATGTTTTTCATATATAAAATATATTAGACGTGTTTGAAAATATTTGGTTGGTTATATATTATATTAATTAACTACATGAACTCTACAAAAGTGTGAAAATTTATTTTAATAGGAATAATGTGACTAAGTATTGTTTTGTTTAAATCTGTTGTTCTTTGTATTTTGATGCTTTCAAAAAACCTAAATAAAAATATGGTAGAGTCTTAGGGTGATAAATTGGATATGATAGATGAATAATTTAATACCATGTCTAGTATTATCTTTACTAATTTTGGTCTCTTGGTGATGTGTGGATCTATTTATACCACTTATATCTAACAAATGTTATATTCCATAAGAATATAATTCCACTTTAGTCACATAATAATGAAAATGAGAAGGAGGAGGAAGATTAGATGGAATCCTAGAATGGAAAGGAAAGTAAGCCACATCTTGTCCAAACTCATCTATAGGAACACTAGATGTAAAAAATTATAATTGTCCTACCACATCAATTTATTAAAATAGATATCCCTTAGTTTTTTTAGCTGAAAATATTGAGTGTCTTTCAGGTTTATGAGAACTAACACAGTCACCAGCACCATCATCATCTGACTCTGAATATTTGATCCCTATATCAGTAGATCATGGGGTTTCCTCCCCAATTACATGTGATCTATCATAATATCATTATAAGACACCATACACATCATGTCATTTATATAAATGGTACTCAACACCATTTCAAGAATTATAATCATCAAAATCATCAAAACCACACCTTGATCTCCTGTAAGAAGATCTCTTAAACTGTTATGTGTTTGAGAATTCAATTTCCGTTTATCATTCATGTTCACATAGTATGATTTCTCCAACGGAAGTGGAATATATGGACTACAAGTTACATCAGAAGCATTAGTGTTTCGACAACAATAGGGTCCCTTCCTTCCTCCCCTAAAACGTGAACTGATTATTATTTTATATCACAAAATTAATATTCTTAAATATCAACCTTAGCATCCCCATCAGATGAATATATACCAACATTTTCTAGCTCTGTGATGGGATCAACAATGTATCTAGAAATAGAAAGGTGATGCACAAGATTAAAATTCTAATAAATATTATCTTCATTAGCCACAAAATATCTTCATCCAACAATTAAAATTTACATTCATTTTCTTTTAGGAAAACTGACTTCGACAAAATCCACCACATCTGAGTATATTAATTTCAAATTCGTGCACTAAACTCTTAGCATTCAGCATAGTGGAATTGAATATGGGGGTGGATCAATGAATCCTTTATAGATGAATTATTTCAAATTTCCATCAGATGGACTATCACAAACCTATACAATTTTGTCATATCAATATTTTTTATGAAATAGTAAAAACCACATCCGATTATATTAATTTCAAATTCATGTACTAAACTCTTAGCATTCAGTATAGTGGAAATGAATATGGGGGTGGATCAATGAATCAGTTATAGATGAATTATTTCAAATTTCCATCAGATGGACTATCACAAACCTGTACAATTTTATCATATCAATATTTTTTTATGAAATTGTAAAAATAAATCTTTGTACCTCAGATTGATAAATTACTCCATCATGGGAAACATCATTTTCTAGATAAACATAAACAAATGCATTCATTCTTCATTAATATTTATACATGTAATACATGATAGTGATTCATTCCCATTTAACTCCAATAAGGAATCCTCATACATGAAAAGGTTACTATTTTTAGAAACAGGTCCCTAAAAATCATCATTTTTACCTTTAAGAGGTTAATTAATGCATCTAGACCATGTTTTGATAAAAATTTTACTTTTTTACTATCAATAATAGTCCTAACAATGTAATTATATTCAATGAAATAATTTTGTTCAAAATAGTAAAATTGGTGAACCAACCTATTATAGAATTGTTGGCCATTTCTCAAAAACCATTTTACCCATCCTTGGTTCATTAACACATTCAACACTATAAACATTCTTTAAACTATCCATTCATTATTTATTTCCTTTATGGATACAAAAAAACGGGATGCGATCTGGGGTATAATTGGTTAAAAACTACAGACCAAAGAGATATACCTCATGATTTTATTGAGATACTTGATTCTTCATGAGATTAATCAATAACACATTTTACTCTCATGATATTCCCATAAGACTGAAGGAATAAGGTAGAATCTAAGGAGGGTTTCTTGTCAAAAGCGAAGAGAGAATGGATTTATCAAATGTGGCATGGGTGGGGGTTCTCAAATATCAATTCTAATGAATTTATATAATTTAGGGATTTATAATTGAAAAACATAACAAAATATAAGAATGTAAACCCTATATAAATTTAGTTATATAAAAGAAACAGTTGTTTTCATATCAATTCCGAATCACTGGAATAGTAAAACACTAATAGTGGAACACAAATGATGAGTCACTAATGGTATATCACTAAATGGTGATCCACAGGTATATCAACAAAAGTTTATCACAAATAGTATATCATAATTTATATATCACCATCATTAGATCATTAATGGTGGATCACCAATAAATGATCACCAATGACGAATCACGAATGGTACAATTTTTCTAAAAAAGAAAATTTGATGATAAATAATTAATAAAAGTATATCATTACTAATTCATGTATGATATATCTTAAACTCTGAAAATTTTAAATTTTTTTAAATATATCAACATGATGATGATCAGTTCCAATGAATTCAATAGTTATATCACATTTTTGAAAATGATCTCTCAAAATCTGGTTCCTTATATCAGTATGTTGTGTCCTATAATAAGTTATGTGATTCATATAGATGATTTTTGTGCATTATAAAAAAATTATTGGTACAAGAAAAAATTTATATCCATAGTCTATTAAATTTATTTCATTGATAAATTATTTTCACAACAACTTCTCTGAAGTATATAGTCTTCCATAATAATATATATTTAAAAAAAATTCTTTTTAAATCATTGTTAAACTAGTGAAATTCCTTAAATTTGACATGATATAAAGTTTAATTTCTTATATAACTTATAACCAATAAAATATATCTCTCAATAAGTTATTAGATCAAATTATTATACTATAGGATAAAATATTTTTATGTTTTCTGTATACTTGAGGTACATTAAGATTCTTTGGACTATAAAAAACTGTGACTATTTTAGACTTTCATTAAGATAGGAACTCATACATATGATAAAAAATTTATAATTTAATTTTTATATTAAATATATAAATATTCTAATGTTACCTCTATAATTTGTTTGATCAAATGATTTTACAGTTTTATAAAGCTCCAGTTTATAGGTTGTACTCATGGGAGAATCAATTCTCATTGTATAATCCAAACCAAAATATTTTAAAATGTATTTTGTATATTTAAATTCACTGAATAAATTCAATATTTATTTTAAAAAAATTAAAACAAGGAATAATATTAACTTATGTATAAAACTCATTTCAAATTCACTTTGCACAATTTCTGAAAATTCCATACATAAATAATTTCTATATGATCTGAAAATTATATAACCATTATTTGATTTTATTTATAAAAAATATATTTAAATTTAATATGTAAATAAATTATGATTAATTATATCATTATTAAAAACATATAAATATAAAATAATTTGATCAAATCATACCATGATCTAAGAGAATATTTTAAACTATATACATAATTTTTTTAATTTAAAATAGGTTTTTTAAAATGAGAAATTTAGTAATCAGGGGGGTTATTCAACAAAAACATACTCAACTATATAACCATTTAAAAATTATCTCTTGAAATCTATTTTATATTGATTAAAATTCAAATGTGTTGTATAGTAAAGAATTATTCTAATATATTTTTTATCTAGCTAATTCTGTAATTTTTTCTTCATAGTTATAGAAAACTTATTGAATATATACTTGTGAAACCATTCCCTCTTTATTTACAATAGTTGAACATGACACAATAACCTGGATTTTAAACACCCATTTTGTTACAATTGTAACAATGCATATAATTCTATAATCTATTTTCCAGACTCTATTTCTTTCAAATTGGTTGAGTAATTATTAAATTTCCATTAACCATAACTAATCATTAGTTAAATAATTGATGTTAATAGGATTAGGATGTGAAAATAAAACATCTTGATTAAATTAATTTATATGAGAAGCACTAGTTTGTGTTCCTCTATCTGGGTCTCCAACTATAGCATATAAGGTATAATAACTTTGATTTCCAATAGTTCTGGAAAAATAATTGATTGATATTTCATTATTATTTATAGCTTAGTATTTTGGTTGTTCAACAAAACCACAAAACTTTTCTTTATGTTTCACATAACATTCAAAAGGTTTAGAATTTATTTTTAAATTGGATAGATCATCATCATGGTTTCTTATGGGATTATTATATTGATATTGATCTATTTCATCATACTGGACATGTAATGATTATTCAACATTCATATTCCTTCTATTAAATATCATTTATGACTAAAATATTTTGGAAAATTCGAGGAAAATTCATACATCACTCTTTAATGAATATTTTTTCAAAATAATCAATTTTATTAGGAATAAAGGCTTTGCAACCAAGAAATATAAAGTAAATTTTCTTTTTTCTCTTATTCTATAATTCATATGGGGTTTTCATTAAAAGTGGACTTATAAAAGATCCATTGATTATGGACCATGCTGTATTCATAGATTCTATCCAAAAATAAATAGTTAAATTATAATCATTGATCATGGTCAAATAAATTTTATTAAGGGTTCAATTTATCCTTTCCTCTATGACATTTTACTATGGGGTTTAAGGAGAAAAAAATTATGATTATACCCTTCTTGAGTGAATAATGATTCAAAATCATGATTTTCAAACTCATGTGTCCATTGTCACTTCTTATGGGTATATCTCTACATACAGTAAGATTTTAGAAAGATATAGCATACTATGTAAAATATGAACAAGATTCAATCTTGTGATATAGAAATAATACCCATGTTTATGATGAAAAATTAATCTCCCAGAACATAGAAATATTTTTTACATTTATGGTCGGAATGATAAAGGGTCCAAAATATCCTTGTGAACCAACTTTAGGGACTGATATGTTCAATTTTCTTTCTTTTGTTTTGATAATTTTTTTGGTTTTCTTTTTAACATGGGTTATATACTTTTTCATTTGGGAGTTCTACTTTATGAAGATATTTGATTAACTAATTGGTAGTTAGAATTCTAAATGAATAAATATATTAGTGTCTTACTCTCCACTTCTAGAGAGAGGAATCCTTGTGAAATGAATGTAGATGAGAAATATTCTGTCAAAACAAGGCATGTAAACCAACAACATAAACATTATGATTTTTTAAATCATTGAAAATTAATTTATTTTCACAACTAATAACTCTGAATAAATTTTTTAAAATATTAACATAGAAACCATAATCAAAAAATTGTGAAATACTAATTAAATTATAATTTCATCCATGTTTACATAAAAAAATTAAATTAAAATAGTATTAGAGTTATAGATTTGACCATGACCAATTATTTTTCAATTAGAATTTTTACCAAAGTTTACATGTCCACCATAAACATTGATTTGATTACTTATTCGTGATTAATCCCCAATCATCTATCTAGAGTATCCATTACCTAGTTACAATAATTTTTTACTAGATCTGTTAACCAATGTTTACTTAAAAATTAAAAAATTAATCATTTTTATACAAATATATTTCTACGTCCATAAATTATAGTAATAAATTTTTTAGTATTCCATTATTGGTTAATAACATTCTTATATGTATATGAATGTCTTTTAGAAATTAAATTTTTTTAGATTTATATGAATAAAAATTATACAATTTATTGGTATAACTATAAATATAAAAAATTATATCTTATAGATATTTCCCTACCATGATTGGTATATAATTCATGTGGTATAATTATGTAGATTTTTCTATCCAATAATATGGTTTAATGTAATTCATCCATCTATGAATTTATCCAGATTGTTTTGTTGTTGTTATTTGGATAATTACAGCTCACTATTTTCATTTAAAATTTGATCATTTTTATCCATTTCTATAATAACATATATATAATTGTGAGAACACAAGGCATTTTGGTTATTTAAATAATTTTATTTTTCATTAAGCTAAATAAATATATTTTCTAAAATATTAAACTATTTAATAATATCGTTACTAGACATTTTTTCATAACTTTTTTTATTTTTTAGAATGGTTAGACATTTGAACAAGAGACACAAAAAATATTAGATATCTTATATGAGTTTTTCATAAAACACAAGTCAGATTAGTTATGATTTTACTCTCTTATAGAGTTTTGATCACTTGAATTATATTTTTAATCGCTCATTGTTTCATTCATATTATAATTATATCTATTATCTCTATCCTTATACATTTTTATTTACTTTAACATAGGATGCATTTCTTTGATATATCTTTTTCTCTTTCGTTCAAATAATTTAATTTTGTTTATAGAAACATCATTTTCCATTATTTTATATAGATCCCACAATATTCATACATAACATTCTTGTTTTACAACATTAATAATTTATTCCTTTTTTAAAATTTATTTAATCATCTAAATGAGTAATCCAATTCATTATCATTGTCATTACATGATTCTCTATCATATAAGTTGTCTTCATTTTTCATAAAATGTTTTTATTGATTTAGAAATAATAGAAACTAATAACTTTATCCTAGGGTCATCTTCTTCTTCTCTATTCACATTAATTTCATCTTGGTAGATCATGATATTTTCAATTAACTCTCTAAAATGAAACTTACTTATATCACATGAATCTAAAATTGAAACGAAAGTTCCTATCGATCTTCTGGGTAAAAATATTAGCTGGAGAATCACATGCTCTATATCAACTAGCATCTTCCCCAGTGAATGCATCATGTTAAATATATCATTGAACTGATATACATATAAGAAATTATTTTATCAAGTTTCACCTTAAAAGTATAATATATATTAATATACATATTCAAATGAATTTTTTTGACATTTGATTTTTTAATGAGATGCAGGAATAATATTTCAAAATATTTAATGTATTTGTAGTTTGAAAATTTCAATTAAACTATTCGTATTTTAAGGAATAATATAATGTATTCATAGATTTATTTCTATTTTTATAAGCTACCTTAGTTGGATCACAAAAAAATATAAAGTTGTTTAGGTTAATTGATATTTCCCCCTAGTAAACCTCAAATTTTAAAAACATTTACTTTTATTATGCTTTTTAATTTTAACATGACATTCCACATAACTGGATAAATTAAAATAATGTGATTGATTGTCATCTATTTTCTATTGTCTATATTTATACATAAAAATTTATATTTAGAATAAAAAATATATAAGATCATTAATTTGAAACTAGATGATAATAAAAATCTATTTTAAAACATTTTTCATACTAAATGATTATCCCTTTGTAAAAATCCAGAATGGTGGGGGTTAATTGAGTTTACAATAAAATTTATTTTCAAAAAAAATTAAAACATATCTCCCAAATTTTATAAAAATACCATATTAATGAAAAGAATAGAAAAATATTATTTTATTTTCCAAATAGTTTCTCAAATTGGTAAAAATTATCACTCAAATTAATCATTATTATAAAATTAACATTGTAAATTCAATTACATGATCAAACACACTATATAATGACATAATTAAGATCAACTATTATAGAAATATTTTTATATATATTTTAAAAATATTATTATTATAAAATTTGAAATATAGTTAAAAAAGATAAAAAAACACGATGGAAATTAAATAAGGGATGTGGTATCAATAAAATACATAATCCCATTCTCATGGTAATATCCCACTTCCAAACGGTTTATTAAATAACAAACTTGATCCTTAAAACTGGATTTGGATTTACAGAAAAACCCACAGAATGTTGTCTTGGAACAAGTCATCTTCTATATATATACATTGGATAAAAAACAAATACAATTCACACAGGACCTCATCCAAAATTTTCATGTGTAAACAAGTGAATAAGATTGGGATAGAGTGTTAATAACTCTCCTGTTAAGAAAATGAAATTAATTTTTATAAATAAATTGAGTAAAACTAAACAAAGCTCAAATATAAATAATTAACAAAATGATAATGCTATTATATATGGGAAAGAGTGATTTAAATTTACGAAAATAGCTTCATAGGTTTATTTTTCATAGAATATATCATTGTACCTAAGGAAAACTAGTTCCCCAAAATTTATAAGAATGTAGAGTATAGTGATGGTCTGTAAAATCTATATGATTTCTTGATTTAGACGTCTAGAGTCATTCCACACACAAATGTTTTAAATATTATTCTTGATTCATAAAATAATGGTTAGTGTTAACTATACATTTATCAATATATTATTAATAAGGGTGTTATTCAGAATTTATATTTCACCAGGTAAATTTATCTATTGGGGGATAATGATCATATAACCTAAATCATTTCATTTAGTACAAAATCATAAAAGGATAAATTTTTCGTTAATGTATATATTATGTGGTTTAATAATAATTATTCTATAATCCATTATTTGATAACACCATTTAAATCATTAAAATTAATATTGGAGTAATTAAATTTTTGAAATAAAATCTAGACAACTAGTATAACACTTTGGTGGTAGTATCTCTAAATGATAGTAGTTCTATAATGGTATTGATTGTGTAATCCTTTAGTATCTCATCATGGTAGTAGAATCCACGAATAGTATCACAAACTAGTGGTAGACCATCCAAGCAGTAGATTAGTCAGGTGGTGTCACAATCCAGAAGTAGATATATACAATCAGAAGATGGGTATAATTGTAGATCTATTAAAGATGTATATTTCTCTAGTGATAGATTAGTCTTTGTGATTGATTTTTACAGTTGCAGATATATTATAGAGGTATATGGTTTTTGATGTTTATTCTATTCTGGAGATTGATGTGTTTAACAAATGTAATATTAAAAATTATTCAAATATTCACAAAACATTACTATAAATTAATTTAATATCTTAAATCATTAAAATTTTAAGAAAAAAAATAACTTCATTTTTTATTATTAAAATAATGCGGTTTAAATATTTTCCCTTAGAAGAAATACTTATCTTTTCAACCAAGTCAGGATGGATTTATCTTTTATGTATTTTGATAGAGTGGTATTTAATCTTGAAATATTTTAAAAGAGGAACATAATTTTAGATAGTTTGATTGAAAATAAAGAACAAGATTATAATGCATTATAAAAAAATAATTATTTAAGATATATTTTTCCCAAAAAAATAAATCTCTTGGATATCTTTTGATGCAAACTACATAGGCACTAAATTGAATATACCAATCTATTAAAATATTATTATTGAAAAAAACATTATTTCCTAGTTTTTTAGTTGGTGGGTATGAATAATATTAAATATATTATGAAAATAATATGGTTTAAACATTTATAATAATAATTCAATGGTTATCATTTGATTTGACACAAAATTAGAATAAATTTAATGAAAATGAATTATTTCTAAAAAACAATATTTTTATAAAAGGTAGTTTAGTCGTTATTTCCACACATAATTTACAATTATTCTGAAACAATATGAAAAAATTATTTCAAAAATTAAACTTCATTTTTAAATATATATTTCAAAATTATATTTTAGTGAATTTAGGATAATTTTAGGAAAATATTATGATTTTGATGAATAATCAAAAACACATATCTTTAAAGAAAATTATCTTTTAATTTAAATTATTTAAAAAGTTAAATTGTATAATATGTTAGTTTAAAAGTAAAATTAGTTGAAAATATTAAAAAATTTCAAATTTATTTCACATTAATCAATTATATATAGAATTATTTTATATAAACTTTTAAAACTTTTCAAAGATTTATGATAGAGAACCCATTTTTTGACATGTGTCAAACATTATTTTTAAATTTAATTTTTCCAATTATGATATTTGAATTTGAAAAAATGGATTAAATAATTTTACGCATATTAATTTAAATTATATAATAATTTAAAATTATTTTTTTACTATTATGAATATTAAAAGTAGTAAAAATTAATTAGTGTAGTTAATATAAATATGTGTTTAACATGGGTTAATCTAGAAAGATATGGGTTAAAATAAACTGAAAAGATACCTAATAACCATTTTCATGGAAATATTTATAACTTATAACCACAAATGTTTTATAACAAAACTTTTTTTGGCTTTTATAATGATATATATTTGGATTTAATTCATTATATTCAGAAATTTCAAGTGTGTCCTCTCCCTCGCATATAAAAGGACACCCCTTCCCTCTACCATTCAACCATCCAAAACCCTTTTCTATGAAAAATCATAAAAAATCCGTTAATTAATCTAATAGTGATATCCAAGATGCCAATTTTAACATAAATATATCCTAGGAAGGCATTGTGTACAAACCTATAGATGTTCCCAAATGAATATATAACGTTTATAAAAGAGACTTATTATTTTATTTCTTATTACACCACATTACAGAACTATTAAATAATAATAATATAATTAAAACGTTATATAAAAAGTTCTAGAATTTTTTAGGATGATATCATTATTTAAATCCATGTCCTCTTCCATTAAATGGGAAATAAAACTATCGATTGAGTGTACGACAGACACTCGCCTCACAGTCCTATATATATTATTTTATATAACCACCTGTAATTGATGGATATAATGAAAGATTTAAAATATTTATATTATATCTCTTAATTAATTAAACATATTTATTTTTAATATCACTTATAACAACATACATTCAATACTGTGGGGTGATACAAAAACATCGCTTTTGTGTTTGACAGACTATTGTCTCCCAAAGTGATGTGATTCATTATTAACTTATGATTTACATGGAAATTAAGGATAATGTTAATGAATATAAATGATCTTTATTATTTATAAATATTTTTTGAAATATAATTTCACATATAACTTCTTACCAATCAATCCATTAGAAAACCATAACGTTGCTCATGCATTTGTGAGGAATATCGCCTCCATGGAGCGATGAGAGATGTTTATGTTTTCATTTATACATGGATTGTAATAAGGATGGGTTTTATAAGAATAAATGATATAAATACCACAAAAATTATTCTTTAATGTTAAATTAATATTTATTTTATTTTCTTTCTATTAGTTGAGAAAATTGAAACAATGTTAATTCGTATATATAGCCGATAATCTCCAAGAATGGTGTAATTTATTTTCTATATCTACATTTATATATAAATAAAAATAAAAATATAATTAATTTATATTTTATTGATAAAATTTATAAAATTATATATAATATTGAACCATTTTCTAAGAAAGTGGATATAAATTACGAAACAAAAACATACATGGAAACAAATCAAATATCATCCGAAATGAGGTTTTCAACAAATAATTTCAATTAAATGAGTGATGAAGGAATATAAGTAAATAATATATATAATTAGATATATCATCATGGATAAATAACATATTTATAATAATAAAATATTTATTTTGATGTAGGATCAATCATGTATAAATCAAATCATACATAAGGTAATTGTTTATCGTCTCACTATTACTACTATGAGAAATATACCATATCCACCAATTATTTATTATGTAAATGTTATTAAATTATAAATACATATGTTATATCATGAATATTTTGGATTTATGTTTTTTAAATTTTCATTTTATGTTATTCTTTATTGGTTTTTTGATTCACAAATTTACCATAGTGGTAATGATTTATTTCACAATATATTCATTATTCAAGATTATTTTTGTTTAAGTATCCCTATTAATACTAAATTGTTTTAATAAACTATAGTTATTAATCAAAATTTATAATAATTCTACAATTTTTCCTCTCTAAATTACTGTATTAATTGGGGATGTTTTTTTAATAAAATTTAATATTATTTCTCATTTCATAAATAATGATTATTATTCCAAAACAATTTTTTAATAAATGTTTTCAAACATATATAAAAGTTACATATTAATGAAATTTTTACCTGTTTTTACATCTTATAATTTTTTTGAAAGGAATCATCATTCCATTATCTAAACAAATCCCATTTATATTTTATTAAAGGTGCGAAAATATTATTTTCTAAAACATGTAAAAAATGAATGGAATTTTATACTGTCATGAAAAATAAATGTTTGAAATATAATTTTTTTGGTATAGAAGGATATTTTTGAATAAATTTATATTCAAATTTTATATTTGAAATTTTATTTAAAAAAAATAATGTAAGAAATTTATTTTCTTAAGGAATGTTTTTAATGATGTTTACATCATATTTCTATTTGTCACAACATCAAAGATTTTTTATAATAATACTACAATAGGAATATATTTATATGTTACCATCATTGTAACATCACGGGTAAATAATAAATATGTAATTCTCATATTTATCAATTTTTTTGAATAAAATGTTAATATTACTTTAAAGAGAACTCTATGCTCGATGGCATACCCAATACGCAACAACGAGTTTTTTTTTGAAATCTTACGTTGCACACGAATAATAAAATAATATTATTTTAAATGGTTATTAATGCCTAGTCGTTGTAATAGCGGGAATGAACAGAACTAACTAAAAAATTATTATATATGTTTGTCAAATATTTTTACTTTTATTAAATAAATGTTAGAGGCTTAAAATGCGAATGAATCCAATTTTAAGCGTAAATATTCTATTATTCTTTAAAAGGTTGATTAACCGCCTTTTGATGGAGAACCCTTTTTTAAATCCACTTTTTGACAATTATATATGTTATATATGACAAGATAAAATCATTCTTTAGAATCGGGACATCAAAATTTACATTCTGTAAGTTTATGGTATTTTTCTGATAAAGTTCATTTTTTAATGAATATTGAATGATGTTATATTTTAATTCAAAACCCCCTTTTAATATAATTGATTTATATGGTTATATTATCTTTTTAATTGGTTTTAAAGTTAAATTAGAGTATATTTTTACCATTTAATCCAATGGTGGACATTAGAATTAATTTCAATTTATAATTGGAAATAAACAAGTGTCAATATTTTGATAGATATTGTTTCATAAAAACACACTATTTGTTTTTATATTGGGAATTAATTTTAAAATTAATTAATGAAACTTCTGTGTTTTGAATTTGGTAAAATTTACATCATCTTTGAATTTGGAATATCAAATTTACTTTGGATAAATGTTTGGTATTTTTTTGAAAAATGTTCATTTTTAATGAACAGTGAAAAATACTGCATTTCACTTCAAAACTGCTTTTTCATCTAATTTAATTATATAGTTAGATTGTCCTTTTAATTGGTTTTAAAGTTTAATTGAATTATATTTTTATCATTTAATACAATTTGGGTAACTTTATGTAATTTCAATTTTAATTTTTATATAAAAACAAATCAATCTTTTGGTAGATTTTACTTCTTAAAAACCCGTCTTTGGTTTTGGCAAACGGTAATTATTTTTTAAAATAATTACTACAATTTCTGTGTTTGGAATTTGATAAAATGAATTCCATATTTTGAATCAAAATGTCCAAATTATATAATTACTAATATTTTGTTTTTAGACCTTATGAATAGTAATGACGGTAATTATCATTAATTATCGTGTTTAATTAGTAATCGGGTAGTTAAGGGTAATAAAATAATATCATAAAATTATAAAATGACCCCAAAATGTGTCCTAATGCTATTAGGGGTGTCATGTTAGTCCATGGGATGCCTTTTACCAACTTTGGGTCCCCATGGAATAACTTTAGTATGATAGTGACTTTTTATCATATTATTTTTTAAAGAATGGAAATATAACAATGGTTTGTATATCCTAAGTAAAACAATTTTAATTTCGTTTACATAAGTGATCAATTTGACTATAAATATTCATTTGAAATATAAAAAGATTTCATACATGTTGGTAGTTTTTTTTATAATTTTTAGACATTAAATTAATAAATTTATTTATGACACCATGATGATGTAGTGATTACCTCATTAATGAATAATTTAAATAAAATGAAAAGATAATCTAAAATATAAGACTTACACTTCTCAAAAACCTATTTTATTGGTGGATTTAGAACCCTTTTCACCTTATACTTGAAATATATAATTTTAGGCCCTTTAAAATCTGATACTCATTTTATAATGAAGTAACTTTCCAAGACTTCCCAAAAGTGACCTTCATCCCTCTTATAAAAGGCCCCCACATCTACCACCTTACCCACACCTCTCAAGACCTTGTCTCATCCAAACTATGCTCATATTATATCTCCACATCCCTCTATTACTCCTAGAAACCTCACTTTTGGCATATTTCTTTCTAAGGATTCCTTTGGGCTCAAATCAAAAAGAGTTAACCGATTTGAAGGTAATGTCTTATCTTATGTTCTTTTGTTTTATTTTGCTTCTCCAACCCCCTAAACTCCTTTTATAACATTATTTTGTAACAAAACCATTATCTTAAAAATACTATGATTTTGTTATGAGAAGTATTCTAGCTACACTCATACACAACTCAATCTAATGGTTAAATAATATACTGTTTCTGTGGGTGGTGAATTACTGTCTCACGAAATGATGATTGTTCAATCTTCTTTAAACACCATAATGGTGGCCATTAAGATGTCACTATATTTATATATGATATATATATTATTTTTATGTTTTTTATGCATATTTATTTTTCATTTATTCCATACCATTATGGTTTCCATAATGGGTAAACGTGATAATTTTATTTTAGGAAGTGCAGACTACCTCCCCCTCAAAGTTATTTGAATCGTTAATGTCATATGTGGGATGTATAAAGGATGGAGTTAATGATATTATATATGATATTATACTGTAATTATAATATAAATATTTATCATTATTTTTTCATTCTACTAAATTATGAAATAGAAATGAAAGTAGCATTCATGTGTATGTAAGGCTTACCATCTCCATGAACGGTGCATTTCATTTCTTATCTCCAAATGTTAAGTACTTTTATAAGTACATAAATATAATGGATATATATGAAATAAATTACATCTAAATGATTAATATAATTATGGGATTATAATATATATATCTATCATTTAGTATTAATTGCATTAATATGACAAATAAATTAAAGTAGCGTTCAGGCGTACGTACGGCCTACCGTCTCCATGAATGGTGCTTTTCATTTTTTTTCTCAAAATGTTATGGAATAGTATAAAATAAATATATAATGGATATATACGATATTTAAATCATTAATACTATATTGGATATGGTGTATATATAACTACATGGATAATTCTTTTCAAACCAGTTCATTTTTTACTCATGTACCGAACATCGACAAAAAAGTCTAATATGAACTCACATAATTAAATAATTATTATAACATTATAACATGTGATATTAATTGAATAATTAAAATTAATGGAGGTCCTTAAGAAATTATAAATTGACCAAAGTTTATTATTCAAAAATATGAAGAAACGAACAAGTAAAGTCAGACTTGAGGTAAGGGATCCTACCTCTCTCTTTCTTTTTAAGTACTCTCTTTTATGTAATTTCCTTTAAGATCCTTTTTCTTATGTTGGGGGATGTTCTATTATATTAAAATTATTTTACATTTTATGTTCATAAGATTAAAGACCCTATTTGATCTCGTCAATCAATTTTTTTTATGTTTTAAGTGGCGTCGTTAGGCTGTTGAGTTTTCGTAAGGGATTTTCCATCTCGCATTTATTCTCATGACATTCATACTACATTTGCCACTATTTCCTTTTGTGTGGTGTTTGTACTGCCCATTATTGTATTCATTGTTTAATATAATTTAATTTATGGTTATTTACATCTTCATTGTATGAATCTTCTTTCATGGGGTGTATGTTTCGAAAGTTACCCAAATCGGAAAGGGAACATTTCACCCTCCTCTTTTTAAAATAATTATTTTTTTAGGTATTTTAATATAAATATTATTATATTGGGATATGTTCTTATATATCCTTATTATTGTAAATTTTATGTCCAAGTGATGAGATACATTTTTTTATCTCTCATCATCCCATTTTCTAAATTTTAAAGTGACGCTATTAGGCTGTCGAATTTCTGTAAGGGAACTTCTTAACCCAATTTCAATTATTTGGGTTAAACCTCTACTTATTGATTATGTCATTATATGAATTTTTTTGGATGATCTCTGATTTTTTTACACTTAATATCCACTTATATTGGGTGTATATATGTTTGTTACACATATTTATGTAATTGATTTGTCCTTAATCAAATGATATTGTCTTTGTAAGGGACTTCGTCTCAATATCCATTCATTGAGGCATATTTACTTTTATACACAACTTTATTTTATATAGTATATAAACCCCTTTGATTTTTAATTTTATTCAAAGGCAATTTTTTTATACAAAGTGTTTTACTAAACGAAAATAGGAATGTTTTGTATTACGTATGCGACGACAACGACATCTACACCACCGTGACCATTATTTGAGTTTCAGCTTCCTCTAGAATCCATAACTTCTTTTAAATGAAAAATAAATATCATGTTTTAATTTTCTTTTATTTTGGTATTGAAAATGGTTTTGATAATGTTTTGATTATATCAATGTGTTGTACTGATATCTTGTGATTGAAATGTGGAAATTTTATATTTCCTTTATCCATGTTTTATGTGATACGATTAGGTTATGGTTCTTGGGAATTATTTATGAAGACAGGTGGTTTCATGATAAACTAAGGGTGGGTGATCCCATGATATCTCTCCAATTAATTGGGCAACACAAAGGAGTTAAACGCTATGGTTTCCCCGAACTGATTTAAGGAATATACTGTGATGGGTATTCCAAATGTAACCATGAGGGTTACTCCCTACGTAATAATGTTATGAATGCCTCAAGTTACCTTTATGTATTATGATCTCTATGATTTATACAGAAATATTATTATTTTCGAAGGAATGTTATGATTTAAAGTTATGGTTTCATTGATTTGTATTTATCGGCGGGTTAATGTTTCCTTTCATTATGTTATAACCCTTACTGAGCTTTTTATGCTCACCCCAAGTTTTTGAAATGTTTTTCACATGTTATAAGGAAGGGTAAGATAAATGAAGTATTCAAGAATATTTATATTGGGAAATGAACTCACGTTTTATTTAAGGATTTTTTTTGTTGTGAAAAAATCAGTTATAGTATTAGTGTCTACATTGTAATCTTATGAGATGTAATAGTTATGTCCTAATTCTATAAAACTCTAAACCTGAAAAGATCCTCAAAGTGAATTATTCATATAATTCAATATTAAGTAATGTTTTAAGGCCGAGTCCTTATAATCAATATTATTTCTTGGAATGATTTATTATCCATTTGAGAGTGGGTGTTCTATTTTTTTACCATTCACTATATTACTATGGATTGTTTTTTATTATGTTTATTAAATGGGTTAAGTATTAATATTATATATGTTCATTTTTAAATACAAATTTTTATATTTATAATGTAAAACCCCCATCATTTTAATGATGTGTTAGACTTATTATGTGATGGGTGGTTCTAGGTAATAAATACCCCCTCAATGCAATAATAGAAATCATGATGAAAATCATGTGACAAAATTAAACCTTCTTTAATCCATACATTTAAACTATATTGTGAAATTTTTTGATAGAGTGTTTAAGATGTATAGTATTAAGCATTCCATTTTTATGATATCATTTATTAACCTCCATTCTATTATTCAGTTAGTTAGAATATACATATATAATTTTAAATTTCATGCTCTTATTTATATATATTTTTAATAATTATTTATTTGTACCATATTATACTCATGTTATTATTTCAATGGAATGTTTTTTAAGTATTTACCCTAACAAATTGGGTATACTTATTTATTAATGATAACATCTATTAGATGATTACCCATACATAACATCTTAGATCATCCTTATCTTATGTTTTATATTCCACAATACTCAAGAATAATTTTTTTGATGGATATTAACATATATGATAAGTGGATTAAAATAATTTTAAAATGAATATATATCTTGTATTTTATGTTTTCAATTGTAATATGATATTCAAGAATGTATATTTTTTGTTAATACTACTAGACTATTCAATCTTTCTAATTTTATTCAGTATATCTTATGAAAATATAACAATGTAATTTTAGACCCTGATCTACTAAAATTTGGGTATTTACATTGTATTAGAGCCTTGGTAAAGATTTATAATCATTATTGGATGTAAGAACTTTTTAGGATTATATTAGGATTGTATTTTGATGGTACACTTGAAATCAATATGAAATATAATCCAGTGATACGAGATTTGATATAGAACATCCCTTATGATCAAATAGAGGGACCCTAATTTCCAATTGATCATGCTTAGGAAAGGTCATTTTGATTAAAGGATAGAGAAATAGTCCTAATATATGAATCATACATGTTGGTAATTATTTTTGAAATATTTAAATTTTTTGAATGGGAAATTTAATTTAATTCAAATAACCGTTATAAATTTTATAACATGTCTTAGGGTCTTATGTTTTCCAATGTATATATGGATATTTGAAAAATCCTAAATTTTTCATATTAGTGGGTCACAATAGGATGCCCTAGCTGGCCATACATTTATTGATTCTAAGAAGGAGGATTCATAGTGGAAGGGGAGTTTAACTGTGAATGATCACAGTGATTGGTTCTTAAATCTCAGCTATAATCCACATGATCTTCTCCCTAAAGTTAATTTGGGTCCAATCATTTATAATATTACTTTTTTCTTTAGATCATACTTTTAACATTCCTATCCATATTATAGTTATATTTAGAATTGATGAGAAATGATGAAGTTGTTGAGAACATGATGGAATCATCATAGTCATCTAAAAACAGGGTATTTGGGACATAATAGAGATTAGTTTGTGTTTAGATATTCTAATTTGTATAAATAGTTGTATTTTTTCTTTGAGGATAGTTTTTATCTCTTTTAATATTTATATTTCACATATTCTATAGATATTTATTCTCTACCATGAGATATTTCATTGTGTATTCTATACTTATTTAGGTTAGGGAAGTTTACTTTTATAGTGTGCGATCAACCACAATGCTCAGCAAGGGACAAGTGACCAGTTTTTTATGTAACTATAAAATTGTACCCAACGTTACCTCATTAAAAACTATAATTTTTCTATGATTTTGTATAATATATATGTGATAGAGTGGGTAGAGAAAATACCTAACTGGTTATATATTCTTAAGTAATTAGGTCTGAGTATTGTCACGTGGAGTGCCTCATCATGGAAAGGGAGAGAGAGGATTAGGGAAGAGTGTATTTCATTTCATACAGTTGATAAAATAAATATTGATAGATATAATTTGAGAAAATATCAAATTTTATTTTACCATAGTTTATACCTTTATTGATTTGGGTTATTTTATATTTTCCCTATTTTACATAATTCTATAATATTTAATACTTAATGCGGAGTAAAATCCAGTTTTCGATATGTTGACTACACAAATGAGAAGTTTGTTTAGATTTTTAGATGTATGTCATGAATGTGAGATAGTTATGGGTTTAAAATAATAATTGGGAAAGTTATTCTAATTATAGAAACAATTGTATGATTTCATCCGTGTCAATGTTTAGTTATATTCTATTTATTTCATTATTTTTTTCCTTTAATATAGTGTCAGTTTATAAGATATTGAAGGTCAGTACATGGATTTAGTAAATGAAAAAGTTTGTTATATGGAACAAATAAATTTAGATCCTCTTATAACACAGATGAAAGAGTTGATGATATTTTTAGTATAATTTTACGTTGCATTGTTTATGATAATTTTCAAATAGTTCATTGATTTTATACAAGATATATTTATAGTGTAATCCCATCAATGTGATTTTGATATTTTGACAATTTTTCAACCTATATTGCACAATTATATATATGGAAACTTATATGATAACAACTATTATGATGTAGGAGATGAAAATCTAATTTCATGAACTATTGTAAAATGGTTACATTCATCCAAACATATCTCTTTTGTGCACTATATCTCTATTTCAAAATAAGTACAATCTCAGTATATGGTTTTCAATATACTATTAATTATTTAACAATGTGATAGTGATGAACAGTTATCCCATACAAAGGATTGATGGCTTATTTAATCTACTGAAGGGAGAAGTCTAGTTTTTTGGGATGATTTATAGTCTAGATATCATAAAATGATGATTAAAGAGAAAAATATTCCAATGAAAATAATTAGGTGATTCTATGGAATCATTGAAATCATGGTTATATATTTTGGTTCTTGAATTAGATATCTATTTTCATAAAATTAATGAAATATGGGTTTTGTGATATCTTGGATCAATACATGGAGTATCTCATCAAATATATTTTAATATATTTGAGGTCATAGTACAATCATGATGAGAATCTGAGGAATGATTTGAAATTAATTTGATGAAGTTATCTATATATGAATATGATTAATTGCATGTTTAAAATTCATGATTTGAATGTCCTTAGGCATTTTCTTATCATAAAATTGTGGTGGTTGATCCTTTGAAAATTAAATAAATTTTGTATTTAATATAACCCACGAAGATTCCAATATTTAATAGTTTATTTATTATTATAAATAATTACTGGTGGTTTTTTTTAAATTTGAATCAGTTCACAGTACTATTCAGTATGTCAACTCGCAAGGATTATAACATCATATTATTTTAACAATGATTAATGTTAATTAAATACACAAAGGAACAATTAACCAGAACCCACATTCCTTCAAACATAAATGAGGAAGTTATATTTTAGGTATTTAACAATGATTATTTCTTTAGAATATTTTCTTAAATTCATATTAAGAATGTTATCTATAATAGATCTCATTATTTTTAACCTTAAGACTGTATTTATGCCTCCCTTGATATCTATCTATAAAATGAATAATTTAATTAGATGTTGTTGGAGAATTATATTATTTGAAAAAACATTATCGTCTCTATGGACCATTGGATCCTACAATATTTTTTTTATATTTGGGATACAAATTATCATCAAACAATATTTGAATAATTTTTACATGATTGAAAAATTGTTTTCACTAAATCTTTGTGAAAAAGAAATTGTGGTAGCTAATGAATTTAGTTGGAAGTCTTTTGGTTATATTAATAAGGATTTCATAGATTCATATTGAGTAAGGAAAATATGTATTCAATATATCTATATGTGGAGGAATTTTGTGGTGTAATTTTAAAATATAAAATAATAGTTTAATATTCATTTTTTTAGTACATAGAAGAAGCTAAACTTGTTAATCAAGAGTTGTATGTGGAAAGATATCATTTTTCAAAGAGATTATCCAAATGGATGGTCAGAGGATTTCATCATCTAGTGTTATATGTGGTGATGTTATTTATTCCATTGAAAAAATGAGAAGTGCTAACTCACCTTTATTTAGGATTCATGGAATGTCCCAGATGTATCATGGCATGAATGATTATATCTATTGGTTGGGGAAGAAAATATTAGTTAATGGGTTTGTATCTCATTATTTAATATTTTAGAGGGTGAAAACCAAATAATATCACCAAAAATGATAGTTATATCCATTATAGGTTCCTTAATAACAATGTGAGGATATATTTATGGATTTTTATCTAATTTTCCTTAATAATAGTGAAGATATGATGTAATTATGGATGATATGAAATAACTAACATTGTCTAATTTAAAGGTGATATGTAAGTCATGAGTGGTGTATTATTTAGTATGTTTTTATAAAGAGAAGGTAGCCAATATCAATGGGCATTCAAGAATGATTATTATTGATCTTGATCCTTATACTACCCCAATTGCATAGACGAGTCGTCAATAGTTTTATTTCTCTAAGTTGTTCCTTATAACTACTTTTCATCCTTATATATATGTCTAGATTTAAAATAATATCTGGTTAATAGTGGACTCGTTATGTACATGTGTTCATTATTTTGGAAGATCGTGGGAAAATAATTTACTCCTGGTTGAGCTTTCCAATAATAATATAATTGATACATTATATGTTTTCTCTTGGAGATATGTATTTCTGGCCCCATGGATTGGGAGACCATATATCATGGACCAAAGTTAGTATATATCATGATAGTGATATTTAAGTAGATCTTTCAATGGATTATGTATGCTCAAATCAATAATAGTTGTATTATTAAAGGATTAAGGAGACCACAATAGTTTTAGGTTATCAATCATGTGTTCCAATTTTCTTTTTTCATACTAGGTAGTGGAGGTTTTGTATAGGTAGTAATCATTATCCATAGTTTGTTGAAGTATTCAAGGTGTTGGACTGTGGTGGTGAAGTATCATATTGATTATCTCTTCCTTCACATATGAATTTTTTTAATAAATCATTACACATCACTCAAAATTATCATATATTAATGATGGATCCCATTTTATTTATTGGGCTATCATATACATAAAAGAAGATATGAAAATTTTATATAAATTATTTGTGATACAAGATAATTTATTTATGTTTTTAAATGGGTTCATAATTCCATTACTTCAAGTACTATAGAGGCATGGTGACATAGAGTAATGTTTGTGTAACTATGATTCAAAATTATAAGCACAATATCACATTTTGTATTATTATTTTTTAGATATTAAGAATTATTTTATACTGATGATTGATGTTGTTTTTTTTCACATCCTATATTTGGTTTTTGTAATTATCATATTCCTATTTCAAAAGTATCTCATACTGTGTTACATTTTTTTTGTATCATTATTATTTTCTATGTATTATATTAATTATCATGGATAGGAATCATTAGATCGGTATATAATATATAGTTCCATGTTTCATTCATTCTAAAAATTATGGTATTATAGAATCAAATGTATTTATCATAGATTTAAAAGGTGGATTATTGAAGAGGAGTTGGTTTTTATTAATAAATTTCATTCCTAGATTAAATCACATCATGATTGTATATGGTGTTCCTTAATTTAGTATTTTTATATTTTTAGAAATTTATTTTTCATATCTTTGATGTTGTTATATAACAATTGATATTTTGTTGTGAGGTGTTGAATTGTGAAAAATAGTTGAGTTTACGTTTTTTTGTTTATTTTTATTTTTATCATTGCACCAAAGTGCTTCGAATTATGTTGTGAAATTTTTGGGAAGTAATTGATTATATATGATGATTTTTTTGATTTTAAAGTAGTGAATGTATTGTAGATTAAAAATTGGGTGGTCAGAAGTTTTGATGTGAAGAATCCCATTATTCAATGATATTCATCGATTTCACTAGATGTGATATGTTATTTAAAGAATTTTATATGAGTGTAATGATGTATATTGTGTCATGGTTTCAGTGATATGATTTTCTTTACCTCATTGAACCATTTCTACCATGACTAGTCCCCAGAGAAACCCAGCATAGTTCAGTGGTGAAGGAAGCATTCCCCCCCCCCAAATCATGACACCAATAAGTTATGGGTTTCAAAATAGCATTGAGGGTATAAGACACAAACATGGAAATAATTTCTCTAAAAAATCCCAATAATGAAAATATAGAACCAAATATTAAATCCTTATTATAATAAATGGCCATACATGAAATGTGTTTCATGTATTATATAAATAAAGGTCTAAAAATATCCAAAATTTGACTATAATGATAGGGACTCGATGAACACTTGATATCTTTATGGGTCACATAAAAATAGTGATGTCAAGCCCGAACAGTGACACCCTCTAACATATCATTACAGTTGAATATATATATATATATATATATATATATTCATGATATTACAAGTAATTATTAGTTGTATACTCTCTAAAATATCTTGTAAAAATGGTAAAGACTTGTACTAAATCCACAATGAATAAAAAATAGAACTAACTCATTTCCTAAATCAAGTGAAATACCACCCAAAATCATAGTGTCTCATCCACTAATTCAATACTTGAGATGGTAACACAATATTAATCAAAAACATATTTCAATAAGGTACCCCATAACCACTTCCCCATTGAACTAGTCACCCCACACCCAACGAAGTATGGCATGGTACTAATATCAATTAAATATCCATTTAAAATCATATGAATATCACATACCAACCACAACCACATAACTATTTCCAAATATCACATATCAGAGAAAAAACAGTTTCACATTCCATAACCAAACACCCTTACATCCACATGCCATAAGCTCCTCATGGTAGAATACAAAATCATGATGAAAATGAACCTCATTCATTCCTACTCCAATTTAAACCACCATAATGGACCCAAATGCATTCTTTATCATCATTACCTTATCACACATTATCCTTAAATATAATGACTACGTCGAATCAAAACATATGTTGTCTCTAAAAGAGAGAGTGGGGAGAGGTATTAGTCAGTCATCTATATCTCATCTATCTAAGATATTGGGGAAACAACTGAAACCTAATACATTATATGGATGTTGTTATGGTATCCTAAATTATGTGGTGTTGTATAAAAAATAATATAAAATATAGTGGATATAACACAACTCATGTTCACATCACACAATATTCATCTTTTTCATTTTTATTGAAAGTATAACCATTATTTACATAACCATTATAAGATTATACATTTAAATTTGGTCCTCAATATAAATATCCACATAATTTGGAAAATTAATTAGAAGTTACATATATCTTATAATAAATATGATCTTAAAACCATCGTATACTTTTTTTATTATTTTTATTTTATTTCAAAAATTCATCTCAAGATAGATTCAATTGTATAGTAATTAATTAAAAGGCTTTACCATGTGGATAAAACAATGAATCATTATTTAAAATTTATGGGTGATCTTGAACGCACTCTATAATGGTAAATATAAAAACATCTATTTTAAAAAAAATATGGTTCCACATGGTTTCCACAATGGTGAGATTTTATAAAACCAATGAAATCCACATCTCATCGTTAATCACAATATAAAGCAATAACTTCATTGATAATTTATTTCTATATAATATAACCATCTATATGACATTGAATCATGACATACCCTTTCAAAATATTCACATACAATTCTATAAGGAACATCACTATGTACAATATAGGACCACATAGTTGAAACTCTCTAGCCATATAAACTATCATGTGGACCATTTTACCATATAATTGTGGTGTAAATAACATCTCAAATTATCATAATTTCAATACAACTTCCATATTCAGGAATAGAAACATCACATGGTCTACAAAAATGCTACATACTACTATAACATAAAGATGAAATGTTTTATTAACATATGTTGTTCATTTTATGTGGAATGATATTTATAGATAAATTAATGAAATAACTCATGATAAAAAAACATTAATGTTATTTTAGACCATTGACTCAAAATTAGTTAATGACATTACATTCTTCATATATGATGAATACCCATCTGGAACTTTTACGCCATAAAAGAAGTTAAAATATTGAAATTTCTCTGGTACAAGTAGATTGGAAGCTTCTATATGATGACTAGTTCATCTTTGACATTCAATTATTACCAAATATTTCCTTATCCCTATGTCAATCACATCTATACTAGCATTAATACCATCTTTTTTTCTTGTAATTAAAAAAATTACAATAACACTATCACATACATTATTTTCTATAGTATTATCATCATGAGAATATCTGAACTACAAAAAATTCTACTACTATAATTTAAAGATAATAAATCTCTTTTTCAAATAATAATTCTTAATTTTTTTTATAAAAATGTCTATCAAAATCATTTTCAATGAAATTTACATTTTCAAACTATTGATAGTCCATTGGTGGAGAACTTGGCTAACCTTATTTTTTATTTCCATTGAATGATTTCATTTATGAATCGTATTTATGTTTTTTGGGTAAAAAATTTTGATATCCCAAATACATAATCTATAAGGAATGTTTCATTGTAACTTAGTGTGTACTTTCATTTTAAACAAGATACCCAAACATTACATTTAGAGCATAGAATCAAAAAATTCTATACACATGAAATTAATTTATCATCCAATTTAATGTGGGTCTCAATGTGAACTCTTAACAAATATGAGAATAACATAATTCATAACATGCATCTCACATCATGTTTATATATTTTTTCACGATTCCAAATAGGCATCAACATAATTATATGGTTGGTTTGGAAAATGTATGATCATAGATAAGAAAATGTATTTCCACTTCATAAATAACAATGGTGTAAGGTTATAATTTACCAATATAAATGGACATGTTCTGTCAATACTAATTTGTAAAAAAAATATTAATTCCATCTATAAATAACAAAATAAGGATTTGAATCCTTTCTAATTTTAACATACTTCTAATCAATTTTCTTTCCCAAAGGAGAGACTTCGGGGTATTATACTTTCCAATCCTCAAAACATGTATCAACATTCCATGTGAATTGTATAATGGTTTTCTAAAATATATATAGTTTTATAAAAATTATAATGATATGAATGTGCCAAACTATTTTTGAAGCACATGATTCATATTTCTTGTATCGACCTATGCCAACATTATAGAATTGTTAAGTGATTCGTATTCCATGTTAGACAATATAGAATCTCTTATACATTAATTTATTTTTTTATGTCATAACCATTGAATGTAGAATTAATTTAGCATTTTATGATAATTATGGACATTAATTTTCTTCAGGTTGTATATCATTCAGGATACTAATTAGTTCATTAATTCTGGTCTCACACCATCCACCTCGATCATTAAAACTATATAGATTCAATAAAACTATCAGTGTTATATATTTGATAAAACCATAATAAAATGGTCACTTTTCATAACTATTTATCTTCTAATATTTTTTTGAATAATCACATTTTTTTTAATTTCCATTTTCATTTAATTTAAATGATCTCTATCATCATTTACACTATTATTCATATAAATTGATCAATAAATCATAGTATCATCCAAGACAGTATGTACATTCAGTTTTATTCATGTTTTAACTAAAATTAATAGCTCAGATCGATTTCATGTGAAATAAAATATTCTTCTAAATCCTCTATTTGAATTCTTCATGAATAACCATAATGAAAACATAGAAAATGGGACAGATAATGGGGCTGAAAAGGGTTGTATACACACTCTATTAAAAACAGGATAACATATTTAACTCCATCATTATACCCATTTTCATAATATTAGAATCCACCCATTTTCAATTCATATACATCCCATTATGTTCAAAAATATTCATTTAATAAAATAAAATAAACACACAAAAGGTATGTATATAATGAATATACACATTTATATGTAAAATTATATTAAAATATTAGTGTAAATATATAATGATGTATATGTGTGTGTCTAAACAGTTTAATGTCAAAATATATAATTCATATGTTTCAAATAAGTTTATAATCTTCATAATCGAGGAATAAATTTGACGATACTTAAAAAAATTGATTATTTTCAAAGAACAAAATTCAAACTCCCTTTATACACTCATGGAAGAAATGAAAACAATAGTTGTAGGGACCAAAAGGGAATCAATTATAATTTTATAAATAATTAAATTCATATCATTATCTTAAACAGTTCTTTAGGATGTTGTTTCATTACTCAACCAATAATAAATTTACATATATATATATAATATTTACATAAATATAAATTCATTGAAATTTATATTACTATGTTATAATTTTTTTAAATATATATAAATACATACATATATATATATATTAGGTATATATTTTAATATATATATTAATTTAAATTAATTTTCATTTATTTTACATTTGACTATATATAAACATACAGAAGAACAGTTGAAAAATCAATGTTAAGTGCAGCCCTGCATTCCAAAATACTATAATGAGGGGGAACACTAGAAAACTAAAATGTATCCCCCTAATATCTTAGAAAAATATTTATAAATAGTATTTGGAAGATAAAATTGAAAATGGTTATTAGAAAATATGGTATCAGGGAAAAATTAGACAGGACAAAGAACTAAAAATCGTAAGAAAATATAAGATTGATTAAAAACGAGTATAAAGAATCACATTACATTATTATTTGGAGGTTCCATTGGTCTAAGAAATTCAATGTGGTTGTGATAGAGGAGGAATTTCATGGGAGCTTAAATGGAATGGGCCAGTGGGTTTTCTATTATGTTTCTTTATCAAAGAGCATAGATATTTTTTTTGTCCAATTAAAATAAATTGTTAAAATATTCATTCATCTATGCTAAAATTAAAAGAGGTGATAAATATTATTTTATTAGGGCTAAACAGTTAACACTGATAAAGATATGGTTATCAATTCTTTTCATTATTTGAGTGACAATAAATGATTAAAATAAATTACAAAAATATTAATTGAATAAATATTAAAATTAAATAAACTGTAATAAAGGTAAATAAATAATTGACATTACTAAGTTATGAATGATATTAAAGGAATCAATGTTTAAAATTAGTGAAATTTTACAATTAAAAAATAATATACTTCAATAATATTAAAAAATGAATATGTTTTTAAATCACATAAAGTATTATGAAAATTAAATATGAATACCTAAAGTAAAATAAATACGCATTAATTATATTGATAAACATCATATTTTAAATATTAAATGTTAACAAATAAAAATGTATAAAATATATATAAAAATAATAAATTACTAGAAATTTTATCGAATAAAAATTTTAAATGAAAAAGTATAAAAAGTAATAAATAATTAATGATATTAATTAATAATATTAATTAATTTATTAATTTTAAAAAAGTGTAATATTTAATAATTCAAAAATCAATAGGTTGAAACAATATTAACAAATTTAATATATGTATTTAATAATATTGATTATTAATAAAATTTAAAATGTATATATATTAAAATAAAAATCAATACATATTCATTATATAAAATACAAATATATTGAAAACAGTAAATGATACAAAATACATAGGTATAAATAGATTTTAAAAATGTATATAATTAAAAGCTAAATTAAATGATTAGAAATTAATAATTTGTAAATTTATAAAATATTGAAAAGTAATAAATATTTTTAACAAATAAAAATAATAAAATGAATAAATTAGAAAATAATTATTGTATAAAAAATAATATATATGAAATTAAAATATGAAAATGAGTCAATTTCATTTACAAATTAAAATCAATAAATATATAATATTAAATATTAATAAATTGAAATATAAAATAATTTTTAAAAATTGAATAAAATATTGAATTATTATGTTTTTTTGTATTCCTATAAAAAATTGTATTAACTACATATATTTGACTATGAAATTAATTTGTGTCTATAAGTATAACACTTGTTTCAAACATTTCAAATGAAATTATGGAAAATTATATATTACTTAATTATTTTTCTAATACTCAATACTAATTGGTAAATTTCTTTGTTAATAATAATTTTCAATTATTTTATAAACCATTTGGCACATAATATATGACATATTAAGGGGAAAAAATATATTTTATTATATAAATTATATTTATTAAAATATTAATTATCTATATAAACATAATTATATGAATATTTTATGAATATTTAATATATTAATTTCAATATATGTATAATTTTTGAAAATTGGCAAAATTACAAAAATATTAAATAAATAAATATGAAAAATTAATAATATGATTAAAGAGTTAATAATATTTTAAATTATTATTTATTAATTAATATTAAATTAATGAATCTTATAAATGTGAGAAATTTAATTAAAAATGAAATTATTGAAAAAATATCAATAAAATAAGAGTTTTTAATTATACAAATATAAAAATAACATTTTATATATATTAGAATGAAAATGTAATCATATATTAATTGTGTCAATTAAGAAATTATTAAAAACATTATCTGTTATCAAATTAATATGTATAAATATGTATTAACAATTAAACCCTTACATAAATATTAAATAAATCAAACATATAAATGAATAAATTATAAAAATATTAAAAAATTATAAATAAAATAATAAATAATAAAAACAAATATATATATTAAAAATTAATAAATATTACATATTAAATAAAAATGAATAAATTTTAATTATTAAAAACACTAAATTTTAATTATATAATATTAATAACTAGAAATATAAAATGATAATATTATAAATTTTTAATTTGTGCCTCTGTTTTATTTAAAATTAAATTAATTTTGATTATATTTGTGTGAAATTAATTGTGAATATATTAATAAATTTGATATGTGTCAAATTGAAATAAAAGGACATTTAATATGTGTATTTCTATGTAAAATTGATATATATATATATATATCTGTTTTGGATGTGTGTGTGAAATTAATTGTGTATATATACAAAGGTTTAAAATATGTCAAATGAAAAAAATGGAATTTTTATACCAAAATGTTATTATATATCTATTTCTATAAATAAGTCTGTATTTTAAAATTGTATTAATTTTTAATTAAATTAAAAAATTACACTAAATATAAAACATATTCTGTGTGAATATATATTTACTTCTATATAAATCATATTTATAGAAAATATAGATATATATATATATCAATATAAAAATATATTGATATTGAATATGATTTTTTTATTGAATATCATTTTTAATTATGAAAACCATTTATTACTGGTAAAATAAGTATAGATAAAAGTATATATTATCAGTATTGAATAATAGTCTTAATAAATAGAAACTGTAACCGTGATAAAAATATAACTAATAATGGTAGTACTTTAATCGGGACTTTTTTTGAACTAATAAAGATACCATTTATCTGTGCTTTTATCAAACACTAGAAAAACAATCCCACCTCCCAAAGGTAACCATCCTAGGATAAAAATAAGGGAAGGTAGATTATGATATATGATACAAGAAACTAATTGGCCGAGATTTGTCAACTACAATCAGGGGTAAAACATAACTAATTATGGAAGATATTACCACCCAAATATTTAAAAGTAATAGATATGATGAGAAAAGCCACCAAATAAACCATCTCATAACAAAATAAGAATAAATACAAATATATTATATAAATGTAATGAAATAAAATATAAAAAACTGAAAACACTTGAATAAATCTGATCTAGTCACCACATAACTTCAACATCTCCTGAATAACTCCTCAAACAAGAAATGTTGGGAATGATCAATTACCTGGGATTGTTGACTTGAAGAAATTATATATATATATATATATCCATATATTTATATACATGTGTGTGTGTGATGAGAATTTGATTTATAAAAATTGAATCCAATCATAGCGTGTGGAAAAACCAATTTATAATCAAAGTGAAAAAAAATTGATAAACAGGGTCATATCACATTAGAATCTTCTTATTTTGTTCTCTCTCATTATCTGTATCACCCAAAATACTTTTTTATTGTATTAATTATTTTATATACATTTTGACAAAACTATTTTGGGTTTCAGATTAATTTTTTTATATATTTAAATGACATTCAATATCGAAATTTAAAATTTATACTAATAAGGAATATTAATGAGAATGAGTTAAAGAAGAATGAATATAGTTTTGGATTTGGTTTTTGTTTGAATCATTATTCTCCTTTATTTTTTTTATGATATTCTGATAATAAAAACATAACATCACATGATGTATTACTATTCCTTTTACTTAAACAATGCGAAATATTTGACTGCATAAGAATTATCAATTTCACACACTCCTTTAATCTAGGGTTATGACCCAACTTGGTTTAATTTGTTCAATCTTCCAAGACAAGACTTTATTGATGATATTTCATCCAATAGTTCACACAACTCTATTGTGAGAAAAGATAAAAAATCATGAGAGGAAAATTTTATTAAATAAAAAATTGAAATATATTGAGTTTCATGTCATAGGGGAAATTCACCACTGTGGGGGATTTCAACAAACTCATTCATGAATATAATATTTACCACAAATATAAAATAAACATTAGAGAAAATTAAATGACATATTGACATCCCCTTGGACAATCCTCAGGTAACCACCTCATTATCAATAGTAAAAGATCAATTTTGAGGAATGGGATACAATGAGAAGAGAGTAAAATGAAATAAAATAGAAAGAAAAAAACAAAAATAATAAAGGATGAAAAAAATAATAAAAATTATAATTATAAAAGTAAAATAGTTAAAAATGAATTGGGATGATTGAAGGAGGGATAAATAAAAATATGTATAAAAATAGAAATAAAAATAAATAAACCAATGAAAATATATGTAATAATGTTAAAATAATAATAATAATAATAATATGAATATGAATAATAATTAAAAGGATAAAGAAGAAAGTTCATGGGTGGAGAAATAAATTAAATTAAAATGAATAAATTTTTTCAACAAAAGGAACTAATTTAAATTTCATTTAAATTAATATAGAATAAAAAGAAAAGGATATAAAAATTAAAACAATTACAATAATGTTCTATCCTCCTATTCTTAGTGAATTCCCAAATAGATGGTGTCAACCATTCTCCATAGTAATGGGAGAAGAAATTATTTTTATAGTAAAACAATGACGGATCTTCAACTTCCATTCCTTCTCATCTAATGATCATTATATCTTTATTTGAGATCCTGTGATGCCTCTGTTTTTAGGATTTTTGTAATCATTCAAATGACTCAATGTTTTTATTCTCTATAGTGGACCAATGATATTATTGGGGTAGTATTTAGAATCCCCTCCCTCGGAATCTATCATAGATTTATTGTCATGACTGCATAGTTCATGGGAGGGGAGGCATTGGTGTTTAGTGGAGAAGGTGGTTCCTTCTTCTTCATCTGACTATTAGTGTGGCCATATGATCCTCGAGATGGGCCCAAGGAGGATGGTTAAGGGAACCTCTGGTGATCTAAAGGGGAAGTATCTATCATAGCTGAGTGAGGTGGCACCCACATCCTTTATCCATAAAATTTTGTGCAGGAATAGTAAAAATGGGATACTGGGTGGTCGGTCGATGGTTTTAGAGTGACTGTTTGTCGTGGTTAATCTAAAAGTGAACTTCGACTTGATTTTTTGCCCAAGCCATGTCCACAATTTTTTGCTCCATTGATAGTAGTGGTGGAGGGCCAAGATGAAGGAGGTGTTGCAAGCAAGGGTTTTCTTTTCTACAAAAAGAGATTAGTTCTATTTTTCAATCCACACTAGGTTGATCAGGGTGTTTTAAAGATATAGAGAATCATGGAAAATCATTGCGAGGATTTGGAGAATCATAAAAAATAATTGCATTTAGTGAGGAAGGTTAAAGGTAATCTCTATGATGATGAAAATCATTATGATCAAGTTTAATTTCACTGGAGATTCATGATTTGAGGAGATTTGTGAATTTAATTTTTGAATTTCAATGAAAATATAATAAAGACATGGGAGCATAGAAAATTTTTTATTCAATAAATATAAAGAAACCCCTATTTCATTCCACATGAAAACAATCATTGAAATTATGGAATCACTTACATTTTGTGATTTTTGGGATATTCCAGATTCTGGTGTTCTATGAAATATTATGCATCTCGAAAAACCTATTTGTTTCTTGGAAAATTCCAATGATAATTACTATTGTATTTTTTTGGAAGCTGTTTATTCTATAATGACATAGTGGGCTTTGCAATGGTGGTTTTTTATGTGATGGTAGTTTTTTGGATGATATTAAGCTTCACAGAGGAGCTTTGTGAAAGGTAGTTTTTAGAATTAGTTTTAGTGAATATTCATTTAAAATAACATCAATTTAGAACTATAGTGTACGATTTTCCTCATACATATTGGGTAAAAATGCTTAAATTTCAATTTACTAAAGTGACATCCATGTAAGTTAAATAAGTTAGAGTTTACCCAAAGTAGTGAGCTAAGATCATTCGATAGATGTGTTACTAAGGAAGTAGTTTCATATCCCTAAAATCATGTGAAGGATGTGTTCCTGGAACATATTTATTATTTTTTAACATTAGTTTTCCACAACTAGTAAAGAATATTGAAATTAGGAATCCCCAATAAATTATTGGTGTAGGTCCTTAGATTATCCTTGAGTGGTGAACCATGTAAAATTTTGGTGTTTTCTCTCTATATGTGAAAATTGGATTACTACTTGGTTCTATGAGATAGGATTTAATAGTTCCTAAAAATTTTTGATTAAATTTTGTCACATTAAAAGAAAAATATTCCACCCTAATTTACCTATCCCATATCGACATGATATGGGGTTCCACATGTTGTATCATAGACTATAGGTTGCTAGAGTTAAATCTATCTTCTATTTTTGTCTTGTAGAATTTATTAAATGTAAGGGGGTCCCTCTCTTTGATGGAAATAACTTCAAAATTTGGATGAATGGGTTTGGATCTCATCTATGATCTATTTTAATTAATGTTCTTTTTTCCATTACATAAATAATATATTTCACTGATGTATAAGGTCTATCTATGACTGGAACAGAAATGAAATTTCTTAATATGGATGCCAATTCACCGAGTTCCCTTACTATATAAATATCTAAAAAATATATCTAAAGGCGATGAGGTACACTTCAACCAAGTCTATTTGTAAAAACTAGAAAATTTATATGAAGGATAAATAAAATTGAAAGATTAAAGATCCCACTGTTTTTTCAATAGAATTTATGATCGAAAAATTAATTCTAATGAATATATAGATATCTTTTAATCATATTACTAAATTATTTGGATCTATTCAAAGACATGGTGAAGAAAATAAAAGACATTTTCATTGTGCAGATTAACATGAGAATGCTTCCACCTCTCTACAATCCAAATGTGTCAGCCCTTGAAAATAGGGATTGGTTTAAACATTCTGTAGATGATATGTTCAGCTGTCTGGTGGAATATTAAATGCGATTAAAACTATAATATTTAATAAATCGAGTGAACAATAAAATAGATTTCAATTCCATGTAAAAACATTATATTTTTTGATATATTATTGATTTATATAATGAGGAAGATAAATTTCATTCAATTTTTTCTTTGAAATTGAATAGATGAAAAGGGATATTTAAATGAAATATTCTTATGGCATATTTTTAAGTTGTAAATGATTGTCACATTGCCCTTCAATGCTAATATAAGGTCAGTGATAAAAAATAAATTATGTAAACATTTATAAAGAATAGAAAATATTTCAAAAAGGGAGACATCAAATTAATAAATATATTATAGAGATATGGTTTATTCTGTAATATAGAGAAAGGTGGTGCTATTGTTTTAGTATAAAAAACGGTGTTTAGATCTGGAACCCAAGAATCCATGATGGATACTATTGAAAAGAAGAAACCTTAAAAAGATATATCTTGTGTTAATCAGTTGATTTTTTATTCTGATCTAAATTTAGAATATGAGGATGTTATTAGTAGCATGAAAATCAATAATCCTAAACAAAAAGTGGGGATATGTTCTAGAAGAATCATCAAAATATTTTGATTGGATTAAAGCTAAAATTGATAGCATAGAGTATATAGTAAACTAACATTAAACAATTATTTAATGCTCATAAAATGTTGTATATTTTAATATTAGTCTTGAATAATAGGAAAAGTACATCAATGAAATTACATCAAAACAAAAGTTGAATTTAAAAACAATTGAGGGTCTTGTAGAAGAATTTGTTACCATAAATAGTAAAATAAAAAATGAATCAAGATCGGGGGAAATAAAGAATAAGTTATTGGTTATTATATTATAAAAAGAATAGAAATTTTAATATTCTCAATATAGTTCTAAAGAAGTATAGAATTCCTTGAATGATTAGAGATCCACATGTATGGGTAAAATTTTAATTATCTATGATGCTAAAACATCAATGGCTGTAAACAAGGGTAGCCATAATAATGAGAATGATAATATTGGATATTTTATAAAGGCACTTGATGCTCCAATGAAGAAATAATCAAATATAATTTTTAATTGATATGAAAATTATGCTTTATTATCCTGATATTATCTCCAATCAAATAAATTTTAAAATAAAATGGACATGAGGAGTAATATAAGGGATTACACATTTCCACTTATAAAATATTAATGCTATGGTTATTTGGGGCATACAATATTATATTATGAAGATGAAATAAGATATATAAATTGGTAAGATCTTCTATGTCAACAAAACAGAATGAACCCATATCCTTCTTCTTTAAAATATAAATAGTCTCTATGGATAACGTTTTAGTTGTTCTAATTATGGGTACAATGCTATTTACTGCAGGAAAAAGAATGTTCAGAACATTACTCACTAAAACATGATAAAATTCAATACCTACCAACTAAGTAATGTTTCCCTTGAGAATAAGTATTATCCACTAGACAAACATGATTACTATGATGAAACAATTCATATTTATAAGAAATTGGAATTATTTTCTTTATCTCCAGCACAATCATGTATCCCATGGAGGGAAAAAGGAAAATTGAGATATGTAACCTTACAAGAATATATCTCAATGTTAAAAATATTTGTATCTCATGGATGCCTAAAAATTGATTCTCATACCATATGATTGTAAATGGTTATTTATTGAATTATTTTATGAAAAAATTATGATGGAGTAGTGACTTTCGATAATGATAATTATTTGAGGATCAAAGGCAGAGGATGTAGAGAACTGAAAAATAATGAGATATTGAAAACTGAAGTTATTTATGTGGATATTTTATGTAATAATATTTTAATTGTGGGATAAATTTTTGACTCATGATTTATAGATTCATTTAATCAATTGGGCTGAACTATAATAGGAAGGATATAGATTTATATCCTGAAATGATTATTAACAAATGACAACACACATGAGGTTGGAAGTGAAGAGAAACTTTTGTACTTGGCAATGAAGAAGAAATATACTTTTAGAAACATTGGTTTGGTATAATTAATAAAAAATACATGGTAATCATATTTATGAATAATATTTTCATATATATCACTAATATAATTTGTGAATGGGAAAATACATTTGATGCTTTCATGCGTGTAAAGATGGTTCATAGTTTTTATCATCCAAAGATGAAAAGATGATAAAATCTTATTGATTTCATACACACAAGAGTATGTAAGCAAATTAATGTTCCCAGAACCTATATGTAAAGGTACATATTTCTATTTTTGATCACCAAAATTGACGACTAAATTTTTTTTCCAAAACTATGCTTATTGAGAGTGATATCACTCATCAATACTTGAAAGAATCTGTTAAAGTAGGATTATAAACTCATAATTGAACATGGATTTTTATTATATAAACCAAGACACCATATGAGTCGTTCTATAGAATAAATACACATTTAAATATATTTTTTTTTGTTTTTGGATGTAAAATTTTCTTCCAAAATAAATAAAAAAATAATGAAAAGTATGGTGATGATGATGGAGAAGGAATATTCCTTGGATATTCAACGAAGAGTAAATCCTAATAATGTTTCGATAATCATATTAGATGAATTTTCAAAAGTGATTATGTCAAGATCATAGAGGATAAAACCACAAATACCTTGATGAATTGTTATACTAATATGATATAATATGAGGATGAAATTCAATATTGAATATATGAAAATATAGAAGTAGATGAAGGTGTACAAAACATTCAGGGGCCAGAAAACGATGTTGATTCTGAAGAAGAATTAAAATAGGAAACCATGGATGATAAAACATATTATGGATCTCACAAGAGAAATAGAATACTATAAATTGATTAATCAGACATCATTATGGATCATACCGAACCCCAAGTGACAAGGATAATGAGGAATGATGAACAGCCTTTTGTCATATCCATTGTAGAACCATCCTCAATTAAATATTCTATGATGGATGAATCATAGGTTAATAAAACGAATGATGAATTATATTATATTAACAATAACCGTACATGGAATCCTCTCAAAAGAAATTAAAATCACAATGTGATTGGAACAAAGAGGATTTTTAAAAAAATATATGGGAATAGAAATGTGAATAGAAATATGGCGTGTTTGGGGTGTAAAGTATATTCACAAATTGAATTAGTTGATATGGATGAAATATTTTCTCCACTAGATTAAATAATATCGATCAGGTCTTTCATTCCATACAAATTAAAAGATGGTAAAATTATTCTTTATATGGATTTCAATATATAATTCATAAATGATTCCTTTTTAAGAGTTTCCTATACTGATCAACCAGTGGGTTTTATAATTGTTAATGACGTAGTGATGGTTTTTTGATTATGAAATTCACTCTATGGTTTGAACTAGGAACCATAACCATTGTATTCATATCTGTATTCTTAACTAAACAAGCTTGAAAAAAAAAGTGGTGGTTTTGATCATAATCTATTTGTGAATAATTAAATGGAAAATCAATTTATAGTGATGGTGTATGTAAATGATAATATATTTGGTATAATCTAGAAGATATCAGTGCAATAATTTTCTAATCACATGATATTAGAAGTTGAATTTTCTCTGACTGGAGAAATCACATTTTTTATTTTGTTTCATGTAGTTTAGAAGAGGGATTGCACTTTAATTTCTCAATAAAAGTATCCCTACGAGTTTTTAAATTAATTTAATCTACATGACTCCAAAACAATTTTGAATCTGATTTTGGTGGTGAAAAAATTTGTAAATCACAAGGATATTTCTCTTTTGGATCCCACCATGTAGAGAAGTATCATTTGATACTTAATTAACATGAATTAAGTAAGGAAAAATATCATCTTCTCAACTTGCATAATTTCCTACATTGAAACAAATATGAAGGAAGATCATTTGGAATTGGCTAACATAATCATGAAAAACATTCAAGGTACTCACAATTATGGATTACACATTGCTATAGAAAGAGATATTAAACTATTGACATTTTCTAGTGCTAGATATGCTAGATATATGTTGGGTACAAATAACATAAGTGGGGGAGATTTATTTATTGTAATAAAATGTGTGGGATGGATGAGTAATAAATAACAAATTACTTCTCATTGTACTACTGAAAAAAATTATATCTATGATACAAAGGCTTTCACATAGTTATTTTTTTTGAAGAATCCACTAACTAATATTGGTGATGATTTGAAACAACCAATGGTTATTCACAATTATAAAAAGTGAATGATCGATATTACAACGAATCTAGTTTAGTACAGTCGTATATAACATATTGAGATCTGATATCAATTCTTCAAAGAATGTGTTTAAAATGGAATGATTCAAAGAGATCATGCTGGAACTGATAACCAAGTTGTTGAATTTATTAATAATCCACTGGAATCAAATTTTTTTGAGAAACAATTGTTGAACCTCTATGTTCAACCCCCTTCCAATGAATGAGGTGGTTACAAAAGCTCTCCTCTCCCCATCTATGTAAACTATTTTAATCTATTTTTGGAAGTGATGTAAGATTATAGGGGAGATATGATATTTACGGAGTCTATATTTTAATATATATAAGAACATATTAGGTTCATTGGTTTTATTTTTAGTGGGGGATAAACAAAGAAATTCAATTCATCTATGAAGTAATGAGAAGTTATAGTTAATTAGAAATAATCAGTTCTTATCTGGTAAATCTTTATGAATTACAAAACATGGGAACCCAATTAACACTCCCCGTCTTGTTTTCTACACAAAAACATTCTCATGTAGAAATATTGTGTTGGATGAGTTTATTCTTTCATATCAGGTTCTGATAGTGGTTGGTGCATTATTGAGTTTATCTGTAAGTTTCCAACAAACCCAAGAGGGGTTGTGCAAAAATAAGTTGTTATTTTCTAGAAATGGTGTTTTGTTTCTGTTTGTCATCAATCCACACTAGTTTGATTTGGATGTTTTGAATATAAGTGATCTTATGAACAAATCATCACAGAAGGTGTTTTTATGGATTTGAATCATTATAAAATTTTTAGTGTCGTGGGTTTCATGAATATAGGATTCTCAGGGGATTCAATTGATGAAGATGTAGATCATTGTAAAAATTCATCACAAATGACAAGGTAGGTTGAAAATAATCATTAAAAATATGAGAATATTCACAATAAGGTTGAATTTCATCAGAGCATCATGAGTTATGAATATTCATGAACATTTTTTTCTATTTTCAAGAAAAATATAATAAAGTCATGGTAGAATCATGAAATTATGGGACTATAAATATAACGATACCCCCACATCATTGAATACAAAAACAATGCTAAAAAATAAATAATCACTCTAATTTCATGAAGGATGTGAGATTCTTAAATGGGGATTTATATGCGAGAATGGGAATCAAAAAAAAATATTTTTTGTCTTGATTGATTCCAGTTATTCTTATTAATGTGTTCTTTATGATGACTCGGTATTCCACAATGACTCGGTGAGCATCATGAAGGCATTTTGTTCCATGAATGCATTTTGGATAACCATGTAAAATTGCTATGTTTTATTTTGTATTTATGTATGACATGCGCACTATCGGCATATTCTCATTTTACTATCCCAAAGTGGTAAACTAAGTAAAATTTCTATGTTGTATCTCTATGGGTGAATGTTTGATTACTACATGATTCTATATAAAAGGATTAAAAAGATCCTATCAACGTAGGAAAAGGATCCATCAAATTAAAGGAAAAATTTAACACCATGATTCACCCCTCCCATATAAAACTATTCTAGGGTCATAGAGGTTTCCATGCAGGAATAACATGGCAGAGATCCAATGTATAATAAATGATTTGAGAAGTGGTGAATAAGACCCTCATAATTCCATTCCCCAAATCAAAATTTTACAAGATGGAAATAATGTTTTTAATAATGAGTGAAACTATGATCAATTAGATGGGTACATCGGTGATAGCATCCTTGTTTCAATTGAACACAAAACAAATTTGGGATTAACATAAACCCAGCCAACACAAGCCATTGGTTTTAGTATACAACCCTTTTGGTTAACCATCCATTGGCCACATTCCAGGAGGATTGTTCCCCCATGAACCATGACTCGAGCATGCTCCCCTATTCTGCTAAGAAGGTTATCACTTGTGGGCATGCATAATGGATGGTTAGCCTAGCTTATGGGCTAGCTAGATCTTAACATATTTTTTTGGATAAAAATAATGAAAAAATTTATAATGTTTTAAGAACAATTAGAAAAATTAACAAATATTTAAAAATAATATTTAGAATATAAAATTACATGGGTTATTTAAATAATTCCATTACTATTCCGCATTCCCAATATCCCATAAATTACTAAAATAATATTTTATGGTCACTATTCACTGAAAATACATTAGAAATTGTTGAAAAATGATTGAAAATATGAAATAAAATTAAATCAATCAAATACACTCACACTAAATCTATGATTTTTCTCATTCATAAAATCTCAAAAATTAATTTAGTAGCAATCAAATTTTCCCATATTTAATGTTCCGTGTTTTAATATAAAAAATTTTCAATATTAATTCAAATTTTTAAACAACTACATAATTTATCAATTTAATTTCATGATTTTCCAAGAAACAAGTAAACACAAATTTAACTTTTCCCATATGAAAAATGATGGAACGTCTCTTCTCAATAATTAATGTTATTCAATTGATAATTCTTAAATATACCAAATCCAAATTCACCTCACTTATGTATCCTTTAACTTATAATTCTCATTAGAAATTCATGTAGATTTATTTCCATATAATGAAAACATGATCCTTTTCTATTGGATTGTAAATGAACATGGAAGGACCCGGCCTTATAACATTACATAATCATGAATTAAATGAATAATTCACATTGAGGATAATTTCAGGTTTAGAGTTCTAGATAGTTAGGCCATAACTATTATATATCAACTCGAAGATTACATATATATACTACTATTCAGTATCCATTTTTTCAAAAAATAAAAACTCTTAAAAAGAAACAAGTATAATTATAGGTTTTAGAAACCATGAATTTTCCTTGATCCCATATTTGAACCTATTCATCTTTATGTCCAATGGAAAATATTTCAAAAACATGGGATGAGCATAAAAAATATCAGTAAGGGTTATAAAATAAGGAAAGGAAACATTAATCCCTTAATAAATACAAATCAATGAAACCATGATTTTTGATCAAAACATACCATATAAAATCAAAAGATTTAGGAATAACACATAGAAATAAGAAATCATAAAGGTATATTATGGCATAAATATCATAATTAAATTTTAGTTATCACATCTACGTAGAGTGTTACTATATAATACTCATCACAGTGTATTCCCTAAATCTCTTTGGAGAAACTTTAATGTTTACCTCTATCACGTTACCCAATGCATTAAAGAGCAGTCTTAGGATCACCCACCATAGCTTTATTAGAGAACCACCCATATACATAAACAATTCCCAATAACCATAACATAATAGTAACACATAACACAATCCTAAAGGAAATATAACATTTTCATATTTTAGTCACAATATATAATATCACGATATTGAAATAAATAATTCTTTATCAAAACATTTTCAAAGCCATTTATAAAATTTAATAAAGGGATTTGTGTATCAAATTGTCTAATACCACTTTGATGATTTTAATGTAATTAAAAATTTTAAACATTAATATCATATAAATAAATCTATAAACCCAATTTTAAAACATGGAAATTACTGAGACTGATTTAGAAGAATGAATCTTTAAAATAATATTTTAGTTAAGGAGTTTTTAACCAAAAGAACGATGCTTGAATACAAATAATTGATGAATAACATTTAATCAAAAAAAATTAATGTCATGATAATAAAGGTATTCATGATATAATATTCCAAGGGATTGTATATACACCATAAAAAAATCAATTGATGCATAACAACAAATAAGTCTCAAGGGAATGTAAATTGGGACAGTGTCACTTGCAATGATCATATCCATAGATTAAGGATAAATCAATGAAATAATTATGGACGAGAAGTAAGAATACAAACAATATAAATGGATATTAAGTGTAAAACAATCATAGTTCATTCACACATATTATTAGATCACCATAATCCACAAGTAGATGTTTTACTAAAAGAATTGAAATTGGGTTAAAAAGATTCCTAACAGAAATTCGATAGCCTAACGGCGTCACATTAAAATTCAAAAAATAATTATATGAGAGAGAAGAAGGTATCTCATCACTTGGAAATAAAATTTACATAAATTAGGATATAAAATAATACATCCCAATATACAAAGATTTAAAATAAATGACATAAAAAATAATTCTTTTAAAAATAGGAGGGTGAAATGTTCTCTTATGAATTTGGTAACATATGAAACATACACCCCTTGAAAGAATGATCACACAATAAAGTTGTAAATACCCATAAATTAAATAATATTACACAAAAAATACAATAATTTGTAGTACATATACCACACAAAAGTAAATAGTGGAAAATACACCATGAATCTCATGGGAATAAAAATTAAAATGAAAACCACTTACCATATTGTAATCAATCGAGTCGTATGAACAAAAGTTACTAAACACAAAATGAATCAAATAATAAAATGAATATAAATATAATAATTATAATATATTTCAAATGGCTGTACACAATACACCACATGCAATAAATAAGTGGAGAATAATGAAAATATCACGGAATTAAAAGTGAGATAAGAAACCTCTTACCTCATGTCCGACGTGACAAGTATGTTCTTTAATCTCTTGATTAATCAGATAAAGTTAATTTCTTATTGATTAAGATACATTTTAAAGTTTAATTTTACTTTTATATCAATTATTCATGTGTTTTAAATATTATTCTATCATTTAATCAATAATGGTCGTTTTGTCAATATTTGGTACTCGAGTAAAAAATGAACTTCATGTAAATACATTTTGGTCATGTGGTCAAAATTCCATTATCTCCATAATGATATTCATGATATAGATATAATATATATAATATATATCTAATATATTTATGTACTAATAATATTACATAACATTTCGACACAAGAAATGAAATTAATCGTTCAGGGAGATGGTAAGCCGTACATACACATTAACACAACTTTCATTTCTATTTCATATTTAATGGAATGATAACTTAACGATACATAGGTATATTATAATTCCAGTTTAATATCATATGATACATATGTTAAATAATTTCCTTAACACCATCTTTTATCCATTCCATGTATGTCATGAACGTATCATATCACCTTGAGGGTGTGGTAGTCCGCACTTCCTCAAATGAAATTATCTTATTTACACATATTGGAATGCTTAAACGTATGTTTGTAAATAAATATTACATATTCATATATATAATATATAATTAATTAATATCATATATAAATAATGTTCTATCATAATGTCCACCATAAGAGGTGGTAGGAGAAGATTGAGAAATCATTGTTTCATGAGGCAGTAGTTCAACGTCCATAGAAACAGTGTATTCTTTACCCATTAGATGGAGGTGTGTGTAAGTATAGATAGAATCTTTATCATAAAAAAAATATATAGAATATTTATGAAACTTTTTTTTATATAAAATAAAGTAATAAAAATTGTTAATGTGGTAGGATAAGTACAATAAAACCAAACAAATTAAGAGAAGATGTTACCTTTAAATCGGGTAACTCTCTTTGGTTTGAAAAAAAAGGATTACTTGAAGTGCTTTCTTCCTAGAGGAAGGATTCTATAAAGAGGAGATGGATTTAGGGAGATTAAATGGGTATAGTTTGTACAATCCTAGGGGCCTGAGATGTTATAGGAATGTGTTAGAAGTTAGGGATTATTAGAAGGGGGAGGAGGGGATCTTAGGAATATTTAAAAATATTATTTTATTATATAATGATTTTCAGTTTGTAATGTTAAAAAACATATTAAAGTCCAATATAAGATTTATAATGTTCTAAAAATCATCCAATAAGAATGGTACTAGTTCTGGATATTGTTTCAGTCTTTATAAACATATTTATTTAAATTATTCATTAATGAGATAAACTATGCATCATTATAGTTTCATAAATATTTTTGGTATATGATGTCTATAAATTATAAAACAAAATTATCACGATGTAGTACATTTTTTTATCTTTAAAATGAATATTTATAGTCTAATAGATAACTAATATAACTCCATGTAAAAATTTATTTAATAAAATATATATGTTTATGTCAATTTTGTCTTTACAATAAATTAATAAATATAAAGTTTCATTAACACTCCCAAGTGGCTCAAAGGGGTCCCAAAATTGACCCATGGATGAAAATGGTCAGAAATGTATCAACCAATTTTATTAGGACACATATTAGGGTAATTCAATAATATTATAATATTATTTTTTTTACTCTTATTTACCATATTTACCCTTTCACCATGGTAAATAAAATATTTACTGAAGTAAATATTCAAAATGACTAAAAATAAAAGTTACCTATTTACCCAATTTGGACCAACTGATTCCAAATATAGAATCCATTTTTAAAAATTCAAAATATATAATTGTTATAAATTAATTGAAAATTTATTCTCGTTGTCAAAACAAAAAGCGTGTTTTTAAGAAATAATAACTTTCAAAAGATTAACACTTATTTATGTCCAATTTCAATGTAAAATTACTTCCAATGACCAAAAATTGAATTAAATGGTAAAAAAATAATATAATTAAAATTTAAAACCAATTAAAAAAATAAATTAATCAAATAAATATATTATATTGAAATGAAATTTTTAATTAAAATACAAATTTTTTCACTATTCATTAAAAATTGAATTTTATCAGAAAAATACCAAAAATTTACCCAAAGTAATTTTTGATGTCCTAATTATAAAATAAGAATTTTATTTTATCAATTTAAACATATAAAAGTGTCAAAAAAATATATTCAAATTGTGTTCTCCATCAAAAGGTGGTAAATCGACCATTTAAAGAATATTAGAGTATTTATGCTTAAAATTGGATTCATTCACGTTTTAGGCCACTAGAATTTATTGGATAAATGTAAAAACATATAATATATATATATAATAATTTTTTAGTGATATATATTCATTCACACTAATACAATTACTATGTGTTAACTGCCATTTTAGAATAATAATAATATTATATTATTATTTTTTTCTAACTCTACATTGTGTGCAATGTAAAATTTCAAAGAAACTCGTTGTTGTGTATCAGGTACGTCATCAAACAAAAAACCCCCTTCAATGTAAAATAAATATTTAATTCAAAATTATTAATAAATATGAAAATGTTATATTCTTTATTTTTATGAGATGTTACATCATTCCCTCTTTTGGGAATTGTGTCCTCGCATATTTAAAATTGGGCTTGGGAAAATTATTTAAAGTCCACATCGGAAAAAGAGTCAACAAAAATATCACGTTAAAATAATGGGAGAGAAGTACAAAGTTCAACCATGAAAACAGATACTAGGATTCCATGAAAAAATGTATATGGGAGAGAAACTAACTCTCATAGATTAATAGATTATGACAGAGAACATGATCCTGGAAAGATAACCACCAAAATACCAAACCATTGTGCTTAGGTATATGTTTTATGATAAAAGATATCTTATTAAATTATTTATTCATGATCATTTTCATAGATGTGATGAAATTTATTAATAACAAGACTAAGATCGTAAGGAATATACTTACAAGTCAGGTAGAGTGTCATCCTTTAATAAAATTCTACCACAAACTCATCTTTTCTCCAAACGGTGAGTATTTAAGATGACATGGTCACACTTGAAGTGAAATAATAAACTTCTATAGTATCAAATAATATAAAAAGGATGAAATATATATTTCCTCTATCTTTAGACATCAAACATATCCAAAATTTATTAGTACAAGATCAGATAATTCCCAAAAGGATAATCCTTTATAAAAATACTCTTAAAATCCAAAATTCAAAAATTATAACCCAAAGTTTAATAAATACCATTCAATATATAATTGTCCTAAAAATTATTCAAAATAATCTAAACTAATATCAAAACCCAAAAAATATAAGGATTTCACTACATAGACTTCCCCATCATATCTTAAAATTTATCTCTAAAAACAGCAATTACTCTTAATGTATCAAACTGATGGGTAATTAACCTAACCACATATTCTCTATGATAGATTAATCATTTCCAAAAATAATCCAAATCACCTTATGTACACAATAAAAATATATATTCTTCTAAAATAATATTTCAACCATTACTCCACAACTTAAATCCGATAGTATTTTATTTTTCTTAAGCATATAGTGTGCCCAAAAGAGAGAGTGTCCTCTAAAATAACCATTATTTCATAATAACCAAATCATTTTTCAATACTGAATATGTCTATTTGATAAAACATAATATCCCAAACAAACTTATTCTTGATCCATAAAATCACATAACTAAAATGAGTTATTCATACTAACTATTGACTCCATGTAGTCCAGTGGTAGGTGGTAAATCCCAATCACAATTTTTTTGGGGGTTCGATTCCCTATTCATTGTCTGATGCAATGAGATTCCACATGTCCTATGTGTTTTTATTTTTTAAAAACTATAAAATTTACTAAAATTCCAAAAAAAAAGTTAAATTTTTCAAAAATAACCATAACATATTTTATCTTCAAATTTTATCTAATACCTTTCATTTTGCACACCAAAATGTGATAACCATTTATCACCTCTATAATAAATATGACTCTTTCTGATATACTAACCATTAAGGTTATGTCACATATGCTTAAATAACACCCTAACAACTAAATTTATCTTATCCGACATCTGATACCAAATGTAAGGACCTGCCTTAAAACATTACATAATCTGGAATTAAATGAATAATTCAAATTGAAAATATTTTCAAGTTTAATATTTTAAAGAATAATTAAAAAAATATTATATATAATCTTGAAAATTACATGTAGAAACTACCACTCAGTATCCATTTTATTTATAAATAAATTCTTAAAAAGAAACATTTCTAGTTCCATGTTTTAGACATCATGACTTTTCCTTGATGCGATCAGTGACCCTATTCATATTTATGTCAGGTGGAAAACATTCCAAAAAATTTGAGATGAACATAAAAAAGCTCTATAAGGGTTATGATATAAGGAAAGGAAACATTAATATGTCAATAAATACAAATCAGTGAAACCATACTTTTCGACCATAACATACCTCATGAAATTATAAGATTTATGAATAACACATAGAAATCATAAATCATAAAGGTAACTTATGGCATCCATATCATACTTACATTGTATCTATCAGAGCTACTTAGGGATATATGTGTGAATACCCATCATGATATATTCCCTATGTCTCTTAGTTGAAACATTAACGTTTTCCTTCAACACGTTACCCAATGCATTAGAGAGATATCTCAGGCTCAACCGCCATAGGTTTATCATGGAACCACCCATATACATAAACAATACCAAATAACAATAACATTATCATAACACATAACACAAGAATAAATTAAAGATAACATTTCAACATTCCAATAACAATATATAATATCAGGATATTGAAATAAACAATTCTTTATCAAACCATTTTACAAAACAATATAAAACATTTAATAAAGTGATTTTTCAATTTAAATGTCCTAAACCACATTGAATAGATTGAAGGAATTAAAATTTTAAAACATTAATATCCATATAAATAAATTCTTAAAAAAAATTAAAACATTTACATTATTGAGAAGGATTTAGTAGAATAAACCTCATAAACAATAATTTAGTTAAGGAGTTCTAATCCATAGGAAAGATTCTTAAATACAAATAATTGATGAATAAAATTTAATCAAAATTTTATAATATCTTGAGAATAAATATATTCATGATATAATATTTAAATGTATAGTATATACACCATATAAAAGTGAATTGGTACATAATAACAAATAAGCCTCAATGGAATGTAAATCAAGACAATGTCCCTTGCAAAATCCCATCCATAGATTAATGATAAATAAATGAAATAATTATGTTTGAAAAATAATAATACACCCAATATAAGTAGATATTATATGTTAAAAAATCATAGGTCATTCACCCAAATTCATTTAATGAAATAATAAACAAGTAGAAGTTTAACCCAATGAATTTAAATTGGGTTAAAAAGTTCCCTTACAAAAATTCGACAGCCTAATGGCTTCACATTAAAATTCAAAAAATGAGTTGATGAGAGTGAAAAATGTAACTCATCCCATGGATATAAAATCTAAATCAATTAGGAATAAAAGATCAAATTTGAACATAAGAAGATGTAAATTAAAGACATAACAAAAATAAGACTTTTAAAATGAGGAGGGTGAAAGGTTCCCTTATCGATGTGGTAAATTACGAACCATACACCTCATGAATGATTTATCATACAATAAATATGTAAATACCCATAAATTAAATTATATTACCAAAATAATACAATCATGGGAATTACATATACTACACAAAAGGAAATTTTACAAATAGCATGAATCTCACGAGAATAAATAGTGAGATCAAAACCCCTTACCACATTGTAATCAATGGAGTTGTATGAAAAAAGTAAATAACATCCAACTGAATCATAGAATACCATGAATATAAATAGAATAATGATAATATATATCAAATTAATTTACATAATACACCACATGCAAGAAATAAGTGGAGAACAATGGAAATCTCATGGAATTAAAAGTGAGATATGAATCCCATAACGTCGTGTCTGACTTGACCTTTTTGTTATTTAATCTAATGAATAATAATATAAAGTTAATTTCTACTTGATTAAGAACCTATATTAAGTTTATTATTCCATTTATATCTCTTATTACCATGTTATAAACATTATTGTATCTTTTAAGTTAATAATGGTCGTTTTGTCGATATTCGGTACTGGAGTAAAAATGAACATCATAAAAATATAAGTTGATCATGTGGTAAAAATTCCATTATCTCCAGAATTATATTCATTATTTAGATTTCATATATATCATATATATCCAGTATAAAGTTTTGTATTATACTATTACATAGCATTTGGAGTTAAGAAATGAAATGCACTGTTCATGGAGACAGTAAGTTATATGTACGCATAGATGATACTTTCAAGTAAATTTCATATTTAATGGAATGAAAAATTAATTATACATAGGTATATTATAATTACATTATAATATCATATGATGTATACTATAAATAATTTCATTTACACTATATTTTATACATTCCATGTATGTTATTAATGAATCATATCACTTTGAGTGGGCGGTAGTCTGCACTTCCTCAAATAAAATTATCGTATTTACACATATTGGAAAGCATAACGGTATGTCTGTAAATAAAAATTATAAATGCATAAAGAGAACATAAATATAATATATCTCATATATAAATACAGTTTAATTATACTGGCCACTATAATTTGTGGTAGGTGAAGTTTGAACAATCATTGTTTCGTGAGATAGTAGTTAACCGTCCGCAGAAACAGTATGTTCATTACCTATTAGATGGAGGTGTATTTAAATGTAGTTATAATACATCACATAAAAATGACCTGGTATATTGAGGATTATGTTTTTTTATAAAATAAATAAATAAAAATATTATATGTTGTTGGAGAAGTAAAATAAAACAAAAAAACATAAGAGAAGACGTTACCTTTAAATCGGGTAACTCAATTGGGTTTGAACCAAAAGGATTATTTGAAGTGAATTATGCCTAGGGAAAGGCATATAGGAGGAGTATAGGTATTTAGGGAGATTAAATTTGATTAGTTTTGATGAGAAAAATGTCTTGGGAAGTGAAATAATGGGTTACATGTGAGGGCATTTTATAAGGGGGAGGTGGGACTCTTCAAGAAAGTTTAAAAGTATTATTTTTTTATATAATGATTTTCAGTTTCTAAAAGTCTAAACCATATTAAAGATAAAGATAATAGGAGTAATGTTATAAAAAAATCATCCAATAACAGTTGGACTAGTTCTGGATATTGTTTTAATCTTTATAATCATATTTATTTAAATCATTCATTAATGAGGTAAACTCAACATCATTATTATGTGATAAATATTTTTACTTATCTGATATCTATAAATAAAAAAAATCATTATGTAGTAAATATTTATAACATTCACATAAATATTTAGAGTTGAATAGATAACTAATATAACACCATGTAATAATTGATTTACTAAAAGATATATTTTTATGTCATTTTTGTCTTTAAATTATAATAATTAATATAAAGTGTCATTATAAATCCCAAGAGGCTCCATGGGGTCCCAAAAGTTAATCAAGAATGAACATGGTTGTAAATGTATTTACACATATGATTAGGGCACTTGTTAGGGTAATTTAATACTATTATAATATTATTTTTTTACCCATATTTACCAGATTTACCTTTTAAACAATGTAAATAAATTTTTAACTGAATAAATATTCAAAATGATTAAAATTAATAGTTATCTATTTATAAAATTTGAACCTACTGATTCAAAATATAGAATAAATTTTTAAAAAATCAAAACATAGAAGTGGCATAAATTTATTGGAATTTAATTCTCATTGTAAAAAAAAACGTGTTTTTAAGAAGTAATAACTGTCAAATGATTGACACTTATTTATGTCCAATTTCAATGTGAAATTACATCCTAAGACCAAAATTGGATTAAATGGTGAAAGAATAATATAAATAAATTTTATAACCAATTATAATGATAATTTAATTATATAAATATATTATATTGAATGACAGTTTTGAATTAAAATATAGTATTTTTCACTATTCATTAAAATATGCATTTTATCAGAAAAATACACAATATTTACCCAAAGTAATTTTTAATGTCCTGATTCTAAAGAAGAAATTTATTTTATCAAATTGAACATATAAAAGTGATAGAAAATAGAGTAAAATTGGGTTCTCCGTGAAAAGGTGGTAAAACGACCATTTAAAGAATATTAGATTATTTATACTTAAAATTTGATTCATTCACATTTTAAGACACTAACATTTATTTGATAAATTTAAAAGAATTTAAATAACATATATAATAATATTTTAGTTATTTATATTCATTCCATCAGAAACAATGGTTGTGTGTTAACAACCATTTTAAAATAATAATATTATATTATTATTTTTCACTGTAACTCAATGTTGTGTGAAATGTAACATTTCAAAGAAACTTGTTGTTCCGTATCAGGTATTCCATCAGACACAAAATAAAATTTAAAGTAAAATTAATATATAATTAAAAAATATTAAAAAATATGAAAATATTATATTCATTATTTACCTTAGATGTTACATCCTTCCCCCCTTTTGGGAATTGAGTCCTCACAATTTTAAAATTATACTTCTAAACTTTATTAAAAGTTACACATCAGAAAAAGTGTCAATAAAAATTTCCCATTAAAATAATGGGAGAGAAGTACAAAGGTCACCCACGACAACATATAGTAGGATTCTATGGAAAATGGATATGGAAGAGAAACTAACTCTCGTAGATTAATAGAGTGTGATGGATAACTTGATCACAGAAAGTTAACCACCACAATAACATAAATTTGAGGTTAGGTAAAAGTCAAATGATAAAAAATAGATTATTAAATTTTTGATTCATGATCCTTTTAATATATTTGATTAATTTTATTAATAACTAGACTAAAATCGTAAGGAAATATACTTACATGTTTGGTAAAGTGTCATCCTTTAATAAAATTCTACCACAAAAACATATTTTCTCAAAATGGTATGTGTTGAAGATGAATTGGTAACACCTGAAGTGCTAGAATAAACTTCTAGAGTATCACATAATATAAAAAAGATTAACTATACATTTCCAATATCTTTATACATAAACCATATCCAAAATTTATTAGTACAGGATCAGATAATCCCCAAAAGGACAATCCTTTAAAAAAATAATACTCTTAATCTCCAAAATTCAACAAAAATAACCAAAAGTTCAAGAAACCCCACTAAATATACAATTGTCATTAAAATTGTTCAAAATAATCCAAACTATGATTAAAACCCAAAACATAGAAGTATTTAATCACATAGTTTTCGATAGTAAATCTTAAAATTTATCTCCAAAAACATCAACAACTCTTAAAGTCTCATACTGATGTGTAATTAACCTAAACACATATTCTCTATGATAGATTAATCATTTCAATAAATAACACAAATCACCTTATGTCAACAATAAAAAAATATATTTTTCTAAAATAACATTTCAACCATTACTCCACAAATTAAATACCATAGTATTTTATTTTCCTTAATCATATAGTGTTCCCAAAAGAGAAAATTTCTTCCAAAATAACCATTATTACATAATCATCAAATCATATTTCTATTCAAAGGATGTCAATTTGATAAAACCTAACATCCCAAATAAACTTATTCTTAATCCATAAAATATTTTAACTAAAATTAATTTGTCATACTAACTAGGGACTCCACATAGTCTAGTGGTAGGTGATAAATCTCAATCTCACTTTGGTTGTGGGTTCGATTCCCACAGCTTTGTCCCACGCGATGTGATTCCACATAGTCTAGGTGTTTTCCTTTTATTAAAAAACTATAAAATTTCATAAAATTCCATAAAAATAGACAAATCCCCCAAAAATAACCATAACATTTTTTATCCTAAAAGGTTATATAATTTCTTTCATTTATCACCCCAATATGTAATAACCATTTTTCACATATAAAATAACTATGACACTTCCTAACATGATAATCATTATGGTTATGTCACTTATGATTTAATTAAACCCTAACAACTAGAGTTATATAATCTGACCTTTGATTCCAAATCTACGGACCTAGCCTTAAAACATTACATAATCTTGAATTAAATGAATAATTCACATTGAGAATCTTTTCAGGTTTAATTATTTAGAAAAGTAGGCCATAAATATTATATATAATCATGAAAATTAAATTTAGAAACTAATACTCAGTATCCAATTTTTTAATAAAATAAAAATTCTTAATAAGAAACATTTCTTGTTCAAAGTTTTACACATCATGACTTTTCCTTGATCTCATCGGTGACCCTATTCATCATTAGCTCATGTGGAAAACCAATAAAATATTTGGGATGAAAATAAAAATATTTGTAAGGGTTATAAAATAATTAATGAAATCATTAATACATCAATAAATAAAAATCAGTGAAACCATACTTTTCTAACATAAAATACCTCATGAAATCATAAGATTTATAAATAACACGTAGAAATGATAAGTCATAAAGCTAAATTTTGGCATCTATATCACACATAAATTGTAACTATCCCAACTACATAGGGAGTTACATTGGAATACCCATCACATTATATTCCCTAAATCTCTTAGGTGAATCATTAATGTTTTCCTTCGTCATGTCACCCAATTCATTGGAGAGCTATCTCAGGCTCAACGACCCTAGGTTTATCACAAAACCACTTGTATATGTAAACAATTCCCATTTACCATAAAATATTCATAACACATAACACCATAATAAAGTAAATATAACATATCCATAGTCAAATGAAAATATATAATATCATGATTTTGAAATAAACAATTTTTTATCAAAAAATATTTGAAAACATTTAAAACATTTAATAAAGAGATTTTTTAATCAAAGTGTCCCATACCACATTGAATATTTTAGAGGAATTGACAATTTAAAAAATTTATATCCATATAAAGAGATCTTTTAACCCATTTTTAAAACATTTAAATTATTGAGAAATGAATAAACCATTAAAACAATATTTTAGTTAAGGAGTTATTAACCAAATTAAAGATGAATAAATACAAATAATTGATGAATTACATTAAATAAAAATTTTATAATATCATGAGAAGAAATATATTCATGATAAAATATTCCAAAGGACATTATATACACTATATAAAAGTGAATTGGTACATAACAACTAATAAGTCTTAATGGTATGAAAATTGAGACACAGTCCCTTACAAAGATCCTATCCATATATTAAGGATAATTCAATGACATAGTTATGTTTGAAAAATAATAATACACCAAATATATATGGATATTAAGTGTAAAAAAATCACAGGCCATTTACCCATATAAATAACATGATATAATCAACAAGTGTAAGTCCAACCCAATGAATTGAAATTGGAATAAAAAGTTCCCTTACAGAAATTTAACAGCCTTACAGTTTCACTTTAAAATTCCAAAAATGATTTGATGATAGATAAAATGGTACCTATTCACATGTATATAAGGTTAACAGAAATTCAAATAGAGAATATCATATTCCAACAAATGAAGAATTAAATTATAATACATAAAAAATGTTTTTTTAAAAATAGGAGGGTGAAAGGTTCGCTTATCAATTTGGTAACTTACGAACCATACACCCCATGAAAGAAAGATCATACAATGAATATGTAAATATCCAAAAATTAATGTATATTTCAAAAATAATACAATAATGGGAAGTACATATAACACACAAAATGAAATTTTGGCAAATATATCATGAATCTCATTGGAATAAAAAGTTAGATGGAAACCCCTTTCCACATTTTGATTAATGGAGTTGTATAAAAAAAAGTTAGTAACCACCAAATGAATCACTGAATACCATGAATTTAAATAGAATCACAATAATATATATATAATGGATGTACAAAATATACAACATTCAATAAATAAGTGGCGAACAATGGAAATCTCACGGAATTAAAACTGAGATAAGAAACCCATTACCTCGGGTCTAACTTGCCCCGTTTGTTCATTAATATTATGAATAATAAAATAAAGTTTATTTATACTTTCTTAAGAACCTTTTCCAGGTTTATTATTCCTTTTGTATCACTCATTACCATATTATAAACATTATTCACTCATTTATGTTAATAATGGTCGTTTTTTCAATATTTGGTACTTGAGTCAAAAATGAACTTCTTAAAATTACATGTTATTAATGTGGTAAAAAGTCTATTATCTACATAATTATATTCATGATTTATATTTCATATATATCATATATATCATATATATTTTTTATATTTATATATTATAATATTACATTATATTTGGAGATAAGAAATGAAATGCACTGTTCATAGAGACTGTAAGTTATTTGTATGCATGGGCGATACATTCATTTCTATTTCATATTTAATGGAATGAAAACGTAATGATTCATAGGTATATAATAATTATAGTACAATATCATATGATATATTTGTTACATAATTTTTTTTAACTCCATGTTTTATACATTCCATGTATGTCATGAACGAATCATATCATCTTGAGGGGGCGGTAGTCCGCACTTCCTCAAATGAAATTATCATATTTTTACATATTGGAAAGAATAATGGTATGTCTGTAAAGAAAACTTACAGAAGAATATATAGAACATAAATATAATATATATCATATATAAATACAGTTCTATCATAATGGCCACCTTAATTTGTGGTAGGAGAAGATTGAACAATCATTGTTTCGTGAGGTAGTAGTTCGTCGTCCACAGAAATATTATGTTCATTACCTATTAAAATGAGGTGTGTTTAAGTGTAGTTAAAATAATTTACATAAAAAAATATAGTATTTTGAGTATACTGGTGTTTTTATAAAATAAATAAATAAAAATATTTAATGGGGTTGGATTAGTAAAATAAAACAAAATAATATAAGAGAAGACGTTACCTTTAAATCGGGTAACTCCCTTGCGTTTGAACCAAAAGGATTACTTGAAGTGACTTATACCGAGGATTAGGACAAATTTTATGGTATTTTAATATTATTATAATATTATTTTTTTACCCTTATTAACAAATTTATCCATTAACCATGTTAAATAATATTTTTACTCGTGTAAATATTAAAAATGTCTAAATATAAAAGTTACCTATTTACACAATTTGGACCTCCTAATTAAAAATATAGTATCCATTTTTAAAAATTCAACACACATAGGGGGTATAAATTATTTTAAAATTAATTCTCATTACCTAAACAAAAGGCGTGTTTTTAAGAAATAATAACTATTAAAAGATTGAAACTTATTTATGTTCCATTTCAAAGTGAAATTACTTCAAATGACCAACATTGGATTAAATAATAAAAACATAATATATTTACACTTTAAAACCAATTAGAAAGTTAATTTAATATTATAAATATAAAATACTAGAAACAAATATTGTATTAAAATAAAGTATTTTTTACTATTCATTTAAAATGATTTTTATCAGAAAAATACCAAAATTTTAACAAAAGTAAATTTTGATGTCCCGATTCAAGATAAGAATTTTATTTTTTCAAATATAACATATAATAGTGACCAAAACTATAATTAATGAGGTTTAACCACCAAAAGGCTGTAAATAGACCATTTAAAGAATATTAAAGTATTTATGCTTAAAATTGGTTTCATTCACATTTTAAGCCTTTGAATTTTATTGGATAAATGTAAAAACATATAACAAAAATATATAATAATATTTTAGTTAGTTATATTCATTCTCACCAATACAACCACTATGTGGTAACTACCATTTTAAAATAATAATAATATTATATTATTTTTGTGTATAACGCAATGTTGTGTGCAATGTAATATTTCAAAAAAAAAATCGTTGTTGTGTATCGGGTATGAAATTGATAATAGCATAAACTTTAAGGTAAAATTAATATTTAATTCACAAATATTAATAATATGAAAATTTTATATTCTTTATTTACCTAGATGTTACAGAACTACATTATCAAATTTTTAAAGACAAAAGATATATAAAATCATGAGGGATTACAAGAATGGTTTAAATGTTATTGAGTCTTATGGTTGGGATAAATTTATCATTAAAATTAAGTCTCGAGGTATAGGTTAATCTATTAATTAAAAAAGCATGATATTAAAATGTAAAATTGTCATGAATTGATCCCATTTGAATTGTAACAACATCAAACTTCCTCAAACCTCAAAATAAATATCATGATAAAATTAATCATAATTATTTAATAGTGTACCTTATTAAAAGTATCCATACTTTTATTATATTTTTATTTTTCAATTAACTTTTCATTTTTCATTTTTCATTTTTAATTTTTTCCTTTTTTTGAATTATATGTTTAGAATGAACCTCATATTCACCACCTGGACACACATGATAAAAATCCTAGTATAGTTATGATGATTTTTGGTTTTCCCAAATAACAACCCATTATGTTATGCCATTTTTGGATGTTTTTGTAACTTCTCTTTTTTTGTGTTTGAATAAATTATATATAATAACAATTTACTCATAAACCATTATTTATTCCCACAATATGAACCCCCAAAATTCAGACTTTTAATGTATTTCATCACATTATTTATCACTCTATTTTTCCCCACTTATCAACATAACAATATCATGAAATTACATGGAGAATAGTAGTAATTGTTTAAAATGGCGTAAAATGGGGCTCGTTCATTAAAAACCCAATCTTGTTTTCTATTAAAAAAAAGATTATTGTAAATGTGTTATTTTTTGGATAATTTTTTTTCAAAAGGTTCATTAATCATTTTAAATTTATTTTTGCACAGTCATAGTTTTGAAAAGTTCAATTGAATATTCTGGTAGGTTACATTTCCCAAGATCACATAGATAATATTCTCACGAATAAAATAGTGTGTACTTGGTCTAGAAATCCAATTGGGAATTGACATACGATAAAGGAATATCACTCAAGGAATAAATAATAATTTCAAATCTTTACCAAAAAAATACATAAATTCAAAGCATGAAAAAGGATTATCAAATTTAATTTACAATAATACACTAATTCTATAAAATAATTATTCCTCATTTTAATCTTCATGCATGGAATTAATCATTTAGTTATCTGTTTTACTCATTTAATTTCATTAAAATTAAAATCTAAAACATAGAATAATATTTTTCTTAAGACACTCATGTCTCCTATATATTTTAAGTAAATCATAATTTAAGAATGCGACTAAAATTCTAGTTTAATGATAAATACATGTTGTTGGAAAATATATATATATATATATATATTAACAGATAATAATTAAAATTAAAATCTAATTATAATAATTAAAGAATTTGTTCCTCCACTATTTCAGGGTTCAATATTCCATTCAGAACCTATAAAAGAGAAATACTCAATTAAGAATAGGGATCATGTCATTAATAAAAATATATATTAGGTTGTGGGTATGCATTGTGGCGTAAAATTATTAAAATCCTAGAACCTGAGTGAATAGATATGTCTTTCTATGAACCCCCAAGTGTGACCCAAATTATATGTACTTAAAATGGGTGGTACCATATATTATCCATTGTTTGATAGTGGTTGGTGCTTCTTTGATTTGAACCACCACATGTGGTTTTTCACAACGTCCACCTCTTTGTTGGTGGTAAAGAATTTCGTATTGATGAACTATACCATATCACTAACCTTCAATATTAATTATAGTTATCCTTGTGGGTTTAGGATGATGTAAAAAATCATCCTCTTCTTTGTTGATACTTATGAAAACCTCTCTTTCTCTGATACTATGGGCTTAACATAGAATGCATGAATTGTACGATAAAAGGAAGAATAAGAAGGAATTTTTTCCTGAATCAAATTTTAATTCGAATTTTAATATGTAATTTTTACTTTTCAATATGATCAGCCTCTGTATTGACTTTATAAGGCTTAAATACATTGATTTTCTCATTAGGATCCTCAAATATATGTTCATCAAAATTAGGGAGCATCATATATTCCTTACTGGGTGTAGGACCAAGTTCTCAATCATTTTCAAAGTCATATAAATTATTTTATATACATAAATAATTGAAAATATTGGGAATTAATACTCAATTAATATTGAATAAAATAAAATAAAATAAATAATGTGGTATGTTTAACTCCTGGAATTGGTTCTATTTTTATATATTCTTCAATGGTTATTTCCACTTTGAGTTGGATAACGGAAAGTGAAATTTGGTAGTCGAGTTCTTCCATATTTACATCAAATTAAACTATATGGGTAATGACATACTTTAATTGTATTGTCTATTATTCTTTATATGTTATGTGTGGATCATGTATTTCCTCACATTTACTAAAAAATTCATTCAGTTCAAGTTGATCTCCCACATGAAACTCAATAGGAAAGTCATGATCATCTTGGTCTTCTTTGATCTAGTTAAAAAAAATATTTGTGCTATGCAATTACCTCATGTTCTTCTAAATCATTATTTTTTGAATTAGAAAAATTAAGAAGTACAAGATGGTCATATTTTGGTTTAGGTTTTATTTTCTCTAGCGATATATTGTAGTTCATAGTTTCCTAATTCATTATGCCCCCAGATCTTGCATTATCTCTTCTGAATCATGCATATCGTATTTATGTTTTTTCATAGCCACTTTCTCAAAAAAATTCTCTAGGGCGACTTTTGTAAAACTTTTGTGAGAAAATAATGATAACTCTTATTGTGTATTGGAAAATTCATAATAAAATTCCATGATGCAATCCTTGATTTTTGTTAACTCTATATAAATCCTACAACTACTGTTTGTTCAGTGGTCTATTTATGAATTTACATGGGGTTATTGAATTTATACATAGTAGTGATTTGTATTCTCTCTCCTTGGAACTATCTTAAAAATAAGGTAACATTTTCTTCTGTAAAATATGTTTTTTCATCAATGGTTTCCTTCACCTATGACTAATCATTAGCCCATACAGAGTAATTGAATTGTAGCTAATTCATGTGAAAAAATAGTTTTCATGGTGTTCTTTTTAAAAAATTAAAACTATATATTAGATAAAAATAGATAAATAATTAATATAACTGATTGAATCCATTGAAACAGTTCCATTTTAGAACAAACCTCTATCATAGGGAATGAAAAAAGTAAATTATTGTCCTGGTGTATCATAGTAGTTGATAAGAGTTGTCTTGCATGATGATATTCTCAGTTTGTTCTATAACTTTATCCAAATCACTTTTACAAATTTTTGGTTGTATTATTTATTTTATAAAAATAGTTAATTTTTTTGGTTGTTGATTACTTTTTAATATAATAAAATGAAATGAAATATGGAAATAAAAAATTTATTCTAAAATTAATTTCAAAAAATAATTAGTTAATGAATAATATATGTTGATTTAGTATAGGTTTCGGGTTTAATATTTATTCTCTACTATCATATTGATTTAATTTTGATAATAAAAAATGATATATCAGGATTAATTATTATAAATTTTATTTAAATATTGTGAAATCTTTGATTGCCTATGAAATCTCAATTCCACCACCTCCTATAATCAATGTTTATAACACACCTTTGTTGAGGGTGTTCAATCTTATAGGACACGACCCTATCAAGGTGGATTCAAATATTGATTCTCCCTACTCTATCATGTAAAGAGAAATAAAATGATTAGAGTGAGTAATTATTAAGAAACAGAATATAAATAGAGTGAGTTTCATGTAATTGGGTAGAATAACCACACCTGGGACATTTTCCACACCCACGAATGCTACTCATATCTACCACAGATATAAATTAATCATTAAGAGAAATTCAAGAACACAATGAACTCTCCTTGGACAAGTCTCATATAAGACCCTCGTTATCGAGGGTAATAGTCCACATTAGTGGAATAAGAGAATAAGAGAAGATAATAATATAAAATAAAATGAATGAGTAATGGAAGAAAAAAATAAAAAAACGAGTATGAGAAAATTAAAAGAAAAAAAGAATTAGGATGACAGAGAGACAGAAAGTTAGAGATGTTAAATAAAATAAAAGAATAAGAATAAATTAATAAAATAAATAAATAAAACAAAATATGAAGAAAAATGTCGAAATAATAATAATAATCATCATCATCATAATAATAAACAAAATAATAATTAAGAGGAGAAGAATAAGTTTGTGGTGGGGTGGAGAAATAATTTAAATAAAAACAATTGAATTGTTTTAATAAAAAACCAAATTAAATTACATTTTAAATGATATAGAACAATAATAGAATGAAAAGAAAATGAAAACTATCAGACCTGCTTGGCATCCTCCTCCTCAAGGTGGTATCTCTAATTATGGGTGTCGACCCGTCCCCATGGTAGTTGGAGCAGGGATTCCATTTATACGAAAAAGGGGGTATCCTCAATATCCCCTTCCTTCTCTTATTGGGATCATTATATCTCAATTTGTGATCTGGGGAGCCTCGGGTATTTTTTATCAATTTTTTAGTCCGATGAAGGACTCATGGTCTTCATTCTCTATAGTTGACCAATTTAATTTTTTGGGATGTGTAGATATTCCCCTCTCTCTATTCCCAATATTGATTTAGTGTAATATATGCATGGTACATAGAAGAGGTGGAATTCGTGTATAGTGAGTTTAAGATATCTTCCTTCTTCATTTGGTCGAAGAAGTGGCAGGATGATCCTTTAAATGGGATAATGGATGAGGTTTGAGGGTTTATGGGTTGATTTATGTTGTGGTACTGGGTATCACTGAGTGATTTGGATTCCATATCCTCTGGAAATTGATATGGTTGTAGGATCCTTCAAAATTGGAATAAGGGTGGTCGGTCGAATGTGTAGAAGTGATCTATGGTGGTGGACAACATTGGAAGTAAAATTCAACTCTATATCAAACTAATGTGGTGGCTATAATGGTGTCCCATGGTGAGATCACCAATATTTCACCATGATAAAGGAGGCAGCAAATGTGGAGGGTGTTAGAGTCCTGGTGGTGTGTGAAATATTTGAGTTGGTGTGAAGAGTAGTTGAATATATGCTTTTTCAATGTATAAATAGGACATGGGGGCCATATCATTTACAAGACTAAACATGGATGTGACCGATCTAATGACAACTCTAGGGATGAAATCTTCGTATCACATGTACAATCCAAAAATGTTGTCCTCACATATATGATTTTCGTGCAAGCCCTTGGGCTAGCTTCTCAATGTGTGGGGTTCATCACCCTTGGGCCACTATGCATGAGGCCTGATGAATCATGCACCCTGACTCAAGAGGTCCCTCTCTGGCTATCATGGCTAGATTCCCCTTAGGATCTAGCTAAATGTAAGGTTAGTCTGGTTGATGGGCTAGATCAATATCATCACATGTTTTAAGAAAAAACCAAATTAAAAAAAATAATATTAATTACATTTAAAAATATCAACAGTGATTCAAAATTAAAATTTAAAATTTGAAATTCATCAACCTTTTGTTCAAATCAATCCATTTCCATTCAAAAGTCACAAATTCCCTCAAATTACTAAAACATTACTTTTAGGGGTTTCATTAATTAATACTAAATAAAAAATAATTTTAAATTGATTGAAAATATGCCTGAAAAATTATTGTCATTTACTCAATCAGATCATCTTTGCAATAAATTGTAAGAAAATTTTATGGATCGTACTAAATCCCAATAATTACATAACTGAAACCAACACATAACCTAAACATGATTACTATTTTTCCCCATCATTATCATTGATCACCCAAAATAAATCACATTATTGTAGAAATATAAAATCCAACATAATATCAAATTAATAAACCACTCTACCACTTCCCCACAAAATTATATTTCTTCCTAAACATCGCATGGCCTGATCCATATATATCCAAAATATATAAAAAATAATCCTTAGATAATGTAATACACTATGAAGAAACCTATGTAATCTATCATGATCCATGTTCATCATATTACCCCATCTTCCCAAGAATGTCTCTATATAAAAACTGAGTAGTTTTTTTACCCACCACAGTCCACACGTTTGGTATAGTACCTTAATCCATCAAAACCCATAAAAACATAATTATAATAACCATTAGGATATTTATCCAAATATATATATATGATATATAACCATGAGGATTTAACAACTTTTTCACACATATAATGGAAGGATAAACACTATGTATACCAATAATAATACTAATAGCATAGCAGATAGGGTTCAGAGTGGGTAGACATTCATTAATTCCATGCCAACCTGGATATTGGGGAAAAGACCATTATAGACTCTATTGGGTATTTGTATCCTTACAATAATTAGTTGGGTAGAATTTGAAATTAGAAATTATAAATGATATATATATAGATCACAACCACGTTATAGGAAACTACCTAACCTTGGAAACATCTGCCGCAAATGCTTCATGAGACTCCCAATTGAATTTCCTAGTATCTGTGAATAAAAATAATAGAAGAATATATGATAATAATAATAAATTTTTTATTAGTTTTTTAGTATCTTTATGTTTTCTTTTCCACGATTATCAAATTAGTCATAAGATCCCAATTTTGGTGGATCTAATAATTTTTTCATTATAATATAACGTATGTCATCATCATAATATAGTATCAATAACCAACCGCATTATTTTTTTAATTGATTTTATAATTCATAAAATTCCATGTTCTTTAGGACTCAACCTAGTCTCCCACATAAAATATGAACTCACAGTACATAGTATTAATCTTCTTCCCACCTTTATATATTGTTTTTATTAAAATTTTTGGTCATCTTTCCATTAAAAATATAGAATCATTATCAAAAATAAATCCCATATTATAACACAAAAACAACAAGAAATCCTATCATAAACTTGTTATATAATTCATGGATCCATCTCTAATACCACTAAACATAATAACAATTTGGAAACACCTATAAAAATCAGAACTATATTAGGAACATCAGGTCTCTATAACATACTTGATCATTCCCCACCCATATAATCACAAAAATTTACAACTCTATGACTTCATTTACTTAGATTCCACTTCATATGTGATCTGAGCCTAATGGGCCACATTGCCTCAATCACATATCCCCAAACGCCAGAGGTTGTCGACTAGCATAGCGGGCCTATGGTGTGTTTATGGGTAAACAATTATCTGATTACCATATTGTAGAACAATAGATAAATATAAATAGGGGTAAATAGTATAATCATAACAAGTAAAAGTAAGGCACAATAGAAAATAGAGATAGCAATAATAATAACTGAAATTACCAGAATAACATACATGTATATGACAATTGATGATGATATGTCAAGTCATAAGAAAACTGAGAAAATATGGAAAAGACAACATGAATAACATGTTCCACAAAGTACAAAGAAATAATAAACTATCACATGTATCCTGGGATTCATCTCACTCATATACTACCAGGATCCATCCTAAACAGCAAGTAATCATGTGTTTTAAGTTGTATGCTTCCCTTTATGAACACTTACATTCATGAAATCTATTGTGGGTACTAAGAGACCCCCAGAGAAGGTTTGAGATACATTTCATTTGTCCAAAACAAATAGTTTCTATATCATGCAGCCTGCATAATAAAAGTAAAACAATGTTCATATGTGTGTATATAATGTAATGCAGTACAATGTAACTAAATACACGAGTTCCTATGTCATCCATCGAATTGTGTCTGCACATAACCAGTCTATTATTATATTTTTAATAGTTTATAGATAAGTCATATAATAATGATAGTTATGTTCCCAAGTCATGACAAGGAAACCCATAATAACATATAATAGTGAAGTTCCAAGGTAATGACCAAGATACATAGACGTAAAGGGTCCCCAACTCAGTAATAACTATATCCTTTATAATCGTAAGAGTGTTATCCAAGGATATTATTCAATGGAATTCCACAAAAAGATACCTACCAAATCCAAAGTGATCATCCAAGGAAAAATGATTCTAGGAAGATACATGGCCCTATGGGGGCTTAATCATGGCACATTCTTATCATTGTTGGGTCAAAGGAGTGTATCCATGTAATAATTTATTATCAATCATGGGATCTTATGGTGTCATACCAAGCATCAAAGAATAGTCAAGGATCGAGATAATGGTGGTCTCAACCGATGTAATCTATATCCTTGATTTAGAATATGGTTCCGGGGTGCTCAAGGAATTCTCTATTAATAATCCATAGTGTGATCGAGTTAGGAAACTCCTATTTAATTTTTATGTCATGTAATATTTATTTTGGTTTAAGACTTTCCCTTCATTAGTGTGATATGGTAAGGCACCATGCAGCCTTCATTAATTCCATTTAAGTATTATTCAACAATGAATGTTCATTCTACTAACCTATGTTAATGTGGTAAGGGGTGATACAAAGATGCAACCATTATTTCAAAAACATTTCATAAGTTCAAGTCATATACATAGTATGTTTCTAATTTCCCTTTAAAATTTTATTGACAATTTGATGTAACTACCTTAAGAGGCTGAATATGATGTGACATGGTAATTTCCATTCACCACAATTATGGACCAACCAAATTAGGCTTATATGAATATTCTTTTATATTATGAGCCCTTTATTTGGCTCATATTGGTGTAGATATATAAGAATATTAAAAATGGTCATACAACAATAGATTTTTTACCATTGTGCATCTAACATGATGAACTGATGCATGATTGGATCTCAGATGAAGGATTATTTTAATCACTATATTTGGCCTACAAAAATCACCAAAATGAGATTCATGGGGGAAAATTCAACTAGAAATCCAATTAGGGAAGAAGATGTGGCCTAATTAGATCATTAAGGGAAAATAGACATTTTACAATGAAAATTATCTTCTGTATGGTTTTCCCGCATAGTTTTAGAAGCCATGCACAAACCATGCATGGGTATATAGGATAAAAGGGAACTTACATGGTTAGGAAACACAACAGTGTTCCAGCTGTGTGATATGGATCCTCTCGAGAATTGACCATTCACACGATTAAGAACCCAAAGCGCCAACCATGTACCAACCATGAGACAAGGCCAATTTTCTCGAAAAAAGATGTGTTCTTGGATCTAAAAAATCCCCAAACACCTCTAAGACCTTTTCTATACCATTAAGAATGCATATTAGGTTTGAAATATGGAATTATACCAAAAATTATAGGATCCATACCTAAGTGAAAAATCAGTTTCTTATAGTATTCCCCCATTAAATTAACACGTACCATAGTTCAACTTCCAGTGGTGGTGAAACACTATCTGGGAATAAATCTAGCTAGTGATAATATAAATCTACCTCCTAATCCCTAGTCACATCCTTCACATATTCATATTACAATAGTACTTGCACTAGAGGGAATGACTTCCCTCTTTAAACCATCATGCTTTAGTTGGTAATGCGTACCAGATACTCATTGAAGTTAGCAACATCATATAATAGAACATGCTCAAGGTCAAAGGTATGAGATGGTCCAGCATGATATTTCAAAAATAAATGAAATATGAAAGACATCATGAAAGTAATGGTACCTATGAGGTTATAGAAATTGATAGGATACCTGATTGACTCTTTCTAGGATCTCAAATGGACTGATGTACCGATGTGAATATTTCCCTTGCTTCTATAGCTATCTATTCCCTAGAATGGGAGATACTGGAAGAAAAACCTGATATATACCCTATAACTCTAGAGTTAATTTATGGTGATTGTAATATGACTTATAACTATATTGAGTTGTATTCATATGGTTTCTAATCATTAGAATATGAATTGAAGTCTCTTGAATGATATGAGGACCAAATAAGGCTATATCCCTAACTCAAGCCAGCACTAGGGTGAATGCCATGGACTTCCATATGAGGAATTATAAAGGTCCCTCTAAATATTCAACTATATGTTGTTATTATATGAAAACTCAATGATTAGGATATGAGTTTCCCATGAACCATTGAAATTATGTACACATTCTTAGATAATTTCCTCTAGAACCTATATTATCTATTCTAGTTTTCCATCTTTTTAAGGTAGAAATGTTGATATTAGAAGCACATGTGTTCTCGTGACCTTCTTCAATCCATTCCAGAACCATGATGTAAAAAAAGAAACCCATTTTGAAATGTTATTACCAAGGATTCGATGAAGTATTATGATATCAGGAACATACAATATTCCCATCTCATCAACTAAGTGAGTCTCCCAAATAAGAATAGAGTGGAAAAATTTTGTCAATATGTCAGTGGAAACAAATACAGTGTTGTTGAATCTAGTTTACTTAGGGAAACTGACAAAAAACTCTATATCAAGAACTTTCTATTTCGATTATGGGAATGGAAGTGGTTGTAACAAGCCTGTACTTCACTGGTTCTCCACCATCGCCTACTGAATGGTGGAAGACCTAGTGATAAAGACTTTTATCTGACGTTTCATTACAGGACCCCAATACTGATGTGCATTTCTCAATACATATTTAAGAGATCTTGATTAACTTCCCTATGAGAGGAATGTGACTCTTTAATTAGATCTTGTCTTATATCTGTAGGGACCCAAACACATCCATGAAAATGTAGGATGCCATCCCTGCCTATAGACCAATCTGGAGGCAGGTTTTCTCCAAATATACTCTCACGGTGTACCGAGACTTTATAATTTGAAAACTATATACTATTTAACTTTGTAAGGAGGGAATAGGTAATACCAAGGATGAGAGATAAGAAAACTCATCACTATCATGAATCTCTAGGTACAAATATGATAAGAGGGACATTAACTTATATTCATCACTAACTTCCCATAATTCTTGTGCCTGATTTTTCCGACCAAGTGCATATACAACCACATTTACGTTCTTAGACACATAGGAAAGATAAAAATCAACATATTGTAGATATTAAACCCATATACATTCTCTAAGGATCAATCCATGTAGAGTAATTATATATTTGAGGCATTTTTTCCCATGTACACCACAAAGTGCTCACCTAAAAGGTAGTCTCTCTAGTATCCTAAGGCATGGAAAACTAATACTAGCTCAAGGTACACCCGAAAATTATTCCAACAAGATATATATTCTACTATTGAAACCCTAGTCATAACATTACATTATTCTAACTTTAAAATGTTAATATTTAACCAAATCATGTCGCTAAATACATATAGAAAAAATACATATTTGAATTTGTAATTCCAAATATAATTTTAATGCCAACTATAAGAAATAATGGAATTAAAATATTTATCAAACCACATTGGGATTTCTCATCCCAAGAGTAATTATTTATGAAATCATTAAATACTCATTACCATCTATAATAATCTAATTTATAATTAATAAATCCCAACAACATTATAAATAAATAATAATCAAGGTTAAATATAATTTATTTTATCCAGAATTATGACAACCCTTCTTTTAATTTAAAATTAAAACATGATTTATTACATAAGATAACACATAATACAAGTATTAAGGTCATGATTTACAGTTTATTTGTGAATGAATTACTTTACATAACATCTTAATATAATAAAAACATTGTCATTATTCAAAACATCATTAACATGCTTTTACTTAAAACTGTAAGGGATAACCTGGGGTCATATAAAAAAATACTAAGATATAAAGCACACTAAATGAATAAACATGGAATAACATGAACAATTTAATACTAGTAATATATAAGTAATATTAATGGGCCATAAAAGCATTGATAATCAGAAACGTGATTAATGAGGCATTATATAACATGATAATCATAAAAGAATCATGTGAAATATAGAAGTAATATAAAACACTACATCATAAAAAAAAGGTTAAGGATAACTTCCCGTACATCATGATTGACGAAGTAACATAAAGGAATCATGTTTACTCTCTATCCCAACATGATGTATTACAATTCTAAACACTACCCAATTCATTCAAGTGCTATATAATTTTGTGTGCACCTGCTACTTTCCTTTCAATATCATGCTTATGTGTGCCACATATATCATACACCATGGATTCATTCATCATAACAACCTATTCCACTATTATGGAGTGTAGAATTTAAACATGTATGTCCCCAATAAAATATTTATAATTTAATAAAGGAAAAATACCTTGATAAGTATTTAGTATGGGTATTCACTGCACATTTTTTTGGCACGGAATCTCATATTGAAACATCAGTAGCATAACATGGGAAAAAAATGTTCCTAATAGGGAATAATAAGAGTTAAAAGGAGTCTATAAACAGTTATAATTTATAATTTTGGAATGGGTAATGTATAAAAACACACCACATAAAAATTAATTAATAATTAAAGGGAACAAAATTAAGTGAATTCTTGGGAAAAGGGGGGAAATAAAATATCCCTTTGTTGAGTGTGAGACTCATAATGATTGGCTGGAGCTTATTGAAAGATTGGGGGCACTATTGGGGGACTATAGAGAGGGTGGGGAAGAGTAAGGATTTCCAAAATTATTTGGATTATAGGGAAATGGGCTATTTGATTGGTTTATATTGGAAATGAGTGTGGATTTCATTATTATTTCACAAACATATGATTTTGGACTCTATATAATAATATAACCAAAACAACACACCATCCATTGGTTTTTACTAGGGTTTCTGAAAAAAAAGGTTTTTAGTAATTTTATAAATCCTAGAGATGAAAACATTAATATAACTCCCTTTCACTTGTGTAATTGATTCATATACAAAATGAAATGATTTTAAACCCCAATATAATATTAATGGGTTTTTAGGAATTATAAAGGGTTTATAAATTAAATAAAATAAACATAAATTCAAATTATTTTAAATGGAAACATATATTTTGTCATGGATACCATTTATTGTATTTATTACCTCAATTTTGGGTCATTATGTTTCCATAATTCACACAATATTTTTCAACGATATATAATTTTTACCTGAAAATTTGACATTCTCATAAATTAATGAATAAATCACCATTGGATAATTCAAAAACCCCAATTCCAAAGATAAAATTAATTTTACTGAAATATTTATGAAAATGTGATTATTTTCTCTTCTAAAATAATTATCTAAATTTACTATGAAATACTTGGTTTTTCTTACAATAAGATATTTTGAACCCTTATAAAAATTACCTTTGAATTAATAAAAATTTTATGGTTATTCATATTTAATAAATAAAATTTAATAATAATACTTTATTAAAATAATATTTGTTTAAAAAATCCATAAATTCACCAATATAATATCCTTAATTGAAATTGTATACTAATAAAAAATATAGTATGTTTTTTATTGTATGAAAATAAAAATTATTTATATGATAATGATAAGAATAAATTGTGAAGATTATTATATTGAAATTAATATATATATATAAATATATATATTGTTATGGTCTTGATACATATCACATTAGTACACCATCAAATTCTCTAAGTGTAATGTTTGTGAGACTGAGACTTTTATGGGGTCGTTTGGCTTCCATTTTTTGGGTGATTATACTTCAATGGATATATTATCAATTGTAAACATTTTTAATGGGTTTTACAATAAAATTGAATTTAATAAAACCAAATAACTAGATGTGTTTTTGATAACCATAATACATAATAATAAATAAAATTTAAATCATAAGGGGAATTTTATTTAAATATTTTGGGGTCGTTACAATTCTATCCCCTCATAAATTTCACACTAGAAATTTTATTTCACACACTAAAATATATAAGGGTAATTATGTTCCATCACTTCCTCTAGTTCCCACATATCTTCCTCAACCATGTTGTTTATCCACAAAACATGGAGTAATGACATTTTCTTGTTTTGAATAACGTTGTATATACTATCTATGATCCTTAATGGTTCCTTATTATAGGAATGATCATTCTACAATAGTACCACTTCTATATTGAATACATGTTATGGGTGTGTAATGTAATTTTTCAATGGGGGTACATGGAATTAATCATGTACTTGAGATAGTTTACATGGGAGTGTTATTCAATAGGCCACCACTCCTATAAGATTAGAGATCTTAAGGGGAAGAAATATCTTGAAATAAGATTTTAATTCTTGAAAAATATAATGATCATCATCCATGATGATATACATTGAAAAATCACTATTCAAACATACAGATCTTGCCCTCATCAATGATTCTCAATAATGATCACTTGTTGACTCTGAGCATTATTGATGTTTTTCTGAATGGTATTTAACTTTTCATTCATTTATAAGACTATTTTAGGACCTAGAAATTTAAATAACCAAAATTAATCCATAGATTCATGTGTTTTGACCCTCATAGCATAAATGGATTAAAATGGATCCATTTTGATGATTGATTGGAAATAATTATTGCATGAGAACTCCACCAGAGGAATATGTTGATCTCTTCCTACCTTAAAACTCAATAGAGCATGCTCTCAATATGTCCTCATGTGTCTGGATATTATTATCATAGTAGAAATTAGATTGAGGTTAATAAGACATGATGATGTTAGACTCATTATTAGAGCATGTTGGTGAATCTTCCCGAACATAGAGGAAATTATTTGTTCTCGATCAGATCCAATTTATATTTGAGTTCAATATATCCTCACCAATTATCTAATATATAACCTTGAACGTCAATCAATTCAGAAATATCCTTGAATTTCAAGGAATTTATAGGTACAAATAAGATGATCGATCAAATAAAATATAGAATTATTTCATCTTTTTCCTTTGTATGACCAATGAAAAGGTCCAAATTTATGTATTCACATTCCATTGTATGTATGGGTAATGGTAGCATCATCCCTATTTCCTTTTTTCCTTTCCACCTTAACTTGGTGACATATATGACAAATTAATGTATATTATGTGATCTTATTCTTTAAATTTTTTCATGAATAGATCTCTTTTAGATCTCAATACATCATTTTTTTATTGGATGGATGAATAATTTTGAACTATTTACATTATACAATAGACCATTCTTTAACAACAGACTTGATGGTACACATATACGTGAAAAATAAAATAACAATACTTATTCATTAACATTGAATTACAAGTATATCCATTTTTTATTACATCCAATTTTTTATGAATTCACACATCATCTATTGAATAATACTTTATCCACTTTATAAGGGATGATTGAGTAATAATTTTTTTAATGATTAACTATTTTTATTATTTTATAATTCTCATGTCTGACCTTCTCAAATCTAAGAAGATCAGATCCCCCTCAATTATAATCTATGATTAAGTTGTTGAATATTTTCTACTCATACTATATACCAATTTATTTTCATTCCCAAGATAATAGTGAATTTAACACTCATAGTCCATAATCATCTCTAACAATCTTCATAGACACATATTCATCTCTCTCTATGTGAATATATACTTGAGGCTCTTGCAATCCTAATATATTACACACTTCTCCCCAAATATATAATTACAGAGCATTTTCAAATCAATGATCACTTTAGTTAACTCCATATCATGTGTTGGTTAGTTTAATTTGTTAACATTAAACTTCATTGAATAATAGGTCATCACATGTTCATTTTTAATTATCACACTTATTAATAACTTTGTCAAGAAATCACTAAATACCATGAAATTTACACCATTTTTGGGTTCTTTGAGACTAATTTTAGTGATAATTCTTCACATAAACACTTTGAAACTCTCTTAATATTAATATTTTTAAGAAAACATTACTCCCTTCTAAGTTGGCTTAGTTAGGGTGTCTGAAAATCTTGAGAATGTTCTCAAAAATTAATGATAATACTCATAAAATCTATGGAATCTTTGGATATCAATCATATATAATATCCTAGGCCATCTTTGAATTGATATTGTATTTAAAGGGTCCACGGAGATCCCATTTATTGTGAAAACATACCTCAAAAATGAGAAATCCTTCAACCAAAACTCAAAATTATTGTACATGGAATAGATTTTCTCCTTTTATATGGTATTTTGAATAGTTCATAGATTCAAATAATTCTCCTTCATTCAATGGGAGTATATGATAATACTCTCTATAAATACTACCAAAAATTTGAAAATTTAATCCCTAAAGACTATATTCATCTAGTCCATGATGATTTCTGTAGAATTAGTGAGTTTATTCACATTACTATGAACTCATGTTTCATGTACCTTATATGAAATGTATAATTGGTTATATCCTCCTTCCTCACCCTATATTTTTAATATCTTAACCAGAGATCCACCATAGGGATGTATTTTTTTAAATATAGGTAGTATAACCAGTTATCATTCCATGGAAAAGGATACTTTTTATTTGATGTGATATTTTCGAGCTCATGATAATTAATACAATGGAAAATAGACACATCATTATTCTTGAAAAAGAGTACTTGTGCACCCCAAGATGATGAAATTAGGCATATGACTCCTTTATCAAGATTCTCCTATAGTTGGATATTTATTTCCGCATTTTCCCCAATATCCATGCTTTATGGAGTCTTGGGTAATGGAAACTTACTAGAGATAAGATCGATTGAATATTCAACCTCTAATCTAGAGGGAAAACTATAAGTTTCATTGGGAAACACATCATCACCTTCCCTCACAATGGGTATTTCTTCATGGGTGATATATACCATTGACTAAATCATTTATTCCATATACACATTCACATAAGGAAATAAAATCCCTGGTTGATATTTTAGAACAAAATAGTATTTATCCACATCGTTGCCCTTGAAAAAAGTCAAGGAATGATTCTCAGTATAGAGATTTATATCCTTATCATGGTAACTAGTGTTAGATCTCTAAACAGAAAGCCAATTCATACCCAAAAGTGCCTCAAATTCATCCAAAGGGATTATGACAAGGTTCATTGGGATGTTCGCCAAAAAATATTTTATTGGGGATCTGATATATAATTTGGATACAATAATTTTCCCATTTTGTTCCCACAAATAACACTACTTCCATGATTTTTTGTGGTGTTTGAATAGTTCTACTGAACATTGGTGATATGAAGTAATTTTTTGAACCAGAATCAAAATGTATGTTTTTTTCCTAGAATGAATAAGTAGTATACCTGTCACCACATTGTTATCAAGATCAACCTTAGTGTATGTGATGATAATATCTATCCCTTTATACCTTGGAGGTTTTTGGTTGTCTCTAAATAACCTTGGCTGAGTGTATTGGTTTCATAAGTTCCCATGTTCCATGTAGTTGATTTAATTAACAATGTGAAGAGATATTATTATATAATTCCTCTCCTACAAAACATTAATGTGTTTCTCCCATTTCAATAACTAGCTTTGTACCCTTACTTCTCACACCTAATTCATTTACTCATTCTACTTATGAAATTTCTTGGGTTCATCTTTCAACACTTTTAAAAATTGGTATTTTGGAATTTTATAGGACCATTTGATTTATCCATCAAACCAAAATAATAAACCCAACATTTCAATTCTAATGCCAATGGTACCATTGAGAATAAATGATCTCCATTTAAACATTTAGGTCACTTCAAAAAATTTCATCATACATAAAAAATAATCTCATTTCTATGTCATTTCATATGTTAGGATTTATACCACCAATGAAGTAGTCATCCTTGCATTTGAGGCTAATGAAAAAACTAGAGGTGTATCATGCCCGTCTTGTGAAGTTTGACTCATATGCCCTGATAGATTTGTTAAATTTTTTAATTATGATAAGGATATAACTTTCAATTTTATGTCAATGAGTGTGATGAAGATATTAAAAATTCATTCCTCTCTAACTCATCAATCTCTTTCTTAGTCATTATACTCATTATCATTTTCATCCACTGGTTAACATCTCCCACTATAAAGTAAACAACTAGTATAACCTTGTCTTATTTAGAACATTGAATGATAGAGAAAATCTCTTTAATGTAGTTTCTCATTTCATCTATGATAATGGGATGACATTATCCATTGAAAGTAGATGGTATTTGACACCAAAAGGTCTCTATTGTATCTTATTCATTGTTTGGGATGTTTGGGTGATCCTCAAAATAATGATTTATATTCAATACCTATGTTATCTGAGAGATTATCATCATAATGTTATCGATCCCCTCTCACATTGGGTAAGGCATCTCATTGGGGTAGTCATCACATTTTCCTTCACATTTGTTGATTACCTAATTACTTATATTTCTAGCCATTGGCTTGAATAATAAGAAAATTAGGTATTATTATTTTTAAACTATTAAACACATAAATGTAAATACAATGAAATTAAATAGGTAACATATAAATTACATGTATTTTCTTAACTTATGATTTTTTATTCAAAATTGGATGTCCGTAATCTATATCCTAACATATATTATTTTGGAAATTTTTTCTCTTGGAATAATTGTTATTAATCATCTTATTAATTTACAAAATGATATCCCTTCATAGTTTCAAATTATATGTGTAGGAAATCCAATTGTAATGGGCCAGTTCCTTGTCAAGTCTAGCTCAACATGGTGTCTTCATCTTTTACCCCCATGTAGAAATGTTCCATAACCACATCCACTTATTGTATCTAGTCAAGGATTAATTTTCTTGATAAATCACTAAACTTATACATACCAATATTTGGGATTTTTTCATATACATATAATTAATCATAAGGATTTCATTAGAGTTTTCTAATCCTAATCCAAAAATAACTACAATTTTACTTTGATACCAACTATAAGAACCCATCTCTTTAATTAATTGTAATACATGATTTATTAAATAATATTACACATAATAAATCCTTGAATACCATGAATTATATTTTTTTTGAAAATTAGGTGCATTTAATAAATACTAATAATAGGAAAAAAATTTCATTATTGAAAACATCCTTAACATGCTCATACAAAAATTTTCATGGGAAAACCAAGGAACATAAATATGAATGAGATGAGGTATAAATCCTAGTAAGATAATTAATATGAAATGTTATGATTAAATTAATTCATGATAGATAATATAAATATCAATGGGTAATAAATAGAGTGAAAGTCATTAACATTAATAATGATTCATGATATATCATGATAATCATAATGGAAATATGGGAATTGTGGAGAAAACATAAAACAGTGAATCATAAACATTGGTCAAGGATAAAATAAAATAAATAATGATGGGAAAAGTCCAATAAATAAATTTGGATTACTCTTTTACCCAATGTGACATTTTATGAGACTAAAAATACCAAGTGTAATAGAGAGTTACATAATTCTTGGTGCACTAGTCGCTTTAATTTCATTCCCATTATCAAATTTTCTATATAGATTATAAAAAAATATATTCATTAATTATCATGATTTATTAAAAAATCTTTTAAAGTCGAATAAAAACACTTATATCACTAATAATAAGGTGTATGTTATTAAATGGGAACAACCTTGATAGAAATTTGGTATGGGTATTACAAAAACATTTTTTTTGGAATGTAACCCCACAATAAAATTCCTACCACATAATGGGGGAACATAATTGTTCATAGATATGATTAATGATAGAAAAAGCGGTATATAATAATTTATAAATCATAATGGGATATGGGGGTATTTTAAAAAATACACACCATAATTATAAACTGAATAGAAAAGGGCATAAAATAAAGAGGATTCTTGAATAAATTAGAGAATGAAAAGAACACTAACTTGAGGGTGTGATTCAAAATACATGTCAGGGGAATCTTGAGAGATTGAGGGAACCTAAGAGGACTCTAATGATAGTAGGAAAAATTATGTACATGCTACATGTAATTGTGTGATGAAAAATTGGTTCTTGTGTGGGTTTATGTATGAAATGAGTGATGATTTATATTGTATTTCACAAATATAGGTTCTAGACTCAATATAATAAAATAATCAAAATGATAAACATTACTATCCTATTTTCTGATAGTTTCATCCAAATGGGAGCTTTATTAATTATTTTATATTTACAAGGATCGATCTTAAAAAATAATACCCTTGTTGATGTGGAAGTGAGTCATAATCTCAAAGAAATTATTTTAAAGCCATAAAATATATTAATGGGTTTTTATGATACATAAAGGATTAATAAAATTGAAAAAATAAACATATAATCACATTATTTTAATTTCATGACATATAATTGGTTATGGATACACATTATAGTATTTATTACACAACTGTTGGATCATTCTAGTGTTGTAATACACATTATATATTTATACAATATTTAATTTTTACCCAAAAAATTTGACTATCACAAAAAATTATGAAAAAATCACCATTGTATAATTTATATGATACGATTCCAAAAATAATATTCATTTTCTGAAAATTATTTTATAAATATATGTATTTTCACTCTTAAAATAACAATTAATATTTATTTATAAATTATTGGTTTTTTTTATAAAAATAGTTTCTGATCCCTTATAGAAATTACATTTGACTTTATAAAAAATATATGATCATTAATATTTAATAAAAATTTTATAATAATAATATTTTATTAAAATATAATTTATTTCAATAATTTATTTATTTAACAAAATAAAAATCGTAATTGAAATTGAATACTAATTAAAAATAAAATTTGTTTTTTATTTTATAAAAACAAAAAACATTTATAAAGTAATGACAAGAAGAAAATATGAACATTATTCTGATGAAAACAAAATATACGTATTCATATTAATATGATGTTGATAAATATCCCTTTAATACACCAGAATTGTCCCCATGTGAATAGAGCATGATAGTGATGCATTCATCAGGTGCTTTGGCATACATGGTTTGAGTCATGATCTCGATGAGCATGAACATCTCATGTATATGGTTTGGCTCATGCTTAAGTAGTTTGATCTCATATTGGGAATCATATAGAAAAATATCAGTGATTTTATCTCTTTTGTAAGATCTATGAAATCAAATTCATTGGGTATGATTATTCTGGTTGAGGGAAACACAACCTTTATCTATATCAACTAGATTTGTTAAAACCCTATATTTACACTAATCGTTTGATCTGTGTTCAAAGGATATAATATTAATAGTGAAAATTTTTAATGGTTATTTAAATACCATATGAAATTATAAAACCAAATAAGTGCATGTGTTTACAAATAATAAAATACATAATAAGACATTTAATTTTATTTATAATGGGGGATATTTTTACAGGTTTTCGTCTCATTACAAGCGTTCTGCCTCAAGTTGGTTTTTCCTATATCAAAAATCAAAATGATAAATACTTCAACATTCCTCTTTTATTAGAACCTAAATATTTCAATATTTATTTTTCAATTTACATTACAACCATATCATCCCTGATTAATAACAATAAAAATAGATAACACAGTCTCTAGTAAATCATAGAGGTAACATGTATTATATATATATATATATCTAAAAATAATTTTATCACATAATAAAAAACATTGATTCATAAATTGAATCATATTCAAAAAATAAATAAATCTAATTTTCCCCATAATTTTATAAAAATTATAACATGGAATAATATTTTTAACCAGTATAATTAATAAATAAATGCAATAATATTCTTTAGAAACAAAATATCCTAAATAGAACAAAAAAATTAGTTTTAATGTACTATTATAAATAATTATTTCATAATTCTTATCAATTTTATTTATGGGGATAAACAGAATGGAATGATAAGATTTGAAAATTATAATTATAAATGGTAAGAAAATATCTCTTTACCTCACTTAAATCATAATTCTAAAACACACAATTATTAATTTTCTCCTATTATGATAATATTAATGATTAAAAATTTATATTATTGTATACCACGGAAATTATTTAAAGAATAAAAAACAATCTGCAACATGAGATGAACATTTTAAATAGAAAATAATGTTTCAAAAACATTCTATAAAATTTTCAAATGATTTATTTATCTACAACATGAAATATATCATTCATTCACAAGAATATTTCATTACAATTATAGCATATGATAAATTAACTCTTTCCTTAAATATTTAAATGATAATTTTTTAATATACTTTATATTAATTTCTTACATTATTAACATTTTGAATTTATCAATTATCAAAAAAAATTATTTATGTGAATATTTTATAGATTTTTATTTAACTATTATTAATTGATTTAATTTATACAAAGAAGCAGGCACATGTTTAGTCCAAATTTACAAAGTATTGAAATAAAGAGAAGTCATAGATCCTATACATGGTATTTATTTTCCATGTCATTTCACCCAAAACTGTTGGGAGAGATGTAATTATTTTTATTGGAAACATGTGATTTGAACATTAGATATAATATTGGATCAACTACAGATGGATTTTAAAGACATTATAGTATTTCTTGAAATTACTTAGACTTAATATATAAGAATGACCTGAATAGGGAAGATTTAGTATTTTAGAATACAAAGTTACTATATACACATTGATTTTTTTTAATTTAATTCAAATTTAATTTAATTTCTTAAAACACTCATTTAAATCTTCCAAATTTTAGGAAGTTTGAACACCATATTAAAAACACATAACCAATACCTAAAACACTTATTTCCAAAATTAATTTATTCATTGATGTAGAAAATATATTATAGGAGGTTCCAAGAAGGAAAATTTGGTTTTAGTGAAATTTTCTTCTACTCATACATACCACACTAGAACTACCTAAGTGTAATATAGTTTTACACTTGAACATATGATTACCCTTATATAGTTATAAGAATATCATAATAACCCTTATATGAGACCCAAATGAGCCTTGTGCAAGCTATGGAAGATCAGTTTTACACTTTAAAAAGTAAATTGATGAACGTTTTTTGAGATACAAATCACCCTTACCCGATAATGGAAAAGGAGGGTTGATCCTTATGTGACTCCACCCACATAAGAATATCCTTACAAAACCATTAGGATTTATTTTGTACATTTACGCAAATATGTGATACATTAACACATTTTAACAAAATATCTATTAACCATTTCCGAGGTAGTATAAACATTCCTTTTCTACTATGTACTTAATAATGATGATATTTTACATTTATAAAGGATTTAGAAACATACCCATATCACTATAAATATCATAGAAAATAGATGATACACTTTAAAATAATCATGGTCATGCATAAGGGTAAGAATATCCTCAATGATATTATAATTTTATATTTCATAGTATTTTAATAATTTTGATAAGACATAATTATCACTTAGAAATTACTAAAATAAATTACAATCACATTAAATACATCAAAATTAAATTTAAAATTATCATTTTTTGAATTTTAATTACATACATAATTAAAAAAACCATTTTAAAACATCATTATAATTTAAAATTTATATTTGAAATGAAAAATAAATATCTGGAATTTCTTAAGAACCATTAGAATCCTTAGAACATCAAATGAGATAATTAGAAAAATCTAGTACCATAGATTAGATGGCTCTAAATCAATTATCATCCTCAATTATTAAAACAGAACCATGAGTGAGAAGAAGAAATAGGGAATATTTTACCCAACCAACATAAACATCTCGAGGTTATCAATATATTTGGAAAAAAACAACCACTAGATAAATAGTGTCTATATATACAATACATATTAAAGTAATATATCAAGGGAGTTACCTCCCTAAGAGATGACAATGAATATATAATATGTGGAATAAATAGAAGAATCATTCTCACATAATCTCATCAAACATAAAAAATATAACCAAAATAAATCTATCATGTAAATCATATCCAATCATAAAATAATAAAATTAAAAAACCATTCTAATAAACCATTTTGAATACAAGTGATTAACATTGATAAACCAAAAGGGCATAAACATTTATTTGGTAGAAAACACATTTATCTCAATTGTTTAAATAATTTTACTTATTTATGCCCTCAATTAAAAATATCATCATTATTAATTATTGTTTATTTATCTGTTAATCATAATCTATATCATTCTAGACAAATCATTCTTATCTAGTCATAAAAAAGTGTATATTATCTTACTTGAAAGATAATTTATTAGAATATTTAGATATGGTATGTGAAAAAGTTCATTATTCCATGTTTTTTGATGATATAAAAACATAATCATTGTTTTAAAAAATATTTCTTTATTTTTGGAGACGTGTCAAAACATTACACATTAAAAATCATCATATTTCAAAAGCATCTAATAAAATATTTCACCATGTCTCTATGTTTATAAAATATATGTAAATAAATATTCAAATGAAAATACATAGTAACACTTGTTGATAATATGTTATTTATAAAAAAATTATTTGAGAAAATACTTTGAATGAAATTTCAATACCAATTTGAAAATAAATTCATGCCTAATAGAAGAATTAAAATTTTTTATGTAAGAAAACTTGTTTTTAAAAAATAAATTAATCCAGCAGTGTCAAAGTGAATATTATTATATATAATGAAAAAAATTAAAGGATCAATAATTAAATGAAAATATTTCTTTTCAAAAAATATTTCATTTTAACAATGTTTTTCCAAGACAAACGACATACATAAGAAAATTAAATGATTTCACGAATTTCTTTTTATCAATCTATCATAGATTTATCATACTCTTTATAAATTTAACATTATTAAATATAACTTCCAAAACATATAGATTAAAAATTTAACATATGAAATATATTATAGACAAACCATGAAGTGTAAAAAAATATACCTTATCCAGCCTGATAATTATTCCATGTTTGTTAACACATCTTTATTCACTATGGGAACACTCGTGAAAAAGGTAAAAATGACATAATGTACTAATTTCCGTTTTCTATTTACCACAATTGAATTCCATTACATTAAAAGTTCTAATAAATTTTCCATAACATTTATCAATGATCACATTCACCAAGATCTATTGATATCCTACAAACATACAAATCAAAATATCTCATTCAATATACCAAGGAATTAGTATCTTTGGGTTTAAATTACTCACCCATAAGATTTTAAATGTGTCATGACATCAAACATCATGATGGGGGGAAGTGTCCCATATATTTATATGATCATGGATATAAAATATATAAATTGTGTGATAGAAATATCTATAGAGGATATAATCACACTAGGACAAAACCATATCATAATTGTGGTCACATGCATAACCCACAACATACATGAATTTAATTCAAAATAGAGAGGATAATTCATCCAAAAATATAGAGAAATAAGTTAAAGAAAGATTACAATATTATAATTTCCTTAACCAGGTCCTATATCTTCCTGATTAATGGAATAATATACTTGTTATAGCAATTTAAGTCGTAGAATTTCCCCATCCCATAGAAAAAATCTACACCACACCCAACCCGAGACAATAGAATAGGATGAAAAAAATGACAGCAACCCATCCCATATACTAAAAAATTTACAAAGGATAGATTATTAGTATGATATAAATAATTAAAGGGAAACATGTTCCCCATACCAAATATCTATCTAAACACTAATTCTAATTTATGATTAATGCCTACAATATCTAAATAAAATAAGGAGTGGGTTACAAAATAAAGGTTTAAAGTGATACAAATCATTACATATTAAATATTTATTAGAAAGGTTTTAATTTAATGAATGATGATATTTCCTTACACTCAATATAATGGGTTAATAATCAAATATTGACAATAATTCTAGTTATTCACATTGTGGGGAAAAAATAAAATTTTTTCTATTTCAAGGGAAATTTCAAAATTCCCACTATATAACAAAAGTGGACACTAGAAATACCATTATAGAGAGAAAACATAACAATCTAGGATGCAAAAAATCTTTGAGTCAAAGAGATAATATCATCCTAGAAATATCCCCAAGACATCCTCTATATAATACTTGTACCATTGAAACCCTCAAATAATAGAATCCATTATTGTTCAGCATTCCCAAACAACATTGTCATATGAAAAGAGACCTAGTTCACTATTAGAGAAGGTTTCATCTGATGGGTATCACCCCCTCCTCCAAAAAAACCTCTATCATATAATCAAAAATATATATTTAATAATTCTTCATACTCTTGGAATAAAACACTCAGAGTGTTTTTCTCGGGGCATTGGTGTTATTTTCATCCCATATTTTATTATTTAGGTTCACATCTTGTCAAAATACATTTATAGGATCTTGAAAAGGATATATACATAGAGACACTCATATATATATAAAATATTAGGGACTCTGCACCCAAGATAATAATTATATATTTTTAATTATTAACATTATTTTAATCTTTTTCCCATTATCTATCCATTCATGGCATAAGTGCATACATTTATGATGAATTATCATTTTCTAGGTATCTACCCCATAGGTATCACCACATGACTTATCATGTCAATTATAAGAGATATTCCATGCATCAGATCACAAGGGATCCCAAAATATTATTTCTTACCCAATCTCCCATATTTACAGCACGTACAAAGTCTTGTTGAAATTATTTCTCTACCAACAATTTTATCCTCACTATTATCTATCTCCAAAATTCATATAATTTGTCAATCATTACCATTAATACATATATTTCATGAATCACACCCCCAATGGTACACCTCATGGGTCAACAATGAGAGGATAGATATAATTATACTTGAAGATCATATCCAATAAGACTGGAGTTGGGGACTATCACCAAGGTATGGCTTACAAAAAATGGGAGAAATTTTCTTATGATATATGAGAAGTAAGAGATAACATGAGATAAACCTATAAAATACTCCTATTCCTAAAAAATAATATTAAATCAATGAAAATTATCAGAATGTAATGAAATTCAATTTAAACAACTAAATACTCTAGAAAAATTCCTTAATAGTTACCAAGATTCTCCATCATATACAGATCAAATCCTGAAACTAAAAATGTTCACTTTGATCAACAACTATATATCACTAATGATCAAAAAATTATACATTATTAGGTTCAATTTAACAAGTATAATCAGTATCATCCACCCTATAACCACTCATACAAAATTTAAAATAATCTTACCAAATTCCAATGTGTACACAAAAAAACTAACTAATCACCAAAATATGTGTATTATTATTCTCCCATCTTTATCATGTATTAATCACAAAAATTCATAATAAGGTAGAAATAAAATATCCAAATAAATATCAAATCACGGTTCCCTATAATAGTATTCCCACATGGGTCCCAATCTACCCCAACATCGCATGTCTTGAGAAATATCTCTCCAAAATCGTACATGAAAACACCTTGGATAATGTAATCCATAACAATGAATCCTCGGATAATGTATCATTCTCCTCATACATATCAACATCACATTCACCCAAACAAATCCATAAATAGTAAATGAGTTGTTTCTAGGATTCATTAAATACCTTACATCATGTATTATACATCAATAAATAGGTAACCCATACATTACATATCTATAATAACCATTAGTAAACTATATGAAGAGATATACAGGTTTGAAATAATTACAGGCCATTATAAATCTATACACAAATATATTGGGAATGATAACCACCATTCATACCTACATATAAAACTAATAGGGGAATATAGTGAGGTTATTAGGAGTTTTAAACCATCAGATCCTCACCAACTTGGATGTTGGGGAAAATATAAATAAGAATCCATTATGTGATAGTCATCTTATTGACTTGGGTGTGGTAGATTATGAAAAAAAATCTTTTACAATATATTGGCCACAAAAAAAACTATGGGAAAAATAATATCCTTAAACATAGCTACTACTATTGTCACATAGGACACCAAGCTACCACTAATAAGGCCTAAATATCAAATTCATAAAGCATCAATCACAACATTACTAGAATATTATTCAAATAAATAATTTTATTTCATATTATTTTCCAATATTATGAATTTAATATTTTGAACCATGTATTGAAAAAATGATTAATTCACTATATTTATCCAAAATTATATTATAATAATAAAAAAAATTAAGAACTAATACCTTTCTTTAATTAAAGATTCTCTATTTTTATAAGATTTCAAGTATGCTGTGAAATAACTCAATCTTCAAAATAATAAGTTCAATTGTATTGAAAAGTATCAAATAGATTCATGCTGTTAGAAATAGATTATATAAAAACATCCATACATCAGGTTGTTAAATAATATTATTCACTATCAAATAGGAATCCAATCATTCATCACAACAATAATAGTAAATATTAACTTAGACAGGTTCTATTAGCCTCGATATTATCCCAAACACCACAATACATTATATCGCATATTTCATAACATAAAATTATCATGATCATAACTAAAACCTCATTCCACTATCATATCCTTTGGAAACTAACCCATATCATCACTATGTCAGACACCCCATGCCCCCACCATAGCACTAGGCATCCCCACCAATACCTTCACCATAACTGAAAAACCATTCCTCCATCATATCCATGGGAATTCCTAACCATTTCTCAAACTTCATAATGTTAAAATAGAGTCATATAAAGGATATAAATTCATAGATAATTAATATATATTTAAATGTATTATTCAAAACATAATATTAAAGAAAACTATAAAAAAAGGTATTCCATATGTTATCAAAAAATAATTAGCCTCTATCATCCCTAAATTAATTATTAATGAAACCATTAAATTAACATAACCATATTAAATGACTTTATTAATATTTAATAAACACTTGAATATTTGGGAGAAAATATTTAATTAGAAATACTATTTACATCATCTGGTGTTCTTTTGTATGTTACTATTTCACATATCAACATTATCAATAATAATTTTTTCACGATTTTTATTTTATTATAATAAATTATTTAACAAATATCTTATTATTATTTAATTTCCCCAAAATTAAACCATTCTATAAAACAAAACTAAACATAGAACAAAATCCCATAATTCTTAGAGGTAACAAGTAATATATATATATCTCAAAGGAATGCAATCTCACATCCTAAAATATTCATTCATAAATTTAAATATATTCACATATTAAAAATAATATGGTTCATTGAATATAATTTGAATATTTAAATTGAAGATGTTATACTCAAAAAAATATACTTATTTTACATATATAATAATAATTTTTTAGAAACATAATATAGTGAGTAACAAATGCTCAAAACTTCTTTTCAATATCCTAATATATATAATTATAAAATATTCTTCAAAAAGATTTGTAGCACCATGGTATTACATCATTTGAAAATATTAGAGGTTGTATTTGATCATCTCCTTCTCTCATTTATATTATTTTTAGGAAAAATATGATTAATCTATAACATTAAATTATCTAAATGCCACTATTTTTTTAATCTTACATATCAACAAATTATGATTTAATATCATCTAGTAATTCATTGAAGAAGAAAATTAATAATATATAACATGTGTTTGTTATTTTAATTTGAAAATAACATTTCTAAAATATTATAATATTACTTTTAAAGAATTATATTTCTACAACTTGTAATAAATATTTAACTCACATGATTATTTTAGGATAATTTTCACATAATCTTTATTCTATCTTTCTTTAAATATTTTTATAATAATCCATTATCAATATTTCATATAATTTTTTTGATCATCAAAATACATATTTTAAAAAATAACATGCAAACATCACCATGTGATTATTATTATGCTTTTCAATTAATTATAGTAAATCTCATAAATTAAATCAAAGAAGTTAAGGAATATTTAGCCAATATTTTCCAAGTATAAAAATATTTATATGTTGAATGTCCCCTACATGATATTTTTTTCCATTATTAAAAAAACTAAACTAAAATATAGATGTAGATAGAGAAAGAGTGATATAGGTAATTCAAAACCTTGGAAACACATAAATAATGCATGAGGAAGAATTGTAGATCAATTATAGAATGATTATCAAGACTTGAGTAGAGGATATGAAAGAATCTCAACTATATAATGGATAATGTAAAAAATAGGGAAGATCTTGCATTTTATAATACATAGATATAGTGTCCATGTAAAAAATCATTTCTTATTATATACATATTAAAATTATTTCTATAATAGAGTCATTTAAGTCATTTATATTTAATGAAGTAAAAGAGATTGCATTAAAACTATTCAGAAATACATTAATAATGTATCTACATAATGAAATCCATAGGATATTCAAAATTTGTCATTGGAGGTTCTAGGAAAAGAAAAATGGGTTCTAGGAAATTTTATTCTAACTATATATTACACCATAATGATGTAAAAGGGTAATATGGTATAACACTTACATATCTGATTACCCTTATTCAGGTATTGAAATCTCTCTATGACCCGTATATAACACTTAGATGGTCGTTACACTCACTGAGGAAACATGATTATTCCCTTATGAAGCTTAATATATGTCCCTTTCATGAGATACACATCACTCTTATTTAATAAGGGAAAATTTGATTCCACCTTTATATGACTCTACACTCATGTGAATAACCTTATAAAACCTTTAGTATTTTTGTGCTACATTTACAAAACTTGGGATTACCTTTTAAAAATGCATAGAAACATCTAAATTCTTTTATGTTGGGTCTTTAAAAATCCCCCTACCTTTACAAAATCCATTAAAAGGCTCTCAATCATTTACAGGTGCTTTGATAACTGACTATACCCTTGTAAAACTCATTGATAATAGGTGTTACCCTTACACGAAAGCATGGTCATGTGTAAGGGTAAAAATAACCGTAAAAATATTAAATTTTCATTTTAAAAAACATATAAATGACTATGAAAAGTATTTATCATCACATCAAAAAAATTAAAAATTGCACTAAATCAAATTAAAAATATATAAATTAAATCCCAAATAAATATTTAAAAAATTGAAATTACATCCAAAATTTTTGAAACCATTTTACTAAATAATAATAAATAATAAATTTATTTTTAAAATCACTTCTAAAACTATGAAATTGATCTAGAACCACAAGACACCCTAGAAATACAATTTATATGAATTCAAAAATGAGGACCCTCATAATGAACATCTGATGTAGAAATGTGTTAATAATATCATCAAATATCGTTTTGTTGGATATTTTTATGGGAACCACCAATTCATTAGTCTAAGAGGATCGATGGATTTAAATAATCTTCTCAAAAATCCATGTAAAATAAAATATTGACAATAATAAATATAAAATGTAGTGAAAAAATCACATGAACAAAAAATGTACTCCCCACATTATCTTATAAATCATATAAAAAATTTATTCCATCAACAAAATAAGAAAAAAACAAGAATAAAAAAACTAAAAAACAATATTCAGGTTCTTGCTGACACATTTACAACTACATGAAATTCCAAAAATAAGTGCAGAAAAATATTAAAATTTATTAACTAAAATTCAATTATAAACATCATATTCAATTGAATCATATATTAATATCATAATTTAGGAAAATAGGAAAAAATTACCAAAAGGAAACCATAATTATAGGTTCATAATCCAATTTTCATACATTAATGGGGATGAGACACTAAGGTTCCAATATAAAATATAATGAGTAAATAAACATAAGCAAAAATGAACAAGACTAAATAAAAGGAATAAACAATGAAACTATTTAAAGGCCTATTTTTTCACAATGAGGACTCGTGATAAAACCAAAATGATATAGGTTCATACACCATACCACATGGATGAGATCCATCAATACCACCAATAATAACATTGGACATGAAAAATTTCAGGACCACATGAATTATAAATAAACAAATAAAAGACCAATATCCACTTATAGGGGCTTGGTATCACTTATTTATCATTTATGGGGAACCTACACATAACCAGTGTAACCAGATATCCTTGAGAACATCATTCTGCATCTTTTTTATCTTCCTTTATGTACTTGAATATGAAGAGACACCATAATCCCATATGATTAAATCAATAAAACTAGGTATGGTAACATATGGTCTTCTAAAATCCCACTTCTTTAATGGTGATCTAGTTAAATTCCCACCACATTCCTCCTTTACAACTCCCTAAAACCAAATCTAGTAGCCCTAAAACTGATCACCCCTGAAATCACCCATGATAACCTGGAGTAGCATGCATACCAAAGGGATGATAAAAGATCTATTAAGGTTTATTGATACTATAAAATATATTTTACATAATGTTAATATTTCATTCACATGAGAAGGGCTTGAAATCATATCAAAATAATCCCAGAACAAGATAGACATGGAACGTAATGAAAATTACAGTAAATCATAGTGGTGAGATTATTGGATTATGATATAAGGAAAGGAGTTGATCCAATTTTTGTTTGTGAAAGAAAAAAATAGAAACTGAGAAGAAACATAATAACATATCAATTAAACAAATTATGCAATTTATTATTCAAAAAATGGTAAATAAATTCGCAAATATCCACCATGAATATAAAATGAAAATCTCTAAAACCCTAAATTTCCTTGAAAATTTTTGACCAATAATTTTTTTTTTCAAAAAAGTTGAAGTCATACTTAATTTTCACAGTATATCGGTGTGTCCTATCTTTTCATTACATGGACACACACAAGAATAAATTCAATGACATATATTACTAAAACATAAAACATTCTTAGAATAACATTATGAATTAATAAAAAATCTTAAAAATTCATACGTTCAATTACATATTCTTCTAATCATCACATTACTATTCTAAAGAAAAATTTATAACATCATAATTTTGTTCATCTCACTTACACAATCAAAAATACATCTAAAGATTCATTACTATTCTAAAAATATTTTAAAACATAGAATATTCCATTACATGGTATGGAGAAGCTGAAAACATGAAATAATTACAATGAAATATCAATGAAAAAAAGAAAAAAAGTTAAAAAAGGCTTTGATCATCACATTAACCTAGTCACTCCCCCTAAATCCACATTAGATCATCCAGCACCACTGATCATCTATGAGTTCGATATAAAAAACATCCCCATGAAGGATACTAAAACAAAATTTATATAGTTATCGGGCCTTTCAAATCTATTTCTGAGAAAGAGGTTATCTCTAATCAACACTTAGACCAGTTCAATTCCGACAATAATCCTCAGTGTGTCCAATTAATACACATCTCCACTGAAATGGATACTCCATCAAAAAATTGGTACCCTAATTAATAACTCTGGGATTTCAATGTGAACTCTTAAAATATAGGAATAATATGTAGATAATACCTTAGAAACACCTAACCTACTCTCAACCATACTTATACTAGGAAAACATGTATAAAAGCTACCAAAACGCTAAAATTAAAACAATAATGAACATAGAGACATGAAAAGAAATTTATATTTTTCAATCAATATGAATAGAAATCAAAAGCCGCATAACAAAACAAATACATGAACATGCTAATCAAGGAATTAAACAATAATTTTGTAAAATTAATTCAATAAAACATATTACAATGGTATCAAAACTATATATTATAAAAAAATTCCAAATTTCCTCAGATACTAATTGTTGGGTTCTATGTTAATCTTATGTCCCTATTGAACATCCTAATAGGATCGTTGGATTTAATTAATCTTCCCAAATATTTCAAAGATAAACAACATGCTAATATTTCTCAGAAAATGAAGTGAAAACATTAAACGATCAATCATTTAACTCTTAACAGTATCTTATAAATAATATAAAAAATTATTCCATAAAAATGGAATAAAACAAATATAATAAAAATAATGACAATACGAAATTATGGTTCATGATGTTAAATTTATTATAGCATCAATTATAAAATAGAATAAACAGAAAATTTAAATTTAATAACTCAAAATAAATCATATCTCTTAGAATCATTGGTAGTGTTTGTCAATAAAAATAGGTTATTAATAGTTGTAATGAAATCCTAAAATGACAAAAAAAATATTTCACTCCACAATTGGATTATGTGCCTGGGGAATTGGGACCAAGTTCAACTATGAAATATATATAGTACAAAGTGACCCTAAAATAATGAATATGACCAAATAAATGGAATATATAATGAAACTACCCGATGGATGGGTTATGAAACCCCCATAACCCAAGCGGAATCAAAGCCATTGGAGAGTCATATACCACGTACTGTAGAAAAAATTAATCAACACCACAAAAAAGAAATGAAGAAACAATCAATTCAAATCCATTAAGAATTAAAATGGGACAAGAAATGGATAAAACCCCCCTAATAATGATTTGTCTCAACACTTTTCAATTATGGAGAGACTCTACGCAACTGGGGTTTCATTGTGTTTTCAATATCATACTATACCATCCTATATCATCACATAGGTACATGTAACACCAAGAAACACCAGTATCTCATTAGATATACTCACCATGCATTGAAGATGATCTCCTCTAGTCCTTTATTATCCTATTACATCAACAATGATCAAGGTTCTTTCATGTTGTGGTCCACATACAGACCTCACTTCCACTAAATCAAAAACTCCCAAAACTGACCACCTATGAAAACATATGTTCCTTAATAGATAAATTCATACATGAAAATGATGATATTTGATCCATGGAAGGATAACTATACCTAATAATTTATCATGAATTTTTGAAAAATCACAGCCACATGAATAAATCATAAAACCACATCATCCAATGTATCAAAAAAACTGGTGATGTCACACAGTGGAAGTGATGGGACATCCAAGGGGATAAGATCAAACCAAAAGATAAGGTATGAAAAATGCCCATATGTGTATCATGAAGGTGATAAATTAATGAAATGATGTCCAAAATTAAATTTTCAATTAAATATATAACACAAATAATGTTTCAACAAATAGATGAAAAATTCATATAATAGAATGGCCTTGATCCCGTAACAAATCCCTTATGAATTTTTATAAGAAAATTAATAATAAAAACCTAATATATTATATATATAAAACCAGATAACAATATATATGATAAATATTATAATTTTTTTTAAAATAGAACAATTCTGATTTATAAATTTAGACATATCATAATCCTAAATTCTGATAAAATAAAATCATAACATTCCACAATCTAAAAATATAATATCAAAATAAATAAAATCATAAGATTTTTCTAAATTAAACAATTTCAAGATATGTAACATAAATATTTAATTGATATAATGTTTTTCTTGAGTCACAGTCTGGATGCTATCACTTATCTCCATAGAGGCATATAGTTCCAATCCTATGATAATGCGATGCAATAATTGATTTTTAGATATACTTTGTTGCACAAGTATTTTCTTGGAGAATCCAGTATAAGATTTCACTTTACCTCTTTCTATAATGTACAAATCATATTTTTATTGTTCTTTTCTATGAAGTTATCTGATAGGCTATATTATGTTCGTACTGCATCATACAGTATTCAGGACATATGGCATAGATATTATGATTCAATAATAACTATTAAAGGTGATGGGTATAAAAATGATATTTTATTTCATGGAGAATAATGATTTCATGAATTTCACCCACACACTCCTCCATTTTTGTCTTTCTTGTAGCTCTCAAGGCACATAAAATTGAAATATGCTCTCTATATTTTTTTGGATGGTGAATGATTCCAGTCAAGGCCACCATTTATATCTATGTATAATTAATTACATTTTATGAAAATGAATTTTCCTTATTTAATAAGCTGATTTTTATAAAAACAAAATCAATGTATATTAGTTAAATTTAATCCATTATATTCATACAGAATATATTAAATGAATATTTCATCTAGAAGAACTAATACATGTCCCTTATATAGTTAAAATCCACTATATCATCTATAAAAATCTCAATTCTACAATGATTTAACATGTTTAGCATGTATTATGGGTTATCCTTTATGTGGATATTCACAAGTCACAACTGATATCGATCCATTACATTTCTTATCCAATGATAGTGACCATCTATCAAAATTTTATAGGAATGATATATAGAGTTATTTATCATGTTAAAATCAATTTTACTATCATAATGACCCTTGTAATCCTATTTTTGGAAACCTATACCAAGGATACAATGCTTTGGCCACAACATCTCTTTGTATGTCTCTTTAGTTTCCATGTACTCTTCTTCTATAATTGATAAAGGGTCATAATTTTCAAACCTTGAATACCATCATATAGATCATCATCCAAAAATATTATTTTCATCATGATGTCTACTTCCTATTTTAAGGATATCCATCCAAATCTACATCAATATATCCCTCCAACAAATGACTAACTCCCCCACATAACAGTCATATTTTCGATTTACATTTAAGATAACTCTTAATCCTCTTGAGTGAATCCCTTTTTGAATTTCTGAAATTGTATATAAATCACCTTATATTCAATATTTCATAGGAAATATTAGAAATCATTCATAACATTGTATACATCATGATTATAATCATTGTAGACTGTGGTGTCATCTCTGTCACCTCAATTTCTTCCTTGGAAAATGAATTTGAAATATTCATCAACTTTATGTGACAGATTATATCAATTTTCACAAGTTTACCTTTATATATGTTGAAATGTTATATACCACATCCTACTTCAGTAACGAGTGACCTGCATCATAATGATCTGTTAAGACACACCCATGTCATTCCTATTAAAATACATTTATTAATACTTTTTCAACTGATTGATCTTCACTTCATACTGGCCAATGTAAATTTATTCATAAAACAATTAGAGAAAAACAATATTATTTTATGAAAATATTTAATTGTAAACATACTATTGTTCCTATGTTCACATGTATCCATGAATCTCGAAGAATGATTCAAAAATATTATAAAACTATCTAAGATATTTTTTTATCCTATAAAATAACTTCCTTGATTTTTATATTTTGTTTTATTCTATAAAAACCCTCAAAATAATTTGGATAATACATTATGATCTTCTTATATTAGTCTCCATGAAGAAAATATAACTTTATAACCATCTTTTCATGCTCTAGGTCTAAGCTACACACCAATCAGAAAAAATACTCATATTTAGTCCATTTTCAAATAGAGTGAAAAATTGTCATGAAAATCAACTCATTTCTTCAGAAATGATTTTATGTCCACTAATTGAGATTTAATATTGAACTCATTTATGATGTTATCCATATCCTATCTAAACACCCATTTGTTGGTTAGTTCCTTCAATATTTTGGTTGTTTATGCTAAGTCATATGTTTGGTTCTTCATCAATTATTGCATCTCATCCTCTATGTCATTATTCCAAATGATTTTTTCATGATGAGACACTTCTTCCTAGTAACATTATATTTTCTAACCATTATTCAATGATATATATACCAAATAGATATATATTTTTGATTAAATAATTCATCATGAAGATCCTTAAACTAATGTAATGTTATTTTTGAATGTCTCTACATCACCTAGATCCATTAATGGTATTGAAACTTCATGTCAATAGTATTTTTTCTGTCCCATGTTAACATCATCCTCCACTAATTCAATGTCTAGAGCTGATTTATCTTTTTACATCATGCCCACTTTTGTGATAGGTGGTGCAGGAAAAAATATTGGCAAGGAATTTCTTCCTCGACACTACCACTCCAGGAAATTCTAGGATTTTTAATGTCCTTGACATTATTGTTCACATGGAACATGACATATCTAATTCGAATCACATTATTCAATTTCTGATCCCATTAATTGGTTTAAAATTCCTCATATCGATATTAGATAATGATTGATGCAGTATATCTACAATCTAACATTTTTCTATTATATTTATATAAATTTATGAAATCCAAACATCCAAATTATCATAAATGAGAGTAAGGGGATGTTTTCCAGAACATCTCTTATTTGGAATCTAAAAATATAGGGGATCCATTGGTGATATGTTGATTAAGTATCATGAAACTCAAATGTATTCTATCCATAATGGATTATAAAGGTTATACAAACTCATCATACTTATGAACTTCTCTAAGAAAGTTTATTTCATCCTTTCTACAATATCGTTGTCTTATATGGTTCAGAAAACCATCCTCTCTTGTAAAATTCAATATCTACTATAATTTGCATAAAACACTCTGGGTGTGTGCTCTCCTCAATTTTACAAATGAATTAACTTATGTTGGATTATATTCCATGCTTTACCATGGTGTAGAACATTTTTGAGTAGTACATCACATGGTCATCCATTAACATGAAGAACACCCACACCTTTTGAGACGAAGTTCAATAATTGTATGGAAATACTTTTTAACTCTTAGTGAATCCACCTCAGTGGGATCACATACCCTAGTGTGCACTAGATCTATTAACTCTAATCTAATTGATGAAGCAGTATTGGATAATAATCTATATTACATCTCATACAAGAATTATTTTCATGGATCGAGTGGTGAATCCCTACCAACACTTATGTAAATATTCTTAAGCATGGTATATATTTATCATTAACTCATGTGGATGTGTATCCATTGTTAAAAATGGTATAAAATATGAAATTCCACCATATATAGGGTTCCTAGACAAATAATCTCATGAACTTTCTAAAACATACCACTTATCTGTCCACAAGCAATGATGATTTCCCTTCATCATTTCCATTCACATTTGTTAAAGATGTTGTTATAGTCCAGCCTATCAAAGGATATTAATGATAAATGAATGATTCAATGTTTATAAACATGTTGAGATTCCATCCGGGTGATTTTGTGGCCAACATTAATCTTTAATTGAATATGACCCTTTCCAATAATCATTTTTATATTGTTGTTCCCAATATCGATAAAACCAGTGTCACTGGATTGTTAAGTAATTAAAAGCTAATGAATCTAGGTTATATGGTAAGATGTAATATTATAGACTAAAATTTATGTGACTTATCATATTGTTTTAAATCAAGTTAATTATTTACTACTGATATAAAGAACAACTTCATTGATGACGACCATGTGTGAGAATCCATTTCTTCTTTTTTAGGTTACTACCTTGTCATTTTTTCGGTATTAAATTTCAAAAATTCTTATTCAATGCTCCCTTCGTGTTACAATTTTATAATTTTTTTATTCTCCTCCTACTATCAAGGGACTTTCCTCTACTATGTCTTTGACCACTGTTTCATTCCCCTAGACCAAATCCTTGTCTTCCCCTTCTCTTATCATGGACAGGAGCCTGGGTGAGGTTGTGACTAACATCCTTCATTCTTGACTCTTTGTTGAATAATTCCTCCATTACCATTACCAAGGAATAATTTCCTCTCAGTGCTTTGTAACTGAGGAAGACCACAAGTTTACACTGAACAACAAAAATTGTTGATGTTAAATGGTTTTACTAACCTTTATCATTTTCAGTCTTAATATGAAACACTATATAATTCACCAGGCTCTGGAAATTGCAGGTATGTTCATATATAAATCTCCCACTTTGTAGTCAACGATTAGTCAACTATTTTAATAGTAGAATCATTTTTTCAGTGATATTTGATAGGAATGTATTTTAAAAAAGTCATCTAAAGTTCTTATATTCAATCCTTCATGGAAATGTGGTGGTTGACCCTGTGATTGATCCTTTGTTATATTTGGATGTCCATATTATTTATTTGTTTCTAACATTCATATTCCTTGGTCGAATCTATTTTGACACCCTTAATCTCAATTTGGTAAAATATATCTCTATAATTAGTGTTATATTCCATTTAGGACTTCCAAGTACATTTTTTTGAGTAAGTGCACAAGATTATCCCGCCTATGGATGGTACCTAAATTAAATTTAATTATTTAACAAATTCTGAATTTTTTTGATAAAATAGAGTATATATTTGGGTCTATAGTGGTTAAAAAATTTGGAATAGACTCTTATATGATCCATATATGACCTATATTGATCAATATGTTATCAGATGTTATCAATAGATTTGATTTATTAAAAATGTGACACATAGAGCACTGACCAGGAAACACACTTGAAAAGTCGTCGGCACCAGAAAAGTATCATCTCACTATATATTCTATTGAAGTTGGTTCCCTTGAACCAACATCTTTTTTAATTTATTATAAATTTGAAAAACATTTATGAATATTAATAAACTACTTATCATATCATGATAGTTATTCTTCATGACATAGTATATTATAATGTCCCTGAAGTAGCTGTCACAATAAAAGAAAATAGTCATTCCATGCAATGTTGAGAACCTCAAAGTGCATCAACACTATTCTTAAATGTATGTTCTATAGCTGGTTTATATTATATTAAGGAAATATATTATATATGATATCATATATGGAGACTCATACGACTATGAGGAATCTTCTCAAGGTATACGACCTTGGTAATGTCTAGTTTGGTATTATGAGAACGAGACCCGCTAGTTGGAAATCCAAGTTTATATGTGTCCTTGGATGTTCCAATATGTGGATATTTGTGTTGGTCATTACAAATTATTAATACTATTTATTATTATTATGAGTCATATACTTTTAGTTACAGATGAAAAACGAGGAAAAAAATGTTCACGATGAGGTAGGATGTGTTGGGTGTGTCATTAATAATATTTCATTATTGAATAATGTGGGAAAGTATTTATCCCTTTTTTTCCTTAAAAATTTTAATTTATCAGGAATTTTATTTAAATTATATATAAATAATAAACCCATAACCATTGTGTTCAATATGAATGTTTTAATTCTAGAATGAAAACTAAAGAGACACCGAGAAAATAGTTTGATGGTACTGGAATGCAACCTACTTGATTTAAGATATTATGATAGAGGGATTACATTAAATTTTATATATCTATAAAATGAATTATTTAATTTTTGTATTATTTTGTTTCTCTATGTGTACCATGGCATGTTTGTAGACATTATCCTTGGACTTGAGGCTGCTTCGCCAAATGCCATTGAGAAAGAGGCCTAGAGGGTCACATACTAAGTGTATCCATAATCACAGTTAAATAATATGTCATTATTTTTTATTTAACAGGTTGAATAAATATTATTCTTGCATTTGGTTTAATATATATTAATGTTTTATTGATTTAATTTATCCAATCACCTGTTATTAGAGAGAATATAATATTAGTAGAATGTTTAGTAAATTTTTATATTATATTTAGGTAATGTAATGTTTATTTATTTATTATTGAATAATGAAGTGACATTTATTGAATACGTAATTATACATTTTTCATGGTTTGATAAATATCATAGAGGAATGGTGGACTGAAAATTTTGTTCTGGTAAGAAAAGAATAAATATTGAATACATTTTGATTAAATAATTTTATTTTTAATTCATATATTAAGAACTTGTTGAGAAAAAATAACACTATTATTATTATTTGAAAGGGTTTTTTACTCTAGGATTAAATAAATAATTAAATAAACTTGTGAATTTATTTTATTTTAACCCTAGTGGTATATAGAGGACTTATATTACTTTATCAATAGGAAAAATCATTTTTTTGGTTGGTTCACAATGGAGTAGGATTATTCTATAAAGCCCATGATATCTCTTTTATCCAAGATAACTCCCATGAATATATATCAACCTTCCTCTAGAAGATCAAGGATATAATTTTAGAGGAATTATTTATTTTGATAACGGAAAATGATGTAGGTGCAAGGATATATTGTTCTAGCACATAGAGATTCCTTGGGTGACATTTGGACATTCATGGAACATGTTTGGATCACCGCTAGAGGGAATCTGCACTTGATTCCAATAATAAAACAATGATGCATTGCATATCTATTTCAAGATCTATCAATGGAGAACGAATTCCCTAAAGAAAATTCAAATTTAATTAAAATAATTTTAAATATTATGTGATGATCCTATCTCTGGATGTAACTCCCAGACCCCAGTTACCCAGAGTCGATGCATTATTATATAAAATTGGCATGATTAGAATGAATCATGTCCCGAAGGACCGATCTGATTAGCAGTCTTGGAAAATTGATTACATATATGAATGTTAAATTACAATATCAAAAATAACAAACAAAAAATAATCCTTTTATAACACCAATATTTACCTATATTTACCACACATATCAATAATAAGACATTTCTTTGGATCCTGGGAAAATAAAACATAAGAAATGGTTGAGCTCAAATGATCTGAAAGAGTTCTTAATTAAGTAGAAGCTATAAACTTTTAAAGGAAGTTGGGAAATAAAAACAACTTCCCTTTAAACCTAAACATGAGCATAATATAGGAAAAATATGTAACACCCCAAGTTTCCACGGTAAGTTTTCCTTTTAATAATGAGGTATCTTGCGTTGTACGCAACATGGAGTTTTAACACACCACAACCAATCAAAATAGATGTTATGAATAATAATACCTAATTTTTGATATTTAATAAAAAAAATTCAAAATGGACTTCATTTATCAATTCTTAATATCAAAAATAGATTAGGGTAAATTTTTAGTATTTTTCTAAAAACTTTCATTTTTTGATGAATAATGCAAAACATTGTGTTATTGTTTAAAACTGACTTTTTATTTTATTAATTTGTTATTTTATTTTAATTTATTTTAGGTCAAAATATATACATAGTACCTACATATTTTCATTGTAATTAATTGGGGTCATTTTATAATAATTTTAAATATATAAAATATTTTGGAATGATTTACCGTCTTTTACCCACCTTCTTAGAGCATTTATGAATTTGTATAAAAATTAATTTTACCGCTTATGTGAGTTGAATTTCAACAATCTAAGAGACACAGTTGAAATCAGTATGTAAAATGAGGTTCAATAATATGAAAATAATTCTTGGTGAATAGTAACTTTTAAATTTTATTTACAACCGTTAAAAGGAAATTGGGTAATTAAGGGTAAAAATAATATTATAATTAACATAAAACATGTCATTATTCTATTGGATAAGTTTATTTCGACCAAAAACTACCTTAGGAATAAAATATGATCCACTTTGGTCCACATGGATTAGATTAAGACATTTATTGTCATTCTATTTAAAAGATAGTTAAAGAGTTAAATTCAATGTGTAGTAACTAAACAATTATTAATATGGGGATACATGGAATATAAATTTGATAATAATTATTCTCTATATATCTAAAAAGATTTCCTATATAATAGTATTTTATTTCAAGTTTTTATACATTAAATAATTTAATTTATTTATGACACAATGATGATGCAATAATTACATTAATAATGAAATATTATATTAATTGATATTATAAATATTCAAATAATGTAAATTGATACTTATGATGAATTAAAATAATTTTATAGGTTAATATTACATGTTAGGGTTGATTAATGAAATTTATTTGAACTGTTATTGTTTTTATTTCTTAAAAAATTCAAATACCAAATTGTGTCAAAATTGACATAATAGAGTTTTTAAAATAGATACTATATTATTAATTGATATAATTTTATTAAAAATATATGGTTTAACAAAATGACTTAGATATGGTTATATATATTAATACGGATCCACTTTGGGTTCTCTTGTCTTATTATAGTAAGTTTATTAACCATATAATATAAAAATACAAAGAGATATGGTAAATGTCAAACTATATAACTATAATTTAAATATAAAATATAAGGTTAATATGGTGACCTAAACCTATCTTAAACCTATTGGTTGAGATTTCTTTGACCCATCCCCACTTTTTCCTCAAAATAAATCATTTTTGAGCCATTAAAAATCGTAAATTATTTTATTATAAAATAATATTCGAAGCTTTTCCTATGGTGACCCTCACCTCTCTTATAAACGGGTACATCCCATTTTCATAATTTAAAACCTCAAAATCCATTGGTCTCCCCACCCAAATATCCTTTCAACTACCTCATGTTCAACTTAGAGGCCTTACATTAATCAGAAAGACAACCTAGGGATCCCTTTTGATCAACTCAAAAGGAAACACCCGAAGAAGAGGTAATAATTTCACCACCCTCTTTTTAGTTCTTTACTTCTTCCACTTCCTCTTTCTTTGTTGTTTCCATACCAAAATAATAACTCTGATACCTTCTAAATAGTTTCATGTTTTTATAAATATGGTACAACCATATTTTTTATACTATCCGTCCTATATATGAAAAATCCACCATACGTACGTATGTACGGATTATAGTCTCCACGTCGTGGTGTAGTTTGTAATTCAAACACTTAATTATATGGATGAGTGTAATAATGAGTATAAATTATGTAAATATTAAATATAACATGTTAATTATTCGGTATATATGATATACCATCCAATTACATACAATTTCACCATCAATATAATGACATTGTCGCTCGTGCATACGTACGAATTGTCGCCTCCATGAACGCGATGAGATTTATTCCACATAATAATCATTCAAAAAATAATTTTCATTTTGAGATTAAAAATAATTTTTATAAACATAATAAATTTCTGTATATGAATCAAATACAACCTATCCATAACAAACATGGCTTACGTAACCAAACAATTAAAGGAAGACGAACGAGTTATCACCCAAAACGATTATACTACTGAAATATTATTAACAATGAAATATTATTAACAATGAAATATTATAGGAACATATATGATATCATATTAATATATATAGTTCTTGAATAATTTAATAACAATGTTTTAAATATTATACTCACGTTTAACATATCACTGACTACTGAAATGTACATGGTAAGGGTTAATTCTACAATCACTTTACTTATCCGAGGTTGTTAATACGTAAGTATCTACTAGGACCTCTTCATCATCCACTTATGTGTTTTCTTAAAATAAAAATTCCCATTGGAATTGGGAATGACCTCATTTATTGAAGGTTCAAACATTCCAATCGGTTTCTAATGGGTTTGTTCGTAGAACTGGAAACATCCAGTGATTCCATATCCATTTGGACTTACATTCCAAAGGTAGGTGCTCATTAGTTATGGATCGATGAGGCTTAGGAATTTGCATTGGTCGAGAGGATGGGAGGTCGGACTCATCACACCTTTTTGAGGGGAATTATTGTCTACTCTGGGACTCTCTTTATAGATTTAAGTTATGTTCTTGAATTCTTATTACATTACCAGGTATAAAATGTGCGTTCCTTTAAATCTGGAAATCAATGATTGATATGAAGGAAATTTAGAGAATCTTTTATATGTATTCAAGGTTCTTCATCAATAGAGAATCATCTGTATTTTTTTTCCTCTGTAATTGGGGATGACCTCGTTGATTGAAGGTTCAAACATTCTAATCGGTTTCTAACGGGTTGTTTCGTAGAACCGGAAACAACCAATGATTCCATATCCATTTGGACCTACATTCCAAAGGTAGGGACTCATTAGTTATGGACTGATGAGGCTTAGTAATTTGCATTGGTTGAGAGGATGGGAGTTCAGACTCATCACACCTTTTTTAGGGGAATTATTGTCTACTCTGAGAATCCTTTTATAGATTTAAGTTATGTTCGTGAATCCTTATTACATTACTATGTATAAAATGTGATTTCCTTTAAATCTGGAAATCAATGATTGATATGAAGGAAATTTAGATAATCTTTTATATGTATTCGAGGTTCTTCATCGATAGAGAATCATCTGTATTTGTTATAAATTCTTAGTTGATGGTATCCTTAAATACATAAAAGTCTCTTGGTCATTATGATGACCATACTAGTTTTAAATCCACTCAGTGGGGCATTTGAAGTTTATTATCATTCAGGAGGACATGGATTATTTCAGAGTTGGGATCGTACCCGCTGATGGACTACCTACGTATCCTTTGTTTTGGAAAAGGAATCAGAACCCATGTAGTTTGAGTAAAAGAGTATGATGTTTATACATGATTGATGGCTCAATGAAAGATGTCATGATTACTTTTACACTCTAAGCTCACGTGAGTCATGCTCGGTGTGAGAAACAAGAGGTATTAGTGAAACCAGACAATTGTGCCATGCAATTATGTGGGGCTTATGTATATATGACTGCCCAAAATAAATGAAGAATAAGATTTAGTTCACGGAATAAACCCGTGAACAGGGTCCATAAAGGTATATGTGCTTCATGGAGATTTGGATACTCTAACTTGGGGCTTACTCCTAAAGAGGATGCCTAAATTAGGAGAGGACTTATGATTGGGTTTTACTCCTGAGAAGGAATCCCAGATCAAAAGGAATTATGACTGGTTAAGAGAAATTAAGTATAGAGCTTACTCCTGAAAAGGAAGCCCAGGTTAAAAGGATTTGAAAATTAAGGGACGTGGGGCTTACTCCTAAGGAGGATGCCCATATTTGAGACTGGGGATTACTTATGAAAAGGAGTCCTAGGTTAAGAGAATTATGGTTGGGGCTTACTCCTGAGAAGGATGCCCATATTTGAGAATTTTAAGATTTGGGGCTTACTCCTGAAAAGGAGGCCAAAAATTTGAGGATTTGGGGATTACTCCTTAGGAGGATGCCCAAATTAATGATAACTTGGGACTTACTCCTGAAAAGTAGGCCCATGTTTAAAGGGAATTATGACTAAGACTTACTTCTGAAAGAGAGGCCCTGGTTAAATGAGAACTTTAGGCTTATTCCTAAGAAGGATGCCCAAATTTGAGAATTCTGACTGGGGATGATTCTTGAAAAGGAGGCCCAAAATTAGAGGATTTTTGGATTAATCCTAAGGAGGATGCCAAAATTAATGAGAACTTGGGACTTACTCCTAAAAAGGAGGCCCATGTTTAAAGGGAATTATGACTAGGACTTAATTCTGAAAAAGAGGCCCAGGTTAAATGAGAACTTGGGGCTTATTCCTAAGAAGGAAGCCCAAATTTGAGAATTATGACTGGGGTTTATTCTTGAAAAGGAGGCCCATGTTTAAGAGGTTCTGTCATCTTAAAGGATGATGTTGAATGAATGAAATCTCAATCTTTAGTGACATCGAGATGTGTAAATCACTAGGTTTTTGAGAGATATTCCACATAATTCCTTTCAGATAAGGAAGTTAATCAAGAAAACATGCCATAAATGGATTTGAAGAATGTATTGAAGACTAAGTCTTGAATTTGAGAGGTGGAATGGTATAAGAAGGGTTAAATGGGAAATAAGGGCACCCAAAAAGGTAAGGGGTGCGCATGTCCTGGCAGGCGCGCAAGTACTGCGTGGGCGCGCAAGTCCGGGTCGCGTAGGTATACTTGCGCGGCACATGGGTACTTGTGCAATTTTTAACCAGTAGGATAAAACTTGAGCGATCCTTGACCAAAGCCTTTATGATTATCCTGAGGTACTTCCAGAAGAGAGGTGCACAAGTTTTTATGAATAAGTAGGGCGGCGCATAAGTATGTTCATTTCCCTTAAGGGTAAAACACATTAGGAATGCATGTGTTAGTGAATTCTAACACTTAGACTTTACTCCTCTTGTTTAGACCTTCCATTCTACGTAAAGAATTACCTTATAAGTGTATAGAAGACTTGAAGAAGAGACTTGGGCATTCAGAGCTCTATATCTGAATTCTGGAAAAAATCCTCCCGAAATGGGGGGCCCACAGGGTCTATTTATAGGCTTCTCAAGACCCTAGGCGGTTATCACTTAGGGCGCACATGTGACCTGCGCGACCAAATTTGGCGCGCAAGTGCAGTTGTGCAATCATGGTCGAACTTAGGCTAGATAATACCCTGGGCGGTTATCCCTTAGAACGCGCAAGTCAATTGCGCGACAATTAGTCGGCACGCAAGTATACTTGCGCGACTGTAGGGAAACTTGCGCGACCATAAGTCCTTTGACTCCTTTTTCAATCCTTTGTTGATTTTTGATGTTTTATTCAAAGGATGAATCAATTTGTGCTAAGTCATTTCCCTTTCCATTCTATTAGACAATGTGACGAAGAGGAGTGTCAACAAAAGTCCCCCTTAAAGTTGGATCCGGAGAAATAAGGATGTGACTCTGAGGAAAGGAAGAAAAACCAAAGGGAAAGTGCCTCTTAGGTTCTCACCGCACAACTCTTATTATGCAAGTGCGAGGCATGCAAGGCTGGAGCACGTTGGCTGTAGGCGCAGAGGTGACCGACTAGGCCTATAAATATGCGGTCAGTTGTCGCGCATAGCATCTGACTTTCGGATTTTCGAGCTCTCACCGTGAAAGTGACCTTCGTCGTGCAGGTTGGTCATTTTTCCGCTGTTTCTTTGTTGTCGTGATACTGTCAAGATATTTAGACTTGCGTGGTTTATACTTGTGCGCCAAAAACTTGCACAGCACTTTAAGACTTGCGCGGCACATCCATACTTGCGCGCCAAGTTTAGACTTGTGCGCCTTAATTCCATTGCCATTTTTCTAAATTCCTTTACAAATTTTATGAAAAAAACAAAACTCATTTAAGAGTTAATGTATTCAAATTTTGTGCAGATTCAATGGCTCCAAGAATTGGAACGACTGATGAACTGGAAAGCAAATATATTGATGAAATGATGGATATCGTTGGCCACGATTATTATACCGTATGTGGTAGAACTCTCCCAGATTTGGCTAAGTATTTGAAGAAATATCACTTTGATTTCCCACAAAGCACTTATCTACCTTTGTACAGTTATGGTCATCTGCGAGAAGTCACTATTCCAAAAGCAAAGAACTATCTCCCATTTTCGTGGTTTCAGAGTTATACCAACTTTTCGTCAGCAAATATCTCATGTGGAGGAGGATTTATAAATTCTTGAACAGTATAGAAGGCCCACATGATGCATTATAGACCTTGTATGCCAGATCTAAAACCTCATAAGCCTGAGTTGAAACCACATTGTCATCCTTCAATCTTCCGAAATGCTCAGATGGATCAATCCAAAGGCTGGAAGAAAAGTTGGGACTTCTGTCCTGGGGAAGGTCTGAAGCCAGCTTGGATGTGGGCATACTGGGTACGACAAACCTATGCAGATTTTGTTGAAGATCTGAATGGATTTGCAATATAAGAAGATGTCTAGGTTGGGAAAACATTTGTTTATATACATGAAAGTGAGGCTGAGCATTTTTAAGGAATTAAACTTCTTTCCCTATGGAAATCCGCCAACCGGGTGGTTTGTTGATGATGGAACAACCCACTTGGATTTGAGGGCATACATGCTAGCTTGTAGGGATGGTGTGCTAGTTTCCAGGATTGACGGAGAAATTATATGCGAGGCCTATGCTCCATATATATTTGCATGTCAATTCAAGTGTCTGCAATAGATTGTTGTATCTCCCCCAGTACATGTCAGGTTAGAGCAACATCTGATGGTTGCTCGACAACTGTGGCTGCTGACGCCAAGGGAGAATACCGGGGTGGTATTTGATCTACCAGTTGAAAAAGCGACACATAACTTGACCACATGGTATGTCGAGAACTGGATAGTATCATACCCTAAAGGGGTACTAAATCACCCAGTTTATCAGGTGGGGAAAAGGAAAAGGACTGTAGAGAAAGGAACCCTTCCTCATGAAGGTGATGCTTCCACACCTGAAGCTGATTCGCCAGATTCCTCTACTAGGACTGATTCACTGGATTCCCATGACAGGGATGATGAGTCACAACAAGTGGTAAAGCGGCCTCGTGCCCGATATAATCCTCCGATCAGAATCAAAAGACTCACTCCATCAACTCCTGGTGAGTTACTTCATTGGGGTACCTTAAACACTACTACTTTACAAAGAAATAAGTCTTATTTTCTTATTCTCTATCTGTAGTTGCAGGAGCTGGGAAGAAACTGAAATCAAAGATTGTAGGACCTTCCTCACAGCCTTCATATCTAAGACCAGAAGCTGTCCAGACATGGTAGAGTTTATACTGTGGTGTTGAAACTTCCTGGCTAGATTTATGAGATAGGTTACACCTCCCTGGAATAGGGAATCTTTTGGCTTCTATAGACATGAGTTTTGAGAATAACCTCGATGAAGTGTAGATTTACATCAGAGAGCAAGAAATTCTCATTTATTCCACTGATGAGTCCATTCATGTCACCAAATTGTTGAAGGAATTGATAGATCATGGCACCGCTGAGGGGAATGATGAGGAGTGGCATGATTATGTGGCTCCGGAAGATGTAAATTTTCTTTCCTTATTTTTTTCGCAACTTGATTTCAATCGAAGCTTTGTTACTCAAGGAAATTATTTTCTTTATCTTAAAGCTTTCCAAAACTACTGAGGTTCCTTCGCCTCAGTATAGCCCTGTTGGTACTGCCATCGGGGCTGCTGCTGAATCTCCTCGTGAACCGGGCGAGATATCTCCAGGCCAGCAGGCCATGAATGAGGATTTGGACATGACCATCCATTCTCCAATTCAAGTGCCAATAAGGGAGACTGCTGATACTCCTAAAAATCCAAAATTATAAAGGCGACGAAGGATGAAGTCCACCGCTAAATTCTTTATCAGTAGTGGTAAGTCCTTCGGATAATCATGAATTTTAAACCATGAAAAAGAATGCTCACTTTCCTTTGAATTGCAAGGGCTTCTTCAATTTCCCCTATGAGGGAAAGAACTGATCCTCCATTAAGGACCACAAAGGGTGCTGTGGAACAAACACAAATTCAGGCTGACTTGGTTGCTTCTGAAAAGGAGCCAACATCTATTCCCAGTATTGCTCCTACTGCTACTATAAGTAGAGAAGAACCTGCACCAGAATCATTGGCGGCCGCAGCAATTGAATCTGCCATCCTTCCTAAAGAATCCGGCCAGGGTCAGGTGCCGCAGAATGAGGGTCACCAAGAGGACACATCAAATGCTCCCACCAGTGAGACGAACCAGGATTCTGAAAGATCATTGGATGAAATGATGAATCGTGGCATGTCTTTCGATGAATTTTATGATCATGCTGAGTTATCATGTGATTTAGAAGACCTTGGGTGTGAGTGTTATCCTTTGCCCAGTAAATTTTCATATAATTTACTCTTTTAATCATGACTAAAAATACTATGTAGTTCCATCCATAGAAGCTGTTGAACTTCCAATGCCTGAAGAGGGTGTGGACATTGATGTCAACCCTACCATTGTAGAAACATTAGCTCAAGTGGAGCTAAAGCCAGCAAACCCTCATGAGACCCATCTTGAAGATCCTGCTGAAACTGGGAAAGATGGGGATGACTCTTCTCAAGCTACTGATCTATCGTTGGATAAGGAATAACAATATTTGTGATTGTACCTAATTTTAAAGACAACTGATTCTTTTGTTATCCTTTAAAACTAACCAAAGATTTCAATTGATTATGCACGGCCATCAATTTCAGTGGCTATATCTGGAGGTGAGGCCTCAGCCTCCACCCCAACAGGAATAGATAATGAAGAAACACAGGTCAGGGGGAAGGAGTAAAATAGGACACTTCCCTAAGTGCATTAATCCCGGACTATATTCCCCCATGTGACAGTGATGCTGAATCAGACCCAGATATACAAAAGGCGCTCCAATTATCATGACGTAAGGTATGGCAGAACATATGTAAGATCATATTCGAAGTGCCTTTATAAGAGTTGTCATCAAAAATTCCATGACTATCATCCCTATTCGTCATGTTGGGACTTGGTGGTTTTAGATACCAAGAGATCCATACCACAGTGAAACAGGTCATCTTCAGGAGGGAGCAGAAGCAAAAGTGTCACGAAGATCTGATTAGGGTGAAACTGTCAGTCAACATCAGTGAATTTGAGGTTGCGGTATCCCGAGATGAGGCTGACTATGTTTCCAAGATGAAGGAGCTGAAGCCTAAGATCAAAGATAAATTTGTCCAGCAGATGCACCTTCAGCAACAGTTAGACGCTGTTACTGGGGAACTTGACCAACTCAATAATTTACTGGAGGGAGCTCAAACGAATGGTATGAAAGCCATTTCGGATGCCAAGAAAGCACTCCATCAGGCTGAAAAGAGTGAAGTTGTTCGAGTGCATGAGCTTCAAGTGGATGTTGATGAAGCTCAGGATGCTGTAAATTAGATGAATACTTATGTTGACAGTCTTTTGTAATTTCCTGAAAAAGAGAAGACACTCCAATATGTGGATGTTCTTCTGATTCTTCTGCATCAAATGAAGAAATTTTTTCACCTTTAATCATTTTTTCACCTATTCTCATGCTACCTTCATTGAATTTTACCTAAGACAATAGGCCTAGTAAGCATAGTTTGATTTTTACTAGGATTAATGTAAATAACCCAACAAAATTTGAATATTTTAATTGCTCAATATTATCTAAATCAAACAAAATGTATGTTTAGTGAGCTGGAAATTGACTTTTATTCAGATTTCCTTTGTATTTTGTGGGCAGTTTAAAGTCATGCATGTCGGACAGAAAAAGAATAATGTTTAAGGTCGAAATAGATTTGACCGAAATGGATTATAATTGACTCCATTCCTTGAAAATTTATCTGAAAACACATTACCATACTCAAGTATGAGGGAAAAAATGTAAACTATGACTTAAGAATATTTGAATTTGAGGAATGATATGAAAAAAGGAATAAAAGGCATTAGAAGAAGTAGTTCCCAAGAATGAAGTTACTATTATTTAACAAACCCATTAGGGGGTTGAATTTTGCAGGGCCACCTAAGGGAATTGGCTGCATAGTCAAATAAATTGCATGTTTTGGCTGACAGGTCCGTTATGTAGACTATTTATGCAAGGCCACCTAAGGGCTCGTGCTGCATAGTCAGGCAAAATAACTCTCAGAAATTTACTTTTCTACTGCTAATAATCCAGTGAAAGTTTATGGAGATTACAATTTTTTCAAATTATAGAGTTTGTTGTATGGAAAGAGGTACTTGAATAAGGAGAATATATTTCCAAACAAGATTATCGATGAACTGGATGAATATCACTCCTACAATGTTCTGACCCAAATGTAGGGAAGGAAAATATAAACTATAGACTTGAATACTTTCAGATCATGAAAAAGGATATGGGTCAAGTATGTTAAGTATGGCTATTTTTTGCAGATCCCTACATATTTTTATTAAGACAAATAAGGAAAAAAGAGGCATTATTCCCAAGAATGAAGTTACCACTATTTAACAAACCCGTTAGGGGGTTGAATTATACAGGGCCTCCTAAGGTCATTGGCTGCATAGTCAAATAATAGCATCCTTGGCTGACATGTCTGTTATGTAGACTGTTTATGCAAGGATGCCTAAGGGCATGTGCTGCATGGTCAGGCAAAAGAACTCTCATAATTTTAGGCCTTTTTGTGATTAGAAGTCAAGAAAAAGGGTTATAAAGATATGAAACTATTTAAGGTTAGGATTATGACACATAAATATGGGTATTGTCCAATGTATGCAGAGATACACGGATTAATACTTACCATAATCATGTTGTGGTTGGGTCCTGAATGAAAATGTTGGACTTCACTACGTATCCCATAAGGATTGGAATCAAGCCATATGTAGTTTTTTTAACTACAGTTTAACGTCGTGTGGGAAAAAGGATTGGATATCTTAGTTTAGGGTCATAGAACATGGACCATTATAAGAAATACACAGTGTGTGTTTTCATGGGGAATTTTCTGCCAAGGGACTGAAAGTGGAATTTGGGGTTAGGCCCAAAAAGACTTGGGGCTAGATTTGAGGGACACTCGAATGTTCCTACGTATCCCATAAGTATGGGAATCAAGCCCACGTAGTTCTAGATCTACCCTCTGTACAAATTTGGTTCATACATGTAAAGGGTGAAAGTGGACTTTAATGCAATGATGGCTTAACCCAAAATAAATGGTTTGGGCATTTCCATGTAGGCATGTAGTCTTTGGAATGAAACATGATCAAAAAATCAATGTAAATAATGATTTCCTCTCAAGTGAGGGCATCAAAGAATATTGTAGTTTATTTTCCTACTAGACAAAAGAGTTGTACAGTTTAACGTCGTATAGCAATGACTAAAGGTGAATCGATGTAAAGATATTGATTTTAGGGGTGGTTTCACGAATCAACATCGTATGAGATGGAGGTGAACCGATGTGAAGAGATTGGTTCTAGGCTTGAACCTTAGGAAGTTGCCTACATATCCAGCCTGGAAGGAAAGGATCAAAATACATGGTTAGTATCCCAGAGAGAGTGTTATGGTTGAAGTTTGCTCTAAGCTCACGTGAGTCATACTCGGTGTGAGAAACAAGAGGTAGCAACAAACATAACGATGCATAGTTTAATGTCATGTAGGACATATGAAGGGACTATGCAGTTTTAAAATCTTGCAGTTAGGATTATTGGTGATGCACAGTTTAATGTCATGTAGTAGGGACAAAGTATAGTTTAATGTCATGTAGGACGTATCAAAGGACTTTATGTACAGTTTAGTGTCATGTAGTTAGGACGATGGGGAAAACATAGTTTAATGTCATGTTGGACGTATTAGGGACATGCAAATAGTTTAAGGTCATATATATGGACCATTGGTTATGTAGTTTAACGTCTTTCCAGATGTAATGGACTTTTATACAGTTTAGCATCATGTAATTAGGACGTCACAGTTTAGCGTCATGTTGGACGAAAGGGGGACTGTGCAATTTATTGTCATGCAGTAAGGACAAAAAGAGGACACAGTTTAACATCATGTTGGAAGTATTAGGGACTTTTTCATAGTTTAACGTCATGTTGGACAAAAAATGGGGAGAAATAGTTTAGCATCCTGTTGGACGAAAGTACAAACAGTTTAAGGTCGTATGGATGGACCATTGATTATATTTTGTGTTCATACAAAATATTTCTTCAGAAATCTATCATTGGTTGGAGTAGTGATGAGTTCTCAATCCATTGAGATTAAAGAATAATCTCCATTGGAGTAGACCTTATGTATTGAGTAAGGTCCTTCCCATTTTGGCTCAAGCTTGGGAGGTTTCATTCCTGGTATCATTGGAGTTCTGAGAACTAATTCCAATTCACCCTGAGAGAATGAACGAAGATGAACTTTTTTGTTTAAATATTGTTCTATTCGTTTCTGATAGATTTCCAAGTGGTGAAAAGTATGAAATATTTTCTCATCTAACCTTTCCAATTCATTCAATCACTTTTTACATTGTTCATCTGTAGATGACTGATCACAAATGGATACTCTGAGCGAAATCAATTGAACTTCAATGGGCAAGACTGCTTCTATTCCATATACCAGTGAATATGGAGTTGACCGAGTTGTAGTGTGGGTGGTAGTTCGATAAGCCCATAAAGCATGAAAGAGTTTGTGAGGCCATGATTTATTATCTTTATCCACCATATTTTTCAGTATATTTGAATGAGTCTAATTTAATGCTTCTATCTGGCCATTGTCCGCTACATGATACCGAGATGAATGGTTGGATTTGATGTTGTATTCTTGATACAACTTCTTCACCTCGAATGAACAGAAGTTGGTTCCATTGTCTGCCAATATAGTATGAGGGACACAAAATATGGTAATGATGTTAGAATTGATGAAGCTAACCGTGCATTTAGAACTAACTTCCTTAAGAGGTATTGTCTCTTCCCATTTGGAAAAGAAATCAGTAGCAGTAAGAATATACTTAAACTTCTTGGTCGTAGCTGAAGGGTAAGGTCCCACCACATCCATTCCCCATGTGGTGAATGGCCACGAGTATTTGGCTCTATGAAGCAACTCTGGAGGTTGATGAATGAAGTTGGCATGTACATGGCATGAATGACACTTCTTTATGAAATCAACACAATCTTGTATCATTGAAGGCCAAAAGTATCAATGTCTTTGAATCTGATCAGACAGTCTATGTCCAGACTGGTGGGCACCACAGACTCCTGCATGCACTTGTTTCATGACAGCCATTGTCTCTTCACCATCAATGCATCTGAAGAGAACTCCATCAAAACCACGTTTGTAGAGAATTTTCTCTAGGTGGTCTGGGCTATCATAAAGCGTAAAATTGACCACACATCATCGGATTTGTTCTTTCTCGGCTTTATCAGGTGGAATTATTCCATTTTTAAGGTATTCCCTGATAGGTGACATAAATCCTGTAGTATGACCATGCAGTTCAGGAATGGGACTAATTGAATTAATTTCCTCTGTTCTGCTTAGAACATAAGGTGAATTTGCACAACGGTGGGAAATATTAATGGTTGTCTCATTTAAATTTGGATCTGCCAGAGTTGTGGCTATATTTGCCAGTGCATCAACTTGGGCATTTTGTGATCTTGGGACATAAGAAAATGTCGTTTCCGAAAGGAATTCCTCCATTAACTCTCTGACGTAATCATACAATGGGATTAGCTCTTCTTTTTTGATGGCATAATCCCCATTGACTTGTTTGATTACCAGCTCCGAATCACCTTTCACCTTTAAGTGATTCACTTGTGCTTGAAGCTCCAGTTCTACGACTGTGATTAGAGATTGGTATTCTGCTTCATTATTGGTACCACCTTCCCACAATAAGAAGCAATAATGTAACACTTCCTTTTCTGGAGAAATGAGCAAAATTCATAAACCAACTTTGTTGAATTTAGGATTTTCTATTTTCCTCCCTGTTGGACTTCTGGAAGCACCATCAAAATACATTTCCCATGCATGAGGACTTTCTTGAATAGAGAAGACTTCCTTATCAGGGTGTTCAATATCTGAAGATGTGTCTTCCACTGAAGGGTGTTCAGCCAAGAAATCAGCCAGAGCTTGGCCCTTTATTGCCATTTGAGACACATACTGAATGTCGAATTGCTGTAAAATAACTTCCCACCTTTCCAGACATCCTGTAAGCATTGGACGACTAAGGATGAATTTGAGCGGGTTATTGCGAGATATCAATTGTACCTTGTGATGTTGAGGGTAGTGTCTCAACTTTTGAACTACAAAGATTAATGCCAGGCAGCAATTCTCAATACATGAATACCGGGTTTTTGCTTCAAGCATAGTTCGACTGAGGTAGTAGAGGCTGTTTTTATTCCCAACATCATTCTTCTGAGCAATAAAGTCACCCAATGATCACTCTAAAGTTGTCACGTAGATGATAAGTGGTCTCCCTTCATCATATGGCATGAGTACCGGTGGACTTAAGAGGTATTTCTTGAGAATATCAAATGATTCTTGACATTCTTCAGTCCACTGATAAGTGACTCCCTTCTTCATTAATTTTGTGAAGGGTAAACTTTTTCCTGCCAAATTGGCGATGAAATGCCGAATATACGCTAAGTGTCCTTGAAGTCCTCTTAATTAATTCCAATTTTGAGGAGGTGACATACTAAGGATTGACTTTTTCTTCTCAGGATCAACTTCAATACCACGATGGCGTATAACAAAGCCAAGAAATTTTCCTGAGGTTACCCAAAAAGCACATTTTAAGGGGTTCATCTTCAAATTATGTTGTCGAAGCTTTTGGAATATGACTTCCAAATAAGCCAATTAATTAGAACGTTGTTTGGATTAAACTACCAAATCGTCTACATTGCATTCAAAAACTTTTCCCAGAAAGGGTTTGAAGATACGATGCATGGCATGCTGATATGTTTCACCTGCATTCTTTAAGCCAAATGAAATTACCCGGTAGAAAAACACACGCTGAGGGGCTCTGAAGGCTGTGTATTCCTCATATTCTAGATCCATTTGGATTTGATTATATCCATAATATCCATCCATGAAGGAAAGTGCTTCATAGCCAACTATTGCATCAATCAGAAGTTTTGTAATCGGAACTGGAAAATCATCCTTAGGACAATGCCGATTAAGATCTCTGAAATCAATGCAAACTCTAATTTTTTCGTTCTTCTTCTTCACGGGGATAATATTAGCCAACCACTTGGGATATTGAACTTGTCTGATGAAGATAGCTTTGATAATCTTATCCACTTCAGCTTCAATTTTGGAAGCATAAGTTGGGTGTGTTCTTCTTGCAGCTTGCTTAAATCCTCGATGTTCTTCTGGTAAACCCAAAAGATGAGTAGCAACATCAGGATCAAGTCCAGGCATCTCTGTATTGTTCCAAGAAAATATATCTCTATTTTTCTTTAGAAATTAAATATACATCTCTTTCTCTTCAAGAGCCATGGACGCACTAATTAAATTGGGGCATTGATCTTCTTTAGTACCCAGATTTATTTCTATGAGTTCATCTACGGTGGTAGAGATACCTTCTTCAAATGCTGGAGGAGCATCTCTGAGATCTTCCTCTACTTCTTCAACATGTGTTATTTCTTCGGTTTCTACTTGCATCGTATATAATGAAGCATTATTTTCATGATCATAAGAGATGTCAAAATTTTCACATCTTGAATAAGAAGCTTCCATTTCCGACCCGATTGATGATGAAGGGTCTTCTTTATGTAATAAAGAGGAGATGATGGATTGATAATCGACATCATTGTTCACCTCCGGTGTTGCTATAACTTTTTCTGGCCTGATTGGTGAAGTATAGACTTGTTGGATTTCAGTAGATGAAATGAAGACGTCTCTATTTGAGTTTTCATCATTACCTAGAGAATCACCAATTTCTCTCATGTTGTCTGGATTGATTATCGTAATTGACATTATGGATCTTTCCATAAGAGTATTTTGATTTCGGTCTATCATGTAAATTTGACTGATAGGAAACACATAATCTGTACTCAAATGTGTAAATGGATTTACTGGAATCTTCTCCAAACCAAATGGATCATTAACATTGGTAATTTCCTTTGTTATGGATTCCTCCCTTCCATTCATGTGATATAATTCCACCTCAACGTATTGAGACTCACATGTCTTGAATGGGGCCTTATCACCATACAATGTCCCAACTGGACCATCAAAACAATACTTGAGACATTGATGGTATGATGAAGGGATAGCCACATGTTGATGTAGCTAGGGTCTTCCAAGTAAGATGTTAAAGGATGAGTCTTGATCAACAACCATGAAATCTGAATTGGATACAAGATCTCCACACTGAGTTCTAAGTGTAAATTCACCTAGTGGTTCTTATTCATTTTTATCATATCCTTGTAACATCATGGTAGAAGGAGATAAATCAGATTCTGTGAGGCCCAATCACCGAAGTGTACGAATGGGCATGAGATTGACTCCTGATACATTATCAATGAATGCTCTTTGGACGTCTACACCATAGACCTTTCCAGATAAGTATAAAGGTCTAATATATCCATGCACGACATCATCTTCATCTTCATCTGTGAAAGATATCACTGCATGGCATTCCGTATGATTATTCTCTATGTGATAGACATCAGCTACAGTAATTTCAGTTTCAAACTCTTGAGGACTTGACAACGCCTTGATGAGTGCCTCCCGAAGATCCTTTGACATATTCAAAGCATCCAAAATTGATAACTTGGCCGGTACTTGGGCTAGGTGTTTCAATATATCATACTTTTGATCTAGAGGACTGCGTTTCCCAATAGGAACATGTGGTTTAGCAGGTGCCTTGGAAGCAGATGATATGGAAGTTGATGCATCTTGTATTGTGATAGGAGTTGGAAATGTTCCTGGTTTTGGAAGATTAGACCAATTAGATCCATTTACTTATTGAGAGGAAGAAGACGGAACCTTCAACTAGTATTCCAAAATAACTATGTTAGGACTGAATTTTTTATTGGTAGAAGAACTTGCTTGTTCTTGTTGAGCTCGCTGAAGGGCTCTACCACAAGTTTCTACTGCGTACACAGTTCTAGCAGGGGTAGAATTGGAATAGTGGCTTCTGAAAGATCCACGTCCTCCCCTGTATCCTGAGCCTCTGGAACTTATTTTGATTCCTCTATTTGATATAGGAAATTCAAGCTCATCAAAATTGAAACTGTGACTGGAATATGGATCTGTTAATTGAATCATATTAACAGAACCAAAAATCAACTCTTCATCTGATGAAGACTCTACCTGATTAGCCTGTTTAGGTTGTGCCGTTTGGCAGGGCGGTGCCCGTTGCTTCGAAGTAGATGGCATGAAATATTCTAGAGTCAAAGACAACTTAGGCTTTGACACATACTCATATTCTTCTGATTGTTCCTCCTTCATGGAATTATGTTATCCTTTTGAGGATTTTCCCTCTGAAGAGGATTTTATTGTGACATTTATGGCAGAAGGCACAATTGGTTTCTTCAATTGTGTTCTAAAAATAGCCTAAGTTCGGTTTATCATCTTTCTGACCATCCAATCATCATATTTTTGTGCATTTTTTCTTTTGAATTCTTTCCACTCGCCTTCCTCCTCTAGAACTGTAGCAGTAATACATGCTACCTGGGATGAACACCCTTTCAGTTTGACTTGTCCCTAGTTGACCATCTTTTTCAGGAGGTCTTTGAAGAAAAAACACTCCTAGATGGGATGTCCCAGTATCTGATGAAATAGACAATAATTGGGATGTTCTTCATCTCCATCTTTGTTTGGCCTCTTGGTCCTTGGCAGCTGAACCAAATTATTCTCCAAGGCCGAAATGAAGTAACCAGGAGCTTGTTCATTTTGGAAAGAATAAATTTTACTCTTCAACTCATTAAACTGTTTTTCTCTTTGATCTATTTGATCGTCTTGATGAAATGGTCTTTGTTGTTGACGCTCATGAGGTGGAGCCCTTCGAGAATATGAATGTTTTGAGGTAGAAGCAGGTATAGGTGGTTGTTTAAGCATAACTGTAGCAGTTTCTTCTTTACCCATTATCCTTCCTGGAGCTGATGGAATTACAAGAGATTTAGCCTTAGTCTGTATAAGAGAATCTTCATTCTGTTGAGAGATTGAGGTAAGGTCTCAAAACCCTCCTGTGTATTTCACAGGGATCAGTGGTGTGCGTAATTCATCATGCAGATTTTCCACATAGATTGGCAATAGTTCCTCTTGAGGGAGTGCGATGCTCAGGGAATATGTTAATCCCTTCCAGCGAGCAATGAAATTATAGACTCTTTCATTCTCCCTTTGCTTACATTTTTTAAGATCAAAAACTGTTGTCTTTGGAAAAGTTGAGCTGAATTGAAGAAGAAATCATTGACAGAGATCTTTCCATCCGGTAATTGACCTAGATTTCTAACATGTATACCAGAAAAAAGTTGTTCCTTACAAGTTTCGCACGAAGAATCTGAGTTTCACTACTTCTTGCTGCTCCGGAGTTCCCATCATAGTATCGCAACAAGATACGTAATTCGTCAAATTTTTTTCAGGATCGCCTGATCCATTAAAAATAGGGAATACCGAATTCCCAAAATTTGATGGGGGGGAGATTGAATCTACCCATTCAGGGTAAGCCTTCTTTTTCGGTTGAACCTACACACACTTTCCCTCCATAGATTCCAACCGAGATGTTAACGACTCAATAGTAGTCATTAACTTTTGAGAAACATCCGGTTGAGCTTGAATCAGAATAGGTGCACTGACTGGAGCTTGGACAGGTATGGCAGCTGGTACTGCAACTGATGGAAGTACTAACAATTTTTGTTGCACTTGACCCATAGGATTAAACCTGTGAGGGTGTACTGATAAAGGAGGATGTTCTTGATCCATCTTAGTAGCTGCAACAAACTCCCTTGGCTGACTGACTCCAGCATACTTAGGAGGAAGACTACCTTGAAGTAGTTCATTGTTCAACCTCCTCAATTCCTTCATTTATTCCTCTTATTGTGCAAATATTTTCTCTAGTGAGAGCGATTGACCTTCTCTAGAGGAAGGATATGTAACCTTATTCTTTCCCTTCCCCTTGTTTGATCCCTTTCAGAGAGGGGGAAGTGGGTTATTTGAAGTAATACCCAGATTTTGGGTAAATCTTTGATTTCGTGTACACACACCTTCTTCATTTGTGTCTGTGAGTAAAACTTCTTGAGTAGGAACCTCTTCATATGATCCCTATTAATGAGCCTCATCTGGTGGATCAGCAACAACGGCATTGATGACATTAATTGATGCATAATGCATTGAATCTCTTCTATCAGCATTTCTGCGATATTGTCTCCTTCCATGCCTTTTATGAGACATTGCTTTTTGTTGATTCGATCCCTCAGAAACTTCTTGGTGAACCGTAATTTGGAGAGAATCTTCTGATAATTTGTCTCTTCATCCCTCTTGGGGCTTCTTCCCTAACCGAGAGAAGACTGACTTTCTATGAGGGAGGGATTGAGGATTTGAAAAAGTCCCATGTCCAGTGGACTGGGGCTGTTCCTGCTGTCTTTGCTCAACTCCTCAAATCCTATTTATTGATTTCGAGGGTTGGTTTAAAAGATTCCCCAGTCTGGCAAGCTGTGGTGGATCTTGACATGCTATGTCTGAGACTTTCTTAAAAACTCTCCTGATCTTACGGACCTTGGTCCGAAAATTAGCTGGATGCATCAACCTGTATCCACTTTTATCAACCGGCTTAAAATATCATTGGATGATTTCTAACACTTCTGTCACTTGATGATGTGTTTGCTCCATATGAGAGGCATGTTCAATATTCTCATTTGCTTGATGCAGGAGTAATTCAACAACATGTTCTCTATATTCTTGATTTTGAGAGGAACTAGTTAGAGTCTGTTCTTGGGAAAGCCTTTGATTACAAACAAAACCCATTGACTGTGGTCGGCCACGGGAAATAACATTGCATGAGACCATTTTTGGCGGGCTTTACTGACTAGAGATCACAGTGAAATGTAGTGCTCCATGAACACCCCATCCTCTGACATGAATACCAGATGGGGCATTGGAAATTAACTGGCACAATCTTCTTAGTGCGCCAAGGCATGAACGCTGAAGGGCTCTCTGCTGCTTTTCAACCTTCGGATATCAAGAGACTGATAAAGATGCCAAATCAATCCGATGTTGTAACCCTTCTATTATCTTAACATGATTTTCATATTCATTATAAGATAATACTTTCTTTTTCAACTGACAAATAGTTTTCCATATGTTGAGATGAATATCATGAATTCCAGCTTCCGTCAACATCTCTAGAATGTCATACTGAGAGTCATCCAAAGGCCAAAACATGACTGGCACTTCACCCTTATCTAGTTGTTTTCTCATGTTTAGCATTTCCTCTTTATCATTTAATGAAGATTCTTTTACCTAATTTGACCAGAGCTGGTGCTTCCTAGTTGCTTCATCGGATTTAACATGATTGGTAGAGAAATCACTAATCAAACTAGAAGATGCATGACTTAGGGGTGGTTCGGAGATTGACCTACACCCTGGGCTATCTTCTTGTTGAGAAAGTATTTCACCTACTAGCGATGAAGCATCAGACATGACTGGTTTCGCATTTTCAAGTGCCTCAAGATAAGAGGGTTTTCTTAGCACTACATTGTCCACTCGAGAATTTTCTGGGCAATGTGCATCACTACTGCGGAGAGGACTTTCGCAGCGAAATTCATCATCTGGAGGACCACCATGGTGGGTTACAGCAAAAGATGAGATCTCTTGCTCCTTGGTCTTCTAGCCACACAGAGGGTTATTGTAGCTCTCATCTGAAGATGAAACTTCATGATTGACCGAACTGTCATGAATCAAGCCTTCATGAGGAAGTATCTGTTGAAGAACTTCTGAATTAATGTTCCCACTATTGGGAAATGAGGGAGTAGAATCTTGAATTCTAACCGATAATTGTCTAAGGGCTTCAAGAACTCCAGCATCGAGCAAGGCCTTGTTACAGATTGTCTCTTGATCTCTTGACTATGTTGGGCGGGTCTTCTTCTTAGATGCATTATTACTCACCCTGGAAACCACTTGTTGACGAAAGTGGCTGCTCTGAGTAGGTGTATGTACCTGATCAGGAGAGATGGCCAGGTTAGGCTGACGATCTCTACTCAAATCATGTGTATGTTCCTGACTTAGTTGTATGTAAAATATGGGGGATTATGCCCCACAACCCTCTTGGACTGGAAAATATGTGTGTGTCTGTTCTGGAGTGAACTGTTGATGTGTCACTCCATTGGTAAGGATAGATTTATGTTTTTTTCCCTGAGATGCCGCTGAAGCTGTTATAATATCCTGGAAAGCACCCAGAATATGAGCAGGGATTTTCTTCTGCTCTTCCACCATTGATAGAATATGCTTGGTGAATTTAGCTGTCGGAATGGGGATATACATCCATTCCGTGCTTGGAGTAGGTGTATGTGCCTACTCCTGTCCTCCTTTTCCTGTCAGTGAATCCTGACAGTACTCAAGTGTGGGGGGAAAAAGTTGAGTCTGCCTCCTATTTGTCACCGGAGCTTTCCGACTGATTTCTCCGTGTGCTACCAAGAGAGACTGTTGGTAGGTTTAATCAATACTAGCAGGTGTATGGGCCTGCTGATTGCACTTCGCCGAACGTGGTTGATGAGTTCCATCATATGTAGTCAGACGAGCCAGTTGACTAGCTGATGATGTATAAACATGTGTATGTTCCTACCTATAATACTCCGCCGGAATTCCCTGGCGGGATTGGCATGATGCTGCCAGATGAGTCTGTCAGACAGCGGAATTAAAACAGGCAGGTGTGTGCGCCCGCTCGTTGCTTGCCACCAAGTTAGGTTGGTGGACTTCTCCAAAAACGGTAGAGATGAGAATCTACTCACTGTTAATCGGATTTCGCCTCTGGCGATTCGTCTTTCCTGCTCGGGTTTGAAGAACCTGAGCCGAACGCCTGGAGTCAACACCATCATCATGTTGAGGGCGCACTGCCGCGTGAGTCTGACGGCGATGGTTTATGGGAGCCCTCGGGAAGGTCTCTTGCTTCCTTGACTTAAGGCCCGGAGGGACCTGCTCATTCACCTCCCCAGAATATAGGAGTGAATGGTGATTGCGTTCTGGGGATAACAACCCAAAACGGTTGGAGACGGTGGTTAGCAACGCCTGCTTCTTGATCACTGGTCATCGTTGTCTGAACTACCAGGGTGAATCGTTTACTTAAAGGTCCTGTCGAGCAGCCTCTAGAGTTGGAATAATACCGTTTTGACGGTACTCCTTAACATGTGCTTTTGATACCCAACGTTGAAGACGCTGAGTAGGTGATGTCATCCTCATAGCGGATGACGATCCAGCAGGAGTAGTAGCAGTGGTATTCACAGCAGTGAACTTGAGATCAGCCATTTCATAGAATGCAGTAAATCTTTATAAAGATTACCTGTTTGATATAACATATGTAATCAAGATAAATTTAGCCACTACATCTTTTGGATGAGCACATATGTCAATGATTGCTTTGTTGGCCCTCTCATTGAGTTTTAAATAGGGCTTAACAAATAAGTAAAACATTATTTTAACTTGGTTAAGGAGTCACGTTGGGTTCACCATTTTTTTTCCCATTGGAATTGGGGATGACCTCATTGATTGAAGGTTCAAACATTCCAATCGGTTTCTAACGGGTTTGTTCATAGAATCGGAAACATCCAATGATTCTATATCCATTTGGACTTACTTTCTAAAGGTAGGTGCTCATTAGTTATGGACCGATGAGGAATAGTAATTTGCATTGGTCGAGAGGATGGGAGGTCGGACTCATCACACCTTTTTTAGGGGAATTATTTTCTACTCCAGGACTCTCTTTATAGATTTAAGTTATGTTCATGAATCCTTATTACATTACCAGGTATAAAATGTGCTTTCCTTTAAATCCGGAAATCAATGATTGATATGAAGGAAATTTAGAGAATCTTTTATATGTATTTGAGGTTCTTCATTAATAGATAATCATCTATATTTTTTGTGTTTCCCTCTGGAATTGGGGATGACCTCATTGATTGAAGGTTCAAACATTCCAATTGGTTTCTAACGGGTTTGTTCGTAGAACTGGAAACATCCAATGATTCCATATCCATTTGGACATACATTCAAAAGGTAGGCGCTCATTAGTTATGGACCATTGAGGCTTAGGAATTTGCATTGGTTGAGAGGATGGGAGGTCGGACTCATCATACCTTTTGAGGGGAATTATTGTCTACTCTGGGACTCTCTTTATAGATTTAAGTTATGAGTGTGAATCCTTATTACATTACGAGGTATAAAATGTGCTTTCCTTTAAATCTGGAAATCAATGATTGATATGAAGGAAATTTAGAGAATCTTTTATATGTATTCGAGGTTCTTCATCAATAGAGAATCATCTGTATTTGCTAGAAGTTATTAGTTGATGGTATCCTTAAATACATAAAATTCTCTTGGTCATTAAGATGACCATACTGGTTTTAAAGCCACTCAGTGGGGCACTTGAAGTTTATTGTGATTCAGGGGGACATGGATTATTTCAGAGTTCGGATCGTACCCGTTGTTGGGCTACCTACGTATCCTTTGTTTTGGAAAAGGAATCAGAACACACGTAGTTCAAGTAAAATAATATAATGTATATACATGATTGATGGCTCAAAGAAAGATGTCATGATTACTTTTACACTCTAAGCTCATGTGATTCATGCTCAGTGTGAGAAACAAGAGGAATTGATGAAACCATACAATTTTGTCATGCAATGATGTGGGTCTTATGTATGTATGACTGCCCAAAATAAATGAGGATTAAGATTTACTTCAGGGAAGAAATCCAAGAACAGGGTCCATAAAGGTATATGTGCTTCATGGAGATTTGGATACTCTAACTTGGGTCTTACTCCTGATGAGGAGGCATAAATTAGGAGAGGACTTATGATTGGGTCTTACTCGTGAGAAGAAAGCCCATATCAAAAGGAATTATGATTGGTTAAGAAAAATTAAGTCAGGGCCTCACTCCTGAAAAGGAAGCAAAAGTTAAAAGGATTTGAAAATTAAGGGACTTGGGGCTTAATCCTAAGGAGGATGCCCATATTTTAGACTGGTTCTTACTCCTAAAAAGGAGGCCCAGGTTAAGAGAATTATGGTTGGGGCTTACTCCGGAGGAGGATGCCTATATTTGAGAATTTTAAGACTTGGGGCTTACTCCTGAAAAGGTGGTCCAAAATTAGAGGATTTGGGGCTTACTCCTAAGGAGGATGCCCAAATTAATGAGAACTTGGGAATTACTCTTGAAAAGGAGGCCCATGTTTAAAGGGAATTATAACTAGGACTTACTTCTGAAAAAGAGGCCCAGGTTAAATGAGAACTTGGGGCTTATTCCTAAGAAGGATGCAAAAATTTGAGAATTATGACTGGGTCTTATTCCTAAAAAGGCGGCCCAAAATTAGAGGATTTGGGGATTACTCCTTATGAGGATGCCCAAATTGATGAGAACTTGGGTCTTACTCCTCAAAAGGAGGCCCATGTTTAAAGGGAATTATGACTAGGACTTACTTCTGAAAAAGAGGACTAGGTTAAATGAGAACTTGGGGCTTATTCCTAAGAAGGATGCCCAAATTTGAGAATTATGACTGGGGTTTATTCCTGAAAAGGAGGCCCATGTTTAAGAGTTTCTCTCATCTTAAAGGATGAGGTTGAATGAATGAAATCTCAATCTTTAGTGACATAAAGATGTGTAAATCACTAGGTTTATGAGAGATATTCCACAGATTTCCTTTCAGATAAGGAAGTTAATCAAGAAAACATGCCATAAATGGCTTTAAAGAATGTCTTGAAGACTAAATCTTGAATAGGAGAAGTGGAATGGTATAAGAGGGGTTAAATGGGCAAGAAGGGCACCCAAAAAGGCAAGGGGTTCGCAATTCCTGGCAGGCGCTCAAGTACTGCGTGGGCGCGCAAGTCCTGGTCGTGCAGGTATACCTGCGTGGCACATGGGTACATGGGTGATTGTTAACCAGTAGGATAACACTTGAGCGATCCTTGAACAAATCCTTTAGGATTATCCTGAGGTACTTCCAGAATAGAGGTGCGCAAGTTTTGATGAAGAAGTAGTTCGGTGCACAAGTATGTTCATTTCCCTTAAGGGTAAAACACATTAGGCATGCAAGTGTTACTGAATTCTAACACTTAAACCTTACTCCTCTTGTTTATACCTTCCATTATAGGTAAAGAATTACCATAGAAGTGTTTGGAAGACCTGAAGAAGAGACTTGGGTGTTCAGAGCTCTATATCTGAATTCTGGAAAAAATCCTCTTGAGATGGGGGGCCCACAGGGTCTATTTATAGGCTTCTCAAGACCCTGGGTGGTTATCACATAGGGCGCGCAAGTGACTTGCATGACCAACTTCGGCGCGCAAGTGCAGTTGTGCAATCATGGTTGAACTTAGTCTAGAGAAGACCCTGGTCGATTATCCCTTAGAACGCGCAAGTCACTTGCGCGACAATTAGTCGGCGCGCAAGTATACTTGCATGACTGTAGGGAAACTTGTGCGACCATAAGTCCTTTGACTCCTTTTTTAATCCTTTGTCGATTTTTGATGTTTTCTTCAAAGGATGAATCAATTTGTGCTAAGTCATTTACCTTTCCATTCTTTTAGACAATGTGACGAAAAGGAGTGTCAAGAAAAATATAATTCAAGCCATTTGTACTATTTACTATACCATGTTTTAAATTAATTTATACCATTATTTGATTACATATGTTTTGAAAGGAATCTTTCCGTCGTTTTCCAAACAATGTACTTTATGACCATCTTGAAAAAATTAAGATAAGACTGTCTCTTTTAACTTATACGATGGGTGCGACTATAACATCATCGAAGCTCCCCATACATACTTATAATAATTTTATCAAAATAAATTTTTTCTTTTCAAATTATATGAAATTTAAAGGTTTCCAAAATATAAAGAGATATTTCTCTAAAAAAAATATGGATTTATTCTATACCAACATCCTTTGATAGATTTTAAGATTGGTTGATGTTGATTTATTATGATAAAAATAATCCTTATTGTATTGAAGGTTATGTGATATTTTTTAAAGTGGATGTGTTAGTTTTATAACATTCATGGTTTATAGATAAATTTTTGACATTTCGTATGCTAGGTTTAATACGAATGTTTATGTAATGTTTACACCTTTACATATGAAGAATGCATTGAACATAGTAAGTGACGGGTGGAGCCCACTATAGCTCCTCGATGCATCGTTATGTCTCACGAGGAAAACTAGTGTCTTGGGACAAGGCCTTGACAAAATATTATTTGTAGTCTTGGCACAAGGCCTTGACTATGTGGTTATGATGTATGGCATTATGCATTCTAACATTATGAAATTGTCTATTGATATTATATGTAATTATTCGACTAGTAGAATATCCATGTGAATAGTTAAATGGAATTATTTTATTTAACATTGCCATATTATGATGAATTTTATGTTTAAAAGTCTTGTGTTTTAGTCTTATACATTTCGTTAAGTGTTTTTGCATATTCTTGAATGTTTCCGCTATATTGTTCTCCTTACTGAGCATCATAGATCACCCCTATCTATTATTTATTTTTCCAGGATTTAAAGAAGTATATTATTAATGACCTATAGAGATAGTGTAAGGGATGAATGTGTTCAATGGAGACAATTTTGTTTTGTTTTTTATTTTATAATGTAATGTAAAACTTATGAATGAATCTAGTACTCCCAAGGTTACTAAAATGGTCAGCCATTTGATATTTTGATCCATTGGTATCATGCAATGTTATGTAATAATTCACAGACTCTGGGTAACTAGGGTCAGGATTCTATAGTTGGTATCAGAGAATGTTTAGTAAAAACCATGGAAGAAACATTTAGATAAACTCTGATTAGAGCACATTACCCTATGATATACTTTGACGGTAGGTATAGAAAAACATCCTAGAATTTTGGTAATGTAGAGATTTTGTGTATTTTACAAACAATAAATCATTGTATGGATACACACAGATAGAGGAGGCTCTGGAACAGATGTATCTAGGAGTGAAAACTCCATCATGGTGTTTTGGGATTGACCTGGGGTATCCTTGTACATGACAATGGGCCTTTCTTCACTCTTGGTTATGACACTCCTAGGGGATATTCTTAGGATAATTCACATTTTATTTACAAACCATTAAGAAGGATTTATGAGTATATACCTCCTAAAAATAGTTTTTATGATTATGGATTATATTCATAAATTGTTAAATTTATGTTAAGTGTTTTACAAGATTGGAATAATGTTTTGTGATTCATAAACTATCTATTTTCGCTATTGTCTATAAATGGCACCTAGTGGGAGTAATGGAAACCAAATCAATGCAAAAAAATCATGTTGATATTTCCCTCCAACTAAAAATATTTATAGTGGAGCTACTGATGCAACTGATGTTGATCAGCTTATCACCATACTGAGACTACACACTCAGGTTATGAATAATAACCATACCTGTTTGGATCACCATGATCCACAATGTGGAGGATCAACATTAGACCGATTCAAGAGCCAACAACCACCAAAATTAAATTGGAGTACAAATATATTAGTAGCTGAGCAATGGATAAGTTCCTTAGAAAAAATATTTCATTATTTGGGAAGTAGCAAAAGGGAAAAAGTTGTCATGGCAGTTTATCAACTCATAGATGATGAAGATCAATGGTGGTCATTAATCCAAAACACAAAATATGATGAAGAAGTGTCAAACATGGAATGGAAGGAGTTTAAAGATATTTTCTTTAAAAATATATTCCACGTGACCATCGAATAGATATAGAAATGCAAATTTTGAGTTTGAGGAAAAAAGAGGATGAGAATGTCACAAAGTATGAGTCTAACTATACATGGTTAGAAAGGCATGGAGAAAATTATATATGTAACAAACGTAGTAAGATCGGTCAATTATTTGAGGGGTTAAAACCATTTCTCTTTTGAAATTACTCTCACAATCCTTCTCATCATACGAAGATATTGCCTCTTATGTTATTAAGATAGAAAATGAATTCCCTATGTCTTATGACTTTAAATCTCAGAAAGAGAATAAGAGATCAGCTTATCACTTTGGAAATGGAATTAATGGGAATAAGGGAAAATCTGAATATCCATTATGATGTAAATGTGGAAAGAAACAACCTGGTACTTTCCTGGAGGGAATTAGAGTTTGTTATAAGTGTGGTAGAAAAAGGCCTCCATGATCATGATTGCAAGTGAAATAAAGAGGATATCAATGTTGAATTCTACAATTATTGAGAAAATGCACATTATTCAAATAAATGTTTTAATTTCCAATGGAACATACCTCAGAAAAGGCCAAGGGAGTAAGTCCAAGCTTATACAATCACTACTACTAATGTTGATGCATCAAAACACATGGGGGAAGTTAATTTAATGGTTTCATCATGTTTATCAAGTTATTTATTTTATTTGGGATCATCTCATTGTTTCATATCTGCCTAGTTTGCTATGAAAATTATTTATTTTCAATTTGAATTAATAAGATAGTTGTTAGTCAAAAAACCTAAGGTAAGTATCATCACAACAGTGTTTTGTGAATTAGTTCCTATTAAGGAATATAAATGATCTTTATCTTCAAATATCAACGTCATACCCATGATTTGATTTGATATAATCCTCACAATGGATCGTATTTTGGGCCATGATAGGGAAATTTATTGCATGAAAAAGAAGGTTACAATTTTCGATGGTGATAAGTAGTACCTTATTATTAGAACAGAAACGTCACCACCAGATTCATAACTATATCCACCCCCACTACCTCTACTAAATTCAATTATTGGGGAGTAAGATAATGAAATAATTATGGGAGAGGAAAATAGTGTTCAAATAAAGGACGTACTTATTGCCCATGAATATGTTGATTTGTTTTCAGAGTATTTACCTAGACATCTTCTAGAATGCGAAATTGAGTTTTCTATTGATTTAATTCCTGGTTCAAGACCCATATCAAAGAACACTTATATAATGGAAGCTATGGAATTAGTGGAACTAAATAAACAACTAGAGGAATTGGGAAATAAAGGATTTATTCTCCATAGTGTTTTTCCATGGGGATCCCCTATTCTTTTTGTGAAGAAGAAAGACAGATATATGAGGTTGTGCATTGAATACAGGGATATCAATTCTTTTACAATAAAGAACAAGTATACCCTATCTCACATTAATGATTTATTCGATAAACATCATTGAGTTCAAATATTTTTCAATGATTTTCCTTCGATCTAGATATCATTAGTTTTGAATGAAGAAGTAAGACCTTCTGAAAACAGCATTTTGAATAAGGTACGAGCATTATGAATTTACAGTAATTCCTTTTTTATTGACTAATACACCCTCTGTCTTTATGAATTTAATGAATATAGTTTCTAGGAATCTATTGATGACTTGGTATTGGAATCTATTAATGATATCTTGGTATACTCATAATGATACAAAGATCTAGAAAATCACTTGTGCACTATTCTAAAATACCTAGGAAGAAATGAATTATATGGGATTTTTAGAATGTGTAAATTTTGGAATGAAGAGTTTTATTTTCTTGGACATATTGTCTCTAAGGATGGTATCTCTTTTATTCCTTTAATGACTAAGGCAATCCAAGAATGTCTAGCACTGACGAGTATAACTGAGGTACGTCTTTTTATTGGTTTAGAAGGTTATTATCAATGCTTCATCCTAAAATTTTCCATGTTGGCTATCCAATTAACCATGATCACACGAAATGGGTTTAAATTTGTTTGGACCAAATAGTGTGAAATTTTTTTTGATGAACTGATGAGAATATTATTCAACGCTCTTATCTCTAATCTACCATTAGAGAACGATGGGTTTGTTATTCATAGTGATGCTTAAAAAAGAGGACTTGGTTGTTTCCTTATGAATAATGATAGAGTTATTTCCAATACATCATGACAACTACAAATTCATGATCAAAACTATCCGACTCATGATCTTGAGTTAGTAGCTTTAATCTTAATTCTGATGATATGGAGATACTATCTATATGGTAAAAAATTTGACATTTATACTGATCACAAGAGTTTGAAGTATATTTTCTCAGATAATAACTCAACATGAGGCAAAGGATATGGCTTGAACTACTAAAGTATTATGATTTCCCAATACAATTCCACCAGGGGAGGGAAAATATGGTGGTAGATACTTTGAGAAAAAAGTATGATGGATTTTTGAACAAGATGAGAGTTGAAAGGGGTACTATTTTCATGGATCTAGTAAATATGGATATGGGAATAACCATGGAAGGTGAAACATCAATACATATTCAAATGGTTTCCAAACCATCATTACTAGACTGGATAAAAAGTTCTTCAACTAATAATGAAGAGTTACCAAATAATATTAAAGTTATAAATGATGGTAGATTGAGAGACTTCATATATGAATATGGAATTTTAAAATTTGGGAAGATACTTTGTGTTCCCAATATAAATTATATAAAAAGGTAATTTTTGGATGATTCTCATAGCTCCAATTTCTCTATACACCATGGGAGCACTAAGATGAATAGAGATTTAAAGGAACATTTTTTTTGGGGCATTGTGAAGAGGGAGATTGATGATTTTGTGCCAAGATGTGTTGTTTGTCAAAAAGTGAAATCTGGAAGGCAACAGCCTAGAGGAGTCATGAAACCTCTTTCCATAACTAAGTGGAAATTGGATAATATTACGATAGAATTTTTCATTTGGATGACAAAGACTCCTTGAAGGAATAATGAAATTAGGTTCCCTGATGATCGTCTAAACAAGTCAGCACATTTTCATTCAATAAGAGAATATTTACCACTGGAACGTCGAGAAAAACTATATATTAATGAAGTTGTAAAACTCAATGTGGTACCCTTATCAATTTTCTCTAATCAAGATCCTCATTTTACATAAATATTTTGGAAAATTCCTTAGAAGGCATTCAATATTGTACTTCATTTCAGCACTACCTACCACCCTCAAACCAGTAGACAATCACAAAGAAAAATTCATACCTTAAAATACATTTTTAAATCATCCTCACTTGACTTTCAAGGTCTGTGGGATTATAATTTACCTCTGTTATAATTTTCCAAAAACAATTGCTTCCATTCAAGTATTCAGATGGCACGATATGAAGCGTTATATGGAAAGAGAAGTCACACACCAACTTATTGGGATGATGTTGGTGAACGAAAACATGTAGGCCCAGAACTTGTTGAGGAAACAATGAAAAAGTTTAATTTTATCCAAACCCGCATCAAAGAAGCACAATGTTGGAAAATGAGAAATGCTGATTATTAGAGGAAGGAATTGCAAATTCAAGTAGGAGATCATGTTATTTTAAGGTATCTTCCTAAAAGGGTGTTATACAATTGGGTAATAAGTATAAATTGAGTCCCATTTACATAAGACCTTTTGAAATTTTAGAATGAATTATAGTTGTGGCTTATTGTTTGGAAATGCCTCCAAGTCTCTCCGAATTTCATAATTTGTTCCATGTATCACTATTGAGAAAATATATTCTTGACACAATTCATGTACTCACCTATGAGGATATTGAACTAGAACCTAATCTATCTTATTGTAAAGATCCATCCAAGATTCTTCATACCAATGAACAAGTGCTGAGAAACCAAATGACTCGTCTGGTAAAAGTTCTATGGAGAAACCATTTGATGGAAGAGGCAATGCGGGAACCTGAGGTACTTATGATAAAGAACCACACAAATCTTTTTATGCAGAAATATTTTAGAAATTTTGAGGATGATATTATTTTATTGAGAGGAGAATGTAACACCCCAAGATTCCACGGTACTTTTCCCATTCAAAAATGCAATAGCTTGTATTGTACACAACTTGGAGTTTTAACACATCACGACCAATAAAACTAGCCATTATGAATAGTTTTACCCATATTTTAAAATTTTATTAATTTTATTTTTCAAAATGGACTTCATTTTTTAATTTTGAATATCCAAATTAGCATAGGGTGATTTTTTGGTTTTTTGTGAAAAATTCAATTTTTAATGAATAAGGAAAAAAATGTGTTATTGTTTAAAACAAAATATTTATTTTAGAAATTAGTTATTTAATTTTAGTTTATTTTAGGACAAAATAGATACATAATACCGATATAAGTTCAATGTGATTCATTGGATTCATTTTATAATATGTTTAGATATATTAAATTTTATTTAAATTTTTACAATCTTTTACCAACCTTCTATGAGAATTTAAAATTTTGAATAAAACATATGTTTACCGCTTCTATGAGTTGAATTTCAAAAATTCATTGAGACACAGTTGACATCAGTAAGTAAAATGTGGTTAAATAAGATGAAAATAATGTCTTATAAATAGTAACTTTTGACTTTTATTTACCACGGTTAAAAGTAAATACGGTAATTAAGGGTAAAAATGATATTATAAATATCATAACACATATTATATTTCTATTGGATAAGTGTAATTCAACTAATAAAACTATATGGTATGAATATGAGTACCCACATTTTGAATAATGTGGTAGCTTGCGTTGTACGCAACTTTGAGTTTTAATCCACCATGACCAATAAAAATAGCCGTTATGAATAGTAATACACACATTTTAAAATTTTATAAATTTTATTTTTTAAAAATTGACTTCATTTTTGAATTCATAATATCGAAATTAGCATAGGCTGAATTTTTATTTTTATCTGAAAAATTTCAATTTTTAATGAATAAAGAAGAACACAGTGTTATTAAATACAACTGACTTTTTATTTAAGTTGTTAGTTATTTTATTTTTATTTATTTTAGGTCAAAATAAATACATAATACATATATATGTTCAAATTAATTCATTGGTGTCTTTTTATAGTAAGTTTAGATAAATAAAATTTCATTGAACTTTTTACTGTCTTTTACCCACCTTATAAGAGCATTTGAAAATTTGCGTAAAACAAAATTTTACTAATTCTCTGAGTTGAATTTCCTAAATCTGAGAGACACAGTTGACATCAGTATGTAAAATTTTGTTCAATATGATGAAAATAATTTTTGGTGAATAGTATCTTTTGACTTTTATTTTACACGATTAAAAGTAAATATGGTAATTAAGGGTAAATATGATATTAGAAAAACTGTAACACTAGTACTAGTTCTATTGGATATGTGTAATTAGACCAAAAAGTCATTAGTAATAAAATATTGTCCTCTTTGGAAAACTTGGATTAGATTAGGACATTTATTATTATTTTATTTAAAGAAGAGTTAAAAGAGTTAAATTCAATGTTTAACAACCAAACCATTTTTAATATAGGGTTACACAAAATATAAATTCGACTATAAATATTCATTATAAAGATAAAATGATTTCCTAAATAATAGTATTTTATTTATAATTTTTAGACATTAAATATTTTAATTTATTTATGTCGCAATGATGATATAGTAATTACATTAAAAATGAAATATTAAAATAATTTATATTATAAATATCCAAATAAAATTAAATTGACACTTATGATTAATACAACTAATTTCACAGGTTAATATGACATGTTAGGGTTGATTAAATAAATATTATTTTATGTGATAAAGTTTTTATGGATTTCAAAAAAAATAAAATACCAAATAGTGTCCAAATTGACATAATTGTGTTTTTAAAACAAATACTATATTATTAATTGATATAATATTCCAAAAAATATATGGTTTTTCCAATGGACATAAAAATATATATATATATAAATACTGAAACACTAGGATTTTTCTTGGCCTATTATAGTATGTTTATTAACCATATATTATAAAAATTCAAAGAGACACAATAAATGTCAAACTATTTAACAAAGTGTTAAATAAAGAAGATAAGGGTAATATGGTGAACATAACCACTCTAAAACATATTTCATGAGAGTATTTCTACCCATCCCACCTTATTCTCTAAATAAATCATTTTGGATCTATTATAAATCGAAAATTATTTTATTAAAAAATAATATTTTATTCTTTTCCTGAAGTGACCCTCACCTCTCTTAAAAAAGGGTACTTCCCCTTCTCTTAATTTAAAACCCCAAAGCCATTTGGCTCAGCCAAACCCTATCCAGATATCCTTTTAACTATCCCCCATTCAACCTAGAGGCCTTACATTGATTTGAAATCCACCTTATGGATCCCTTTTGATCAACTCAAAAGGAAACACCAGAAGAAGAGATAATAATTTCACCACCCTCTTTTATGTTCTTTTCTTCTTCCACTTGCACATTCTTTGTTGTTTCAAATCCAAAATAATAAGTCATGTACATTCTACATACTGTGAAGTTATTATAAATATTTTACAGACATATTCATTATTCTATCCATCCTATAAATGACAAATTCCCCATATGTGCATATATGCGGCTTACTATCTCCATGTCGTGGTGTAGTCTGTTATTCAAACACATCATTATTTGGATGGGTATAATAATGTGTATAAATAATGTAAATAATAAATATAACATGTTAAAAATTATGTATTTATGACATACCATCCAATTACATACCATTTTACCATCAATATAATTATATTGTCCCTCGTGCATACATACAGATTATCGTCACCATGAACGCGATGAGATGTTTTCCCCATCGTAGTTATTCAAGAATAATATTCATTTTACAATAAAAAATAATGATTATGTACATAATTTCATTATATATATGAATCAAATACATCCTATCCATAAAAAAATGGTTTACGTAACAAATTATATAGAGTAAAACAAATCAGTTAACACCGGAAACGATGTTACTAGTGAAATATTATTCTCAAAGAAATATTATTAACAATGAAATATTATAGGATCATATATGATATATTATTTATGTATATTGTTCTTGTATAATTTAATAACAATTTTTTAACTATTATTCAATAGTTTTACATACTATCAACTACAGAAAGTAAAAGATAAGGTTTAATTCTATAATATCCTTACTAATTTGAGGTTGTTAATACGTAAGTATTTACTACGACCTCTTTGTCATCCACATTTGTGCATTCATAAATATGTAAATCAAAATATTTTTACTATTTACTAGAATATGGGATAAAGCCATCTATTTCGTTATTGTACAACATTTCTTTTGAATAGAATATTTCTGTTATTTTCCAAATAAGGTACTTTATGACCTTCTCGACAAAATTAAGGCAAGAATGTCTTTTTTAACTTATACGGCGTGTGCGGCCATAACATCGTCAAAGCTGCCCATATTATCTTATTTGAATATTTTCAAAATTAATGATTTATTTTATAATTATATTACTTCTAAATGATTTCAAAATATAAAGTGATATTTCTCTACCAAAAGTTTTTATTTCATCTATATCAACATCTTTGTGGATTTTAAGTTTGTTTGAAGTTTATTTATTATGATACAAATCTTCTTTATTGTATTGAAGGTTTTCTGATATGTTTGACTGTGGATTTTTTATTTTTACACCATTCATGGTTTATTGATAAATTATTGACATTTCGTATGATATTTTTAATACCAATGTTTATGTAATTTTTAAATCTTTTCAAATGAGGAATGCATTGGACTTAGTAAGTGATGGGTGGAGCCGGCTATAGCTCATCGATGAATCAGTAGGTCTAGTAAGACAAATTAGTGACTTGGCTCAAGGCCTTGACAAAATCATAATTGTAGTATTGACACAAGTCCTTGAATATGTGGTTATGAAGTCTAGAATTATGCATTCCAACATTATGAAATTGGTAATTGATATTACATGTGATTATTCAACTAATAGAATATATATGGGAATAAGTAAATGGAATTATTTGACTTATCTTTTCCGTATTTTGATGATAATTATTGTGTTTTTTTCTTATATGTTTCCATAATTTTTTATTCTAATTCTATAAAATTTCAGTTATATTTTTATCCTTACTGAGCATATGATCTCACCCCGTCCTCTGATTTAATTTTCCCATGATGCGAAGAAGTGTATTATGAATGTACTGTAGGGATAGTCTAATGGATTAATGTGGTAAATGGAGACAATTTTGGTGTTGTTTTTCATTTTATAATGTACTATAAAATGTATGAATGTATCTAGTACTCCCAAGGCTACTAAACTAATCAGTCTTTTGGGATTTTGATCTCTTGTGATCATTCCAATGTTATGTAATAATGCACCGACTCTAGGTTACCGGTGTTGTTGAGTTACGATTAAATCAAACATTACCACGGAAAATATCACATGGATATACTACTAGTCTAATAATCACAAGTAATATCTAATTTCATAATGAAAGAGTTCATAATTCTAGACATCATAACCACATAGTAAAGGCCTCATGCCATGACTAAAAATAATTCTACTTTCCAAGGCCTTGTTACAAGACACTGGTTACTCTCATGTAATCTACTAATGCATCAAGGAGCTATAGCGGGCTCCACCAATCACTTACTATGTCCAATGAAATTTTCATATGATTATGTTGAAACATAACATAATCATTCATATTAAAACTAGCATAAAAAATTTCAATACTTTAACCATAAACCATAAATTGTATAAAAATAGCACATACATAGTCAAACATAGAATAACTCATTCAATACAATATGGAAGATTATATTATAATAAATCAACCTTTATCAAGAATAATATATAGTAAAGAATGTTTAAATTGTTGAAAATGATCATTAAAACTCTTTGAGGTAAATATCCATTTTTCCTGAAATCATTTAATAGTCACAAAATTTTGGAAGTAAGACATTTAAAATACATTTTGGAATTAAATTGTCCAATACCACTTTCAAACATTTTATATGAATTAACATTTTAAAACATTCATCTCTATATAAATAAATCCTTTATACCATTTGGAAAACATGGACATTAATGAGAATGATTAAGAAGACTAAATAATTATTTCATTTAAATTGGGGTTTTAGTTAAGAATTATTCTAAAAATAATCCTTTTGAAAAATCTTCTATGAAAAATGGACATGGATAATAAAAATTTCCCAGTAAATACTTATACATAAACAATCTCGGATAATAATGAGATTGAGGAATTAACCCTTTCTTTGTACTTTCCTATAGTCAAGGGTACATCTATCCTATTGTATAATGACCATAGTATATTATTAAATTATACCAGAACCATATTAATATTTATGATATCATATACGATTCATTTATGACTTTGTACTGCCCATATAATAAAAATTTCCTTGTCAAATTAACATTTCGGGTAATAATCACTTTCTTTATCGTATGTGTTTTAACTTGTTATTCATTATCGTTTCTCTTATATCATGATTTACATACATCCAGAATATAAAACACGATTTAAATATCATATATATTCAGAATATAAATATTTATAATAGATAGATTTATGAAATGGAAACACCTTTTATTTAGACGTTAGTTCATACATACGCATAAACGTCGTTTCCATTTTCATATCATATTGAATGGAAATAAGTGAATGAGATATAAGAAAATACACACGCACAAACACACATGCACACACAAATATATATATATCCACCATAATTATTATGTCATATATTACATACTTATTAAATTTATATATATTTATAATCATCGTTGAATGGTGAATGTGGAAATGAATCTCATCACGTCGTGGAGACGATAATCCTTATGTACGGACAACTGATGATATAGTTCTATTGATTGTGAAATCATATGTATTTGGACTATATATTATATATACAGAATAATTAACAATTTATATTTATTATTTACTTCAGTTATACTCATTATTATACCCATCTATATAATGTAGTGTTGAATAACAAATTACACAACGACGTGGAGACGGTAAGTCGTACGTACTCACGTATGGTGGCTTCATCATTCATAGGATGTATATAATAATGAATATGGTTGTACCATGTTTATAATAACATAGAATTCTGTATAGGGAACTAAAGCTATTATCTTGGTATGTAAACAACAGAGAAAGAGGAAGACGAATAAGAAAGGAACCTTGAAAGAGGTGATGAAATAATTACCTCTTCATCAGGTGTTTCCTTTTGATATGAAAAAATGGGATCTTTAGGTTGTATTTATAGTAAATGTAAGGCCTCTAAGTTGAAGTAAGTATCTTTTGGAAAATATTGGAGTAGGTTTTATCAAATTCAAATGGTTTTGGATGTGAGATTATGTAGGATGGGTAAGTACCCTTATATAAGATAGGTTAGGGTCAATTTAGGAAAATCTTGAAATATACCTTTATTATAAAATAATATTCACTTTATAATGGCATAAAAGGGTTTAATTTTAAGGATATGGTTGGTATGGGTTTAAATCCTTTAAATCAATAGGTTTTATAAATGTTTATATCCTCATATTAACCTTATCTTTTAGATTTAATTGTCAATTAAATAGATTATCTTTTACAATATCTTTTTGTATTTTTATATAACATGGTTAATAAACATACTAAAAATTCCAATAGAACCCCAAGTGGTTCACTAATGACATATTTATTATTATGTAACTCCTTTTTTCAAGCATATTATTTTTATAAATATTATATCATTTAATAATATAATATTTGTTCTAAAAACTCATATATGTCAATTTTGACACTATTTAGTATTTGTTTTCTATGAAAGTCCACAAAACCTAATTACTTAGAAAAAAATTCATTATTTATACCCTATCATGTCATATTCACCTAGAAAATTCGTTTATTGAATCAAAAGTCTCAATATAAATTTATTTTGATATTTATAATATCAATTATTTTAATATTTCATTAAGAAGGTAATTATTGCAATGTCATTGTGTCATAAATAAATATATTTTTCTATTGTATAAAATTATAAATAAAATATCATGATGTAAGAAATCATTTTATATTTATAATTAAAATTTATAGTCAAATTTAACTTATGTAAAACTCCATATTAAAAATGTTTAATTTATGAAACATTGAAATTAACACTTCTAACTCATCATTAAATAAAATAATAATAAATGTCCTAATCAGATAAAAGTAGATAAAATAGGGTAATTATTAATTACTAACATTTATTTTGGTCAAAAAATACTTATCCAGTAGAATTAAGACATGTTTTGGGGTAATTTGAATATTATTTTTTACTTTTAATTACATTATTTAATTTTAACCATTATAAATAAAATTTAAAATTTGCTATTTTTCCAAAAATATTTTCATCCTATTGAACTAAATTTTATATAATTATGTCAACAATGTCTCTAGGATTTTTGAAATTCAATTCAAAGAAAAGGCAAAATTATGTTTCATAAAAATTTTCAAATGTTCCTAGATTGTGGGTAAATGTGCCTCGATGGTGGGTAAAGTGATGTTAAAACGGTTCCATAAAATTTCATAAATCTAATAATACTATAAAATGAATCAGTTGAATTAAATTATACTAATATATTTATTATGTATCTATGTTAGGATAAATGTTTAACTAAAAATAATTATTTAAATGAAAATGTTTGTTTTTATCTATAAATTAGTGTTTTCCACTATTAATCAAAAATTTAATGTGTTTAGAAAAATACCAATAATTCACCCTAATAAAGTTTTTATATTGATAATACAAAAATGAAGTCTATTTTAAAAAATTAAAAACATTGAAGTTTCATTAATTAATTTAAAATTCATTCCTATTGTAATAACCAAAAAGTGGGGTTTTAAGAAGTAAAAACTATCCAATTATTGACATGTGTTTATATTCAATTTAAATATTAAATTACTTTAAATTACATACATTATATTAAATGATAAAAATATAATATGACTATACTTAAATACCAATCAAGTGAATAATTTCACACTTTAAATTATTTCGAATAAAAAATTTCTTTTCGATTAAGATTTAGTAATTTGTATTATTCATCAAAATAAGTAAGTTATCAAAAAAGTACCAAAACTTTTTCCCAACTAAATTTTTATTTCATGATTATAATAAAGAATTACATTGCAATAAATTGAATATATAAAAGTGTCAAATATTGGATTAGAAATGGGTTCACCATTAAATGTTGTTAAAATTTCATTTTTTAAAAAATACTTCATTTATAAAAAAATAGAATTTGTTCTTATATTATGTCTATGAAACAGAAAATATGGATGTTAAAATTATATGGAGTATATAAAACTCAAAATTCATTAAATACCATTCATAACCGCTTTTTTAACATCTAGTTTGGTAAGTTATGGTGGGCTCGAACTTTCCCTTCCATGTAGCACAAGCTATTGAATTAATGTAAAGAGATAACGTACTATGAAATAATGGTGTGTTACACTAGAGATTGCATGATTATTGTTTTCTATATTATTTGATTCAATTTTTTTAAACACAAATTTTTTTATCATGAATAACATGGATTGATCAATGAACCATGAAAAAGTTAATGTTGGGAAAATGATCATCACATGCTTCCACTCAGGATGGAACATACAAGTGGTATTTGAGTAGTCACATAATTAATTATAATTTTTTAAAAATAATTGGTGATTTATGAATTTTAATTTAGTTTTTAAATTTATGTTTAATCTATAATTTAATCATAATTGAGAAATATTTGTTTTTATCCTTAGATTCTCATAGATCAATTCCAAAAGATTAAGTTTATTCATAAAATAAAATTGAGGTACTCATCGGACGGTGCCAAGGATTTTGTTCTGCTAACAATAGAGTAAAATGCATATAACTCGATTTACACATCACGCACTTGTGTTTAATTCCTCAGGAATAAATTCGGATATTAATTAAAAGAATGTGTATTTATGACATGTGATTCATTTATTATATACACCACTTGTTTATCAGGACAGGACGACACATAGTCCACCAGAGTAAATGTTGATTTGACCTTGTTCACAGCGTTTTCTTCCTTTGAGTCATGGATAGGCCATTTATTCCATACAAAACCTACATATCTAGTGATAATGAAAATATAATTTAACATGTTGTTTAGCCAATGATGCACACCATGTACTCCAATTTTATGAGGTACAATACACATGTCGATTCCCAAGAAATGTACCTTTGATTGAGGGTGAGAGATGTACATTCTATGTATCTCACCTGTACATGCCATGTACACATACAAAATTACATAGATTTAAATTTTATTTGTTATATTATGTAAAACTTGAGACGTGATCTTGTGTGTGGTCATTAAGTTTATAGGATATTCCTTGTAACACATTTTAATATTTTTATATATAGATGTTTAACTGATATATGTGTAATATTCAGATATATATATTATATATAAATCAAAATACATTTGTTACTCTGTGTGTATTGATTTATAACATGTGACCGAAAAACCAATTAATTGATGTAATCATTAAGTTGATAATACACACAATGATGGTACACTATAAGTCGTGTATTACATATATTATGAGAGTAAACAGTATACAAGTATAATACATGTTGGGTAGAATTAGGAGGGTATTCACCATGCTTCCTCCAATGTACATTTATATCCATAGTTAATTCAAAATAAATTTATTTAAATTTTTTAATATTATTATGCTAGATATAATTAAGGAAAATAATGTGATAATTAAAATAAAATAAGTGATTAATTAATGATAATAATTAATTGGCTGGAGTGCGATTTATCATAAATAAGAATGATTAGTAATTTTATTTTAATTTTATTAAATTCATAATTCAGTGAATAAATGGAGAAGATCATGAGAAAAGTCCATATCATTGTATGAGTTTGGTTTCCTTTTAATTTATTATTAAATTTAATTTTTGGCATGTGTGAATTTTCTCATCTTATTAATTATGACATGTTTGCCTATGTTTTCTTTTCTATAAACCCTTTCCCCTCACCTATATGTGAATAGATGAATATGTATTGGATGAATCTCCCAGTAATGTGGAGGAAAATCAATTTTGGAGATATAGTGAATCCAATCCAATATAAATACATTAGTGGATAGGTGTAAAGCTATAACACGAAACATAATAGGTTCAAGTTGTTTACCCATATGTTAACGTTTAGTTTATGAACCATTAGATAACCTAACCATTAGTAAAATCTCATGATCATACCACTTTATTATTTTATTTATGTCAGTTTCATGGTGATTAATTTATATTGTTTCGTCACGATGAATTAAATTAATGAAATTAACAACCATAAAATATAAAAGTAAAATAAATTGGTTAATTTATAAATATTATCTAAGAAATGATTAGTAAATTAATTAAATTCTTATAATATGAACAAGAATTTAATAAAGATAATAATTGTAAATTTTAATCATAAAGGATAAAATCACAAAATTATTTATGCTAACATGGTATAGCCTTCTACTACTTCAATTAAAATAAATCCATGTTTCAATGTGATTGACCAACCAAAATTGTGGTGCATTCAATTATCAAGGAATTATAAATTTATGTTTTGGTTTGACATAAATTATATCAAATATAGGGTTTACTTCTAAATAAGTACATGGTGTTGCTATGAGGAATGTGATAAAGAAATAAAATTTAATGATTTCAAGATTGGGTAATTCACTCAACAGATCAAGGAAGTATGAGTTAATTTTGTTAGCATTTGTAATTCCTACGTAAAACTATTCATTTTTCTGGTCCAACCAATGATGGTGTAGTGAAAATCGGAATATGGATCAATTCCACTAGAATGTTCAAGAAATAGTATATTCTAATGCGAATTGTGAGGAATATTAATTTTTGATAAAATAGTTGGAGACTAAAAAACAAAATATAAATTTATATTTCTAAATAATATCAGATAAATTACTAAAATTCTGATCATCTTATTTTTTAGATATATTGTTAAAATGTCTTAAACATATCACTGTGATCTATACATGAGAAAGATAACCTTCTCACTTTTAAAAATATCGTAGAGTTGAAATGGATCTTAGTCAATATACTACACTAAGAAATTAAATTCTATGTGATGGAAAAACCTTTACCGGTTCTGCCTAGTAATGAGGAAATTGATGAAGAGCTATCTCTCTATGAGAAATATCTGAATGATCATATATATGTTTACTGTTTCGTGCTTTCATCCATATCCAATGAATTTTTGAAGGAGCATAAGGACATGGACTCATAATTCATGATATCTCGCCTTTAGGATATCTATCAAGAAAAGGTGAGGCCATAAATGTATGAGATCTACAATTCTTTGTTTACAACCTATCTTAGAGAGTTTGTGCCTAATGGGCCTCATGTAGTCAAACTTCTTGGATACATTAAACACTTTAAAATATTAGGGATTAAATTCATGATTTATTTGTGCACATATCACATACATTAATCACTACCCTATACATTCTCTTATTTTACTACCAATTACAATATGACTAATTAAGAGAATAATATCTTAGAAATTAGTAATTTGATTTTCCAATTGCAAAATGACATAGGGTGTGATAAACCCATGATCCTTAGGGTGAATAAGAAAATGAAGAAAAGGAAAAGGATCCCAGGACCTATAAATAGTCTAAGGCTCCAAAGAACCAACCTTCCAAGAATAGGACTATCCAATTGAAGTCCAAGGAAAAGTAGGTAGTATGTTTCGTATATGGCATGCCAGGCCACTAGAAGAGGAAATGCACCCAGAAGAAAAGATATGATAAATTTGTATTCATTTTTGAGTGTAAACATTCAATATCTACACATTGGGGATGAGATACATATTTTGGTGCTCACATTTATATATTAAAACCATAACCTAGTAGATTTAGAATGATTTATAAAGGATAGTTTGATTTGAGGGAATCCAATATAGAAAGGATGGATTCCTAAGCCATTAATGACTACCAATTGTTATTTCCAATGTGGATAATTTTGGTTTTAAAATACTTTTATTATGTTCCTATGGAAACTAAGAACATAATTAATGTATCATTCCAATATAAAATTTGTTTATTTTTTAATTTTTGAATAAAACTTATAACTTTTATATGGATAATGTGTTTTATGGTATAGAACATTTAAATAACAGTATTTATGTATGAAATAATAAAAGAAATATGTTATAAATTGATAACAAACCACATTCTCATGACTCATATAACACCCAACAATGGATTTAGTGTCTTTTCCATGTAAATGATAAGTTTTAGGAAAATCAATATCAATATTGTAATTTATACCCTTCTGTGTGGAAACTACATGAATGATTTCATGCTTGTTTACAAGGCAAAATGTCCAAAGCATTATTTAGTGGATAGGGTGATATGGACATATAGCTTTCAGTATTGATAAACATTAATGTTTGTGTTCTATTTCTAATATATGTTAGAGGTGGATATTCATAATTCATAACATTTACTAGTTAATTTAGAAGATATAGATATATTTACTTGATAAGCTATAAGTCTGAGTCCTTTGCGAAATTCAATGAATTCATGAATGAATTAGAGAATCATATTTGTAAGAAGATAATGAAACACCAACTGGATTGAGGTGGTGACTATCATAGCCAATAGTTCATTGACTTTTTATAGGATTTTTGGATTCTCTCTCAACTCACTCCACATTACACACCACAGTGGAGTGGAGTTGTTGAAAGGATTAACCGAACCTAGTTAGACCTGGTAAGGTCAATGATGAGTTATGAAGTACGTTGATAATCCTGTTGGGATATACATTAAAAATCATATGATTCTCATTAAACCGAGTAACAACTACTATTGAATATGGAAGTACCATCAAGTTATGGAGGGTAAAGAAACATGTTTTGTTTCATATATATGTGTGGTGTTAAGAGGAATTTGTAAAATTTATTCCAAGGAAACAAAATTGTACTCTTGGGGAAAATGTGTATTTGTATAGGGTAACCAATAGAATGAAAGGGATACTACAAAAAAACACATGAGACAAGAATTTTATTGTCCCTAGACAATCTATTTTTATTTAGAGGGAGAACATTCTGAAAAGATATATTGTGGGAATGATTGATTTTGATTAAGTTGATGCTCAGGATACACAAGATTTTTAAAGAGAAAAACCTTTATACATCCCCATGGAAGAAGTTTTTCTTGAAACACAAGTACTATGTAGGAGTGTAAGAGGGATAATAGAATAAGAGTGATATGTTTTTCTAGTCACTGAGGACGGAGACTCATTATTCATTGACAATGATGTACCTATCTCCTAAAGGGTTGTGGTAGAATGGTCAAAAGATTGAAGAACTTAAGTAGTGAGGAATTCGGAAAATAAATCTATCTATAAAAACCAATATTAGGTTCTGTTTGATGCAAAAATTGATATAAATCCAGTTGGATCTAAATGGGTATTCATGAGAAAATAAGTAATCGGTGGAAAATTAAATAACTATAAATAATTTAATGAGGATATAGGGTTTAAAAAACATCAAGTATTTAACTATGAAGACACATTTTCACCATTTTCCATGCTTGAATCCATCAGAATTCTAATTTCTATAGAAACTTACCACGACTATGAGATTTCAGAGAGTGATGTCAAAACTACATTCCATAATATGAACCTTCGTGAATATGTCTATAAGACTGATCAAAAAGTTTTTCAGACTCCATGTAATTCCAATAATATTTTCATTTTTCAAACATCCATTTATGGATTGAAAAAATTTTAAATTTCATAGAAAATTTTATTTTATGAAGCCATGAAAGAGTTTTGTTTCAACAGGAATGAACATGAGTCAGGTGTTTATAAGACATTAAGTGAAAATGTCGTTTTTATCCTTATAGAATATGTTGATGATATAATACTCATTGGAGATGACATACCAGTCTAAAAATTGTGTAAGGGTTTGTTAAATATTTGTTTTACCTTGAAAAACTTAAGTGAATTAGCCAACATTATAGGGATTGAGATCCTTCATGATAGATCCCAGAGGTTTCTTAGGAAAATTCAAAGTATATATGTGGACTGCATAAAAAAAAGATTTAGTATTGAATAATCCAAGAGGGGATTGCTTCTAGTACACATGGTTTAAATCATTCCTAGAAAATGTGTCCCTAGACACAAATTGGTAAATAGAGAATCAGTAAGATTCTATATGCTTCATTATAGAAAATGTGTTTTTGATGCGCTAAGATTCCATTGTTGATATCAAGAACATATAGGAGAACAATATTGGAATACTATTAATGTTATCATTATGTATATGAGATGAATTAAAGACGTGTTCAGGGTGTATAGAGGATAAGCGGAACTGGTCATCATGTGTTATAAAAATTCTAGTTCTTTGAGAGATCAGAATGATCTAATGTTGCCTTCAGGATATGTTTTATGTCTCAATGGTGGAGTTGTGAGCTAAAATTGTTTAAAAAATCCATTTTTTGATGATTGTACAGTAGAGTCTAAGTAAGTTGTGGATTTTGATGTATCCAAGGAATCCATTTGGACTCAAAACATTGTTGAAGATCATGATGTGGTATCTATCTGTACATAACCTATAACATTGTTTTGCGATAATACCGTAGAAGTGGATCTTTCAAAATATCCATGGTCACCCCAACAGAAGAAGAGAATAGTCAAATGAATTGATAATTTAGATATATTTAAAAAATTGGGGATTTTTTAGTGTGTAGAGTACCCATATAAAATAACATGGAAGAACCCTTGACTAAACACCTATCTTATAAAAATCATGGGTATCACGTGAGAGCTTTCGGACTGATTGTTGTTTGATGTTGGATCTAGTGATAGTGGTAGTTTGTTGGATTTGGTGCCCTAAAATCAAATTTTATGTACATTATGAAATGTTTAATTCATATATTTTAATATTAATATACTAAACATCAAATCAATATAGTTATTATTTAAAAAATTCTTTGTGATAATGTCCCTAGAGTAGCTATAACACTAAAAGGTCAAAGTAGTTCCTCTCTATGATTTGACTGTGGATGTTCTACAACAATATTAAAAAAATATATGTTCTAAAGAAAGATGATATCATTTTAGGGACATAAATTTATATAGGATATCAAGGATGGAGACTCATAGGACTTATAATAACCTTTTCTTGGTGTACACCCTTTGTATTATCTAGTAGGATATTATGAGAATGAGACCACCCATTTCGAAATCCACATTTATATGTGTCATTGGATATTTCAATATCCATTAATATGTATTTTTCCTTAATTAATGAGTGTTAGGAGTCACGTAGATTAATTTATTGAAAACATGTGATGAATTATGTCCACAACATGGTAGGATACATTGGTTCTATCACAATTAATATTTCATAAATGAATGATGCATGAAAGGATTTATACCTTATGTGCTTTAATGAAAGTCAACATCTCAGTCCATTTGATGGAAATAAAAAATCCATCATATATCCTTGGATACGGTGTTCTATAGAAATGTTCTATTTCTAGATAGTATAATAAAGATACATCGAGCACATAGGATGATGGCACCAACATGCATCTTGATTGATTTTAGATATTTTGTTAAAGTGATTTGATTACACAGTAAGAATCTGTATGATATATTATGTCATTATAGAAAAAAATAATTTTTCTATACGTGCCATAATATGATTCAAGATGGTATCCTTGGACTTTAGGCAAATTCACCAAATGCAACTGATAAAGAGTCTTATAGGGTCACATAATATGTGTATCTATAATCTTAGTTAAATATTATATTATTTATTATTTAATAAGTTGAATAAATATTATTCCCAAATGTAGTTTATTAGTTATTCATCTTTTCTTAATCATATTTATTATGTAACCAGGTATTCGAGAGAATATAATTTTTGTGAAATAGTTAATAAATATTTATTTTCTGGTAGTGAATATAATATTAATTTATTTGTAGAATAATAATGTAGTATAAATCTATTAATAAATAAATATAAATTATTGAAGGGATGATACATATTATAGAAGTGAAAAACTAGGATTTTTTATTCGGTGAGAAAATAATAAATAATAAATTTTATTTGATTAAATAATATTTAATTTTAATTCGAAAGTTAAGTGCATGTTGGGAAATAAAAATATTCATATTACTATTTGAAATGGGTTTTCACTAAGATTAAATAAATAATTAAGGTCACATTCGCTATTATTTTATTTTACCCCTAGGGATATATAAACCCAGTTATGTTATTCTCTCACTAGAACTGTTCCATTTTATGGGTTTGTTCACTATGGAATTGATGAATTATATCAAGGCCTTGAGGTCTCTCTTCTCTAAGATTTCTCCCAAGTATAGAGATTAATGTTCCACTACCAGATCAAGGTGATCACATTGGAAGAAATTCTCACAGCGATTAATGGAAGAGGACACAAGTGCAAGGAGAATTCATGATAGAAGTCAGAGATTCCTTCGATGACATCTAGTGGTTTATGGAACATGTCAAGATCATCACTATATGGAAATTAAACTTTATTCCTTTAACATTATAACAATTCAATGCTTTCCTATTACTAGATCCCTCAATAAAGAACAAATTACACTAAGGTGATTCTTATTTAATCAAATTAATTCAAAATAGTATTTTATAATTATCTCTTTGGTTCTTAAATTATTCATGTTTTCTATCTTAATTGATTCAATTTTATTGAACACAATTTTTATCATTAGGAAGATATTAGATAGATCATTAAACATTGAAAAAATTTATATTGGGAAAGGCCTATCACATGCTTCTGATGCAGCTAGAACCAACAATTTCATCCCCAAACCTCCTCATGATAAATATTATTTTGATTTATTGATCACTAATAAATGTAATGAGTGGAGAAAAGAAATTATTATTTCATTGTGGAGAATGATTACATGAATTTATCCCCCATTCCATACATTTTTTATCTCTTATAGCTCTCAAGGAACTCACAATACAAAGAATCTCTCTCCACACTATTGGATGATTTAGGATGCTCTTAAAGTTATCCATTAGTACCAATTGGAAATGAATTTCATTATATGAAAATACATTTTTCAAATTTAATACATTTATTTTCCAAGAAACATATTTTTTTTAGTTTTATGGACATTTAGTCCATTCTATTCATGATCTTAATTATTCAATGAATATGTCTATTGGGAAAACCACCTTAGTAGCAACGTATTTCATCCAGAAAGAAATGGGTTTAAAAAATATGTATTTTACTACACATGTCATCAGTTTATACAGTTTTTGTATTCTAGAGTCTCTGTGATATTTTTTTTCATCCTGTTCGTGTTCCTATAGTAGTGGACTCAAAGATCTTTCCTGTTGATAGTTGTTTATTTCCAACAGGTTAAGTTCTGAATGGGTTTATTGGCTTGAATAATTAACATAATATGATTACATCATAAGGTTTAGTCTATTATATTTGATAATATATCATTATTTAGTGCACCATATACTTTTCTCAACTCATGAAGAGAATATGAGTGGTTTCCCTGATCATAAGATAATGTTTGCATATGATTCACAAAATAATAGTTATTTTCATATCATCCCTTTGAATATGAATCATCTTTGTTTGATTCATTCTTATTTTTCATATACATCAAAACAAGTGGACTATAATAAGAATAATTTCAAATTTTTTTAAACATCATCATTAGAACCAGTGAAAACATCATATCACATTTCTATAATGGTAATTCCTATATTCAATGTACAACGGTTTTGTGAAAGAGACATTAAATTATCTATAATTTGGATTCTGTCAATTTTTAGAGCCTATAAATACAATATTTAGCTTATGGTACAATTTATTTATTTTATATAGAATTTTATAACCATCCAAATGCACAAATACCCTTGATATATTTCTTTTTTACCTCCTTATATCATTGAAATACTTTAGAAAAAATAGTTTTAAAACATAACAAATATAATGAAAATATTTGGTTTAACATTGAACCAGACTTAAACAATATAAATATTCAAACTACCCTTAATTATGCATGAAAAAAATATTGACTAACGTCTGTGTTGTCCATTATAACCAGAGTTGTATGACATCGAATTCTGTAACTCATGTTATCAATAAATAATTGATCTAATACAATTAATTTCTATATTTTTATATATAAATTTCTTTTAAATATTATGAAATATATTCTAATAAATATTTCACAAACATAAAATTTGTTACAATTCATAACAAAATTAATCAAATAATATAATAAAAAATATAAATTTTGAATAACAGGTAGTAACACATATACAACTAAAATTAATAAAATAAATTTAACAGTGAAAAAAATATCAATAAAGACAAATAGTAGACAATAAAAACCATGGTAAAACATATAAAATAAAAACAGGTGAAATAATTTAAAAAAATAAATACAGAATGGAAATGTTCCAACCTATATTCAAACATTTTTAATAATAATATAACATTATTTAATTACTAAAAAAAATCTCCGTTTTTTATATGCATTAAAAATATTATAAAATGGTAGATTATGTGATAATAAATTGAACAGTCTCAACTTTTTAATCATAAAAAATCTAAATATAAGAATAAAATGTCCCCTTTCAATCATTAATAATGAAAATATGGTTAAGAAATTTAAACATCATGCTTAAATAGTGAATATTTTAAAATTAACAACTAACTTCAAAAGCAATTAAAAAATTCATACTCAAAAAATTAATAAAACTCTTATATTGAATTCTAATCCATTTTAATAAGATAAAACCCCTAAATAAATCCATATTATAAAAAATTTTCTAATATAAAATATATAAATATATTTAAATATATTTAAATTTTCCTCTTAAATTAGGATTCTTCCTATTGAAAATACTATGCAGTGAGTTTTAACAAAATTGATCCATCTTACATACAACTTTTAACAGCAAGGATCCACAAAACATATAAAAACATTGAATGAATTACAAAAAACATCATATATTTAAACAAGAACCAGAAAATGATTCCATTACATTAAAAAAAATGTTGATGTACATTATACATTATCTTATCTTAATGTTTATTTGAGGAACCCTATGGTTTCTTCTTTATAGTCATTCATCCTCCTTCATGTGGATTTTATCTATATAGTCTTTATCTGGTGGCATGTTCCCCCATTTTGTGTTATTTTTGGATTTTTTCCCCTAGATGGGTTCTATGTTTTTTGACCCCATCTTCCCTTCTACCTTTGTTAACCATGAATAACCCCCAATATAGTTATGCTCACTGGATAGATAAGAGGTTTATGATTTGGATGGTGGAGTGTGTGTGGTGATAACTCGCATTGGATTTGTTTTGTAGTTGTGGTCATGATTGTTCATTCACATAGAGTTGATGTTATTATCATGCCTTGGGATTCATTATAATATTCTTATGTGGTTTGAGAACACCGATTGTGTGGTTTATATCATTTTTATGCATGAATCAAGGGGGATGACATTTTGGTCCCAATATTTGATGATCTGATGGATGGCATGGGCGTTAGTAATTTTTTATGATGATGTCATGTGGGAAGTGTACGATGCATTTAGGTGACTACTGTGTGTAGGATGCATGGGTGGAAGGTGACCATGTGTTGGTGGTGTTTCATGTGATTCTCATGTATTGAGATATTGTTGATGCTTCATGCTCTAGAAGACTAAAACACATGAGGCACTAGGGTGGGTGGGTGTGTCTGGGGGTAATATAGTTCTACCCTAACCCAGTAATTAAAAATTAAAAAAAATGAAACTCAATACATAAAATAATATACCATTCAATTGAATAAATAAATTGAAAATTGCATGCACTAGCAGTATAAAAAACATTATATTACAAGATAATAACTTGTTTGAAATTACTAAATATTTAAACAATTAATGTTTCTAGAAAAAAGATAATTTTCTATAAAATCTATTATACCTCTCTCCCCCAATCATGATGTTTTCTTGGATAACCCACACTCATGTATGTATCTACACGTTCCATTAACAATTTCATGGTTATGAATCTTGAAATAAAAATCATAATCGGAATAAATTTTTTTATGGAATTTAATGTCATCTTGAAAATTTTTTGAACTCAATTTTCACTTAAAAATAAAATTATTTAAATAATATAAGGATTCCAAAATCAATAAAAGTCTATTAAATGAAACTATATGGCCAATGTGGTGTTATCTAACCCACAACAAACATCAGTGGGATATTAAAATACACTGTTTTGAAGGTACAAGTGTTAATAAACTATAAGAATATTTATGAGCCCACAAATAAGCTAGGGGAAGGGGAACCCATTAGACTACAGTGGTTGATCAAACCTAGGTAAATCTAGTATCCCCACAATCTATTACTGTCATTGGATAGCTTTTTGGTGGATGCAATCTAGAGTCATGCAAGGAACTATTAATGATACTTCAAAATCTTTTAATGGGGCCATTAAATCCTCATTTCAATCCATGACTCCATAATCTCCCAAGAATTTTTTAAATAGATATCATGGGTTCCTGGATAATATCAAAAAACCTATGTAACTAAGATTCTATAAATGTGTCAATGAAAATTCTTTAACAAATTTTCTCCGCTATTATGATCATCCTTGAAGACTTAATTTAATTTTTCCATTTTTACAAAGGCTCTCACAGTTTTAATCCCTCACTATCACATATTGTTCAATCCTTCTATATTCATATGATATCATAATTAAAACAGGTTTGTTTCATTCTCATCTATATGTTCTTATCCAACATTTTTAAATTGGTTTCTCACTATCTCAATCAAAATAGAATGGACGACAGTTTCTTAACATTTAAATAAAAAATATTGGTAGTCTTGTTTTATTGATACTAACATTAAAAAACATCTGATAAATTTGGTTTTTTACCTCCATTAAAATAAATTAGCTAGATAAACCACTCAACTGGAGTTGATGAGATGTAAGGGGTCACACTAAGTTATTGTAGGACTCTTTCTTCAAATAGGGTTTTCTCTCCATTTCAATTTTAAAATTGCATCATAGAATCGCATTTCATGTAATGTTTATAAAATTTATACATATACATTTGTAATGTTTTACTCATTTCGTTAACATTGATAAAATCATTTAAATATGTAAGAAATTTATCAGATTATCTATTCATCCAATTGAAATAATTCCATTTTTCTATTCATTTATTTATAATTTCTACAAGTAAATTCACAACCTCAACACATTATACTGTAGCCAATATTTAGTATCAATGAACTGGTTTTCATTTTTCTCAAATTATTATTTTCAAAAATTAGTTTTAATGTCTCAAACCTTAATCATTTTTTATGAAAAAAAATTTGAAATGGAATTTTATTTCCCAAATCTTTCGGATAAAAATTATTTTGGGTGAGCCCCTTATTTAATAGTTTTTATTATACTTATTGGAAAAATAGAATGCTTACCTATTGTAGTATCATAGGTTATCCTTATGTAAAAATGGATATGCATGGATAAAATCTTATATAATAACCAAAAGATAAATGGACTACACAATATATATTAAATAAATAATTTAATTGAACAACCTTGAACAATATCCATTATGGTCTTGAAATGAACATATTTATTCATATGAATACTTTAAAACCCACCAATTAAATATATAAACTCTTTGAAATCACAGAATATAGAATAAGTTAATTTAATGAAAATAAATTGGTTATGTTTAGACAAGGCATTGAAATATTTACCTAGCATTCAAATGAATCTATCACCAATATGTTTAATTTTTTTAATAATATATATAATGTATGAAATTCTCATTGAGATGATTCAAATTTATAAAATTTAGTAATTAAATTTCATTGTGTATTAAAATGATTTTGGGAACCAAAATTTATAGTTATATAAGAAGTGATTGACATTAAAAATATTCCCCTTGAGGAACTAATTATTTTCTTAAGAAATATGAAATCACCATGAAATTTAATTCTAATAAAGAAGTATAGGTAGAATTGGAATCTGGGGAATTTAAAAGAACCATTATTTTCATAATTATTGATAAAAAGTTTTAATATGATAGTGATTCAGATATTGAATGAGTGATTTAGAGATTGAAATTTTTTTAATAAAAGAATAAGACATCCATCCATGATATAAAGAATAATAAAATTGATGCACCAAAAGTAATATGTTCTCAATGTAATAATTAGGTGCATATTAGAACCATGATACTCCATATACAAAAATACGTTGAAATAAAAACACAGAGTTAATAAATATCAAAAAGTATCAACCTATTGTGTATATAATGAATCCATAGACACAAAAACCTCAACTGAATCCAAACAGAAATTCCTCAAGGCACCACTCTAGAGAGTTGATGGGGTTATTTCATCTATTTCTAAATCTCCTCCTTATTCCACTAAATCCTATCATTCAGCCTCTTCTTCTTCCACTTATAATCCAAAAAAATTTCATGTTCAGTTTGGTGAAAAAATCATTTAAAAATAAAAATATCTCAATTAAAAAATATAAATATATTTTAAATGAGGTAAATGATTCTTTTAAAAAATATTTCATTTACATTGAATAAAAATGTTTTCCCTTAAATTACTATAACAAAAATATATGTTGAGAATTTAGAATCTCAAATAAAGGATATTAAAAATACTCACACTTAATTCACATATGGTTATTTATATATGTATGTGATTATGAGCCTAAATTTCAAAAAAAAATCATCCAGAATATTTTTTAAAATATTAATGTTCTTTTGAAAAATAAAAAAATTTTAAAATTGATATCAAACAATAAGTTTTATAATTATTGTTATGAAATTATGTATTTTATTTATGAGTGATATTAAGAAAATACTAGTAAATGATGATGAAAATGTATTCATCATTATCACATATAAATCATAAAAAGAACATACTAAACATGTTTTTTTCCTACATCTTTATTAGACAAATTAATTAGACTGAAGATTGTTTAGGCTTCTAAATATCTTCTAGAAAATGTTGATTAACCAAAATCTATTTCCCAAAGGGAAATTGTTTTTGTGATTCGGTAGGATTATTCCACCAATTTTTATTTTCATATCATATGGTAGATTCCCAATAAAAATTAATTATCAACTATTTAAATGGTTGAATTTTTTATTACCAATAAATATCATTGTAATTTGAATATTTTACGTGGGAGACTAGAATTTACCTTTTTTGAGATGTTTAGACTTCATAATATAGCTCTTGTAGGACATATTTTTTATTTATTAAACATTTCTTTCACCACTTGAACATCATATTTAGATCTTTCTTCTCAATCTCACATCTATGGTTTCTAATTCTTTAAATAAATAGTGATTATATTTTTATCAATTGTTTTCTCTCTTTTACTTCTTTCTTTGACTTTAAAAATATTTAAATCCGTATTTTTTTGTTATATTATTAATTTTTAAAATTTAATTCTTATGTTTTTCAACATTCCTTTTCAAAATATTTTAACTTTTTAAATAATTAAAATAACCCTTATCCCATTACATTAATTTTTTCAATTTTTTTTTGAAATATTTCTCTTTAATATCCTATTAATTTTAGATGATTAGTATTTCAGTATTCATTGTTATATCTATAATATATACCATTCCCCATACTTATTTCTACGTTATACATTTTATATATTTTTCACACCTTGAACTCTATTCTTGGATTTTAATGTTTTTATTATTTTTAATGGGTAAATAGTATTGAATGCCACTATTATTATACCATTTATGTCATTGTAATATAGTTTGAAATATTTTATAATTTCCCTTCCATTTTATCAATTTAATAATCCCAATGGGGGAGATTTTCATGGTGTTTTGGAAAAAAATGTTTGAAATCATATATGGGGAGATGTGTTATGGTTTTTTATGAGGAGTTGCTTTTTATTATCAAGGAGATGTGTTTTGTAATTAAAAACTATTTTTGGAAAATATATGTTTATCACCTGAACCTATTAGATATATTTAATTTTAATATATTTATATAATATGATTCTTTTTTCACTCTTAATTCACTCTTGAATATATTTTTAAAATCATTTGTGTGTGATCATATAAAATAGCAGGATTCTTGTAAAAATATCCCTCTAATGGAATTTTCATAATCAATAAAATTCATCTTTAAATCTAATGGTTTAATTGAGTATTTATTAATTATGAATTTTGAATACATAATATTACTCATAATGAACCATGTGATGGAATTCAATAATATCATGAAGACCTTTTAGAGTCCATTTTCAAATCATAAAGGGATTATTGAAATCATAAAATAAAGATAAAATAACTTTATAAAACTATTGTAGGAAGCTAGAATGACAAGGTAGTGTTCTCCATCTTGCAGGAAGCATTATCTTGTTTGTGTAGGTCACTATACATCTTGTTAAAGTGTATATAACCTTCATGTTCTTTATAAATCCATCTTCTAGTTGGTGGAGGGGTAATTCCTAGCGAGTTTATGTAGCTAGAACCCATAAAACATAAGAAATCCCACTAGATAGCTGGTGGAATCAGGAGGCCAACAAGTGGACACATTCATGAATCATATTATGATCCTTTAATGATGGTCAAAAAAATGTTTTAATAGGTCTATTAAATCTATAGATCAACCCAAGTCTCCCTCATCTCCCATGAAACCTTTTAATAGTGACTTCTAGTTCTTGGATATTATCAAATAACCTGTTAGGAAACATTTATCTTAGCATTTAAATGACCAAAATATAGAATATTATTTCTAATATCGAGATCCACAATCAAGATCTAGTTCTCAACTATCAATTTCAAATGGTCGATCACCTTTGTCTCTATCTCCATCTCTCTCATTCATTATTCATGAACCATATGGAAAGATACGGTAACAAAATTGTAATGGTTTTTCCAAGAAAATATTCCTCATCTCAATATACATTCTCCAATTAGATTCTTGTTATCTCCATAAAAATGAAAGGATGATTTTTTTCATAATATTTCCATTAAAAAGAAAATGGTCTTAGTTTTTGACAATCTCAAGGAAAACTAATGTGAAGGAATTTTTTTATTGATCTCTATTAAATAAATGAGAATAATATAAAGAATTAAACCAAATGTGCGAAAACAAAGGGGCTCATAACATCTAATTTTAGAACTCGTTTATCAAACTGTATTTTCACTTTACTATAATATTCACATTTCATCAACCATCCATGATATTCATAAAGGTGATACATTCAATACATTCACATTAAACTATAAATACATAAGTAATTAAAAATTATATGTAATTTTTAATATGATTTGAATTTATTACTTTATCACTACCTCATATCAAAAATGTTTTTTATATCATTTTCATTAATGTTTTTCGTTTTAAATTCATTTCATCCACTATTTTTACTTTACATCAACCAGTAAAATCATATATCCCCATATAAAAATATTAGTGCACATAAATCAATTAATAAAATTAAAATATAAGAAAATAAATACTTTTAGAAATTTTCATGTGTTCATAAAATAAATAATTTTTTAAAATAATGAACTACATTAATGTTTGGTAATCAAACTATAATATCATCATTAATTTCATTAACATTTCATAAGTAATAAAAAATAAATAAGTATCTATTTATTTAGTCACAAATAAAAATATTTAATCATAGTTGTTCATGTGTCTTCTTTCAAAAAAATATAAAATACAAATATCATTGTCTACCAATATGATTTTTTCCAATTAGTGGTATAATCTAATGATTTATGTAACCAAATATTTTATCTCATCACTTGAATAAAAACTTATAGAATAATTATTATATAAATATAAATAGTTCAATTTTGAAGTATAATCATTAATATAATAACATTATTTTCTATCTAATTGATAATCATTACCACAATGTCTCAGCTTTGCTTTATACATCCATAAAGATCCAATAAATTTCATCATCGTAGGATCCCTCTAAAATGTAGTATATCTAATATAATTTATATTCACTCAATTAGGAAGGTAATATTCATAGATATTTTAAGTATTGATTAGGATCTAGTAAGAAAAATTATTAATTATGTATCATTATTCAATATTTTAATGTTTCTTCCAATCAATATTGCGATTTTTCTTTAACAAGTATCCCAAAATTATAAAATTTTATCTAAAATGTGTTGTACCTCAGCTTCAATATATTTTCATTTTATTCATAATTATCTCAAATGGGAGTCTATTTCAGAGGATGTAGGTAACATATAATTTCTATTACACTCATCCAAACCTAAACAATAAATGATAACATTCATGGAAATTGAATTAGGGTCATAGTAAACTTCTTCAATGGTGATCCATTAATTGGTTTCAAAATAAGGATTATTTTATGATATTTCCAAGATTAAATTTACTTTAAATACATGTTTCCTTACATTTATTATAATCCTATATTTTTAGAAGAAATATTAATCATTAAAATGAAGGATTTGTTATCATAGATATACGTTATCTTAATTTATCCATACTAAAAAATCATTGACAATGTTGATATATCTATATATATTATTAATGATTGAATGATGAAATAATGAATAGAATAATTCATGATTTACTCTACTCTAGGATTATTTAATTTATAATTAATGTTTTTATAATGTTTATATAGTCAAAGATTCAAGAGGGAGATGGAAAACTGATCCCCTTTTAAAAACATTAATCGAATTAATATTACCTCTTAAATTAATGTTCAATCTATATTCTCTTCAATTAATTTTTTTTGTTCTCAAAATATATGAATAATAAATAATAGGGTATATGATATTTTTATAGTGGTTCAGGGATCTAATAATCTCTCATTTTCTACTCCACCAATGTATATATGAGATTGGTAATTTATTTTTTAATAACTCTCATAGGGATCAAACAACTATGTGAAGTTAGTTGATTCAGGGAATAAAAATTATTTACCAATGCCTTCATGTCTATTTATCAGGGACCTCAAAAACTATGTACAATTAGTTTCATCTTTACCATAGTTTTTCATAATTAGTTTTAACCCCCCCCCCCTTCAATTGAGTAAATGTAGTTGTCACTTGGAATTATTCAACAATGCATAGACTTAGAGTAGTGTTAGTACACAATTACCACTTTTATAAAATAATATTAGATACTATTAATAATAAAAAATGAATCTATATGATAAATAAATTCAAAATAATACATCATTGTAAATGATATTTGTTGAGTATGATTATAATAGTAGAGAAATTATCTTCACATTTATATATAATTTATATTCCTCCTTGTTTCATCCCTTTTACATTTTATCCAAAAGTATAATGTTATTTAATAGATAGTAGGACTTATCTATCTTTTTTTATATCTAAATAGAGTAGTAAGGGAGAAATATATTTACATAGTATTTTTATTTTTTTTATTTTCCAGTTACAAGTGTCAATATGTAGTGGATCAATTAAAACATTTTACTAATGTTGAATATATTACCCTATCACATTAGACCTATGAGAATTATTTATATATATATAAATATATATTTTTTTGTGTGTGTGAAATTATAATTCTAAATGCAATAATTGAGAACCTACTTTAGCAGGTAAACACCATATCAAAAACTATCAATGAATTCACATTCTAAATCTCCATTATTCATAGGTATATGTAAAATTTTAAATTTTGAATATTTAAATTTAATCACATCAAAATCAATATAAATTTTTACGTTTTCATAATGATATTATCTTAATAAGATTATTTTTGAATTTTAAAAAGAAATTGTTCTTTATGGAAATAAAGAAAAATATTATTTTAACTAAAACTAAGACATTTATGAAATTATTATCATATAAGTATGAAATTGAAATTTAGAAAATAATTTTCTAAATAAATTATGTATTTTATTATTTAAATTATAAAATTTAATATATTAATAAGAGTTTCTAAACCTTTGATTGATATAAACTCAATAAATATCTTTTCTCAAAAATTATTTATAATGTTATGAATTTTTCATAATAAAATTAATTATTCACACTTATAGAAATTAGGTCAGAAAAATTGTATTTAAAATAAAAGATTATTAGTCCAAATTATTTTATAAGGAACATATAATTCATATACCTAATTATTAAGCTACTTGAGGTTAAAACAAGTTACAATATTAAAAGCTAAAGTGGTTAAATTAATAATTATCAGGTTAAAGTGATTGAAAGTATGGTAAAAACATATCAATAACTGAGTGGTTTTGAGATTATTGATGTTATATCACCAAAAAATAACTTTATTGTTTATTTTTTTTTGATGATGACATGTTTACCATGTGCTCTATTTGTATTAATAAGAAATATTTACAAAAATTCCATTCTCACCACTTATGAATGGACCCTCTCAACACCCCTTATATAATAATCTAACTAATAGGTTTAATATATAAACTATACCCTATTTTCTTCCACTATAATAATATTATACTCCCATAGTGTTATGGTCATAATAATTTTTCCCAATCGCTTTATTTCCCACTCAGCCTCCAAGAAAAACACAAAGTCCTTAACATAATTTCAATGCTTTCACTAACATTTTCCATTATATCTTCCCAATTTACTTTTAAAAAAAATATATAATGAATTAATAATATATACTATCATAAATGTTATCATATTTTTTAAACAAATAGAATCCATATTTTCCCATTACCATAATTAAAATGTAACTATCCTTCGTGTGTTGTGCGGATTACCGCCTCCACTGTGTAACATGTTTTGTTTCCCTTCACTACCATAAAAAGTTATATATTAGGATGAAAATAAAGGGTATATGTTATTTTTATTATATAATTATAGTTATTTGATTAATAATTGGGAAACTTATTCATTAAATATTATTCTGAGGATCATCGTTAATTTATCAATTTGACTAAGTGTAATAAGTGGATAATCTTTTATTCAAAATTTTTAATATTTGAAAATCCATTATTTCTTCATATAAATCATCAAATTATGATCCATCACCCTAATGAACAATAAATAATAATATTATGGGTATGTTATAATAATAATACCACAAAATCACCTCAAAATCATTGACTAAATCAAGTAATGTCCATGATTGGGTCGGTTTAAACACCTACTTGAACAATAATTCGAATTTATGTCATGAATGACTATAGAAACATAATTAATATTATAATATGATATATATAAGTGAATAATTTTCTTTTTTTGGGTATTTTTATACTAAAATTTGTCTCATTGATTAAAAAACACCCTTATATCGTCAAGAATCATCGAAAAATGCCTGTTATTGATTTCATCTTTCGGGATAAAAAATATAATAACCATTGTAAAAAAATAATTATAAATAATTGCTCATATTATATTTAATTACCAAATAATTATAAACCCTGGTGGAATAATGAATATATATATCATTATTACCAAATGAGTCAAAATGATAAAAACTATAAACATCTGATGTGGAAAATAAGTGGATTTCATATAAATAATGACAATTTATGAAGCTTATAAATTAAATTGGATATGATAATGGTCTTGAATTATTTAATTATGATATATATGTGTGTAAATTATGAGTTAAAATTATTTTCCATTAATTTAAGAGGATATGGAATGGTTTTTCATCAGGAATCATACTCTTTAATACATGTTTTGTATCATGAAACTCATTTTATTTGTTCAGGGTATATATAATTCATATTTGAGATTTTATATCATGAAATTTATTTATTCATGTAATCTGAAGAAAATTTTGAATCCCTCACTTTTAAGAGCATATAAATGAATCTATACCCAATTAATAAGTTGGTATTTTTATAACTATTTTAATTCATTATGAATCAAGCTAAATGCACCACCTATTTCTTGTTGTGTGGTCCATAAATTTAGAAAGACTGAATATTATCCTATTAATCATGAAATTTAATAGAATTAATAGTCTATATTGTTACCCCTGTATATTATTTTGATTCAAGACATACCATGACGGTTGTAAGACTCATCTTTTTTACATGGTGGAAAAACCATCCTATGTTTTGGTAAAGAAAATGTGTGATAATTTTCATAGAAAATACATCATTATATAGATACTAGAATGTGGATTTTATTATGAAGTAGATACAACTAGGGTAATCATTATAGATATTTTGGTGGATCATTTACTCAATCATTACTCTTATGCGCTAAAGATGGGTGTGTGATTAGACACCAAGATAGGAAATCTCAAGGGATTTGTATTGGAATATGCACATGATGTTTATGAATCATTATAATGGATTTTGTATACCATTTACTTTATTTACTACGAATTCAAACAATTGAACACAATTATTGTCTTATATGGATAACCGAACACCTTGAGATTATAATCACCACTAACTTTATTTTATACTAGTATATTATTTTACATGAAACAAAACATGTAGTTTCAAATTAGATTATGTGATTTTATCCTAGAAATACACATTATTATATTAAAGGGGGAATGTATTTTTTCTATACTTATAATTATACAGATATATATAATTTATTTAGTAGAAGTTTCCTTATTGAATATTATAGAAGTTCTTGATGAAATTTATTGTGAATTAATTATACATAATAAATAGATAGGTGGCACTATATTTATATATCATCCTGATGAGTCTACATGTATTTTGAGACAAAATAGATTGGGGTTTTGTGTCTTCTTCTTCTCTATTAGTTTATTATCAAAGGATAATGCCTTATTAGAATTTTTTCATGTCAGACATTAATAATTCCATTAGTATGAGATCAAATATTACTATTAGATATGATTTAATTTATTGTCATGGATATAGAACACACTCTATTTTAACTGATAATGGTGTCTTTTTGTTTATTTTATCCCTCTATATCACTTAATCCTTGTTTGTTAATTGATATATTATACTGTAATATACTTCATTTAAATAATCTCAGCTCATAAATATTGGTTTTCATTTTTATAGGAAACCTAGAATAGAAAAATGATAAATTTTCTGGGATATGCTGGAAGAATAATTATATATTCAAAATATGTTCTTATTGAATCATATTTTTTTGAAATTATTTTTATGTATGATTGTAGGAATCCATGACTAATAAATGAATAGATCCTTCATAAACACTTTAATTATATCATAATAATGAAAGATACCATTAAATTCTAGTTTTATAGTGCCAAGGATGTTTTATTTGTTAATAGAGAATGTTAGTATAATCATAGAAAACTAGAATAAAGAAACCTAGTTAGATAGAACATTTACTATGAAAAAACCTCATGATTTATAAAAATCACTCTTGATACATAAAATGTAATTTTATTATAATATTAAATATCTTGATCTAATTATGTGTATTCTAATGTTGAAATATGGAACCTAATGGGAGTAATTATATCTGTATCAACACATTTAGTCAACGATGGGATGTTCCATCTAAAAAAGTTAATAAATATGGAGTTAAGACTAATTAAATAATAATCATATTAGTAAATTTGACCCAAGTTATGCAAAATAATATCATCCACATAGATTGACTTGTTGATCCTCAGTATGGTGTAACTAGGATGGATAAAAATTTATGGAAACATCTCCTATAATTAAGTAGAACTAGAAATCCATTAGAATGAAAACAATTGATCATGTCCCCATGGAAGATTTATATCACTTTGGAATATTGTGAAAAGGAAAAAATCATCATGAAAGTCTATTATTTAAAGAGGGATATATACCAATGGTTGTTTCTATTTAAATAAACTAAAGAGGAAGATGAGATAAATCACATGGAATAGGTAACTTTCAAGGATGTTTTCTATAGAAAATTATTTCATCATTATAATGGAGAACAAATGGAAAGAATGTTTCTCAATTTTTAAATAAAATGATTGGGAGAATATCAGTGGCTATGAGGCCAACATTAAAAAATAATCAATTAAGGATTTAAACAATATATATAGACCTAAAATGTATTATAATTTTATTTTCTGGGTTAAATCCATGTGTTATAATAGATTTTGGATCTTAGACATTTTATTCATATAAGGATATAGTCTCAAGCACTATTATTGTATAAGAGGAGTTATTTCGGATGTATGTTTTCAGAATAAAAAGGATAATAATATGATAGTTGACAATAATGGGATTAATAGTGTTGAAAAGTAAAAGAAATTAAGGATGATATTTTCCAAAAATGGTAAATATGGAAAGAAACACCATGTGTCTTATAGGAAGGGAGCATGATTTTTTTCAAGTGAGGAGAAAAGTCCCCCAAAATCATTAATTCAATTCATAAGTAAAATATTTTTATGATTACTTATTTATCATTATGGTTAAGGGTCATTATGTAAACCAGATCCATATATCTCAAGGGAATATACATTATAAATTGACAAGTTGGAAGGTCTATGATTATTAGATTACCACAACTGAAGATGAAGTTACAGATGACATGGTGGAAATAACATTGATTGTAACCTCAATTTTAGTTAATTTTCTTTGGACTTTGCATATTTTTACTCTTTTATATCATCAATTTGTTCTTTAAACATCAAATATTCACCTAGATATATAAATAGGTATTTATCAATTTAGACAGAAAGTGGAAATCATATTTAAATAAATTTGTGTTAGGAATTTCTACTAATAGAAATTGGATGAGCACAATTTTAAAACATAGATGTCTTACCTATTATTTGTAGTGATATATGATCCTTAGTATGATTCAATTTCATTGTAAAATTAAATAAATTATTTCGAAGCAAATGATATTATGATTCATGAAAATTTAGTGGAATATCTTATCTTTAGAGGGGAAACATCATCATTTATATCATGTTTGGATCCATCCATAATAGAATTCCTTAATGAAATTTTTAGAAGATAGGAAGATCATGGGATATTAATGTATAAAGAAGATATAATTAGAATTTAGGATGTACATATGGTAAAACAATTATTAGTTTTTTTCTAAAATAATTTTCTCACCATCCACCAATATAAGAATTTTATTTATCTATTGATCTCTTTTTTAATGAAAATAATATATCTAAAACTCAGTATATAATGATACTAGTGGGGTTTTAGGGGTTGATAAATAGTAACATGAGTTATGGAATAATGGATTTATATCCCCTAGTTTTTCACCATTGGGATTCCATGTTTTATTCTTCAAAATTATGGATGGGTCTTTGAGAGTGTGCATCAACTCTAGGGAGAACCATTCCATTAGTGTAATAAATCAGTTACCTTTACCATGCATTACGAACTTATATGATAAACTTCTAGAAACATAATAAGTTTCAAAGATCAATCTATGATCACGATAGAATCTTCAAATGAGGAAGAAGGACCATATCTCAAAGATGCCATTTTGAACTAGGTGTGGAAATTTTGAGTTTACAGTAAGCCCTTTGGGATTCAATAATACACATCGTGCCTTCATGGATGTGATGAATAGATTATTCAAGGACTATCATGATACTATTGTTGTTGTGTTCATTGAAAAATATCATTACAAAATCTAATAGATATTAATATCATGATAGCCCTCTATAAATAAATCTAGATACCCTATGAAAGAATATAATTTTATGTGAAATATATTAAGTTTGAATTTCAGATAATTGAGGTTTTATTATTATAACAACCGCAAACCAACATTCATAGATCCAGTTCAAAAAACATAAACATTAAATTTTCTTCTTAGAAACTGATTAATGTAACCCAATTTTCACTATAAAAAATTCAATATCAAATTGAAATATATGATCAATTAATTTTTTTTGGGATTTTTTAGTTTTTTAGTTTTAGAGAATTAGTAAAAACTATTACATAAATAATACTGATGTCATTAGATGATAATTTCCCCCAATTAACCCATGTATTCTTATTTCACTTTATGTAATCATCATCATCAACATAACACCCTTCTAGATATAAATCAGTCAACACCAATATTGATAATATAGGTAAAGGGAAACATAAAAAGGGTGAGAACAAATTCATATTAAGGATAAACATAATATTTTTATTTTTATTTTCATAAATGATTTTAAGAAGTGAATAAGGGTATCTTTAGGTAATTATAGGTCATTAAAAAAGAACAAATATCCATTATTATATAGATGATCATACATGAAAACATGTCTAATGAATTTAAAAAATAAAAGAGTCATTTTAATAAATAATCAAGAGTAATGTGATATAAATCTAGATAAAAAAATTATAACCCATATAAATAATAGTGAAAACATACTGGTAACTTGGGACATTATCTTTATAAAAAAATTACAGAACACATATAAATGGAGTAACCATACCACTAACATACATTATAATCCTCTAGAGAACCACATCATTACCCAATGCATTAAGAATTTATCTAGTTTGACGAATAATATAATTTATATTGAACTCACCTAGAACTATCTAGTTGTATCCATCATATATTATGTCCAAGAACCACACCATGAAGATGGTACATAGAGATTTATATTTATCCTATAACTTATAAAATATCATTATTCCTTTTATAACATTATAGACCCATGTAAAAGAAACGGGTTCCATGATAATAACATTGAAACACGATTAATATATAAGAAATAGATGGGATCCAAAAAATCTCTTTGAAACAAGATTAACCGATATAATAGAAAAATGTTTCATAACAATCTATTGAAAAAAAAATAACATAGGGAAAATAAATGGGTTCTTAAATAATATAATTGATTTTTTTATTTATAGAAAAGACATAGGTTTCATAAACACTTTCTCGTCAGAAACAATTCATTAAAAGAACAATAGTTGTATCATTGTTTTATATCTATAAAAAATTAATTTATATCAAAAGTTGTCATCATAAATAAAGATTTATTTTAAATGATCACACGGGGAATTTCTTAAGAAAATAACATCCCTTTTAATATAACCATTTTACAACATATTAGACATAAAAAACTGAAATTATTTTTTATTAATTTAAAATATAAATCATATAAATGAATCAATAAAAATCATTTAAAATTCTTAATTTCTAAAATATTTTTTACCCTTTAAAAACACTTTTAAGAACAATTTAAAATCATTTTATTTGAAAAAGACATTAAGAAGTATATAAGAAGTTTCAAAGAAAATAATTTTTAAGATGGTGGAATTTTTGTTCATGTCATACAAATAAAAAAAATATTCCTTTCACATTTTAGGTAAAATATAAACATTTTTTTTTTGAAAATTTCATTATGATTAATTTCAATACAATTTATAAAATGTAAAATATGGGTGAAAATTTATTTAGTAATGAGTTTGGAGACTATTAAAAGACTATTTTTAAAAAAAATTATTGAACATATTTTTGTATGAAAAATGGTTTTTTGACCAAAGAAATAAATAAAGGGTATTAGTCTAAAAAATAATTTTGAAATATTTTGTACATAATTATAGAAAAATGAAGGTAAACCATTTATTTTATAGAATTAGCGAGTGGAGAATAAAATTAATAATTTTCTTGAGAGATAGATCAAAATATTCCATAGTTGGATGTATAATCATGAGAAATCCTAATAAATGATGATATTATAACAAACAACCATTAAAAATTTGGTAACATTGAATCAAAAGACCCATGATAATATAAAATTAAATAAAACATTAAAAATCATGTAAATAAAAAAATCAAGATATTACATATGAAAGCGGTTGTATATACACCACATAAAATAATATTGGTGAATAATATGACTTAATTCCCCATAATAATGAATAATATGGTATCAAAGATAGAACTTATCAATTTATAAGTATATAAACCACAAAATTTACAATTTTGTAAATTTTTATAAGTCTCATAGAAGTAAAAGAAAGGCCCCAAATCCCTTACATTAGGTATCAAATTCCATTATAAAAATTCAAATATCAAATATAATAAATTTAATTTTTTTATAATTCTATCCCAAAAACATAATAATATATATAATATCATATATAAAATAAATTTTATAATATATTAACCATTTATTATCCATTCCTTGTTAAAATCACGTTTTAGGTAATAATCGCTTTGGTTTTTGTATATGTTTTTATTTTTTATCATCGCTATTATAAATTTGATCATGGTTAGATCATATCCTGAATAATAAAAAATAAATAAATATATTTTTTATATATTGGTTATAATTTTAAAATGAATCCTCAAATTTTTTTTTGACAAATTATGTATGTTATGATCATCTAGACAGTAGGTTGTATGTATGCATAAGTAATGATTCCATTACAAAATTATCTTTATGTAAAAGACGTAAGAAAAATATTATCGTTAAACAAATTTCATAATATCTTATATAAAATATTATTTCTTTAAATGTTTATATATATATCATCCATGAGGTGTGGTGATGAAAAGTGAGTCACATTGCTTTGTGAAGGCAGTAGTTCACACATTCACGAATGACATTTTCATTTTTCAATTAGAAAAAAGGAAAGAAATAAAATGATATATTAAAATTTAATAACAATAAATAAGTCATTAATATCATAAATATATCATCTATATTAAATATATTAAAAATATTTACTCTTATTAACTTCCTTGTAACGTGTTACTGAAAAACGAATCGCATCGCTTCGTGAGGCGGTAATTCATCGTACAGACAAACGACATCGTTGTATCCCATATGAAATGGAAAATATATATGTATATATGATATAATAAAGAAATAAGAATAATTATGTTATAAATGTAATATATATTATTTTCCACCTCCATCATATGCAACTGAGGTACGTGGTAATGGAAAAATGAATGCCATTGGTTCGTGGGGTGGTACTCCTCCATACACACGAATAATGATTTTATTAACCATCTGTGGAATAGAATAAAGATTTTAGTTATATATTAACATAATAATATACAATTATATTCAATATATAGACATTATTTTATAATAACCTTTTAATAATATTTTAAGGGGGTTTTGGATGACATAAAATAAAAAAGCACTTTAAAGAACCTTGCATATTCTTTAGGTTTGCACCAAAAGGCTTCAAAGATAATATTTACGAAAAAATAATGCCTCTATGAAGATATTAAAGAATTGTGTAAGTGATTTTTGTAAGTTATTTTCTGAAACATAGTTCATTTAAGGTGTTAATAGTAGATTATAAGGGGTGGCCTTTTATTAGTGATTTGATTTTATCACTGGTAATTTTTGAAAATAAAACGCTTTACCCACATTTTTCACATTTTAAAATGGTCCAAGATGGTGTACCATCAAGATTTATATATTATAAATTCTATATATTTACTAAAATAGTATTTTTTACATGATTTTGAATCCTTTTTACCCCCTTATTTTATTTTTAAAGCCCCTCAAAATTTGTCTTTACCTTAACACGAGTAATTATTTTTTTTCTTTCCACAATTAACTTTGGTCAATAATTTATTTTACCATATTAGAATATATAAATTATTATGATTTAAAATATTAAATCCATTTTATTAAATTCAATCCACTTAATTTTATAAATTAACTTTATAACAAAACATACAAACAAGATGAAAAATAGAGTTTTCCGGATGTTTATTTTTTATACAAAAGTTCATTTTATATTTACTCTCTGGATTTTAATTATAATTTCATGAATATAAAGTAAATTTTTTTATATGAAATAAAAGAAATCCTTTTATAATATTCCTCAATATGTGGTTTTTTTATTAGAAAAAAGTTACATTATGAATTTCAAAAGAGTTTTTAGAAAAATATCATATTTTACTCATAGACATTCTGACACTAAAATATAACATTAAATTCATTAAAAATATATTTTATGGATTAAATATAAATATATAAAACTATTTTTTGTTTAAATAATTTTTAGAACATATTTATAATTTAAATTTATTAAAAATACATGAAATTTTCTAAAGAATTATATTTTACCGTTCATAGAAAATCTATTATTTTTTAAAATGTTCAAAAAATTTAGACAAAATAAATTTATATATTAAGATTTCAAAAATAATGTTTATTTATAAGATAAATTCTATAAAATTATAAAAATACAATTATAATATTTTTCAAGAAAATGAATAAAAGTCATTTTTTAAGAAAATATATTTTTGATAAATATAATTAAATTACATAAAATTTATTGATTATTTTCTAAAAATTTATCAATAATATATATTTATTTTTACAGACATGCAATCATATATATATATATATATCATAAATTATTTAATATTGTTCATATTATCAAATTTTATAGTAATTTGATAACAATTATATATATCATGGTTCATTTAAGCTCGGTGGTGCATGTTGAATATGTAATCAAACATCTAACATTCATGGTTGGGTGTAATTTAAGCTATCTAAGAGATTAAAATTATTTAAATATAAATATATTTTTATTTATTGGGGTGTTCGATTCTCTTTTAATCTTGGTGTTGTGTTTAGTTTAAACTATCTAACATAAGTTTTCTCTTTAATAATATTGGGTTGTTACATCCCCCACGTTTATAAATTCTATTTTATTAATTTGAACATTATATCAGTAATCAATTGTTGGATATTTTAAAATAACTTTTATTATCAAAACCCATATTTAAAAAATGGGAAATATAAATTTCATTTATAAAATGATAATGAGAGTGTGATAGTCATTAGGTATATCACATACTAGGTTTCCAACTATGAGAGAATATGTGAAAAGTGAATATTTTACATGAAATAAAATTATAATTACCAAATAATGATATATTGTGATCGAGATCATTGATAACAAAAAATTGAGTGATCAATATAAATTTTACAACTACAACCCCATAAGCCAATGTGGTGTTGAAGAGGTCATTTATATCATCAAAAATAATGGTAACAAGACATAAATTCTATTTTAGGATCATTTTTTGAGAGTTGAGGAATTAAATTTCCATATATAGAAAGTTAACATGGAATTAAAATTAATTTATGATTATAATTTCAGTTTTTATTTCAATTTCAACCACAATTTCATCTTTTTTTCTAATTGATTATTATTCAAGATTAAATATTTAATGCATAAAGCACTAAATTAAGCTCTTAAAAACCACATAATCATCAAATAGGTAATTCATATATTCCACATTTATTTATAAATTTATCAAAAGAAAAATGGTTACAACAGGTTATGATATATATGAAAACAATTAATCCATCATATGATAAAATAATACTTTAATAGGAAAAAATTATTAGTATCAAGAGAATTTTTAACTAAATTATTCCTAAATAACCTCAACATTAAATTGTGTTATAACCAATACTTTTATCTCAAACCTTTAATCATTAAATATGAAAAACATGGAAATAACATTTTTGAGTAATATTAATCACTTAGTCACCAAATCACTATTCAATCATGTTGTTTTCTATACATAAAACTAGTGTTCCCATAATTTCCCCAATATTCTATATCATATAGTCTCAAATTGTTTCAATACCATTAAACATATTTCCAAAAATGTAAATTAATATTAAATGATAAAACAAAAAATTACATATAGTTGAACCTAATAAAACATCTCTTAAAATATCGTTAATCCCTTTTTGATATCATCGCATAAAACCTTTATGGGGTGTCTAAGAATTCAAAATACTGGTAGAACATAATCTTGTATACCAACATCACTATCCCATACTACTATGATTACATAATATGAAAACATCCTAATATACAAAATTATATAATCCTCTCCCTTTATACCGTCTATAATAATCACAAACCCGCACTCCCAGATCCAGCATTAAAAATACAAACATTAACATTTCATATTTAAAACCCATGAAGGTGACTAAATATTGAGAATAAAAGACATATCCAAATAAAATTAATAATTGGTTCATATATTACATGAAAACCCTTTTATGTTAAAATTTTTATAGATTTATAAAAAAATAGTTACATAAAAAATACCCATGTATTTAATTTATTATTTTTCCATATTAAATGAAATATTAATATTTCACATCATGTCATTGTCATCATCCATATGAAACCCTTCTATAAACAAAACATTCAATATCATTCTTGATATCATAGGGGAAATTGAAAATAATATTGGTGATCGCAAATGATGAGTCGGGATAAACTTAATTACTAATAATTAAATTTCATTAATGGGGATAAAAATTTTATAAGGTTTTGAAGATATAATACGAGTTCATGGGAACATAATAAAAGAACACATATTAGTTAATAAATATATCATTAAATGTGAAAACATGGATTAATTAATTTACACCTGCAAGATTCATTGGAATAAATAATAATGATCCATGCGATATCAATCTTGATCAAAGGAATAATTTTTAACACCTAGAATGTATAATATAAATGTATAGATATATTGGGACAACATCGATATAGAATTTGTACAAAACCATTATAGAACCATAAAAATGGAATAACCACATAGTTGACTTCCAATATAATTCTCTCAAGAACATATTCTTTACCCAATGAATTGGATCTATATATGGGAATATCCATTATATAATTTATAATGAGGTTAGTTAGAACTTTCTATGCACACCCATCATATATAACATCCTAGAACCACATCATTAATATGGAATATAAACCATGAATTTTATTATAAAACTCATAAAAAGTCATTATTGCATTCATAACATGATTACCCTAAAGAAAAGAAATGGGTTCCATGATAATCTCTTTAAAATGTGATTAACCAGTGAAAAATAAGTGGGTTTCATAAAAATCTCAGTAAAACGTGATTAAGATGTCAAATATAAACAGGTTCTAAAAAAATCTATTTGAAACATGATTAAATCATGGAAAATAAATGAGTCCTGCAATGGTAAATTTTAATCATTGCTAACTCGTGGAAAATAAAAATGTTTCATAAATATCTTCTCATCATAAACCATTCATATAAATAAAAATAATATTATACTTAGCTCATATCTTAAGAACATCATTAGTTACCTAAAATGATATTATCTTAAATGGAGTATGATTTTGAAATATCATTTCGAACATTTATTGAGGAAAACAATTTTTATTTAAAAATCACATTTTTAAATCTAAAAATACATAAATCATTTTTAAATTAATTTTCATTGATAATAAGATTTTGATCTTATAAAGAGTATTTAAAAATTTATTTAATTTTTTTCGTGTAGAAAATACTCTTTTCTCATTTAAAAATTATGTTAAAACACAAATAATTTTAAAAATAATTTTCATTGAAAATGAAATTAAATAATAAAATATTAATATTAAAATAATTTAAGTTCCATGAAGTTAGAAATTATATTCATCCATTGCTTGTTCAAAAATGTTTACATTCACATTTTTGGGTAAAACCAAAATATGAATTATTTTGAAAATACGTGAAGATTCAATTATAAAAATTAAAAACCAAATAATGGGTAAAAAATAAATTAATAAATAATTTTTCTAATGTTAAAATAAATTTAATACATTTTTTGAATACATTAATTTTGAGGAAATAGTGTTATCGATGGAAGATAGAAATAAAGTAGATTTTTATTAAAAACATCATTTAGAAATCTTGTTTACACAATGAGGTGATAATGAATAGGTAATTTTGTTTTTTAAAAAACTAGAGGATTTTAATGTTCTTGAGATTTTGAGAGATATGTCATAACATTTCATCACTGGAAGTACAACCATGAGCAATCTAGATAAATGATGAAATTGTAATATAAAAATCTTTCCACTTTGGTAACATTGAAATTTATTCCCAATGAAATGATGACATTCAATAAAACATAAAATTACATTATAACAAATAAATTTTTGATATTACATGTAAATATGGTTTCATATAATCCTCATAATTATGATACACGTATAGCCTGAAATAAGTCTCAAAAAATGAAACATGGGGGAAAACCCCCTTATCGCTTTATTAATCTTTTGAATGATATTCCCTAATAAATGAAAATCGAAAATATAACACTATATATAATAAATATAATTTTATTCATTATATAATATGTCATATTTTGTATATACACCACAAAAAAGTATTTAGTGGTGAATTTTTATGTCTCCCAAAAATAAAAGATATACTATAAATCTCCTACTATAAGTATCAACATCCTTCTTACATGTTAGAACCACTTGTATAGTTAATATTTATTTATTATACCTATATAATATAACCATAATTAAATATATTATATCATATATGATTTACTCATGAAATCTCATTAACCGTTTATTACCAATTAATTATTAAAACCATGTTTCTAGTAATAACAACAATGCTATTTTGTATAGTTTGATTTTTTTGGTGGTATTCTTTCATTAATATTGGTTAAATCATCTCTATAATAATAATCATGAAATAATTATCATATTTATTCAAAAATTATACATTAAATTAAAATCATTAATTATTGTTTTGATAAATAAAGTATATTATTTTCAAGAATATTGTAGGTTGTATGCACAATTGAGTAACATTTAAATTTTTTAGAGAACATTATGAAAAGGTTAAGGTAATATTTTATTATTACATAATGATAATAATATCATATATAACATACTATTTCACTAAATAAAATTATATATACCATCTATGTGGTGTGGTGATGAAAATATAGCCATATAACATCATGAATATGGTAGTCCACATGTTCTTGAATGATGTTATCATTGTACTGTGAGTGAAAAGGTAGAAATAAAATAAAATATTTTATTTTAATAATTTTAAATAGATTATTATTGTACTAATTTTTTCAATTTCATAATATATACTCATTTTATATTCCATTAATACCTTCTATGTAAATCATCAAGGAAAAATGAGTCACATAACATTGTGATGCGGTAGTCCGCCGTACTCACAAGAAACTTTATCATACCCTAATGAAATCGAACAGTAAAAGGTATATACGATATAATGACTCATGTAATAGAATAATTTTAAAAATATGAAATCGTATATATATATATAATAAATATCCATCATCGAACCCAATAGTGAGATGTGGTAATGGAAAAGTAAATGAAATCTTTTTATGAGGTGGCAGTATGCCAAACATAAAAATGATGATTTCATATGCCATTTGATAGAATATGATATAGATTTATATTACATCATTAACATAATAAAATATAATTATATGTAAGTTAAATATTTTATTATATAATCATTGTTTAAGAGTATTCTAATGGGTGGAGAAATAAATAAAATAAAAACTCTCATTGAAGAACATTACCTCTTAATTGGGAAACATTATTTCGTTTTCCAAAATGAATTCATAAGTTTTATTTCATACTAAAATAAGGATTATAAGATGTCTATAATGAATTAGGAAAGTTATTTTAATTTTATTAGCTTAAAAAATGAATTTAATGGTGTGAATAGGAGAGGAGAGTGGGTGTCCATTTATAGGTTAGGTGAGTGGTGCTATGGTACTTTTTGAAAATAAAAATATGTACCTATGTTTTCCATATTTCAATAGTTTATAAAATTAAGTATTATTAATAAATATACATAGAATGATATAAATATTTCCATAAAATATATCTTGGACTGGTTATTATCCCATTTTGACCCTTATCAATTTATTTTAACCACCCTTAATTAATATATTGTTACTTTAATGACTGAAATTAAATTTTAAGGTTTTCACTATTCATTGTATTCAAAAATTCAGTTCAAAATATTTGATAATATATATTATGATGACTAAAAATATGTTATCTATTTTACTGAATTCCATTTAGATAAATGGAGAAATTAAATTAAAAAAAACACACAGACTCGATGAAAAAGTGGGTTTTTATGAACTGTATTTTTTAAGATAGATGTTAATTTCATATTAACTCAAAAAATAATAATAACAATTTAAATAATTAGAATTAATATATATTGAAATATAATAGTAATAATCATTTTAAACATTCCAAATTAGGGGTTTTTAATTAATTAAATAAGAAAAACTATACAATTTAAAATATTTTTCACTTCCTTGTCCAACATTTAAATTAAGTTAACATATAAAGGGGATAAATTCAAATAGGAAAGTTAATGTGACTAATGTTTTGAAGAGATGAAGAGGTGACTGATTAATGCACTAGTATTTACTCTACCATAATTTAAGGAATTTTTTTCAATATATTGAGATGAATCCATGAAAAGACACGGTTATGTACGTATTTATATTTACATGGTGATTGCTTATGCATCTAGTTAATAGAAAATACATAAACAGAACAATGATACTCATGACTATGAGTTAACATCTATAATCCTCACATATAAATTGTAGAAATAATAACCCCATGTAAAAATGATGTGGCATAAAAATATGTATATATGATCCAAAAGTGTTGGATGTTTGTATTCTATAAGATGGATCTCAATATGAGGAAAGGAATATGGTTTGAACAACTCAAGTACTGAGATTAGTCAATATAATACAACATAGGGAATCCAAATAAAGAGGTTTATATTTTATTTGAGGGACCATAGAGTTATGAAAATGATGAGGATTAACAAGGAACTTATATATATATATCTAGTAAATATAGATATGGTGATTTTCAAGAACGAGGACCCTTCTATGCTCTTCCATTAAATTGATTAACAATCTTTACTTCAAAATATATAGTGCTCCTAGTAGGAAGAATATGATATAAAAAAAATATTAAAGCCATTAAATATTGTAAATTTATATAATTCATAAATGAAGATGGGATTTTGATGCCTATAGGGATGTTATGCATTCCATCCATACAAGTATTAAAGTTGTAACTTTAAGATGAAGAACATTGATCCAATTTATCTATACACACTATTAGTATAAATACATATAGTGATTTAACAGAACATTTCATATGAGATGGTATGTAGAGGAAAACTGAAGAATACGTTTCAATATACATAGTATTCTGATAGGTGATTGTTAAAATACAACATCCTAAGGGATTCATTAAACCAATGCCTAAACCTATATAAAAGTTGTACAATTTTATAATTGAATTTCCCCTAGACATCCAAATACTCCAAGGATGAATTTATTTATATCATTAATTACTGATAATCATACTAAACCAATTCATTTAATAGCGATTATAAAAGATCTACCACTTGAGATGCTTTTTGAGATCTAAATTAAGAAAATCATACTCCCTCACATAAAAAATCTACCAATTTTATCTGATCATGTCCCTAAATTCATAATAATATTCTAGAAATACTCAAATGTTACTCCTTAATGAGGTATATTTAGTAACCTCTCACCATCCCCAAACAGATGGGTAGTTATAATTGACTATAAATAAATTATAAGACATATTTGGATCATATTAACTTGGATTCTATGGTATTTGGGATTAGTAACATCCTTTGGTGTAATATGAGTACAATTACTGCTTCTATCTAAGCTTCCATATGAAATCATTTAAATAATAATATGGTATGTGGTTTCAAACTAAAATCTTCTGGGAATAATATTGATAAATAATGATAGTTGTACCAGATCACCTAGAGGAAGAAGCTATAAATGTATGTTATTTTCAGAATTATATTAATGTATCTCAATATCGAAAAAAGTGAAATACTGGTAATTTAAGGAAATACCTGGAATTTCATGTGGGTAATCTTTTATTCATGATATCTTCCCATGGAAGGGAGTTGTAAGATTTGTTAAAAATGGGATGTTAAAAAATAGTTACTCCAGGGATTTCCAAAATTTGAGAATTAATTGGAGCTATATCTTATAGATTGGTTATACTTCCCAAGCATTCAAAATTTAAATTTTTTTACCTGATTCATAAATGAGGAAATTCATTCTAGATACAGATAATTTTATCACATTTGGGTGAATACAGTAGGTACAAAAATTGTAGTATAATGAAGAGCTTATCTAGATTTTCAATAAAGAAGAATTGTTATTGTAGAATTAGATAACTCAATTGGTGAAATTCCTTCATAGAAATAAAAAACTATAATAGAAAACATGAGTTCTTCAATAATATATAAAGATAAATTACCATTATTTTTTAATAAATTATATATACCACAATTTAAAGGATGAAATTATTTAATAGTAAGATAATATACTACTAAACATCCTAATATATTATGTAAACTCCATATCCTAAACTATCATATAATGAAAAATGTAAAGAGATTTTATTCAACGGTATAATTAAAAGATAAAATTATGAATATTAGAATTTTTTCAAGAAAAATAAACTTCATTTTATAATTCATCTTAATGATGTTATCTTTAGGGGATATGTTTTGGATTTTTCTATAAAAACTAAATCATAGGGGAAAAGTGCAATATACAATTTTACTAAAACTATGAAATTTATTCATTTATTATTATATAACTATGAATTTGAAATTTATAAAAAACTATTATTGAAAAGTTATATATTTTAGAGATTACGTTATATATTTTTAAAAGTTTACTATCGTTTACATAACTATCAATGATGTTTTTGAACTAATGTAATATGTTCCTCAAATAAAATAACATATTTTACATTTATCATTAAAAAATTAATTTCTAACCCTTATAAATATTCAAGCAGAAAAAATTGATTTAAATTTTTGAATAAATTTTTTAATATTATATATTATTGATAACTTTAATTTTACGTATACATATTTTTTTATGTTGATATAAATATAGTTTCCACAGTAAAAGAAAAAATGGTTAAAGTGATAATTCAAGGGATAATGATCATGAAACAAACTGAATACATGTTATTAGTTTATTATTTATGATATTTTAAACCATATATCTAAAAACCATGAATTATAATTTTTTTAATCCATAATAATTGTTCAACTTGTGCTCCATTTATATTAAGTTTAAATGATTACAAAATTTCATTCTCTTCACTTATAAAAGTGGCATCTCAACACAACTATAATACCACTATAAATATTTGGTGTATTCATTGTAAACAATCCTATATACATCCCATATAACGTTATTTATATAAAATAATTTTTGGGTCATAAGATATTGAACTAATCATTTTATTTCCATGGGATCTTCTAAAAGAACACCAAAGTCCACAATGTATGTTCAAAAAATCTTCAAACTTATTTTCATTTTATATTTACTTTTAAAATTTATTATACCCAATATTATTTGATGAATTTAGAATTCATATCATAACAATGGTTTTTATATTTTGTAAATATAAACTAACTATGTTCTGTATATCCCTTGTCCTATAAGAATAATGAAACAGACATTCATGTGTTGTGCAAAAAATCCATTCAACAATGCCACATGTTTCATTTTCTATCACCACCATACATTGATAGATCTATGAATGATATTAAATGATGATTATTATTTTTATTATTTTATAAGGTTTTCGTATTAAAATTATATAACCTATTAATGAAATGATAAAAAAATCATCATTAATTTAATCATTTAAAACACGCATACTAAGAGGATAAACATTTATTTAGACTATCTGATATATTAAAAATCAATTAATTATTCTTAAAATTACAAAAAATTATTAAATTTAAAACTAATAATAACTATATATGATCCTTATGCTTTTATTATAATGATATTATAATAAAACCAATGTATCATCATTCATTAAATCATTGTATGTTCATGATTCGGTCGTTTAACCACATGATTGAACAATACTATGAATTTATTTCATAAATATATTTGATAACATAATTAATTTTATAATATATATATATATATATGAAAATATGTTTTTCAAATTATCAAGGTTATATCATGATTTAATTCCTTAATCAAGAAAACACCTTATGATCATTAATAATCATTGAAACATTCTTGTAATCAATTTCATTTTCAAAGAAAAATATTAAAATACTCATGAAAGGCATTTAAAAGACCATAAATTATTATAATTAAACTAAAATAGTATCTTTAATAATGCTTAAATTATTAACTTTTTATCTATAATGAATAAAAGCATCACTATAATGAAACTAATAAAAAGGATGAAAACATTAAACATCCAACGTGGAAAATAGGTGGACTTCATAAATAAAATGACTCTTTATGAAGAGTATAAATGAAAATTGTTATGATTAAGGCTCAAAATATTGTTATTTTTATATCAATATTTTTTATACATGAGGTTAATGAATTTTTTTTAATTAATGACAATAGTTAAGGGTTTTTCATCTCAAATTCCACTCGTTGTGACATGTATTTTATTATACACCTAATTTTTTCTTATTTTTTATATATACTTCATATTTGAGATTATATATCATGATATTAAATTATATATTGTATTTTATGTTCAATTATGAATCCTTCTTTTTCAGGTGGTAATTATATAATTGTTTCCTTAGTCATACAAGTGTATTTCTTTCTCAAACCTAATTCTTTGGGACTTCTGTTATATAAACCACCTATTTCCTATTTTGTAGAGCATAAATTTAAAAGGAATATATTTTACACTATTACCCAATAAATATAATGTATTTTATGGCATATATTATTATAACTATCACATATTCTATTGATTAAAAAGTTACAAAAATCAATAAAAACTTAGTATTTTCCATGGAAGAAAAACCAATCTAATGTTTAAGAATTGTAATGTTTATCATAGTTTCCTATAATATAAATCAAATTATAAATATTGGAATGTGTATATGAATATGAAAGAGATTCAGAGAGGTTTTATCACCCTAAATAGGTTTTCTTTAACATTAATAAAATCATTATTATAATTCATACTGAAGGGGATGGAGACTAGAATTCTTTCAAGACACTCACAGGTTATATGATTTGGAATACTCACATCTCATTTTAAACAATGATAAAATATATTTCCTAGAAAACTTTAGTTTCCTACAAATGTAAAATATTAAAACCAATTATAATGTCCCAGGGATAATCTAACACATCAAAGTACCATTACCATTATATTTCTTTCATAAGTGTAGTTCAACTTACATTGAAAATACCCCATAATTTTTATATTGATTAAAGGATATTATCATATATATACACTTTATAATATTGAATGAGGATGTATTTATTCAATATTTTTCACTATATATATGTACTATTTTTATTTATTGAGATGTTATTTATGGAATGATTTGAATGGTCTCAAAGAAACTTATGGTGAATGCATCTAAATTAATTAGGTGATGGGAGGGGACCAGAACTATATAGCCCCTCGATTCATTGACTTTTTTCATGAGACAAAATACATTGGGTTTTTTGGTTTTCCTCTCCCATTTTATATCATTTTCTTATCAATAAGCCCCGAAAATATATTTTGATGTTTGATATTAGGTATTCAATTAGTATGAGATATATAATTATTTTTATCAATGTTTTCATTTACTATACTTGATATATAATACAATCAATTTTAGTTCTAATGGAAGAATTTTTATATTTGTTATGACCATCTCACAAACATCATTTTTACAATATGGAATCTTTCCATGTATTCTTCTTCTTACAGAGAATCTGAGAACAAAATCATTTTTATTCTTTTACCTAGAAAACTGAGAGGAGAAACTATATATACTTTTCAAATATATGATGGAAGGGATAATAATGATCTCAAAATATGTTTTTTTGTATATTATGTGTTAAAATATAATTTATTTTTTACATGGTAATATAAAAATACATAACTGTAGTATCCTTTAACAACACATTTATTTTTTACATATAATTTAATATGACTACGAGTACATAGTTTTTTTATTTGGAGATGTTACAATTTCCATTATAGAACGTAAATATTTTTTTAAAAAAAATAATTCCAATACCATCTTTCAATACCCACATGAAAACCCTAGTATCATTTTCAACATTATTATTTAAATTTAATTCAGAAAATAAATATAAAAAATAAGTCCTAACTGGGATATGCATGAAAAATCTGGTCTCTCAAATAAATTATAAAAATGTTCCACTTATGTTTGGGTGATTAATAGGTAATAATATGGTAGACATAATCATATAATACAATTTTAGGCCTATCATTATAAATTCATTTCTTCCCATATTAAATGTGGTCTATAAAAAATCATGGTCCAGATGTGGACTATATTTGATTAACATACAAAACAACCCATATAATATTAATATTCATTCTAAAAATATAATATAAATTACTTATATTTAAATCTATATCACTATCATTTGAAAAAATAATAACAAATAATTCAATAAAATGCTTTAAATTAAATGAAAACTATATATTTTAATGAAAATTCACCTAAAACAAAGCCATATAACTGATTTTTCAAAAATGTAAAACAGTGTATAGTTTTTAACATTTTAAAACACTTCAATACAAAATGAAAAAGAATTAATGTTTTTAAAGACTTTTATATTAATCATTTTTAAATGTATTTATAATTATTCCAAACAAATAACTAGACCAACTAAAATCAATACACAATTATGTATACATTACCAAATTAAATGAGTTTGAAACAATGATTAAAAAATTTAAAATTTTCTCTCTTTAATTTTGAGAAAGGTATGATCTACAGAAATTCAAATTGGGTTTTAAATTAATAATATAACATTCAATCGTCCCACCAACGAAAAATAAGATAAATTAAAGGAAAAAAGAATGCATGAAACATATTACAAACTACATTAAAACTAAATTGTACAATGATAAAAAAATGCCACATAAAGATAAAAAGTCATTAAAAATATCAAAAGAATATATATAACAATAAAACCTTTAAAAAATTTAAATTTAACCAAGATGAAACTTTTGGACTAAAAAACTGCTTTTAACACTCTATTGAATCCACTAAACTAAATAATTTCAATATTATCATCACATAGATAATATTCAAAATAACACATAAAATTTAAAAAAGTATGTATACTAAAGAAAATTTAAAAAAACTCTTTATATGTGTCATAAAAAACACTAAAAATTTTAAATGAATAAAATTTTAAAAAATAATTGATATTATTCAAATGTAAAGTAAATTTATTTTTTTGTTTTAATAAAAACCTAAATGTTTAAAACATATTATTATTTACTTATACTGTTTGACTAATTATAATATAATATGGATACATTAACAAATAATCACCATCTTTATCTTCATATCATTCTTCTTATTCCCATCCTAAATTTTTTTAACCCTTAGAATTAAAATAACATATTATTTGAATTAATAAAAAACACTTCTAAATTGTTAAAAACATTTTAGGTTGGTGTAAAATCTTGAATTCATCTTCACGTATAAAAAAATGATTGAAATGTTTCTAGGATAAGGTGAAACCTATATTGGCCAGACACATTCTTTATAATTATAATAGTTTATTTAGATTATAAAGATGTTATATAGATTATTACAATATAACTCCGTCCAAGTAGATTTATATTAGTGGCTAAAATAAAATTAAAATTTACTCGATACAGGTAGATAAGTGATAGATATATATTATAAATTCTCTCTAAATAATAAAAATGATAAAAAATCAACTTTAAAGGAAATTTAAATTATAAATAAAAATATAATGACATACAAAATAATGTATTGGAACACCATAAAATTGGTTGTGGTATAATATAATCACAATCAATGGATAATAATTCTCTTTTAAATTTTTTTATGAAATTTATTCAATCACCTCATCCTACATAAAACATTGATAAATTTCATTTTAAATTCAAATAATTTACAATCAGTATAATTTATATTATTAAATGATAGAAAGAATACTATTTCTAATGAAATTTCATGTAGAAAAGTATATATCAAATAATTACACTATAACATGCATAGTAAAAAATATTAGATATGAAAACCATGTCATTTAAATCCCCCTACATTTAAATTGAGTCTTTATGAAATCTAGGGTATAAATTTGTTTTATCAATTCACCTAGAAATGACAACATTAGTTGTATGATATCTTGATATATTTCAACACAATTAATATAGAAAATTTTATAATGTTCTGAAACACATCAAAATTGTGATAAATGATCCATTAATTATTTGTTAGTAATATTTTTAAAATAATAGATTAGATAAAATCCAAATATTTCCTTGATGTAGTCAAATTGCATTAACAGATTCCCAAATTTCATATGATCTTGATATATAATTTCAAGGAAATAAAATTTTATAAAATTTTCCCCTATATATAAATTACAAATAGGATCATATTTCACAACCCCACCAATTATTTTTTTCTTTAAAAGTATTTTTTTTCAAACATTGGGAAAATATCAACTTCAAGTTTTTATTTTAACTATTTATTTATTAAATATTAAAATCCATCCTCATAATGTTTTTCAATGAAAAAAATCAATTTTATTTTACGTTATTCTTTGAAATTTTTTTCTTTCATCCATATAATATTAAGTTATTTATTATTAAAGGGGAGAAAGGGTGAAGACCAAACAAATTAAGGAGGACTAAAATAATAAAGGCCTAGAACATCAATACAGACTAGAAGTAAACTAATCTACCTTTATATATATTATTTCTCAATATCCACACTTCTTATGATAATTGAAATATATAATTTGTGACATAGATTTGGATTATAATAAATAATAATTTAAAAATAATTTACTCTCATGATTTTCATCAAGATTTTTTCATTAATATATCTTCCTAATAAGATTATCAATTCATTGTGAATTTTATGGCTAAGTTACATCTTTTAAATTTCATTACTTATATTCTTAAGGGTCCTAGAAAAATTTATAAATAGGGGGTTTAATCCATTGTATCTTATTGAATTTTAATATTTTTAAAATTGGACCCAACAACAAGTTAGAGTTTTTTTGTTCCTATAATTTTATGTAATTAGAATAACTGGAATGTCGTGGTAATAAGGTAAATGAGGAAAAAATATTTAAATGGTTCAGCCTCAATATTAGAACCAACATTACTACCATGGTGACTCTTTTAAGTTTATGAAAAATCACTATTATTAAAAAGTGAATATAATTTTGAGAAAAATCTTCTTAGACTCCTTCCATATTCAAATAAAAATTATTATATTGACCCTTATTTATGATAAAAATTCAAAAATAGATCCAACATAAAAGATATAAAACATTTGAAAAAATATCTCCCATAATTTATTTCAAATATCCAAATAAATTTTCCTACATCATGTAAGTGTATAATGACTGTTATGCACCTCCTTATAGAGAATCATTGTCTAATGTTCCTCACTAATAATGTGCCATATTTATAACCTACAATCATTCAATTTAAAAAATTTATTCTTCCTAAAAAACTATTTACAAACTCTAAATTTAATATTTTTTTATTTTTTTCTAAATGAATTTATTATTTGATTCCCCTTCACTGAAACCCAACCCAGTACATTTCCTCAACACTAATGTAATCTCAGATGAATGTTCAAATAACATAAAAAATTCATCCTATCAGCTTCTCATATGTATATATACTGTAAAGTATATTCATAAATTTAAGCCCATTTATATTTGTGCTTCTAAAGTGAAAAATGTGGGAAACCAGTTTCACTATCTCACCCATATAAAATTTTCATAAAGCTTCATGATAATTCAATACTATTAATTTATCTTATTGAGAATTAAAAAAGAACCCATTGATTCAAAAATTCTTCAATAATTCTCTAATTCACAAATTAAGGAAATCATTCAAGCATCCGTACACTTTATAGATAATAATCTAGTGGATGAAAAAATTAGCTCAACATTTTTCTGTTATGTTTGTTGTTTTAAAAAGTTATTCTATGTTTCCTAATAAAGCTCTATATGGAATTATTTTTAAAATGGCCTTCCAAACCCATATCTATTCAGTTTTCTCAATACATTCATCCGGCCATAGATTTAGTTTTACTCTTTCAATTCATAATAATTCTTTTTCTCATTGATATTCATCCACTAGACATCAAAAAATTCACTGAAAAATAACTTCACTGAACAATCCATCTAATGTATCATCATATGATGGACTTTGTCTTTGTGTATACCTATAGAACCACACTTCATGAATACTCATAATGAAACATTATATATCATATAAGAAAACATTTCCTTTTTTGTGTTGAATAAAATTTATGGATAGAAACATCACTGGTAAATGTTTGATATGATTCCTCCTTCGAAGATGGTTGACTATAATGATGAAACATATAAAAACTCTTAATACATGAAAAATCACTCTCATGTACCCTAATTTTTTTAAAAAAACATCAATATTATATACCTTCTTGAATAATAAAATTCTAAATATATTTTATTTTATTCCCTCTATATTTTGAAAAATAAAAATTCAAATTCTATCTTTCTATTTTTAGAATTCTCAAACTGAACATTTTTTTAAAGATTTTAAAAAAATTAGCATTTTATATAAAACCCATCATGTGTACATGTTATGTAAAATAACATCTGAATTAAAGATTCAAAATTTATCATCTACATCTGATCAACTCAATCCAGTGATCCTTCTCTAGTAAATGAAATCTGATAATAATGATTTAAAGCTCTACCCTTTAGAAACATATAAATTTGATCACCATTAGTCCATTACAATGTAACTAATGGTATGTGTCCAGAAATAATTGTCTATGAATATTTGTTTGGAGTTTTATTTTTGGATGTATGTGTCTCGAAATGTGTTTCCAGAATATTTCATCTACTATGAAAGAAGTACATATCTCCCTTTAAAAATTATAGAATTGTTATATTTTCAAGATGATAGGAACTTATTGAACAACTTATCATAATTTCAATTTATAATAATGTTTTTAAAATAAGTTATAAAATATTCTTATCCATCTCCAACAACATCAAATCAAAACATTCATTACATCAAGAACCTATGTCTCACCTTATAATATAAAATTATGAAAAAGTATATATTTCCCATAAGTTGAAAAAAATTTAAGACATAATAATAAATAATTCTCAATATCCCCCTTTGTATTTTTTAGAACATTCATTAACATAATTTTCAATCCCAGACCACTAAAACATTATAACAACTAATATTTTTAAAATAAAAAATTTTATATTTTTTTCATGTTTTTTAACATTTATCAAATCATGCCCTTTCTCATAGAGAATGACCTAGTATTAAACTAATAGATAATGTTATTTTTTAAAATTAATTCCAACCCTTGGTGAAAATAATGTGTTTGGCCATGTTTGATAAAACCCCCGAATTTTTTTAATCTAATTGTGTCACTCTCCCCTTGATAATGATAAGCATAACATCACATACCTAATAAAAATAGTTGTTTAAAAATAATAATTTTTTTTACCTATTATACCTATTTTAAACATAAATAAATGTTTTGTGATTAAATAAATAATTATGTTGTATTTTTTGGATGTAGAACATGTTGTTCTGGAATCAAATTCCCATGTATTTGCATTGGAAATTCTTTATTGAAAACACCATCAATTTGGTTTTTTTGTATAAATGTTATCAAGAATAAAATAAATACAAGTAAATTTATCCTTAATATAATGATAATTTATTGTAATTTTATTTTATATTTAATATAATATTTGGTTTTTGGAAATACAGTTGAACTACTATTTTTAGAAATAATCCTCAATATTTTATAAAAAATCACTCTCAAATATCCTTGTTAATATTTCATCCAAATAATTTGTTTATAAGAATGTGTAGTGGAAAAATACACTTATTTCTCTATAAATAATATAAATGAACTCTATTCCATAATTTTTTAACTCACATTAAATTATCTGAAGATAATATATCCTCCTAAAGTTGATTTTATTTTTTTGTTATTAGCAGCCCAATTAGCATCAGTATATCTGATAAATTTCATTTCATTTGTTATTTTATGCAATATCCCATAATAATATATTAAATTTACATACCTCAGAATTCCATTAGCCTCTACCGTTTGTGGTTCCTTTAAATAAATTTTATATCTCTAACATAATGTTATAGAACAAATAATTTCTAGCATGAAGTAGCAATATAGAGAAAACATCCATTTATCTTCTGAAGATATTTCTGATTAAAAATTTACCTCGCACAATCTTTTCTCATATTCATGAAAATAGAAATAGGTGTGGACTCATATTTGAAGTCATCCATGTTAATCATTTATAACAACTCATAGGAATACATTTTTGTGATATAAAAATATAAATTTCCTTGTGTTGAACATTTAATCTCAGAAAAGAATATAATTCTATATTCATTGACATTTAAAAAAATATCTAAGATTATTCTAAAAGACATTTTTATGAATTCTCTCTATCCTCTAATAAAAATTTGGACAAAAATAAAACATAAAAATTTTGGTACCTCTGTTTATCTTCTTCACATATTATTTTGTACCAATTTTTTAATTAGATAAGTCCACCTTCCACAAAAATAAATTATTTATTAAGGACCATTATGGTGGTGATTATTTCAACCCATACAAGACATTATTATGTAATTCAAATCAGTTTCATATTTATCAGGTAAGAACCCACAATTTTCTCAATGTTAATTTATTTTTCTATTTAGAAATTTCATAATGCTCATATAATATTCATCTAGTAATCATTGTAAAAATGTTGTGCAGAAACTACCAAGGACAATAATATAATTTCATATATAATAAAAGGGAAATTGTTTCCTCAGAATTTAAAACCATACACATGTGAGTAACCATCTCAAAAAGGACCAGATTCATTTCAAGAAATTTCTCCACAATTATTAAACTTTTTTTCATACAACAATTGTTCCCCTAAATCATTCTATACAACTTACTGAGGAATATTTTCTGATATGTCGTTATTCTCAATTTACTCTTTTTACAAACCAACACTATAAAACAGATCATTATTTTCAGCTACATATAAAACATATTTTATTATAAGTAGAGAGATAAGTGATGTTTGAATTATTAATATCAACTATCCGCTTGTATGAACTAAAGATTTCTCGTTTCTATGTATTATGTAAGATTCTACATGTTTTTATACAGAATTAAAATTACAATATTTTATTCCTTTTTAAATTTCACATATAGATATTTTTACAAATCATCATGTTTTTGTTTTATATCACAATAATATAAACTTTTTTGGTTCTCAATAAAAATATTCAATTTATCTACAGTGATATTTTCAACCAAACTTGTTAAAACGTACAATTTTGTATAAAATTCATATCATTAGAAACCTTTGAAATTTGTAAACATTGATTCCATAATTTATAAATTCTAATATTCAATAAATATCCCATGAAAATTCTATCATCATGTCTTTCAGCAAATTTTCCATGATCTAAATTTTTATCATTATTATGAATGGAGTCCCCTAAAACATGAAATGGTTCACTAATTAATTTTTTTCATATACCATATATCAAAAAATGATTTAATGGGTTCTATCTAGAAAAGTAAATTTGATTACATGAACAATTTTTTTGACATATTTCTTCCAGAATAACATAGAACATTTATATTAATCCATCACATTTTGTCCAATTTCTACTTAATATATTTTTCCTCTATATTAGTCAATTTTTTAATGATTGTAGGGTGTACTATATTGAGTTTCGAGTCCATTTATCCTTATATAGGATTTTAAATAATTTATTGTGTACTTATTTCCTTCTTCATATCTTAGAATCAAAATATATCCACCAATTCCACTTCCAACTTCCCATCTAGAAAATCGAAATATTTCTACAGCTTCCCCTATGTACATCAAAATAATTATAGGTAATTAATTTTAAGGCATTAGTAAATGTGATAATGTATAAATCCATATTTTTTTTATTAATTTTTATTTTGTCCATAAATATAATATTGTATAATAACAAGGGAATTTTTTGGTTGGATTTTAAATTTTTTATGACTTCTACATACAATATTTCCTTTTAGAATTGTTGAACAAATTTCATGTTATATAATTTTCAGCAGTTATATGTTTATTATATATTATACATAGAAATGTTTGTTCATAATTTTCAATCCATTAGTCCCATGTATTATATGACACAATATATATTCATCTTGAAAACCAAAGTAACATTATTAACAATGTTCTATAATATGAAAGAGAGTTTTTTTTCTTCATTCACCCTTTATCACAAATTTTACATCTTTGACAATTTGGATGATTCATGAAGAGTTGTGAAACCTAATTTAATTTCCATCATCAAAATGTTTTCAAATAGTAAATTTATATTGATTGAACCCATGAACATATAACACTTAGATTTTTTTTTCACTTCAATGTTTAATATTTTTATTCCTTTAATTTTTAAGGATATTTAATTTCAGAAAGAAACTACTCCTACCTTTATGTTTTTTTATCATATTTATAGATTTGAATATCCACTATCATGTTTGAGGAATAACTCCTATCATGAATACAGGGATTCATCCATTTAAAATCATTCAATTTTGTCTAAACAAAAAATATATTTCCTCCTAAAAAATCCATACATTTATTTTCTAGAATAAGAATCATGTATCAAATGAATTTTAAAATATTATTCAAAAAATAAAATGGTTGTTCACCTATTTTAAAAACATCCTCCAGGATTTTAAACTATATTTTCATTGGATATATTCTTTCATCTTATGATTTTCCCTTATTGTTTCTTATATATTAATAATGTTTTTATTATTTCTTCAAGTATATCTCCTCGTTTTATCTGTCCTATTTTTGAGGAGAGACATGTTTTTCAAATAGTTATAATATGTTTTCACATAAATCACACAAAACCATAGAAAAATATCAAATATCAATGTTATTTATATTTATTATTGTACACTATATAATACTTTTGGAGGTTCAGGAAATATTTATCATCATTTTCCCTCCTATTATGGGTTTGATTTATTATAGTGGTTATTTTATTAATTTATTGATTTTATGAATATAACAAATCCTTTATCAACCCAATATTTTGGAATATTTTTTATAACACCTACATGGTTAGTATAATCAGATAAAATTTACTCTATAGAGGAAGTATGTGTCAAATAAATCCTGGAATGAGTTATTCACAGCTTCTCGAGATGATTTTCCCTTTATTTATAAAACCCTAATGAAATGTTCACACTTATTATTTATGTTACATTCAACATAATGTTATATCTATTGATTTTTAAGAAATTTAACTTCTTATAATTAATTTTTTTACCATGATATTCACCCATTATTCCTTGATCAATTTTTTTTGAGGTTTATGATCTATAGGATAAACTAATATTTTTATTTTGTTGACACATATCTATTCTTAATTATTTTTTCAACATTATTATAAAATATTTGGGTAACATTCATTACATTTTTCTTGTTAATACATTCAATGAATTCTGATCTTAGGTAATAATCCATGTTAGTTTCTGTGTCTTCTTCTTCTTCATTGAGGGTAATACCTTCCATATTTTCAATATTAGAAATAATATTTTCAAGAAATAATTCTAATATTCTTCTTTTATGGAACATTAAATATTATATTCTTACTAAAATTTCTTACTAAGTATACATATTTTGTTTCTAGAATGTTTTTTCTTAACAACATTGTATCTATTATCTTTCCTAGTTATTTTTACACATCTTATTCTATGGTTTTTCTTCAATGGCATATTCATAATATGTAATATTCTTCTTAATAAAATACATATAAAAATACCCAATTCCTCTATTCTTGAAACATTTAAGTGTGATCTTTATTTTTAATTTCATATATCATTCATATAATTTAAAGAGGTAAAAGAAACAATTTCTTAATTTTATTCATCACCAACCTCAGTAAAATCAGATTCACTACGTTCCACGAACCCATGATCAACATTTTTTATTTTTATCATTCTCATTATGTCAAATTTTATTTCCTCTAGGATCTTATTTTTTTGAATTCGGAAGCTTTCCTCATATCATATGAAATAAGAAATTTATGTAATTCCAAAAAAGATGTATCTTGTTTAACTAATAAAGAATATATTTTTGAAACAAATCTCGTCAAGATGTTTCTTATGGTATTTTTAAATTTTAATAATATTTCATGAAATCTAAAAAACCATTCAGAAAAATCATTAATTATATGGAAGTACTCATCAGTAATTTCATAATCTATGATTTTGAAATCTTCATACACACTCATCCAGATTTTTAGTTTTTCTTCCTTCACTTTGGCGTTTCCATTAAGGATTTATTCGATATTTCCATGTTTGTTTGGATAATTGGGCACCCATCACTTTCATGATGTTTATTCTTTTAAATGCATAAGAATATCATTTCTAGATATCCTATCAACATAAATATCTCAGTTTTACAAATTTTATAGGTAATAAATTATCTTAATGTGTGGAAACCTAACTATAGGTGTTCAATAATCTCTTTGAAAATATACATTAGATAGGGTATCATACAATTTTACAGTAATGAAATTTATTTCATCAAATGTAGAACTACATATCTTATTTAAGGAGTTGATATTTTACATTTTTGGTATATTACCGAGGAAAATTATCTTTGATATAAATTGAACAACGTATATATCATTTAACTAATGAGAAGTGATGGTTGAATCAGTAAATATACTTCAAAATATCAATATTTTTTAAATTAATCACTATAACTCATTAGAGTATTTTTCTATATCATTTTTTGTTATTAAACTCACATGAAAGTAATTTTAGGAAAGTAAACATGGAACATAAGATATAAAATGTTTATACAATGTGTGAAAAGATACATCATTTCTATGGATATACACGTCAGTCTATATTAGTCCACTATATTTTTTATATGAATAAAATAGTGACACAACATCCATTAGACTTATTTTATCACTTTTAATAAATGATTATATGGACTCCCATCGGTATATGAATGTTATTAATACAAAAAAATAAAAAATAAAAGATAGAATACTTTTATAAAATATCTCCCAGGGTTGTATCTAAAAATATCCATCATTTATTCTCTATACAATAATATTCTATCAATTATAATTTTACTCCATCTGTTGAAAAATATTTTATGTAGTGCATTGAATCTATACCACTCATCAAATATGTGTTTTGTCTTATTAGAAAACCAACATGCTTCAATCTGATCCTAGAAACTCTTTCTTTCACTATGTATATATTCTATTAATGGATTATCTTGTGGATTCCTCTTAATTTAAATTTTATATTCTACTATTATTTAATTATATGATAATATTTGTTGTAAAATCAACAATAAAAAGATCTTAATCATTTCAAATATTTTTATGGCATGACCAGTTTCAAGTATAGTTATAATTTGTACTCTATTCGTATAGTTTATATCAATGTAGAAAATATGTGAAATAAATTTCACATACCCACTCCATTAACATTATCATAGAGCATCTTCTTCCATTTAGATTTATCTTGAATCTTTTTTTCCATCATGAACACTCTATCAATTCCAAATTTTTCAATATTTATTTAATTCATTTATTTGAGAAAATATTTAATCTTTCATAAACAAGACCATAAAAAACTAATTGAAAAAATGGATAGATAACAGACAAATTGAAAAACAAATCATCTCATTATTGCATCATAATTCTTGAGACATTATCTAGTTGTGAAAAGTTTAATAGTAAAATATTTTCTAGAAATATTTCATCGATTACATTGAATAAACATCATTGCCAGGTTCTATATTTTGGATCAAAATTCTATAGATTTTTTTGACCACTTATCTCCAGAAGAATCATTTTTCAAAATAACTTCATCATATGGAATTTACAAATGTCTTTTTGAAATAAATTTATAAAACTATATATTTAATGGATTTTCTTCTAATGGATAAGATCTGTTTGGATTCCTTATGTAGAATAGTTCATAACTTTTTGTTAAAAAAATTTATAAATCCTAAAAAATTTAATATGAACATTGTAAAAATTTTATTTCTATATACTTCATCGTCCATTGTCAGGTAATCATCTGACTTTGAATATGGTTGACTGTATTGTTGTTATATCTATAGAATCATGTTACAAACAATATCTCTTTCATGATCTCTTCTCATTGTAGTTGCAACATTAAATTTATTATTTTTCTCTATCATTAATCTTCTAACGTCATTTTATTTTATTCTCAAGGTGTTTCAACTGAGAAACATGGAAATTCCTACTTCTAATTTTTTGTCTTCCCAAATTAATTGAATTTAACCAAAATTGATAATTTATTTTCTTTTGTAAACTCCTCAGCATGAGGACTTGAGAAATAAAATTACATTTGAATGAAAACATCAAACATAATAAACTCTATCTGATTAACTTGGAATGGTGATCTATTTATGATATTGTGTTTCAAGTAACAATGTTGCACTTCTCTCCACTTTAGTAACCTCTTTGCTTTACAACTTTTTTGTGGTACATTATGTCTAATGTCATGTGTTTGAAAATTTCTATCCATAAACATATTTCCAATAATCTAATCATTGATTTAGGTGTCTCGAAGTTTTTGTAAAAATATTTATGTGCATTAATTGGTGTCTAATGGATTTTGGCCGATAACAAAGTTATACCTCTCCCTCTATGTGTAGAAATAGGTATCGTGAGAATTTCATTATGTTTATAACTTGTTGAATATCATAGAATAATCTATCATTTCAAAAACAATTTAATAGAAAATTTAATGAAATATTATAGGAATATCAAAAAACTTTAACAAAATATTATTAACATCAATTAACTCATTTTCACTTACTAAAAAATTCATTCTTAACATAGACATGTTTTCAAAAATTACTCAAATTTATTGTAAAACATCAAAATGAATCCTTAATAATTAACATCACGAAGAAAATGATATTTCTTAAATGCATCGAATTTTATAACAATTTCAATATTTTTAATATAATTCCAATTTTCCTTCTCAATATTAATCTCTGTTGTTCCCTTTAATAGTGAGTTATTTATGACAAGTACCTTCAGAACTCCAATGATTTTAGTTTTTGAAATCTTCCAATAAATACTTTCATATATACACTACAAAAAAATGACTTATACCAACAGAAATTTAGTGACAGAAAATATATGTGTTGGTAAAAATGATCAATTCCAACATATATTAAATTTTATCTGTATTAATTTTAAGTACCAACAGTTGTTTTTACCAATAAATATATCTGCTGGTATTGATCATTTAACACCAACAGATCTTTTTCCAACAGTAATATCTATTGCTTTATCATAGTAATACCAACATTTTTTTCCAACACTTGTATCTATTATTAATAATAATCATTACCAACAATTCTTTTAACATCAATAAAATCTGTTACAATAAACAATTCATTGATAATAACCAAGAGAAACCAATTTTCTTTTATATTATTATTTTTATAACCAAAGTCAATATTCACTTTTAAAGGTTTTATTAAAAACATCTCATATATATGAATATATACACTGCTTATATTTTCCAATGTTTTTCATTATAATATACATTTGAATGCTTTTCATAAAAAAATTAAATCATTATAACACAATAAAAAAGTGGCATTTACCAACATATTTTTTATGTCAAATAATATATCTGTTAGTCAAGATGGATAATCCCAACATATATTATATTTTGTTGATATTCTTTTTAAGTACCAACAATTCTTTTTACCAACGTATATATCTATCCATATAAATTGTTCAATACCAAAAAATGTTTTACCAACAATTAAATATGTTGCTTTATCATAATAGTACCAATAATTATTTTATCAATATATGAATCTATTTTTATTAATTATTATTATTGATAATTATTTTAACATTAGTAATATATGTTTCTATAAATTATTCAACATCAATAGATATCTTACTAATAATTTAATAAAAATCTATTAATTATTTAGTACAACACATTATACTAGTTAATAGAAATATAATCTTATATATTAAATTAAAACATTGATAATTTAATAATGTTTCATAGAATTAATATACATAATTTAAAATCATTGATAAACAAGCAAAAGTTTTGTTGAAAACTTATAAAGTTTAAAAAAATGGAACTTTATGAATTGATTATATATATATATATATATATATTTAGAAATATATTTTTTATCCTAATAACTATCTATTATATTTATTAATTTGGTCCTCACAAAAATAACGTGTCCCTGTATAAACCGTGGGAATGCCTCCCTCAATCTAGAATCTCTAGATCGAGCTTCTGTTCGCCGCAATGACGTTCACCTCACTGCAGTTCGTCGCCACACCGTTCATCCCCAAAATCTGGTGACCGTTCTCTCTGAAATGTCCAATAATGTTAAGCCATAGCGGTTTTTATTGCTAAATCAATGTTGGCTTCTATTTTAGCAGTGTCATGTAACTAGAGCCAGGTTAAAATTTTGATGTTGCATCAGGAAATGGTTCAAAAGCCAAAGTGCAGGCTACTGTTGGGCCTATTGTTGGTCTTCCTTGGAAGATTCCTAACAACGTTTACCACAAACCACATCGATTCTCTGCAAAGCAGGTTCATTCTCTATCATGAACCTCACTGTGTATATGACAAGATACAATTTCCCAAGGGATCTGTGTGAAGTTGGAAATGTGTATTTATTTAAGCAACTCTCGAGGAATAAAATTCTAGAAACAATGCTCAAGCCCACCCAGGGCACGCCTCTTGAAATTTCTCTGACATCTTTGGAGCTTCAATGAAGTCAGTGGATATTTTTGACAACATTTTTAAATGTAAAGATTCTCCAAAAGAAATGTTAAGCAATATTATGTTACTTTTCAATCCCATATTAATTGAGTACTTGTTGGAAGTTTTGTATTGAAGTTGGAATAAATGATGAACTTCTCATTGGGGTGTTCATAAACTAGTTATATGTGATTAAATCATCTGTATGATTTCTTATGTCCAAAGGGGTTGAGGATCTGTTGTGCATTGAAGTTGGGATAAATTTCAAAGTTCTCATTAGGCCAGGTACATGTGATTATCTCATCTGTATGATTTTTTCTGTTCAAAGTGGTGTGATTAATGTTTTCTATTTTATTTTTAAAAGAATTTAGTAAGGTTTTATTATTCTCTGTATGTGAGTAATCTGTAATATGTATCTATGTAATCTGTATGTCTAATCTCTGTGCATGTCTGTGTAATCTCTATCTGTGTAATATGTGTATGTGTCTAATGTGTATGTGTGTAAAAGATTATCTATGTTTGTGTGAAAAATATTTCTGTAATATGTATCAGTGTAACCTATATGTGTAATCTGTGTAATCTCTATTTGTGTAATATGTATCTGTGAAATCTGCATGTGTGTAACCGATTATCTGTGTATGTGTAACAAATATTTCCAGGAATCATGTTAATTGAGGTGCTTTTAGGTTGTTCGTGGACTTCAGAACAAGATCATGGTGATCTGAGAGGGAGAAGCGTTCCACATTTCCAGATTTTGTACCTTCATCACTAATGTTTTATTCTTCCTTTTGAGTTCTTCTGGTCTTTCATCTCGGAACTAACCAGTTGGGTAGCACTCAAAGTTGGGGTCCTCCATGGGCGAACCGACTTTTAAAGCTGCAGCCTCTAAATACTTGCAATTTAGGTATATTTTGTTTCGTTAAATTCATTTAGAATGTTTAAATATTATGTTTTCTTTTAGCAATAGAATGTTTTATACAAATATTCATCAACTATTTTAAGAAATAATTTTTTTCCATTACTATTAATTAAAGATGAAAACAGCAACCCAACATGCCCATTAATCCACCTAAAACACGTGTTAATGTTAGCTTAACATTTAACCAACCAAACACTCTAATATTTTAACCAAAAGACCCCTTAGTAGTTCTCAGAAATTCCAGCACTATTACAACCAATTATTTGTTTAAAATAGTTTAAAATTAATATGATTATCAAGAAAACATTACCAAGGATTTGAAAAACTCTAACATAGTATTTAAACACAGGTCAATGTTTAAATACATAGCAGTTTTCCAGTTTTGTATAACGGGAATCATATTACTTTCAATAACAATTACATACCTCTAACTTTATCAAGTTAAGGTGGCTTTTATGGAATAATCGATTATCCTAAGTAAAACTAATTAACCCCACTTTCATAGTCCAAACTAAAGTTAAGAGTACATAGTCAATGCTATGTCATGAATCACTATGAAAGGGATCTTGTTAAAAACTAAAATTTTAAATGAATACATTTTAAGAAAAGCTTTCACCCATCACTTTTCTCAAATAGAAGTGTAGTTTGGAGGGGTGGTTATTTTTTATTGAATGTAACACGATTCCCATTATGAAAAACTTGAAAACTGCTATGTATTTAAACATTGATATGTGTTACTTAAATTAATGAATAAAACCACTTAAATAAGTGTTAACTTCAATAATAATTCTAATAACACTTGAACTGAATCACCTATCATATGTGATAGTTTCTATAAACAATTTAGTGACTTTGTTCATAATAATCATTTCCTGTCATTTAAGAACACTTACTTTGCATATCCTCAAACAAATTGAGCTTTAAATTTCCAAAACCAAGTGGGAGGCTTTTGATCGAAAAGAAATACATGAAAAGGTCACGAAATGGATGGCTTCCTGTGAAGAAGAATCATGGCATGAAGAGTGTAACAAGGTGGTTCGACTTTTGTGTTCTATTTTTCTTGATTTTTCATGTCTTGGAACCCTTACTGTTGTCACTTTTTTTTTGGATGAAAATTAATATAATGCTGGAAGAGGCACTTATCTTTCACAATAGAATTTCCTCATAAGTGACATGTGTTGAGATGTTTTCAGGTGTTGCCAAATGAAACCTTTGTCAACTACAAGTACTTCATTTTTGTGATATTATGATCATTTTCTTTTTTCCTTCTCTCTGATTTTATGCATTATATCCTTGAATATGCCTCTTTATAAAATATTTTATCACACATTTTCCTTTCATACCAAAAAATCTATTGAAAAGACATGTTTGTCTTTTTCTGGGTTTGTTGACTTTGGAACAGCCATGATTGATGCTTTAGATTCAAAAGACAGATCATGGGAGAAGGGGCTCATAGTTCACATATTATGGGGTGATAACTTCACATATAATAGCTGCTTGCCGGATTCATTAGTTCGTTTCTTGCTGGATTCATTAGTTCTTTTTTGGAATGTTTTTTTCCCTAACCATATTAGATGTATGGTAGTTTAACCCTGCTTTCCAAGCCGGAAGATCACACTTTTTTAAAGCAAGAGAAAGAACAAGAATGACCAAGGTAGTAAGTATACATGATTTCTTTATTATTGGGAATCATTATTTTCTTGTTACACATCTTCATTGCATCTGTATGGATGATTTCTTTCTTATTGGGCTCATTCAAGTGCTTTGAGTTGTTTCTTGTCCCTATTTTTACATGTTGGAAATGATATTTTGATGAAAAATGTTAATTCCATACAGATCATTTTTTCACACATTCATTTATTTTTATTTTTCTTTCAATTCATGCATATATTTTGCACTGATTTGTGGGTATGTTCTTTGGTTGTGTATGGTGTAGATCATGTAGATCTTAGAGCTGAAGGATATGACATAACAACTACTTGTGGTTTCTCATTGGCATTGAATTTGATTTGGTTCGTTTCTTTTAGTGACCCTTTTGTGGTGAAGGACGATTTTTGATGGGAGTAACTATTATTCTATCACGGTGGATGGTGGATGATTGCACTAAAGAGAGAACTTACCCTAGAGGCGGAGGGGGGGGGGATAGATGTATCATAGGCTTTTGTGTTTTTTATGATCTTTTTATGTATCAAGCAATGTATTGATTCATTGTGTATTAAATTCAAATATTAATATAATTAATCTTTTTCTAAGTTTGAACATGCATGAAAATTGTCCGGTTTGATAATTAAAATAGGTGTATTTTATATGATAAATTAATAACTACAATATGAAATTTTATTAGCAATACACATTTATAATGTTTATTTAAATGTAATTTATAAACATATATTATATATTGGTAATAATATTACTAACAGATAAATTTGTTATATGAATATGTTTCTAAATACTTTGACCGACATATATATTATCTGTTGGTATTATTATAATTGTAACAAAACTATTTTATTTGTCACAATAACATTTAGTGACAGAGTTTTTACCAACAGTTTAGTAACAAAACAATTTTTGTTAGTAAAACGGTTTACCAACAGAAAATGCATTTTTACCAACAGAAAAAGCTAATTATTTTTTACTGATAATGATAAATTCAATGTTTATTTAATCTGCTTTCATATTTTGAAGTCCACATTTCATGTATACCCACCGCAATACATTAATAACATGTTCAATGTTTATTTCATCATATATAACACTTGTTAAAAGTTTTTCTAGTCATTTATTCCTCCTACGAACAATGAAAATTTATAAAATGTTAATATATTTAATCTAGAACCCAAACAAAATATATATATACACATCATTAGAAAACACATGCCTCTAATTTTCATTTTTCTCAATGTTATGAAACTGAAAAACTAAATATTAGATCTAATGTGTCTCCCATGACTAACTTCCTTTGAAAATGAATCATTTTCATATATTATTTTATTGTATCCACGTTGAACACCCAAAATTATCTTGACCTTATTAACACATCCCTATAGTCCTGGATAAAAATTCACATTCATATCTTTCTCATAGTCAATAATTCATTGATCTCCAATAAGATAAATCAATGTAAATTTAATTTCATTATCAATATCCTGGTAATTGACATGATCTCATTCATTTATCATATCAACAGTATGATACATTTGTTCCTTAGTAAATTTTTCATTCACTCCACCGGTATTCTCAAACAATTATTTCCCATTAAATTGAATATGTGAAATCTCTTTTCTCTTCTTATAAAAATTAATTATAAGATTGAATACACTAGTAATTTTCTTATTTTATTCATTATTCACATTATTTTTCTTGTTTTGAGATCTAGAATTTTGAAGTATCTTAATTTTAGTATCAATGTATTAAACTGTATTTTAAATTATTTTAATTCATTTTTAATTATAACATCATTAATGTATTAAATTTCCATTCCAAAATACCTTTATATTATATAAATAATTAAATTTATTAATTAATATACCTTTTTTTTAATATTTTTAAAAAAATATGCATCTAATAAGACATAAAAAAGACTACAATTAGAACACTATATAGTCAAAAAATTATGAAAAACATGATTTTTTTAAATGAAATTACTTAAAAGTAAAAACTATAACAATGAAACACTAAATTGTTATGTTGGATTTGATTTTAATAATTGTTCATTTTTATCACGTTTTTTCAAATCGAAATGATATGAGAAAAGAAAAAAAACATCTTTTAAGAAACATATTGACAAAATGAAATAATTTTTTATCTCAAAAACAAGACTCGTTTTTGTTTTATTTTTTGAAAAGAGATTATCAATTTAATTTAAATTTCCATATTTTTAATATTAAATAATAAAATATATTATGTACTTCATATTTTTAAAAATTTAAAGAATAAATATTATTTAAATTCAATTCATCCAATAATATTTAATATTTACAATCAACATTTTTTAAAATACAATATTATTTTATAATTTAAAAAAAAATAAAATAAAAATTAAAAGTTGTCATAAAATAATAATTTTATGGATGATTAAGTATAATAAATTTTTAAAAAATTATAATAAGTTATTTAATGAGCTATTAAACCAATCAACCAGTATAATCATAAAAAAAATTAATAATAAAATATGTGAAATATAAATTCCATATTAATTACGTATGTGGAAATAAAAAATTAGTCTAATTAGGAACTGGTTAATTTGAAATTTAGATAATTTCATAAATGTAAAAATATATTAATAAAATAATAAAAATGATAATTAAAAGAAATGTCATAAAAATAGACAAATTCATATGGAGGGGAAGACATAGGTGCACAGGGGGAATAAGGGAACACATATGCACCACTGTTTTGGTAGTGAGGCTCAAAATGGAAGATGAAGCATGGAGTTAGACAGATGGAAAGCCTTTTACTATGAGGGTCAACGAAGTGTGGTGAGGCTAGTGAATGAGGTAGGGGAGGAGGGTAATGGGGGTGTGCAGTATGAGTGTCTGGGGTTGAGGGACCTTATAGAAAATTTATTAATGGATTATACTGAAAGAGAGCGCATATGTTTTGAGGATACAATAATAAATCAATTTAATCCATCATTATATGTTTGATTGGAAAAACAGGTTTAGTGTCTTTGAACTCCAGAACAATCCAATAAACAACTGTTCATAATAATATTAAAAAAATTACACAACAATACATATGCTTAAACATTATCTAAATTCATTAAATAAAAAAACCTAATTCCAAACAAGACATTAAACTACATAAAAACTACATTATTCTATTAATGTAAATTATATATAAACGTACACAAATAACCATTTTCTAATATAAAAAACACGCTAATTTTTATCCTTTTTAACCACTTCACAACCAATCAAAAAATGAATTCTAGTTTTTAAAAATTGATTTTAAGCCTTTGTAAAATATCATTTAAACCGGTCCAAACAAACAACTAAATAATAAAAAATCAATATATGATTAAGTATACAATGTACACTTAAATAAGATTAAAATAGTTATTTAAACAATTCAAATCTTCTATCTTTCATTTGGGAATAGTATTTAACAAAAAAATACATGTAGATACTTACATTAAAAAAAATAAAGAAGTATACCATTTCAACCCATGTAATGTAATATAAAATAAATAATTTTTTTTCCTAAAATATCTTAAAACTAAATAAAAACAATATTTTACAATTTCAAAAATGATACCCAATTGTGATAATAAATACATTATCAATATTTAAATCCTATATATAACATTAAAACATTAAATAAATTTTAAATACAATCCAAAAGTAACTATATGATTAAAAAATAATATTTACACATTATAGAATCCACTTTAATTTAATAACTTAAAAAAATCATCAGATATATTATTTTAAAAACTACACCTAAAATTTTTAAATAACATGAATAACAAATTAAATTAAAAAAACTCTTAATATGTGTTATGAAAATAATAAAAACAGAAAAGGGATCAAATTTTATAATAATAAATCATATCATATAATTGTGAAATGAATTTTGATTTTCATTTCAATTTAATTATAATTGTTTTCATTAAATTCTAATTTAATCATGTTATGTATACCAATACAAATATGATGTTAATCATTTAATGAATAATCCAAATATTAATTTTCATATCCTTCTCATTCCTCTGAAAATTAAAAAATATACGAAATAGATTTAAAATAACATATCAACTTAATTTATAGACACAAATCTACAAAGTTAAAAACATTACATGTTGGTGTAAAATAATGAGTCCATCTATGTTTTCAAATAAAGGTTTAGATCATTTTTTTGAACCAGAAAACATAATCTGTTTAAAAAATTCTCCATATGTATAAAATATTATTTCGATGTTAAATTTTCAATGGGGATGCTCAAAAAAGAAGTCAATCAAAGAAAATTTTCTTTAGTAGCTAAACAATCTAAAAATTGCTCCAATCAAGAAGTTCAATGACTAAAATAAAACTAAAAAGAGACTCTAAATAGCAAAACATATTCAAAAATAAAATTCAATGGAAGTTTAAAATTATTAAGAATAAGATAATTTCATACCCTAGAATGTTGGGACACTTTAATACCCTAATTATGATAGTTTAAAATCCATTTCTAATTAAAATACTTCTCCTTAAATTTGATAATGAAAATTACTCAATAAAATCATTATAACTAAAACAATCAAAAAAATAAATTTTAAATTTTAGATTCAAAATATTCATAAAATCTCTTATGACTTGCTATTCCATTTAAAATATTTGATCTATATAATCTTAGAAGTGATTCTATCTACTGATTCAATTGTATTGGTTATAGTTATAGAATTTACATACCACACATGTCTTTTTAAATCCCCCATATTTGAAATAATTCCAGATAAAGTCAAGGATATAATTATATTTTATAATTTCACTATGAAATTTCATCATTAAATTTCCATGCTATTGAATTAACTCATCTCCAAAAATATCATCATTTTTTCCAGTTTCCCAAAAAATATTTAATTTTTTTGTGTATTTTTAATTCAGTTATTTTTAAAAATATTTATAACACATTCCATTAACAAAAAAGGAAAAAATTCTACCAAGGGCACAAATTTCATAAATAATTTCCTCACCGAAATAATAACAAGATCAATAATTTGAAGGAAATAATTTATTCTAATTTTTCAACCCCAGAAACATTTCTCATAGAACCTTCTTTGGAATCATCATCAAATTGTTTCTTCCTTTCAAAAAATACCATTTTCAAATATTGTATTAAAAAAAATAAATTTCGTGTTCATTCACATCATTCATTAAATGTTAAAGCCCCGTTGAATTTGTGTTTTTAATTAAAAAATCAACATTTTTTTGTACTTTTATTTTCAAGGTCCATCTATTCCATAAAAAGGGTTCTACTAACCTTATTTAATTATCTAAGATTTTATACCAAATGAAAAAGATAATAATGATTTCAAAATGAAAATATTATTTAAAACACAATACTTCACAATCTAGTATCACAACGTAGTCATGTTTATAAATATTTGTAAATTCAACTACATCATTTCCTAATTCAAACGTTTCCCTTCATATTACTCTAACTAATACAATGTTTCTTTCCAAATGATTTATTAATGATGGTTTTGATTTCAGGCCCATAAAATCTCAATAAAACAACATAATTAATGTGATGGTCATGTAAACAATTTATATACCTTTTTAATATTTGTTAAAAAAATCTAGCATTCAAACTAAATATTTTCTGGAATATGTAGCATGATTTATGTAATAAAATCTACCTGGAGTGTAAAATTCTCGTTTTCATTACATAGGTATTTTTTGAGATATATTGATTTTTATAGATCATGTTTCTTCAATTGTCATAAATTCTTACAGGTAAAATCTAGTGTTTTGGACCATGTGGGTTTTATTAGGGTATTTGAATATTTTTTAGAATTACTATATGAGGTGTTATTAAGACCAAGCATCAGATCTTTATTGCAATAGATGAAACACTATGATGTGTACATATAAATAAATTTAAATTAATTAAATTTAAAATTTAAAATTAAAATTAGATAAATGATATTAAAGAGAATATAAGAAACAATAAATAAATGTTTGATGAAAATAATAATTATAATTTTATTAATAATGATGATGATAATGATTATTATTATTATTATTATATTTTTTCCTATTTTTTATTTTTGGTTTTTAAATGGAGAAGATAATTTTTCCCTTACTGGGTCACCCGACAATTATCTCCCCTCCCTCCAGGTCATGTGCGATGATGCACCCTAGTTCCCACCAATATTATTTTTTCCTATCAGTTTTGTGTGGGAACTCCATCATATCATCTGGGTATGAGTCTCTCTCCCTATTTCCAGCTAAATTTTACGCTATTAGTCGCTTGGAGGAGTTCGGCCTAACACCCTAGTGTTATGGATAATCACATTTCCAATTTTATTTTCATTTAGGGTTGTGTATATGGTGTCCTAGGATTATTGGCACATGTTCTAAAACCACCATTGGAGGATAGGTGGTTTGTGTTGGTTCTGTCCGCCTTTGTCGATTTGAGCTATGTTTTTATACCGCTAAATAGTTTTCCACCCTTTATTTAGGGTGTAGTGGTGTTTTTGAGACTAGGAGGAATTGTTGTACGGTATTGCAATTGATTCCAAGGGTGTACTTGCATACTCCCATGTGTGAATATATATATATATATATATATTCCATGTTTAGGTTCATTTATAGATTGGGGAAAATGTGCATCAGTTTATGTGTGTGTGTGTGTGTGTGCAAGTGCGTGTCTGCGACAAGGTGGCTATCTATGTTGGAAATATTTGGCTTGGCCATTATTTGAGGTAGGGTCCTTAGCCATTTTTATTAAATTGAAAATATTCTTCGTCAACTACTTTGTTACAAGTTTTAAATTTCCCCATCCTTAAACATTTCATAATCTTGGTTTAAGTGCAGAATTCACATTGAAGAACTTTTCTAGTTTATTGTTTTAGTGAATTAGCCAATAAATATTATTTACAAAGTGGATACAAGTAAATCAGTATTTTTTCTTTAGTAATATAAAACAATTAAAGTAAATATAGTTTATTTTTCTTGATTAAAATCTTCTTTACTTCTTCATTTATATTACCCATCCCTATACCCTGTGAAAACATTTCAAAAAAATGGGAAGAGAAAAAAATTTCAATAAGGGATATAAAATAAGGAAAAAAATTAGTACATGAAAATTCATAAAACCCATGAAATTAATAGAATAATGAAACACTTCATAGCAATTATAAATCCTAAAGGTAAATTATGGAATCCAAATGAAACTAACATTGCAGCATTCACAGATACATAGGGAATAACATTCATGGTTACGTTTTGAATACCCATCACATTATATTTCCAAAATATCTTAGGAGAAAACTTATTGTTTAAATACATCTCATTATCCAATGCATTGGTGAGCCATCATAGGCTCTCCCACCATTAGTTTATTATAGAACCACCCATATACATAAGCAATGCCCCGAAAACATAACATAATCAAAAAACAAAAACCATGCATAAAGGAAAAATAACATTTCCACATTTCAATAATAAGATATAATTTCAAGATATTGATATAATCAATTATTTTCCACAAACATTTTCATTACAAAAATACCTAAAAAGGGATTATGTTATCTAATTTTCTTAAAAAAATATTATTAATTTCATTGGAAGTCAAATACTAAATAATGGTCATAGCGGTTGAAAGTTTTTTTGACACAAATTATTACAAAATTACTTTTTTCATTTAGTAAAATGATTCTTAAAAAAAATATTCCTTTTGAGAAAAATTTAACGGAATTAAAATTCACTATGGTCGATTATGCACCATATAAACAAGGCCGTGTATAAATCAAAATATGCCTCAATGAAAGGAGATTGAGGTGAAGTCCCTTACTTTATGTTTGATTTATCACGTATTGTAAAGACAAGGAATTTTCAAGGAAATTTTTTTCTTAATTTTCTTTGGGATTTTACGAGTACGCAGTTTCTGACGGCACCTGATTCTGAGGCCCGGTGTGCCTGGAATCATTTTCTGAAATTTAGCTCGGGTACGTTCAGTGAACGAATGAGCGGGTTTTCCTAACTTTTGAACTGGTGCTCATAATTGAAATCTGAGCACACCGATGGAATCGCAGTGCCGGTAATTGCTTAGAAACACCTTTTCCAGAGTTGCGTTTGCTCGGTTGTAGTTATTAAATTTTTGGGTTAAGTAAAGGAATATAATAAAAATGGTGTGACCAATTTTTATTTTATTTAAGTTGTTTAACCTAAGGTAAGTGGTTGGAGTGGGACCCACTATATCCTACTCTACTAGGTAGGGTATTTGTGGGGTGTAGCCCACACGATCCCCACCTATTCATTTATTCAACCCCCTCCTTTAATTAAGTAGCGCACCCTCACCCCCTTTAATGAAATTCAACCCTTGCGTTTATGCGGATTAATAAACGCCACATTAATTGGGTGGTTTAAACTTCTCAATTAATTCAATTAATTGATTGATTCAATTTTGAATTTCAAAAGCGTTGGGTTGTGTGTTAATAAAATAAGACAAGTCTATTTTTTATAAAGGGGTTTGTTGTGCGTGAGGGCTTGAGAGAATTTGCTCAAAGTCTTGAAGTTCTTCTTCCTCGACGAAGAACGCGAAGAACGCCGACCTCCGACGACGGGCGACAGTGAGAGAAGCCTTCCTCGGAGATCGACGACCCGACGCACATTCCTTCGTTCCTCTTTCCGTGTCAAAGGAAGGGAGACACCATTCCTCCTCGGACGATCTCTGTCAACGTGTGCGGAACTTTCTTCCGTGAAGCCTTCTTCCGCGAAGATCAATTCTGCGACGATCCTTCGTTCATCTATGCCCGAGGTAGGGGATTTATTGTTTCGTTCGTGAATACTTCCATCGTCGTACTCTGTTTTCAAATTGGACCACTTTCTATCAAATAAAGGGAGGGGGTCGGACCGTACAAACATGGCCGACCCTCCTCCCTTATCTTTGTTTTTGTTCCTGTTGTGGATTAGAACGAGGATGGCGCGGTGTCATCGCACCGAGCGGGAAAACGTGGGAACCGCAGCAAAGGGGGCGCGGCGCCGTCGCCCCGCGCCGGAGAACCACAAAGGCACCGCGGCCGGAGCGGGGCCGCGACGGAGGGTCGCGGCGCCGTCGCGCCATGCCGGACGGACCAAGGCCGCGGCGGAGCATGGAGCGGCGGCCGGTTTCTGGCCGCCTGCGTCGGAGCAGGGGGATCAAACCATCCGGTCTTGTGGCAGCAGCAACCGATCGGCCAGAGCGGGCTGGCTGGTCAGGGGAGAAGCCGGGGGTTCGTAACCCCCGGCTGGCCAAACAGTAGCGGCCCCCACATGGGGGGCCGCATTTAATTGAACAGGGGGGCAGCCCCCCCCCCCTGACCGCCCAGCTCGGTTACACCGAGCTGGATAGCGGACCGCTCGCGCGCCGGGCCGGGCCGCGCCCCAGCGGGCCGGACCCAGACCCGGGTCCGGTCGACCCGGTTCGGGTCGACCCAGGGGGTCTCGGGCCGAGTCGGTCCGGGCCCGAAACCCCATTTTCTGATCACTTCCGATCTTTTTCCCATAACATGGGCTACGGACCTCCGATCGACGCAATGTCAGTTGCGATGCGATCCTTGGATCGAGATGGTCGATTCGGTATAGTATACTCAGGGTTTCAGAGAAATTTGGGTATGGCCGGGTTGGTTCGAACACGAAACCAACCAGGCCCTCAGAGCGGAAACGCTTATATATTGAGTTCCGGACGTCCGATGGACATGTCGTTGACTTTGTTGGATTCCTCTTAATGAGATAGAACTTTTGGTATACTTCGCCAGAGGTTTGGATGCATTTGGATAGTGGCCGGGTTGGATTGTACCCAAAATCCAACTGGGCCCCTAGAACAGAAAAGCTGATAACTTTCAGACCGGACATCCGTTTGATGAACCGTCAGCGGCGTTGGTGATCACGTTGAGAAATGGTCCCCTATGAGTATACACTATGAGATTTCGGGGTACAACTGAGATACGGCCAGGTTGGATCATTCACGAAACCAACCGGGTCCCTAGGACAAAAAGGCTGATAACTCATAGATCGGGCGTCCGATTGACGCGCCGTCTATTGCGTTGAGACCCCTATGATGAGGAAGTCCTTTGAGATACTTCTTCGTGGGACTTTGTGATACTTGGAGTATCAACCTGTAGCTCATGGAGCGGACCCTCCCGGAGACGAGTGTACGGAGTACGGAGACCATGTAGCTGGCTGAGACCTGATGACTGCCTGTCCGATTAGATTCGGAGTGACTTACATAGCCTAGTGGGGATCACTACTTTGTGAGGTGGCAGACCCATGGTGGAGGAGCACTACTCTGTGAGGTGGAAGACCCATGGTACTCGACAGGAGGAGTACCTCTGTAGGCTATGAGTGGGAGCACTACTGTGTGAGGTGGCAGACCCATGACGGAGGAGCACTACTGTGTGAGGTGGCAGACCCGCGGTACTCGACATGAGGAGTACCACAGCAGTCTTTGGTTAGTGAGCAGTACCTCGGAGTCGTGACAGGATCACTGTACACTCCAGAGATGGGGCTCTTCAATAGTTACAGTTTCAATAATGAAAATCCTGGTTTGAGCTGTGTCTATGACCTTTGTGTTTACCTCATGATTGAGATGGGTCACTTGATAACTTAGGTATATGTTTGGGCATATACCTGGTTAGTGGTTATCCGTTGATTTCATAATCGTTGTGTTTCCTCATGACTGAGATGGGTTACTTGATTACTTAGGTATATGTATGGGCATATACCTAAGTATAGGTTATATGTTGAGATCTTCTTTTTGGTATCCTTGTTGGATTTAGTGATACCTTGAGGGTCTCGGGGTCCCTACTGAGTATCGTTATACTCACACCTGCACGGGCTATGCCCGCAGCTCGTTGTGTTGGTTGCAGATGACGGGCCGCACTGATAGAGGCTGAGTGTTCGAGGACTGGACAGTACCAGAGGTGGACTTCACGATGAGATGAGACTCAGAGGAGGTTGACGGGAGAGAGAGTTGCAGAGGCTATATGTACCTACCCTTCAGGTAGGATCCATGGTGGATGATTCAGGAGCTGCACTATCTGTACCAACCCTTCATGTAGGATCCGTGGTGGACAATCCCGGAGTTGCGCTATCAGTACCTACCCTTCAGGTAGGATCCGAGGTGGACGACCCAGGAACTGCTTCTATTCATCCAGTTATTTGTCTTTTCTGTTGTATTTCCTTTCAGTTGTAGCTGTACTTTTCAGTAGGGTTTGTATTCTGGCCCTTTTTACTTTTCAGCACTTTCTTTTGTACTTATTGTTTTACTTACACTTGTACTCTGTGGTGTTTTGTTTACTTTAATAAGGAAATTCCATCCCAGTTATCGGGATTTATGCCTTTGGTGCTAGTCGCCAGCCCCTGGCCTATGGAAGGCGGGTTTGGGGTAGTCACGGCAGGAGCCCCGAGGATGGGTCGTGACAAATTGGTATCAGAGGAGTCGGTTCTACCGCAGGACTTATAACTCTGATATTTTCTTTTCTGTGAAGAAATAGTGTTAATGGTACCGAGTGTGGTCTTTAGTTCAGGGAGTCCAGTGTTGGTGCGACGGCCGACGTATCCGTACACCAGGACCCTGACTACTGATTTCTGACTTTGTGCATGAAAACAATGATTGCGTGTGTGATTCCAAAAGTTTTAAAGTCAGCTCAAACCAGGTCAGCTCACCATGTATAAAACGTTGACTGTGTCACATCTGTTCAGGATGTCTCCATGTAGATAGTTAATTGGAGTTATGAGATTGTACTCGATGGCGGCCCACCGAGCGACGAGGCTCCGATGTAGGGCCCTCTATCTAGGTTGGCACCCTCGGGTGGTGTACCAGCACCACCACCACCTGTTGGGAAGCAGATGCCACCAGCCATACTAGCGAACTGTGCATGCTGGCAGAGCGCATTGCACAAGTTCCAACAGTAGAGGCCTCTGAGGTTACGAGGCGAGGCGGATTCCCAGACAACAGAGCACTGGCTGGAGGCGATTGCTAGAGTTTTTCGCCTAGCTGAGACATCAGTAGAGTGGATGGTGGACTTGGATACTAGTGTTTTCCAGTGAATGACCATGAGGATGGTCCGCATAGTGATGAGGCTTCGGTATGTGGACCGATGCCTATGATAGTGCCTTCGGGTAGTGTTTCAGCTATACATCACTACCTGTTGGTCAGCAGTTACAACCGGCGGTTCCGGTAGGTGACACATGTAGGCTTATTTCCTTACACGTGTTCCAACATCAGATACCCTCAAGTTCCGAGGCGAGCCCAACTCACAGGAAGCTGAGGACTGGCTTGATGAGGTGGCTGAGAGTTTTCTAGAGCTTATATAGCTTCGGCAGGACGACTTGTCAGTAACTGAGAATTCATCAGGGCATACCAAACCATTCCTGGTACTCGATGAATGCGATTCGAACAGTGCAATAGAGCTCGGACCTCTGAGTGTGGTGTGATTAAGGACATTCGATCCAGTACCTTTTTCCTCTATGCATTCCTACTCACATTAGGGTTCTAGAGAGAACATTGAAGTTGAATGTTCTTTGGATGAACGAATACAGCTAGAGAATGTTAGTAGTTGGAACATCGCGAGCTGGTGCCAGTCTCAGAGACTTGGGTGTGCGAATGTTTTAAGAAGAGGAAATGTTAAGGAAAAATAAATATGCCAAGCAGTAGATGTGGAGGCAGAGCTAGGAGAGCAGCATGTGGTGGTGTACATTTCATCATGTTAAAATCACCCGCCTTTGTAGCCCCCACTAGGCTTTGGGAGCTGGAGGGCAGGGGAAGAGAGTAGATGCATGTGGTCAAGGAGTGTGACCGAAAGGGCTCTAAGGATGATTCGAAGTTCGGAATTTGCCTTCTACTAGCTTCCATATCCACAGACATCGATACGAATCATACCTTCCTTCCATGAATCTTGTCCCAAACCTAGAGTTTCTGGTTAATCCATTGACATGACCCTCACATCTAGAGATACCTTTAGGAGGAGACTCGATATTCACACTTACGTCGACGGTGTCATCTGACCCTTGAGGTGAGAGTCTCGGTTGGGACCTCTTCGTGGCAGTGTCGAGGCCTTATGAGGTTAGTTTGAGTATGGATTGGGAAATCACTGTTCATACTCAAATTGACAGTATTAGGAAAATTTCGGGATGGTTTTTCCTTGGTCGGCGAAAAGGAAACCCCACAGGATAAACTCGTGCATGGGAAGGTGTAGCCGATCACTCTTGATTCGGTCAACCTTACCCTTGTGGCAGCAGGAGTTTTGAGTTTCAGTTCTAAACAGGGAATGGAAGCCTCTTGAGTTCGAGGATGACCACCACGTCCTTATACAGGTCTCACCTCGACGAAGTTTACGGAGATGTGGCCAAGGCGGCAAGTTATTTCTAAGGTTAAACAGACCTTTCTAGGTCCTCAGCAAGGTAGGTGGGGTGGTTTACTGCTTCACCTTTCCACCTCAGTTGCACTAGGTGCATGGAATCTTCCACGCACCTCGGCTGAGGAGATACGTGCATGATCCTTCACATATCAACGTTCATGGGGAGCTGGACGTCAGTGATGGGGTGAATTTTGAAGAATTCCAGTGGAGATCTAAGATCGACAGGAGCAGGTCCTACGTGAACGATCAATTCCTAAGATGTGCTTTCACTGGCAGCACGGGAACCTCCAAGTGAGCACATTGGAGCGGAAGGCTCAGATGCGTGCTCAGTACCACTTTTGTATCCCTAGTTTGTGTTAAAGTTTTACGGGGACGTAAATCCCTGAGGTGGGAGTAATATAATGACTAGGAAATTTCAAGGAATTTTTTTTCTTAATTTTCTTTTGGATCTTACGAGTACACAGTTTCTGACGACACCTGATTCCGAGGCCCGGTGTGCCCGAAACCATTTTCTGAAGTTTATCTCTAGTATGTTCAGTGAACGAACGAGCGGGTTTTCCTAACATTTTAACCGGTGCTCAGAATTGAAATCTGAGGACACCGATAGAATCGCAGCACCGGTAATTGCTTAAAAACACATTTTCTAGAGTTGCGTTTTCTTGGGTGTAGTTATTAAATTTTTGGGTTAAGTAAAGGAATATAATAAAAATGGTGTGACCAATTTTTATTTTATTTAAGATGTTTAACCTAAGATAAATGGTTGGAGTGGGACCCACTATATCTTACTCCACTAGGTAGTATATTTGTGGGGTGGAGCCCACACAAGCCCCACCTATTCATTTCATCAACCCCCTCCTTTAATTAAGTAAAGCACCCTCACCCCCTTTAATTAAAGTCAACCCTTGCGTTTATGCAGATTAATAAACGCCACATTAATTGGGCGGTTCAAACTTCTCAATTAATTCAATTAATTGATTGATTCAATTTTGAATTTCAAAATCATTGACTTGTGTGTTAATAAAATAAGACAAGTCTATTTTTTATAAAGGGGTTCATTTTTCATGAGGGCTTGGGAGAATTTGCTCAAAGACTTGAAGTTCTTCTTCCTCGATGAAGAACGCGAAGAACGCCGACCTCTGACGATGGGCGACGGTGAGAAACACCTTCCTCGGAGATCGACGCCCCGACGAACATTCCTTCCTTCCTCTTTCCGCGTCAAAGGAAGGGAGACACCATTCCTCCTCAGACGATCTCCGTCAGTGTGTGCGGAACTTTCTTCCGCGACGCCTTCTTCCGCGGCGATCAATTCTGCGACGAGCCTTCGTTCATCTACGCCCGAGGTAGGAGATTTATTGTTTCGTTCGTGAATAATTCCGCCATCGTACTCTGTTTTCAAATTGGACCACTTGCTATCGAATAACAGGAGGGGGCGGACCGCACAAACACGGTCGACCCTCCTCCCTTATCTTTTTTGTTGTTCATGTTGTGGATTGGAACGGGGATGGCGTGATGCTATTGCACCGCGCTGGAAAACTTGGGAACCGCAGCAAAGGGGGCGCGACACCGTCACGCCGCGCCGGAGAACCACAAAGGCACCGCAGCCGGAGCGGGGCCACAGAGGAGGAGCGTGGCGCCGTCGTGCGGCACCAGACGGACCAAGGCTCCACCCTTAGGCTGCGACAAAGCATGGAGCGGCGGCCAGTTTCTGGCCGCCGGCGTCGGAGCAGGGGGACCGGACCAACCGGTCCCGTGGCGGCAGCAGCTGGCCGGCCAGAGTGGGCCGGCCAGTCAGGGGAGAAGTCAGGGGTTTGTACCCCCGTCTGGCTGAACAGCAGCGACCCCTACATGGGGGGTCACGTTTAATTGAACAGGGGGGGCAGCCCCCCCCCCTTGACCGCCCAGCTCGGTTACACCGAGCTTGCTAGCGGACCGCCAACGCGCCAGCACGCTGGGCCGGGCCGCGCCAGCCGGGCTGGGCCACGCCCAAGCGGGACGGACCCGGACCCGGGCTAGGTCAACCTGGTTTGGGCTGACCGAGGGGGTCTCAGGCCCGGTCGGTCCAGGCCCGAAACCCCATTTTCAGATCACTTCTGGTCTTTTGCCCATAACTTGGGCTACGAATCTCTGACCGATGCACTGTCAGTTGTGATGCGATCCTTGGATCGAGACGGTCAATTCGTTATAGTATACTCAGGGTTTCAGAGAACATTGGGTATGACCGGGTTGGTTCGAACACGAAACCAACCGGGCCCTCGGAGCGGAAACACTTATATCTTGAGTTCCGGACGTCCGATTGACGTGCTGTCGACTTTGTTGGATTCCTCTTGATGAGACAAAACTTTTGGAATACTTATCCTGAGGTTTTTATGCAGTTGGATAGTGGCCGAGTTGGATTGTACCCGAAATCCAACCGAGCCCCTCGAATGGAAAAGCTGATAACTTTCAGACCGGACGTCTGTTTGACGAACTATCAGCAGCGTTGGTGATCACGTTGAGAAACAGTCCCTATGAGTATACCCTATGATATTTCTGGGTACAATTGATATATGTCTGGGTTGGTTCACTCACGAAACCAACCGGGCCCCTGGGACGAAAAAGGCTGTTAACTCACAGACCGGGCATCTGATTGACGCCCCGTCGGTTGCGTTGAGACCCCTATGACAAGACGGTACATTGAGATACTTCATCGTGGGAATTTGTGATACATGGAGTATCAAACTGTAGATCATGGAGAGGACCCTCCCGAAGATGAGTGTATGGAGTACGGAGACCGTGTAGCTGGCTGAGACCTGATGACTGCTTGTCCGATTCAATTCGGAGTGACTTACATAGCCTAGTGGGGAGCACTACTTTGTGAGGTGGCAGACCCATGGCGGAGGAGCACTACTGTGTGAGGTGGTAGACCCGCGGTACTCGACAGTAGGATTACCTCTGTAGGATATGAGGGGGAGAACTACTGTGTGAGGTGGCAGACCCATGGCGGAGGAGAACTACTGTGTGAGGTGGCAAACCCGCGGTACTCGACAGGAGGAGTACCTCAGCAGTCTTAGGTTAGTGAGCAGTACCTCAGAGTCGTTATAGGAACACTGTAAACTCCAGAGATGGGGCTCTTTAGCAGTTACAGTTTCGATAATGAAAATCATGGTTTGAGCTGAGTCTATGACCTTTGTGTTTACCTCATGATTGAGATGGGTCACTTGATAACTTAGGTATATGTATGGGCATATACTTGGGTAGTGGTTATCCGTTGATTTCATAATCTTTGTGTTTTATTCATGATTGAGATGGGTTACTTGATAACTTAGGTATATGTATGGGCATATTACTATGTAGAGGTTTTCTATTGAGATCTTCTTTGTGGTATCTTTGTTGGATTTAGTGAGACCATGAGGGTCTCGGGGTCCGTACAGAGTATCGTTATACTCACCCCTGCACGGGCTATGCACACACCTCGTTGTGTTGGTTGCAGACGACGGGTAGCACTGATAGAGGTTGAGTGTTGGAGGACTGAACGGTATCGGAGGTGGAATTCACGATGAGACGAGACTCGGAGGAGGTTGACGGGAAGAGTGTTGTGGAGGCTATCTGTACCTACTCTTCAGGTAGGATCCGTGGTGGACGATTCAGGAGCTGCGCTATCTGTACCTACCCTTCAGGTAGGATCCGTGGTGGATGATCTTGGAGCTGCACTATCATTACCTACCCTTCAGGTAGGATCCGAGGTGGATGACCCAGGAACTGCCTCTATTCTTCCAGCTGTTTCTTTTTTCTGTTGTATTTCCTTTCAGTTGTAGCTGTACTTTTCAGTTGGGTTTGTATTTTGTCCCTTTTTACTTTTTAGCACTTTCTTTTGTACTTAGTGTTTTCCTTATGCTTATACTCTGTGGTGTTTTGTTTACTTTTATAAGGCAATGCCTTCCCAGTTATCGGGATTTACACCTTTGGTGCCAGTCGCCTGCCCCTGGCCTATGGAAGGCGTTCTTGGGGTAGTCAAGGCATGGGCCCTGAGGATGGGTCGTGACACGTATGTTCCGTTTTTTTATAAATAATATACCGAGACTAATTTATACTATCTTTTAAACCTTTTCATGTTTATTATTTATTTTATATTACTTTTTACCATGTTATAAATGTTACATAATTATTAAATTTCATATCAAACGTTCATTCGATATTCGGTACTTGATTGAAAAATGATCTTGGATTGATATAACTAGTTAATGAGGCCATAAGTCCCTAAAATATATATTAATATTCATGATTTTAATATTATATATTTCCATTATATAATTATTTATAATATTCCATAATATTTGAAGATAACAAACTGAATTCACTCTTCTTGGTGATGGTAGGTCGTACGTATGCATGAACACCACATTTTTCAATTGTATTGTTAAAATTAGTATCATAACATAATTTCAATGTTTATTATATTTAATTTACTATATTAATGACATATATTTCTCATTAGTTTAATAAAACCATCTTTTATATGTTCCATGTATAGCATAACGAGTCATATCTCTTTGAGGGTGCAGTAGTCCACACTTCCTCTAACCAAATTATTGTATTTACACAACATAGAAAACATAAATGTATGTTTTAAATAAAAATTAAAAAATAATATAGAAAATATTAATATAATATATATAATATATTAATACAGTGTTCAACATAATGTCCACAATGATAGATGGTAGGGAAAATTGACCAATCATCATTTCATGAGGCAATAGTTTGTCGTACACAGAAACAGAATATTCGTTACCCGTTAAATGAAAGGGTGTGTAGGTTTTGACAAAATCGATACAATAAAAAACTCCATTTATATTTAGGATACTGGAGGTTTTATTTTATAATAGAATAATTATAGTAGTGGGAGTGGAAAAAGTAAATGAATCATAAAAACCTGAGAGAGTACATTACCACTTAATCAGGTATCATGTTTTAGTTAATACCAAAATGATTTCTTGAGAAGCTATATTCCCTTAGAGATGATTCATGGATTAATGAAGGGATTATAGGAAAAGATATGTTCCGGTCTTGGATAATCCAAATTGTTCTTGAAATGTGAATAAAAAATATAGAGAAGTTCCCTTTGATATGAGTGGTGAGGGGAACTTTAAGACTATCTTGAAATATTATTTTTTTATAAATTAATTATCATTTATTAATAGCTTCAATGTGAGTTATTTATAGTTTGAGATGATTATTGTTTGAAATACATTCAAAAAAATAATTTTATACATGTTTAGGTTACAAAATTAACTTTATCTTTTGTATGTAACAATTTGTTAAAAAAAATTTTGTTATCATGTTTTCAACATTTGTACACTATATTATTAATATAGTTACTATAAAATTCTAAAATAACATAAATCAGATCAGTTGTGAAATTTTTAACACTTTACATGTTATTTGGATGAAAATTATATTTTTATAACTTTTATATCATTTTTTAAAATAGTATTAATTTTAAAATATCATTCCTGTGAATTTTTTTAGTATTCAATTCATTGAATTTAAATAAGATCAAAACAGATAGATAACTAATATCCATCCAATTTAATAGTCTCCTAATATGTCATACATACCTAAAAAATAGTGTAATACACAAAATATGTCATATAATATTTATTTTAATATTTATAATATCAGTTATCTTATTATTTCATTAATAATGTAATAAATGCATTATCATTGGGTCATAGTTAAATTTATTTATCTAATGTATAAAAATTAGAAATAAAATACCATTAATTAAGTAATATTTTTTTCTTTATAATTAATATTTATTGTCAAATATTTCAATTGTATAAACCCTAATTAAAATTGTTTTAGTAAAAATATATATGGTTAAAACATATTTTCAGTTACTTTGAATTTAAATTCATAAGTGTCATAATAACACCCATGTGGCTTCAAAAGGCCAAATTTTCATTCCAGGGACTTTCTAGGTCTGAAAATATCATTCAATAATATTATTACAATTTATATGGTTGTTTTATTTTATTATAATTATAAATTTACGTTTAATTACCCTATTTACCTTTAAATATGGTAAATAAAGTACTAAAGTAACTATTCACAAAAAATTTGACCCTATTAAATAGAATTTTTCATACTATTTACATCCATGTATGTTATTTTGGAAAATTAAATTCAAAATATTTATAAAAATAGGTTTATCATTAATGCTGTAGTCAAATCAATAAAAGGGGTTTTTTAGAAGTAATAACCATCAAATGAATGTCACGTGTTTATATCATATTTTAATGAGAAATTACTTCTAATGTATAAAATTGGATTAAATGATAAAAAATAAAAATACACATTTAAATCAATTCAAATGATAATCTAGAAATAAAAATAAATTAGATGAAAATTCAGTTTGAATAAAAATACATTAATTTTAATTATTCATTAAAAATTGATTTTTATCTAAAAAATTCAAAAAATTTAATAAAAATAATTTTTTATGTCTCTATTAAAAAAATTAGTTTATTTTCACAAATATAACATTTAAAAGATACAAAAACATGATTTTAAAATGGGTCTCCATCAAAAGGTGGTAAAACTACCTTTTATTAATATTTGAGTATTTTATGGTTAAAAGTAGATTTATTATCATTTTAATCCTCTAAAATTTATTTGATTAATGTAAAAACATTTAACAAAACATGAGTAAAGAAAATATATTTAATTCATGTTCATTCCCATGAATACAACAGATTGGTGTTAACAACCCTTTAAAATTTTATTTTTAATAATTTATTATTTATATTATATCTCATCCTTTTGTGAAACATAAGAATTCATATAAACCCATTATTTTGTGCCGAGTAAAATATCACACATTGCATCCCATTTTATGTAAACTAAATATCTAATTCATAAATATTAATAGAAATGAAAATTTATTAATCTTTAATTACCTAGGATGTTACATTCTTCCCCCTTTTTGAAATTATATCGTCACAATTTTATTCACTTATCAAATAAGTGGGGGGTATTTATCCCTATATCATTACCATATTCCTATTTTTTCTATTCAAACATTTGGTTTTTCCAATGAAATCATTAACATGATGAATCACCTTATTGTACAACACTTTCTCTCTATTGAAATGAATCTATACTTTTTGATCCTCATAATAAATATTCTCTTCAAACTGAACTAATTTTGGACTAAAAACTTGATATAGATTCAGAAAATAAATTCTTATCATTGAACTGTGATAATCATTGTGTAACTAGGATAAAAATTGTGGTAAATCCACTCTGTAGGCAACTGATTCAACTTTATACCAGATTTTATTAGGTCCATGGAACTGTGGAATCAATTTTCATTCTTAGAAAAACGCATCACACTTTTATATGGTGAAACATTGATAAAGACATGATCACCTACCTCGAAAGAAATATATATTCTTTGGTTATCTACATATTTTTTTTTGTTTTGATCTATCCTCATGTGCTTCTAAATAAACGAAAATTTCTCTACTATCTCTTCTTCCAATTCTTTTGCCATCAACATCTTTTCACCCGCTTAATCATAAAAAAACTAGATTTTGACACCTATTTTCATATAATACCTCAAATGGTGACATATATATATTGGAAAAAAAACTATTATAATAAGAAAACACAACAAAATAAAATTTTGTTAACAAAATTTCTAGAAATCCATTGAAAACGTTTGTATCATATCCTCCAAGGTATGGATTTCTCATTCTCTCTACCAATTATATCGACGATGAAAAGTATTAATAAAATTTATTTCATTACCCAACTACTTCTAAATAATTATTCAAAATATATAAGTGAACATGGGATCATGATCAAATACAATAGAGAGAGGAAATCCATATATCCATACTATCTCTTTAAGATACAACTGATAATGTTTAGAGGCAGTTTATCTCGAATAGGTATAAGATGAGAATATTTAATCATTCTATCTACAATAACCTAAATTGAATTGTTTTCATGAGATTTCATTTGTAATCCAACTACAAAATCCATTGATATATTTTTCCATTTCAACTCTTGTATGAGAAAAGGATCAACCATCCCTTTTGAAAACCATCATCCACCTTTCACCTAATGACAAGTCAAACACTTCATAGTAATTTTATCCATAACCCTTTTGATTTCATCTCCCCAATAATACTCTTGATGGTCTCCATACATCTTAGTATTACTAGGATGAACTAAAAATTGAGAACTATGAGCTTATCATAAAAACACTTTATTCAATTTTGAATCCAAAGAAATACATAATCTCTCCCCAATTCTCAAAACACAATCTTTATCAATGTTAAATTCATGTAACTTACGCTTATGAACCAATTCTATATTTTATACAAATCACTGTTTTGTTTATGTACATTATTAATTCTTTCTGATATAGATGATTTCAATTACACAATAAAAAAATAAAATTATTTCATGAACCAACAACTTCTATGCCAATGTTGGTCAAATAAATAACCAAAGGATCACATTCCACATATATTATGTATAATGTATCATTTGTTTTTCAACTCAAGTCATAGATCATGTTGTCTAATTTTACTATATGGAAATGAATAATGCAACCATAATCCTTGATTAATTCCATATATCTCATATATCTCAGGTTCAATTCTTTTTGGGTTAATATATATTTTAAAAAAATCGTAGTTATATATTTCATATTATACTCCATACAGATGATGCCTCCAAATTTCTAATGAAAAAAACAATAGTTAGCTAATTCCAAATCATGTGTAAGGTAATTTAACTCAATGTTTTAAACATACATGAACCATAAGCAATTAATTGATAATTCTAAATTTGGACACAGACAAGTCCTTTCAACGAAGCATCAATGTAGATAGAAAATTCACCATTTTGTGAAGCTAATGCCAATACTAGAGAATTCCCCAATCATCTATTCAAATCCTAAAAAGAATCATCACATTATTTTTTTATATGATATTAACACCTTTTTTAGTTAACTTATTCAATGTTCTAGATAATTGGGAAATATTTTCAACAAACCTTTGGTAATATACATATAAACCAAGAAAATTATGAATCAATTTTATATTTCTGGGTCTTGGCCATTCCCAAAACAACTTTTTTTAGTTCGATCAATAGTTATTACATCTTTATAAATAATGTTACCACAGAAATAAATTTCTAGTAACCAAAACTCACAAAATCTAAATTTCCCTTATAATTTATTTTCTTTTAATGTTTGTATGAAAACCATTAAATGATTTTCATACTAATCTTTACTTTTAGAATATAAATTCATGTCATCAATAAACACATCCAAAATCATATCCAATAACTCACTAAATATACTATTTATAAGATTTTTGAATATAGTATGTGCATTAGTTAATCCACAAATGGCATACATACAAATTCATAGTGGCCATATCTAGTAAGAATCGTGGTCTTAGGAATGTCTTCCTCCCTTACGTTAAACATATTGTACCCAGACCTCAATTAAATCTTTAGAAAATGATTACCTCCCTAGAGATGATAAAAAAACATCGATATGAGTAAAATAATAATTTTTCCTAATAGGTATGTTATTCAAGGCCCTATAATCACTGAAAAGTCTCATTGATTCATATTTATTTTTAACAAACATTATTGAAGTACCCAATGATGATGTGACATGTGGAATGAATCCTCAATCTAATAACTCCCTCAATTTCTCCTTTAACTCTAAAAGCATAATTTGATCCATTCAGTAAGGGGGTTCTTAAATTGAGTTATCATAAGGAAATAAGTCAACAATAAATTCAACTTCTTGATCCGATATAATACTCGGAAAATCATCTAAAAAAAACAAGATACTCATTTACTAATAGAAAATAATTAATATGAACAATTCATTTGTTTTTAACAATATTGTAAGATGAAATTTATTTCCATATTTGAATGGTTTCTCTTCTTCATGATATGTTACAAATGGTAAGGGTTCATTCTTATAGAAAAACTAAGATAGTTTTAGAAAAAAAAATTTAGCTCTACATTTACTCATAGCATGGTAAAAAGAAATCCAATATGTTCCCAAAATGATATCAAACTCTACTATAATATATAATATAAGGATTTTAGGTAAATTCATTCCACAAAAAAGGATAATAATATTTTCATAATTTTTGTTTCCCTCAACATTTCGCCTAGTTGTTTTTACCATATATTCTGGATTTATTTCCTGAAGTGGAATTCCTAATTTACCTAAAAATTTCTCAAAAATGAAAGAATTTATTGATGTAGAATCAAATAACACATCAGAATAATCTTAATAAACAAACAATATATGCGATTCCACTTTATTTGAAGGCCCAACATCTACAAAATTAGTTGAAAAATATTTCACAACACCTTTATGCTTATTTTATATCTTCTTCCAATTAATTATGCTCTTCATTGGAATTTTTTTGTTATAATGACCCAACTCATTGAACCGATAACATTTTACTGAATGTAAATCAAATTTTCACTTACCGATAATGTGATCGCTTTCAGTTCTGTTACATGCATTATATCCAATTTGAACACATTAGAAGAACTTACCGGAATTCAAAATGCATTCTTTAATGTTCTTTTTACCATAATTTTCAATAAAATATAAACTTAAGTTTCTTTCCATAATTTTTTTGAATATTTATTTCCTTTTCTATTTTTACCTTGATCTATAATTATATTTTTTATAAAATAACACATAATCATCCAAAAACTCTATTTCCACCTTCACTATACATCGAACTTGTTTTTCGTAACATTTGAACTCATGAGAAGACTGTACTCGTCAATATTTTGTCTTTAATACATAGTAAATTTTCATGATTTTACTGTCAAGATAACATATGAAATTTGGAGAATTCCTAGATTGTAGAGTGGATTTTTCTTCCATAGAATCCATTAAGTCTTCTTCCAGCCTCAATTTCGAAATTATTTTTCCATCATATATGGAACAACCTTAGGAAGATATTTCTCACAAAACATTCCATTGAATTCATCCCAATCAAGAGCATAAATATCATCATTGCCCCTGATATTCCTAACCATATACCACCTTTGATCGGCTTCACTGTAAGAAATCAGATCTTCATTTTCAGGTATGATTTCTTTTTATGGAGTTTTGAAGTAAAATGAAGTTTCTGGAAATTTTTAACGTACATGCCGTGTACTTTCTGAGTACATGCCGTGTACTCTTTTCCCGCTCGAAGTCGTGTGATGGCCGTGTCTGGACCACACACATGGTGTGTAGGGGTGATGTAGAGGCTGATTTTGGTAGATTACGGAAATACATAGTACACACCGTGTACTCTAAAAGTAAATTTCGTGTTCTTCCTTTTTTTTCATTAATCGGACCGGGGTCCCACCCGATCACCATAAACGTCTTCTTCTAGGTCTGGGTCGACTGAGAGACGTCGTACAGCCGTGAAACTTCTCCGGATTCCCGAGCCTTTATCTATTGGCTGATTTGACTTCTGTCGATTGCGTTGGAACCACAGCGGTGAGTTCTTCCTTCTTCTTGAGTTTCATTCCATAATTCTTCCTCTTTCTGAAGTTATCATGGTTTGAGCGTTTTGGACATTTTGTCAGATCTACAACATTAAAGGGAGAATTAGTCATTGTGGTTCAAGTATATCAATCTCCTAGGATTGAGGTATGTGGTTTGTGACTTACCGTTCAAAGTCTTTGAGTTTTATGTGCAAATTCCACCAATACCCGTGCACGGGGTATTGCGTGTTTACCTTTTTTCCCTTAATGTTTTTTTCCTTTCTTGTATGCTTGCATAGAGGTAAATTAATCTTGTTAGAGGATGATTTTTTGTGCTTGGATGTTTTGTCCATGATTTTCTCTGTTTACGATCTTTGGGGTCTTATTTTCCTTCGGCTGTTACACCTGTTTCCATGCCTTGTGATTATAGGTTGGAGTGAAATTCATTACATTCTTGTTGCCTTATAGACAGTTTAGCCAAGTCTCTACATTGGTTATCCATGTAGCTCTATAGGTGTACTTTGGCCTTATAACATTACTATGCACTGACTGGTACGGGACTGAGAGAACTTGGTGCTATGGACTATAAGGGATAGACCGAGTGAGCTTCCCAGAGAGTCCTTGATTTTATAGACTACAGGAGGGTAGACCGAGTGAGCTTCCTCAATGAGTCTTAGACATTATAGGCCACAGGGGATAGGATGAGCAAGCTTCCTAGAGTGCCTTCAGATTTTATAGACTATAGGAGGGTAGAATGAGTGAGCTTCCTCAGAGAGTCTTACCTTGTTTGAATTCTCTTTAAGAACCTTCCCAGGCTAGAGGAGGAATTGACAGAGTGAGCTTCCTTATAGAGTCTGTGGTATACTTGAGGCTATAAGAGGAATTGACTGAGATATCTTCCTCATATAGTCTCTAGACCTTGGGGCTATGTGGGTGAGACCACGTGATCTTCCTCAGAGAGTCCCTAAATACCCTAGACTCTATGAGGAATTGACCGAGAAAGCTTCCCTAGAGAGTCTCATAAATCGTATGACCAAACCAGAGGGTTTAGGCTAAGTGCACTACCTAGAGGGTTGTGGTACATCGTGGTTAGGACCAGAGGGGATGGCTGTGGGTACTTCCCAGAGGGTTTCCTGTTGCGTTAGCAGATTTGTTTCACTGCTGTTGTTGGTTGTGGGTTGATTTCTATTGTGTATCATCTTGCTTCTCTACTTACTGTTTACTACCTACAGCTTGCTATTGCTCTTTAGTGCTTATTGTAATTTTACCTACCATATACTCACTAACTGTTAGGCACAGATATTTGGGTGGTTTCCTACTTGTATTTTTATCTCACACCCTATTTGGGCCATGCTTTTGGGCCCAAACAGACTATGTTGTTGCAGGTATAGACAAGGGGAAGTGCCCTTCGACTTCTGGAACATTATTTTTTGGAGAAGGATAGCATGGGACCAAGCTTTGGCCTGTGATGCAGAGGGAATATTTACATTTCTTTTGTACTTGTTTTGGTACTGTGGTGTTTTCAGCATTGTGACGTGTTTGACTGTTTTCCTTGAGTTTTATCTTGCATCATTCCATATATACATATGTGCTCCAGTTTGTTGATTTAGTCTTCTGCTGTTTATTATTGTTGGTTATTCACTACTTCCTCTATTTCATGTCTTTCTATTTCCGTTGTGTACTCTGCCAATGAGGGCATAGTTTCCCCACTATCACACCCAGGGCCCTCGCTGCTAGTGGGTAGCCTCTGGCGTTTAGGGAAATGCGCTTGAGGCCATGTGACCAACCGGGTACGGGGCGCCTCTTAGTGGATTCCGGAACCGGGATGTTACAAAGTGGTATCAGAGGGGTTCTTTTCTCTTTCTTAACTATTTGGAGACTTTATCCAGGGATAGGATAGATTCGGTACTTGGTAATAAGCTGTGCCCGAGAGTAGCTAACCCGTGTACAGGGAAAATCCATACTACCTCATTTATTGCAGTTATCTAGTTTTTGATTTTACGATTGTTATGATTTCACCTAGATTGATTCACATCCCTTGTACTATTATTGTTTTTGTATTACGATTCTATTTCTGTCACAACCAGATGAGATGAGGGTTTTCCATCTCATGCATCGTATAGGAACTGGTTAGAAATCACATGCCATGCATTACTTCCATTCCATCTAGGGTGTATTAGCGATTGCATGTTGTTGTGATAGAATCTGTGTATATTATGTATGATGTTGTCATAGATTCTTGATAGAAACCCTGATGTTGTGATAGAGAAATTGATTATGTTGTATATTGCCTCAATGAACGCCAAATTCTGATTCTTGAGGTGTCATGGGCCCTCTTGAATCAGAATTTTGTGGGTCATGATTGTGTTTTATCTTGTACATTACTGTAGGAGATACCAAGAATTGATTCACGGGGAGTATGGACCCTCATGGATCGGAATTTGGAACCTCTTTGCCTTGTTTTTAGTGTTTCTAGGCTTCTGTGCAGTTTTTGAGCTACTGCCCAGAAAAACCCAGAATACACGGCGTGTACTTTCTGGATACACACTGTGTAGTTTCAGGCCGTGCCACTGACCGTGTAAGCAGAAACATGGTGTCGTGGAAATAACTTTAGGAACACGCTATGTACGATAGGTGCACGCCATGTAGTTTAGAGCCGTGTACCCGGCCGTGTCACTAACAACATGGGCCAGGGAAGCTCAGGTAGAACACGCCGTGTTGGTAAAGAAGACGACGTGTAGTTTTGTCCTAGGTACCTGGCTGTGCCACGAACAACACTGGTCGGTGTTATCTTCTCTTATACAGGTTGTGATTGTTCAGAACATGCCGTGTAAGGGCAGTCGTGTAGATGGCCGTGTAACTAACAACACGGGCTGCCGAGACCGTGTCTAGTATACGTCGTGTCCCAAGGGAACACACTGTGTAGTCTAGGGTTAGTTTGGACTGTGTGGGTAAGCTGTGTAATGATACTCGGGCAGGGGTTTAAATTTCAAGTACACGCCAAGTGTATGAACAACACGCCGTATAGTTTGGGATGTTACACGACCAGTAGTGGCGGGAGTACACACCCATGTTAATCGCTAAAAGTACACGCCGTGTAGTTTTTATACATGCCGTGTAGTCGTGTTTTGTAAAATATGATAGTTTCCTCCCCCTATTCCCGTTTTATACTCCTGTGTTTTCAATATTTATTATCCGAATCTAATGTGTTCTTTTGACCTTTCAGAGCTATGCCTCCGAGACGTCCTCCGGTCATACATCAGTTGCCAAACGGTGACCAAACACCGGATATGGCCGATCAGGGACCTCCTGTTGATCATCCTACTATGCCAGCCTGGTCACCAGCAGTTGTACCCATCATAGGTGTCAATGCGTAGTTCAAAGAGGATTTCCTGAGGATGTTGTAGAATTTTTAGGGAGCACCACCTCCTTCCCCGTCGATGGCTGAGTTGATGCGGGTTTTCAAAAACAACATCATCCTACTTTTTCAGGGGATGGAGGACCCCAGGATGCAGAGTCGTGGTTCGAGGCCACCCTGACTATCTTTTAGCATCTTTAGATACCCCCAGAGAAGAGGGTAAATCTTTACACCTATATTCTCTAGTACACCACTAAGAGGTGGTGGGAGGTGATCTCGCAGTCAGGATGCCAGTAGGTTATGTCATGGGATGACTTCCAACGCACCTTCTATGACTACTTCTATTCGGAGACACTGAAGGATGATCGATCCCGGGACTTTATGAGTCTGTAGTAGGGTACTCTTTCTGTCATGGAGTACTCGTCCCATTTTACTAAGATGCATTGTTTCACACCGATCCCAGCAGGCGATGAGTTGTTCCTTGCTAGGAAGTTTGAGGATAGTCTCAGGCATGAGATCCACTCCCAGGTGAATATCTTCCAGTTGACTTCTATATCCTCCATAATCAATCAGGAATTGATTACTGAGCCCAATCTAAGGGATTCTATAGCAGTGAGCTTGGGCGGTTCGACATCCAGAGTTGGAGTTCCTCCTACGGACAGTAGGAAGTGTCTCCGAGAGTCTTCTCAAGGAGATCGAGGTTCACGGGATGCATCTTCTGGCTGCCAGGTTGTATGCTACCAGTGAGGTAGGATTGGGAATACTAGGCCTCAGTGCCAGAGAGATCCGATGGAGTGCCGATCTTGCAGCAAGATTATCCATATTCAGTGATTTTGTCACATCTTCTCACCTTCAGCTGGTGGTAGGGGTTCCTCTATGACCCCGTGTTCTGGAGAAGATTCGCCAGTTTCCCACCAGTCTGGGAACTGGAGTTCTTCCAGCCATTCGGGCCGAGGTGGAGGTTTCAGCCATGGTGGTCAGTCACTAGGTCATTAGCGATAGCATAGTGGATCAGCTCACAGCGGTTAGCCAGGGGCACATGGCCGCGGTGCAGGCCAGTCTTTCGCTGTGGAGCAGACCTATCAGGAGCAGGATCCCAACCCTTCTACAGTTCGAGGTATGATCTTAATAGCCTCAGTTTTATCTTCAGATCTTTTCAATACTGGTGCTTCACATAGCTTTATCTCTATTGCGGTTGTGGAGAGCCTTGGGCTCAGTATCTTTTCGTCTTCCAACTTCTTGACTCTTGACACACCGTTGGGAACAAGGACATCTTGCATACGTCAGTGCAGAGAGTTCCCTCTTGAGGTTGTAGGGTGTCACTTCTTATGGGACCTCTATGTCCTAGAGATGTCAGGCTATGACTTCATTCTCGGAATGGACTGGTTGGTTCCTTTCCAGGTAGTCGTCGATTGTAATTGCCGCAGGGTGAGATTTATATCACCAGAGGGCATATATTTTCTTTATAGAGGTGAGTGGGATGTCTAGGAGGGTAGATCTGGACCCGAGCATCATGGGCTAGGGGAAGTTACGACCCAGATTGCTAGTCTTTATCTGGATGACTAAGGGACTTCACAGTTAGACTTTACCCCAGTGGTGTATTGTTTCAGGGATGTTTTTCCAGATGACTATTTAGGTTTGCCTCCAGAGTGTGAGGTTGAATTCTTGATTGAGCTCGTACCAGGAGCGGCACTGGTGTACATTCCTCCTTATAGGATGGCTACACCTGAGTTGCAGGAGCTCAAAAAGCAGCTAGAGGAGTTTCATGCAAAGGGTTTCATCCGACCCAGTACTTCTCCTTGGGGTTTGCATATCCTATTTGTGAAAAAGGTAGACAGCACCCTTCGGCTTTGTGTGGATTATCGGAAGCTGAACCAGTTGACGTTCAAGAACTGATATCCCTTACTGAGGATAGATGACCTCTTTGATCATCTTCGAGGAGCCCGAGTGTTATAGAAGATCGACTTGATGTCTGGTTATCATCAGTTGCGCATTAGACTGTCATATGTACCTTTTACAGCCTTCATGAGTAGGTATGGTCTATACGAGTATACAGTCATGCAGTTCGGTCTGATGAATGCGCCTGCAGTTTTCATGGCACTGATGATCCAAGTGTTCCATCTGTAGTTGGACTCCTTCTTTTTGGTCTTCGTGGATGATATCTTGGTGTAATCTCACACTTGACACGACCATGCCACACATCTTGAGGTCGTTCTGAGTACACTGAGAGAGCATCATTTGTATGCTAAACTCTTGAAATGCCACTTTTGGATGGACCAAATTCACTTCTTAGGTCACGTTATCTTAGATACATGAGTTTAAGTGGACCTAGAGAATGTGAGAGTTGTAGTTTCTTCGGATCAGCCGAAGAACGTCTTTGAGGTACAGAGTTTTCTAGGGTTGGCTGGATACTACAGGCATTTCACACAAGACTTTTTGCGCCTAGCAGCACTGTTGACAGGTCTGACCAAGAAGGGGGTGAATTTCATATGGTCATACTATTGTGAGTCATCCTTTCGGGAACTGAAGGGGAGGTTGACATCATCACTGATACTAGTCTTGCTAGAGCCGGGCAGGGGCTACACTATTTACTGTGATGCTTCAGGTATCGGGCTGGGAGATGTGCTTATGCAGGGGGTTGGAGTTGTTGCGTATGGGTCTCGGCAGGTGAGTCAACACGAGAGTAATTATCCTACGCATGAAATGGAATTGGAAGCTATTGTTCATGCCTTACGCTATTGGAGACACTATCTTTTGGGAGAGCACATTATGGTTTTCACCAACCTCAAGAGTCTAAATTATAACTTCACTCAGCGTGATCTGAATCTAAGACAACATAGGTGGGTTGAGTACCTTCATCCCTTTGACTTCGAGCTCGCCTATTCGCCAGGAAAGGTAACTCAATGGCACATACGTTGAGTAGGAGAACTCATATTCAGGCAGTTCAGGAGGCCAGCAGTGAGTGGCAGCTTATGGCTCTATTCTCAGAAATGCACTTGGAGGTGCACGATAGATAGGGACATACTTTCGTTTCTTCTATAGCTGTTACCTCTACTCTACTTGATTGGGTATGAATGAGGCAGCTATCATACTCAGAAGGCTTAGTCATACAACAGAGTGTGTCAGGAAAGGACCTTCTTCCTAGATGAACAGTGAGCCAGGATGAGATCTTGCGTTTCTAGGGATGCATATGGGTGCCAGCAGATATATGTGAGGAGATAATGTGGGATTTTCATTCCTCAGTTTGGTCAGTTCATCCTGGCATCACCAAGATGTATCGTGATCTACATTGCCAGTACTGGTGGCCAGGTATGAAGAAGGATGTTGCTGGTTTTTTCATGAGATGTTCTACTTTTCAGAAGGTGAAAATAGAGCATCAGTCACCAGCGGGGCTTTTACAACAGTTACCCATTTCCGAGTGGAAGTGGAATGATGTCGCGATGGACTTCGTGACCGGGCTACCGAGGTCACCTTGGGGGAGTGATGCTGTTTGGGTTGTCATCGTTAGGCTTACGAAGGTTGATCACTTCTTGCCGATCAAGGAGACCTTCAGTGTGGATGATCTAGGACAGTTCTAAATCCGAGATATTGTATGTCTACATGGAGTTCCACACTCCACTATTTCTGACAGGGATGAATGCTTTACTTCATGGTTCTGACAGGGACTTCAAAAGGCCTTGGGTACTCAGGTACTTTTGAGTACTTCATACCATCCCTAGACTGATGGCCAGTCTGAGTGCACGATCCAGAAACTTGAGGATATGCTCCGAGATTGCATTCTAGACATTGGCGGTACTTGGGAGAAGCATATCCCTCTGGTGGAGTTCGCCTACAAAAACAGTTTTTAGGGAACCATTTAGATGGAACCTTACAAGGATTTGTACGATAGGCCATGCTGATCACCCTTATACTGGCTGGAGGCAGGAGAGTCAGCTTTGTTGGGACCTCATCTTGTTCAGGAGACCATAGAGAAGATAGAGCTGATTCAGAAGCGGATGGCTACAACACAGTCTTGGTATAATTCTTATGCTGATCAGCAGAGACGACCTCTATAGTTCAAGGTCGAAGATTAGGTTTTCCTACGTGTCACACTGAGGTTGGGACACAAGAGTAATGAAATGCAGGGTAAGCCTTCACCACGGTATGTCGGTCCATTTGAGGTGTTGGAGAGAGTTGGGCCGGTTGCCTATCGGTTGCAGCTACCTCAGAGGTACCGGGATATGCATGACGTCTTCCATGTCTCTCAGCTCCGACGTTACTTTTCCGACCCGTCACATGTCATTCAGTCCGAGGAGGTTGAGCTCGAAACGGATGCATCGTTTGAGGAGCATCCCATATGGATTTTTGATCATAGTACGAAGGTTCTCCATGGGTGTTCTATTACTTTAGTACGGGTGCTTTGGTATTATGGGTGAGTATAGGACAAGACCTAGGTGAGGGAGGTGAGGTTTGATCACAGTGGCTGGAGCTGTTTGGGGTTCCTTCTTCTATGCCTCTCTAGGGAAATTCGGTGACGAATTTCTTTAAGGGGGGAAGTTTTTAAGAACCTGGATCTTCGTTTTCAGGTATGATTTCTTTTTCTAGAGTTATAAAGGAAAATGATGTTTCTGGAAATTTTTTAAGTACACACCCTGTAGTTTCTGAGTACACACCGTGTACTCTTTTCCCGCTCGAAGCCATGTGCTGGCCATGTCCGGGCCACACACACGTTGTGTAGGGGTGACGTGGAGGCTGATTTTGGCAGATTACAGAAAGACCTATAACATGCCATGTACTCTAAAAGTACACGCCATGTACATTAATCGGGTCTGGGTCACACCTGATCCCCATAAACGTCTTCTACTAGGTCTGGTTTGACCGAGAGACACCATACGACCGCGAAACTTCTCTAGATTCCCGAGAATCCATCTATTGGCCGATTCGACTGTCGTTTATTGTGTTAGAACCACAACGGTGAGTTCTTCCTTAATTTTGAGTTTCATTCCTTGATTCTTATTCTTTCTCAAGTTATCATGGTTTGAGCGTTTTGGAAATTTTCTCAGATATACGACATTCAAGGGAGAATCAGTCATCGTGGTTCGAGAATATCGATCTCCTAGGATCGAGGTAGGTGTTTTGTGCCTTACCATTCAAAGTATTTGAGTTTTATGTGAAAATTTCAACAATACCCGTGAACGGGGTATTGCATGTTTACCTTTTTACCCTCTTTGTTTTCCTTCCTTACTTAATGCATGCGTAGAGGTAAATTAATCTTGTTATAGGATAATTTGTTGTGTTTGGATGTTTTGTCCATTCTTTTCTTTGTTTATGATCTTTGGGTTCTCATTTGCCTTTGGCTGTTACACGTGTTTCCATGCCTTGTGATTATAGGTTGGAGTGAAATTTATTACATGCTTGTTGCCTTGTAGAATGTTTAGCCAAGTAGCTCTATAGGTGTACTTTGGTTAGCTAAGTATCTCAGTAGGTGTACTTTGGCCTTATTTCATTATTATGCACTGACTGGCATGGGGATGAGGGAACTTGGTGCTTTGGACTACAAGGGATAGACCGAGTGAGCTTCCTAGAGAGTCCTTGATTTTATAGACTACAGGTGTGTAGACCGAGTGAGCTTCCTCATTGAGTCTTTGACATTATAGGCCACATTGGATAGACTGGGCGAGCTTCCCAGAGAGCCTTCATATTTTATAGACTACAAGAGGGTAGACCGAGTGAGCTTCCTCAGAGATTCTTACCTTGTTTGATTTCTCTTTAAGAACCTTCCCAGGAAAGAGGATGAATTGACCGAGTGAGCTTCCTCAGAGTGTTTGTGGTAAACCTGAGGCTATATGAGGAATTTACCAAGATAGATTCCTCAAAGAGTCTCTCGACCTTGGGGCTAAGAGGGTGAGACTTCGTGATCTTCCTCAGAGAGACTCTAACTACCCTAGAATATAAGGGGAATTTACTGAGCGATCTTCCCTAGAGATTTTCATAAATTTTTATTATAACATCCCACCTTTTTATCACATAAACTTTCATTACATTTTACAAAATTGTGGATCTTTAATGTTTAGTGTCTTGGAAACCATGAACATAAAACATGAGAACATAAAACATTCTTCTCAAACACTTGAAAGGCTTCTCCTCATGCTTATCCTAGGATCATTAATACATCTCATAACCTGGGGACATATATCAAAAGAAAGGGTGAGCAGAAGGCCCAGTAAGGGAAACAAGAGAAACATTTTACATGTGAACTTGAGATACTTCAATAAGGTCATAAAAAGAACTTTTAAGGCATGAGAAAGAAATCATGAGATATATCATAATAAAAATAACATTTTTCATAACATGAAGATGTGGATACAACATTTAACTTAGACAATAATGAACATATCACCAAGTTCCATCCCCAAGGTGTCATTTGAAATTACCAAGGTAAACCCCAAGGTATCGTTAAAATTGTAATCTCTAGTGGTTACATCATTACCCAATGCATTGGAGCGCTATCAGGGCGCACCCTTAAATTTCCTTTATTATAATGTTATCCACATATATCATCATCAAACATTTCATAAATAAACCATATATCATAAAAGGAATGTTTTTCATTTCATAATCATAACATTTTAAAAGCTTCTTTTAAAGACGTGATCCTTATGTCACTTTAAACCCACGGAAAAAGGAAAGCGGGTTTCATGAATGTAAATCCCAGAATTCAAAATAGAACACTTTGATATATATGTGAATAAACCTATAGAATAAATATCTTTGAGTATTCACTTAATAACATAAAATAATTTTGAGAAAAAGGGAGAGGCATTTTGAGACGAAAATTCTGCAGCATAACGACTATGTTACAGGGTTTTAGAAAACATTGAAAAGAGAGGGGACATGGGTCACCCACTCATAAATGATCTATAAAAATAGTAGAGGGAAAGAATATAAAGGATATTAATCATGGTAATGAAATTTTAAGGACATACCATTAGAAATGAAAATCATGGAAGTAAGACAAAAATAATATTTCTCTTATGAAAATTCTGCTGCCTAACGACGTCACATAAAATTCAACCAAAAATGATTTGATGAGATCAAATAGGTTATCCCATCATATTAAAATAAAATATCAGTATGATAGATATAGATATTATACCACAAAATAATAAAAAGTAACTTTCAAGACTTGACAAGGAATTATAACTTTGAAAAAGGAGAAAGGTGAAAGAACCACTTAAAAATTTGGCAGCCTAACAGCGCCACTTAAAACTTCAAAATGTTGAATTGAAGAGATAAAATGGGGTCTCACATCATTTTATCATAAAAGATCCATATGATAAATATAGAGATAAAACCCCAACATAATAAAAAGGGACTTGAAAGACTTGACATGAAAGTAGAACTTTGAAAAATGAGAAGGGTGAAAGAATCCCTTAAAAAACATTCAGCAGCCCAACGACATCACTTAAACATAAACAAAAATGAATTGATGAGATGAAATAGGGTCTCTCATAATATTAACATAAAAGTTCAGTATGGTAGATATAGAGATAATACCCCAACATAATAAAAAGGAACTTTAAAGACTTTACATGAAAATAGATCTTGAAAACGAGAAGGGTGAAAGAACAACTTAAAAAATTCAGCAACCTAACAGCGCCACTTAAACATTCGTAAAAATAATTGATGAGAGCAATAGGGGGTATATCATCATATGAACATGAAATTGGAATTAAGATTAATATAAAATAACATCCTCCATCATAATAACATGGAGCATAAATGAAATGACATAAAAGAGATTACTTTAAAAGAAAGAGAGAGTTTGGATCCCTTACCTTAAAACGTAACTCTTAAAACACAAAGGTTGGGACCTTGAGGGCTTGGGGGCACCTTGGGAGGACTCCTTGGGAGGTAATGAGACCATAAATTCGTTGGGGGAGAGTGGGGAGTCGAAATGGATGAGAGGATGGCTTGGTATTTGTAGGGAAAGTGAGGGGACAAGGCATTAATGGCCAAGGGACACCTCAAAAGTGGTTTTCTCAAAACCATGTGCTCTCCCATGGTATTTCCCATGGAGTTAGGCCACATGGGTCCCCCATACAATAATTCATCACCTTTGGTCTGAAAAACCATAAAATATCTCATGATATCATCATGACATAGTTATGATGTCATTAAACATACTGAAACCCTAAAACTCTATTTTTACTATTTACTGAAAATTCAACTTTCTCAGAAAAATAACAAAATTTCACCTTAACCAAATATCAATGCTATTATTTCAAAAATGAACTCCATTTTATAAAAATAATTTTCTAAATAATTTTAATTTATTTTTAAAATAAATACACTATTCACTGAAAATTCATTTTTTTCAGAAAAATCCCCAAAAATTACCTTAACATAATATCGATGATCTGAGTTCAAAAATGAAATCCATTTTATAAAAATATTTTTCTAAATATTTTTAATTTAATTTTTAATTTAAAATCACTATTCATCTGAAAAAACTAATACTTGAATAATAATTTATGAAACCGTTATTTAACCATTTGATTGAATCACATTACATAATCAAGGTGCCTAGATTATATTAATACTTTCATTAAGTGATATTACAAATCCATTTGGTCACATTAATAATCCTAAGCATAAAATCACTATTCATAATTAACTATTCATCAAAAAATAAGTTGATCTTATTAGACTCTATATTTCATACTGAACATAATTGTAGAAGACCATTTTTGGAAAATCATTACACATTTTTAATTATTTAAGGTTTACATAAACATTTTTTTAAAATATCCTTTCTCTAAAATTCACAAAAAAATATGCATACTATATTTATCCGGACATTTGAAAAGTCATAAAAATTATTATAAGAAGAAATCACAATTTTTATTGAAAACAAAGGATTACACAAGGCAGTTACGGTCTCATTACATGGCCCCTTATCACGCCAGCATAGGACCTAAGTGTAAGGTGTGATAGGGTGAGAGAATCTGAGGGAGGCTCGACCAACATCGCACGAGTAGTAATTTTTATCAGGTTGAACTTCTCGCGAAGGAGATTCCGTTCTAGCTTCACACGATGAAGTTCGGCTTGGGTTTGGTCCAAAGCAAAGCCCAGTGGTGCTACCTCCTTCCCAGTTCTGTTAGATGGGTTTCGATCGGTCAAAGACTACTGGGTGAGGCCATCAAATCATCTTTCTATAATAATTAACCAAGATTACTTGTATTTAGATACAATAATTAAAAAATTTAGTTTCCAGCGGTTATATTGACCAATGGTCATATAATAGTCAAAACCCAACGGTCTCATTTTAATTATACTCATGTTATCAAATGAAACATTTTAGTTGAGTATAAAAATAAAATAAAATAACACATAAAATTAGGAAACAGGATTTATTCAAAATTTAGGGTCGTTACAATCTTCCCCCTTAAGAAATTGCGTCCTCGCAATTTTTTAAAATTGGGTTTTGAAATTTCATTGAAAGTCCCACATCGGAAAAGGAGTCAGTAAAAAAATTACTTTAAAATAAAGAAAGGGAATTACAAAGCTCAATCGAGTTAACCCAAACTAGGATTCCATGTATGAAAACATGGACATGGAGGAGAAAACAATGGGTCAAGTTTTGAGGGAGAGTGATTGAAAACATGATTAGGAGAAATTTAACCATAAGAAAATCCCAAACTTATGATGTGTGTAAACGGTCTTTGATTACCTAGTAGGAAACATAAACCAACAACGTTTTTGTTTTACGTTCCTTTTCATAATTTTGAGGAATTCATTTACTACATAGAACATAAGAAAATATACCTACCTCCATGTAGAGTTTCATCCTTTAATAAGTTTCTACCCAAAACTAATCTTTTCTCCAAATGATGAGCATTCAAAACTACTTGGTCACATCAAAACACAAGAATCATCTTCTAGAGAATCACATAATCCACAAAAGTTTAACTATCTATTTCTTCTATAATTAAACATTATCCCAAAAACAGAAAGGGTAAGGTAAAAAAACTCTTCAAAAAAGAAATAATCCCATAGGAATGGAAACTACTTTTAAATCTTCAAAGCTTCATGGTACTACCCAAAGTTCATCATAGACCATTCCATAAATAATGGTCCTTAAAATTCCTCAAAATATACCAAACTAAGATTGAAACCCAAATACAAGAAGGATTTGATAACATAGTCTTCCAAAATAAACTTCATTGTTCATCTCCAAACAACATCAACCACTCCTAACATCTTATAACAAAAGTATCTAACCTAAAAATACTTTACCCAAGTTAGGTTAATCATTCCCATAAGTAACATAAATTACTATAAGTCCACCTTAAATTCATCGATTCTTCAAAATATAAGTCAACCTTACTCCTTAATGAAAATATCGTAGAAATCTATTTACCTCGATCATATAGTGCCCCCAAAATAGTGAACGTCTTCCAAAATAATAATCATCTTTTAATCCCCTAATCATCTCTGTCATATTAATACGGCAATCGTCTCATTTCCTATCACATTGGTTGTTGGGACATGTTCTTCCATTTCTCACCATTAACTAAGAAGAGAAAGTATAATTAGGGGATTAAATACTTAGCCAATAATCATGAAAATGAACTTAAAGCATATAAGGATAACATGTAGGAGAAAAGTATACCCTAACTTGTGATCCCCTAGGTTTCAAACTAGGTTATCCATGATCATAAAATCTTATGTGAAACTTTATTATATTTTATATTTGTTCCTTTAATAATGGTTCATACTAAGCTTATGAATTTACCAAAGCATATCCCCTGGAGTTTCGTAACCAATAGTGCAGCAAGGCCCGTTGTCGTGTACCATTTCCCATTTGAGTCTAGCTCAAAGCGGTGTTTTCGGGTTTTACCCCTATGTACATCTGTGCCAGATCCACCTCTACCTGCTCGTATCTAGACATGGATGTATTTTCTTGGAAACCCCTTACTCAATACTCACCAAAATACCAGGAATATTTCTTATATTTAAACTCATATATAGGGTTATTCCTAGAGTAATGATATCCTAATTTCCACAAATAACTAAACCATCCTTTGATACCAACTATAACATCCCGCCTTTTTATCACATAAACTTTCATTACATTTTACAAAACCGAGGATCTTTAAGGTTTAGTGTCTTGGAAACCAACAACTTAAAACATGAAAACATAAAGCATTCTTCTTAAACACTTGAAAGGCTTCTCCTCATGTTCATCCTAGGTTCATTACTACATCTCATAACCTGGGGACATACATCAAAATAAAGGGAGATCAGAAGGCCTAGTAAGGGAAACAAGAGAAACATTTTACATGTGAACTTGAGATACTATAATAAGGTCATGAAAAGAACTTTTAAGGCATGAGAAAGAAATCATGAGATATATCATAATAAAAATAAAATTTTTCATAACTTGAAGATGTGGCTACAAAATTTAACTTAGAAAATCATGAACATATCACCAAGGTCCATCCCCAAGGTGTCATTTGAAATTACCAAGGTAAACCCCAAGGTATTGTTAAAATTGTAATCTCTAGTGGTTACATCATTACCCAATGCATTGGAGCGCTATCAGGGCGCACCCCTAATTTGTCTTTATTATCATATGATCCACATATATCATAATCAAAAATTTCATAAATAACCCATATAGCATAAAACGAATGTGTTTCATTTCATAATCATAACTTTTAAAAAACTACTTTTAAAGACATGATCCTTATGTCACTTTAAACCCACAGAAAAAGGAAAACGGGTTTCATGTATGTAAATACAAGAATTAAAAATAGAAAATTTTGATATATATGTGAATACATCTGTAGAATAAATATATTTGAGTATTCAATTAATAACATAAAATAATTTTTGAGAAAAAGAGAGAGGCATTTTGAGACAAAAATTCTGTAGCATAACGTCTATGTTACAAAGTTTTAGAAAACATTGAAAAAAGAGGGGACATGGGTCACCCACTCATAAATGATCTATAAAAATAGTATAGGGACATTATATAAAGGATATTAATCATGGTAATGAAATTTTAAGGACATACCATTTGAAATGAAAAACATGGAAGTAAAGAAAAAATAAGATTTCTCTTATGAAAATTCGGCAGCCTAACGGCGTCACATAAACTTCAACCAAAAATGAATTGATGAGATCAAATAGGGTATATCATCATATGAACATAAAATATCAGTATGATAGATATATAGATCTTAACCCAACATAATAAAAAGTAACTTTCAATACTTGACATGGAATTATAACTTTGAAAAAGGAGAAAGGTGAAAGAACCACTTAAAAATTCGGCAGCCTAACGGTGCCACTTAAAACTTCAAAATGCTAAATTGAAGAGATGAAATGGGGTCTCTAATCATATGATCATAAAATATAAGTATTATAAATATAGAGATCATACCCCAACATAATAAAAAGGGACTTGAAAGACTTTACATGAAAGTAGAACTTTGAAAAATGAGAAGGGTGGAAGAATCCCTTAAAAAATTTCAGCATCCTAACGGCGTCACTTAAACTTCAACAAAAATGAATTGATGAGATCAAATAGGGTCTCTCATACTATGAACATAAAAGCTAATTATGATAGATATAGAGATCATATCCCAACATAATAAAAAGGAACTTTAAATACTTTACATGAAAATAGATCTTGAAAACGAGAAGGGTGAAAGAACCACTTAAAAAATTTGGCAGCCTAACGGCGCCACTTAAACATTCATAAAACGGATTGATGAGAGAAAGAGGGGGTCTCTCATCATATGAAAATGAAATGGAAATTAAGATTAATATAAAAGAACATCATCCAACATAAGAACATAGAGAATAAAATAAATGACATAAAAGAGATTACTTGAAAAGAAAGAGAGAGTTTGGATCCCTTACCTTAAAACGTAACTCTTAAAACTCAAAGGTTGGGACCTTGAGGGATTGGGGGCACCTTGGGAGGACTCCTTGGGAAGTAATGAGACCATAAATTCATTGGGGGAGAGTGGGGAGTCTAAATGGATGAGAGGATGGCTTGTTATTTATAGGGAAAGTGAGGGGACAAGGCCTTAATGGCCAAGGGACACCTCAAAAGTGGTTTTCTCAAAACCATGTGCTCTCCCATGGTATTTCCTATGGATTTAGGCCACATGGGGCCCCCCATAAAATAATTCATCACCTTTGGTCATTCAACCCATAAAATATCTCATGATATCATCATGAAATAGTTATGATGTCATTAAACATACCGAAACCCTAAAACTGTATTTTTACTATTCACTAAAAATTCAACTTTCTCAGAAAAATCCCAAAATTTCACCTGAACCAAATATCAATGCTCTGATTTCAAAAATGTACTCCATTTTATAAAAATAATTTTATAAATATTTTTAATTTATTTTTTAAAAATTACACTATTCACCGAAAATTCATTTTTTCAGAAAAATCCCCAAAAATTACCTTAACATAATATCGACGCTCTGAGTTAAAAAATGAAATCCATTTTATAAAAATAATTTTCTAAATATTTTTAATTTAATTTTTAATTAAAAAACACTATTCACATGAAAAAACTAATACTTGAATAATAATTTATAAAACTGTTATTTAACCATTTTATTGAATCACATTACTTAATCAAGGTGCCTAGATTATATTAATACTTTCATTAAGTGAGATTACTAATCCATTTGGTCACATTACTAATCCTAAGCATAAAATCACTATTCATAATTTACTATTCATCAAAAAAATAAGTTTATCTTATTAGACTCTAAATTTCGTACTGAACATATTTGTAGAAGACCATTTTTTGAAAATCATTACACATTTTTAATTATTTAAGGTTTACATAAACATTTTTTTAAAATATCCTTTCTCTAAAATTCACCAAAAATATGCATACTATATTAATCCGGACATTTGAAATGTCCTAAAAATTATCATAAGAAGAAATCCCAATTTTTATTTAAAACAAAGGATTACAAAAGGCAGTTACGGTCTCTTTACATGGACTCTTATCACACCAGCATAAGACCTAACTGTAAGGTGTGCTAAGGTGAGAGAATCCGAGGGAGGCTCGACCAATATCGCATGAGTAGTAATTTCTATCAGGTTGAACTTCTCGCGAAGGTGATTCCGTTCTAGCTTCACAGGATGAAGTTCGGCTTGGGCTTGGTCCAGAGAAAAGCCCAGTGGTGCTACCTCCTTCCCAGTTCTGTTAGATGGGCTTCGATCGGTCAAAGAGTACTGGGTGAGGCCATCGAATCTTTTTTCTATAATAATTAAATAAGATTACTTGTATTTAGAGACAATAATCAAAAAATTTAGTTTCCAGTGGTCATATTGACCAATGGTCATATAACAGTCAAAATCCAACGGTCTCATTTTAATTATACTCATGTTATCAAATGAAAAAAAAATTTGAATATAAAAATAAAATAAAATAACACATAAAATTTGGAAACAAGATTTATTCAAAATTTAGGGTCGTTACAATCTTCTCCCCTTAAGAAATTGCGTCCTCGCAATTTTTTAAAATTGGGTTTTGAAATTTCATTGAAAGTCCCACATCGGAAAAGGAGTCAGTAAAACTGTTACTTTAAAAGAAAGAAAGGGAAGTACAAAGGTCACTCGAGTTAACCCACACTAGGATTCCTTGTAGGAAAACATGGACATGGAGGAGAATGTAAAGACCCGGAAATTTCAAGGAAAATTTTTTATTAATTTTCTTTGAAATTTTACAAGACGCAGTTTCTGACGGCGCCTGATTCCGAGGTCTAGAGTTCCCGGAATCAATTTCTGAAGTTTGGCTCGGGTACATTCAGTGAACGAACGGGCGGGAATTTATAACTTTTGAACCGATGGTCGGAATCGAATTCTGAGGGCACCGATGGAACCGCAGTGCCGGTATTTGCCTAGGAACACCTTTTCCGAAGGTGCGGTTGCTCGGATGGTGTTGTTAAAAAAAATGAACAGGGTAAAAAGAAAGAAATAAAATTATATAACAATTATTTTTCTTTCTAGTGGAAGTTAATTCCTCCAAAGGGAAGTTGAGGTGGAGCCCATACCCCACCCAACTTCCCATGGGAGGATATGTGTAAGGGAGGTGGGGTCCACACGAACCCCTAACCTATCACTCCCCCTTAAAACTCCTTAACTCCCTTGAACCCCCAATTAAAGGTGAACTCTTCACTTCCACCTTCATCCATTAATTTTGGAGCCTCTCCACCCATTAATGAAGGGATGTAACTTATTGAATTTGAATCATTTTGAATTCATTAAGCTAACACTATAATAAGATGTTTTGTTTTTATTATTTGGGGGTTGGCTGAATCTTGTGGTGGAGTCTTGGAAAGATAAAGGAAATAATCTCCCGACGAGGAACGACTTTTCCAAAGAAGAACGTGAAGTTGCCAACATCGATTCCTCCTTGGATGCCTCCATCCCACTCCTTCCGGAATTGAGAAGGAAGCGCCTTTCACGAAGAACGTCGACGTCATCAACAACTTTCTCTTTTCTGACGTCAATGAATTGACGCCTCCTTTCCATGACTTCGTCAACTCATAACGAAAAGTGAGGTAGGGGTTTGGTTCGTTTTATTTGTTATAATTTTGCGCTTGTTGGACGTTGAGTTTTTCGTTCGCTTAGCCGCTTGATATATTTTAATGGGAGGAGGTCGGACCGCACAAACACGGCCGATCCTCCACCCCTCTTTATTGTTGATTTCTCATGATACTAAAGCTAAAGCGGCGCAGTGTCATTGCACTGTGCGGAAACGAAGAGGGTCGCGAATGGAGCGGGCCGCGACAGTGGAGCGCGACGCCGTCGCGCTGCGCCAGGGAAACCCGTGAGAGGCAGCGGTCAAAGTGGCCTATGGTGGAGGGGCGACGAGTCAAACGAAGGCCATGGCCCTCGGCTGTGGTGGAGTGGTGAAGAGCCACGACCATTGGCCGTGGCAGAGAAGAGGAGTCGCGGTTCCCTTGTGCCGCGGCTATGTGGGGACAGGCGGCCTGAGCTGCCGGCCGCCGGCGTGCTGATGGAGGGACTAAAAAAAAGTCCGGCGGTGGAAGACTTCCGGCCGGCCAAAAACGGCCGGCCGGTTTGGCTGAAGTCCGTGGGTCGAAACCCCCATCGCGCGACTCGGGCGGGCCCCCTCGAGGGGGGGGGGGACTTGCCCCCCATGCAGCGTCCAAGCAGCGGACCCCATGTGGGGGGCCGTTTCCCTCAAGTCGCGGCATAATGCCGCGCTGTTTTGAAACCAAGGGGGGGAATTTTCCCCCCGTGCGCAGCGCACATGCGGCGCCCAGGCCGCGCCGCCGGCTGGGCCGGGCTCCCGGGCCGGGTCGGGTCGTCGGGACGGGTCGCCGCCCGGGCCGGGTCGACCCGGTTCGGCCTACCCAGGGGGTACTGGGCCGGGCCGGGCCGGGCCCAGACCCCCTATTTTTCGGGCTGAGTTGGTTCAAACGCCCATATCTTGGGCTACGGACCTCCAATCGACATACCGTCAGTTGCGATGCGATCCTTCAAACGAGTCGGTCATTTAGGTATATCGAACACAAGGTTTAGTATTACTTTGGGTTCGGCCGGGTTGGTTCGGATACGAAACCAAACGGGCCCTCGGAGCGGAAGCGCTTATATCTTGAACTCCGGACGTCCGATTGACGTGCCGTCGACTTTGATGGAATCCTCTAAGTGAGACGGATCTTTTGGCTTACTCCGCTCGAGGTTTGGATGCCGTCGATGTGTGGTCAGGTTGGTTCGCTCACGAAACCAACCGGGCCCCTGGAATGAAAAAGCCAATAACTCACAGACCGTGCGTCCGATTGACGCACCATCTGTCTCGTTGAATTCCTCTTGATGAGATGGAACTTTTCACATACTTCGCCCATGTTTTGGATGCAGTTGGATAGTGGCCGGGTTCGATTGCACCCGAAATCCAACCAGGCCCTTGGAACGGAAAAGCTGATATCTTTCAGACCAGACGTCCGTTTGATGAACCGTCAGCAGCGTTGGTGATCACATTGAGAAACGGTCCCTATGAGTATACCCTATGAGTGTTCGGGGTATAGTTGAGTAACGGCCGGATTGGTTCGCACATGAAACCATCCAGGCCCCTGGGACGAAAAGGCTAATAACTCACAGACCGGGCGTCCAATTGATGCGCCATCTGTTGCGTTGAGACCCCTATGACGAGGCGGTCCTTTGAGATACTTCTTCGTGGGACATAGTGATACTTGGAGTATCGACCTATAGCTCGTGGAGCGGACCCTTCCGGAGGCGAGCGTACGGAGTATGGAGACCGTGTAGACGGCTGAGACCTGACGACTGCTTGACCGACTCGACTTGGAGTGATTCGACTAGCCCAGTGGACGGAGCGCCCGATATTTGGCGACAGACCCACGATGGACGGAGCGCCTGGTAGTTGGCCGCAGACCCGCAATACTCGACAAGAGGAGTACCTCTGTAGGCTATTAGGTGGATTGCCCGGTATTTGGCGACTGACCCACAACAGACAGAGTGCCCAGTAGTTGGCCGTAAACCCGCAGTACTCAATAGGAGAAGTACCTCAGCAATCTTCGGTTAGGGAGCAGTACCTCAGAGTCGTGACAGGACCACTGTACACTTCAGAGACGGAGCTCTTCAGCAGTTACGGTTTCGATAATGAAAATCCTAGTTTGAGATGAGACTTTTGACCTCTATGTTTACCTCATGATTGATATGGGTCACTTGATAACTTAGGTATATGTATGGGCATATACCTGGGTAGTGGTTATCCGTTGATTTCATTATCCTTGTATTTCCTCATTATTGAGATGGGTTACTTGATAAATTAGGTATATGTATGGGCATATACCTATGTAGAGGTTATCTGTTGAGATCCTCTTTGTGGTTATCCTTTTTGGTTTTATTGAGACCTTAAGGGTCTCGGGGTCCCTACTGAGTATCGTTATACTCACCCCTGCACAGGCTATGCCCGCACCTCGTTGTGTTGGTTGCAGACGGCGGGCAGTGCTGACAGAGGCCGAGTGTTCGAGGATTGGACAGTACCCGAAGGTGGACTACATGACGAGTCAGTACCCAGAGGTGGACTACACAATGAGTCAGTATCCGGAGGAGGTTGACGGGCGAGAGCGTTGAGGAGGCTATCTGTACCTACCATTTAGGTAGGACCCATGGCGGAAGATCCAAGAGTTGTGCTATCTGTACCTACCCTTCAGGTAGGATCCGAGGAGGACGACCCAGGAATTGCTTCCTTCTTTTAGTTGTTTGTCTTTTTCTGTTGTACTTTCGTTCAGTTGTAGCTGCACTTTCAGTTGAGTTTGTATTCTGGCCCATTTACTTTTCAGCACATTCTTTTGTACTAAGTGTTTTTCTTCCGCTTGTACTCTGTGGTGTTTTGTTTACTTTTATAAAGGAAATTCCTTCCCAGTTATCGGGATTTTCGCCTTTGGTGCTAGTCGCCAGCCCCTGGCATATGGAAGGTGGGCTTGGGGTAGTCACGACACGGGCCTCGAGGAATGGTCGTGACAAATTGGTATCAAAGGAGTCGGTTCTACTGTATAACATATAACTCTGATGTTTTCTTTCTATGAAGCAATAGTGTTAAGGGTACCGAGTGTGGTCTTTAGTTCAGGGAATCTAGTGTTGGTGCGGGCGGCCGACGTATTCATACACCAGGACCCTGACAACAGATTTCCAACTTTGTGGACGAAAACACTGATTGCGTGTGTGTTTCCAGACGTTTTTTTTAATATCAGCTCAAACCAGGTCAGCTCACTAGGTATAAATCGTTTGACCGTGGCACATTGTTTCTTTCAGGATGCCTCCCCGCGGACGACCAGCTAGAGCCCCGAGAGTTGTTCGTACTGATAGTCCGCCGAGTGACGTGGCCTCTGTACAGGGCCCTATTCCAGTTGAGGCACCAGCGGAGGCACCAGCGGTGCTACTACCCATTGGGACAACGATGCCACCAGCCCCAGCAGCAGAGGGTGCACGTCGCTTGACCGTACTGCACAAGTTCCAGCGCCAGAGGCCACCCAGGTTCCAGGGAGGGACGGACCCGCAGACGGCTGAGGATTGGCTGGAGGCTGTGGTGAGAGTCTTCAGGCTAGTGGGGACACCGGCAGACTTCATGGTGATCCTTGCTGCCAACCTTCTTCAGGCAGTAGCAGGCAGATGGTGGAGCCTGATGCTCCATATGCATGATAAGGCGACACTTCTTTGGACGGACTTCGAGAGCCTATTCCGGGAAGAGTTTGTACTAGCCACCCTTCGAGCGGTGCGTATATAAGAGCTACATCAGCTAGGGCAGGGCATCATGACAGTGGCACAGTATTCAGCGAGGTTCACAGACCTCTCGTGCTACTCCACAGATATGGTACGGGACCCGTTTTTCAGGGCCCGAACCTTCGAGCAGGGGCTCAGGAGAGAGATTAGAGCTTCTGTTGTTTCTCACAGCATTCCGACGCAGACAGGGGTGTTGGAGAGAGCCCTCTTAGTGGAGAGTTTCCTTGCTGAGCAGTCTCCAGCAGCACGACCCACCACTAGCCGGCTTGCGGCAGAGTCTTATGCAGTAGACAATAGACAGCTGACGAAGAGGTCCAAGAGGAGCATACCTACCGGTGGCCAATTTCACGACTCAGGTTCAGTTGTGCGGGGGAACCAGGGTGGAGACAAAGCCAGTCGTGCCGAGAGTGGACAGTGTTACTCCTGCGGTGGGATTGCTCACATGGAACGTGACTGTCCGACCCGCCATGCAGATGACCAGCAGTTAAATGAAGAACCTCCCAGCCAGAGGCAGAGGTTCAATCAGGGTTGACTGCAAGGAGCAGGCGGCCATGTAAGAGGAGCTGGTCGTGTAGCTGGAGGTGGACGACACTTCGGGGTGTTGCCACACCCACCACCAGGAGGCCCACCCCGACCGCAGGGGACAGGAGGACATGGGAGAGCTCAGCTTCAGGCAGGTGAGGCCTATGGTCATGGAGCTCCAGAGGCAGATGGACAGGAGCGAAACTAGCTCCAGACCTGGAGGATATTGATCATGTTGATTCTAGTTTTGTTGTTGTTACATTCGTGTCTTTGTACTATGAGCTGAAATAATGAAAAAACACTTATCTTTGTAAAGTTTGCTTTCCTGTCCTTTTTGTTTGGTTGATACTGAGTGGTCCCGGTTAAGACTGTTGAATTTACCCTCACTTTCGAGATTTCTACTGGAGGAGACCTAGTGACCTCACACTGATGCCGACAGTGTGACTCGATCCTTGGAGGTGAGAGTAACAGTTGGATCTCTTGGTAGTTACGTCGAGGCCTTACGACGTCATCCATGGCATGAATGCATCCTTCATGTCAGGATTGACTGTATTAGGCAATGAATGTGGTTCATCCAGGGGATGAGACCGGATTTCTCTTATCGGCAAAGAAGAAATCATAGCATCTCTTGTGAGACTAGAGAAGGTCCAGGTCATCCAAGAGTGGATGAGGACAGCACATGGCCGACAGAAGCCTTTTGCTGACTGGACTTGGAGGCCTCTAGAGTTCGAGGATGACCATCACGTCTTTATATGGGTCTCACCTCGACAATGTTTACGGAGATGTGGCCAGGGAGGCAAGTTATCTCCGAGGTTCAACGAACCTTTCTAGGTCCTCAGTTGGGTAGGCGAGGTGGTTTACCGCTTGACCCATCCACCTCAGTTCCACTAGGTGCATGACGTTTTCCAGGTATCTCAACTGAGGAGATACATGCTCGACCATGAGGAGCAGGACAATGGCGATGGGGTTACTTCCACGAAGGTTCTAGTGGGGATCAAGGATCGATAGGATCGGATCCTATGAGGACAATTGATTCCTCGGGTGCACTTTCTCTAGCAGTACGGGAACCTTCGGGTGAGCACATGGGAGCGGAAGGCTCAGATGCGTGCTCTGTACTGCTTTTGTAACCATAGTTTGTGTTGAAGCATTACGGGGACGTAAAGTCCTATGGTGGGAGTAATGTAAAGACCCAAGAATTTCAAGGAAATTTTTTTCTTAATTTTATTTGGAATTTTACAAGAACGCAGTATCTGACGATGCCTGATTCTGAGGCCCGGAGTGCCCGGAATCAGTTTCCGAAGTTTGGCTCGGGTACGTTCAGTGAATGAACGGGCGGGAATTTCTAACTTTTGAAGAGAAGGTTGGAATCGAATTCCGAGGGCACCGATGGAACCTCATCACCGGTATTTTCCTAGGAACACCTTTTCCGAAGGTGCGGTTGCTCGGATGGTGTTGTTAAAAAAATGAAAAGGGTAAAAAGGAAGAAATAAAATTGTATAACAATTATTTTTCTTTCTAGTGGAAGTTAATTACTCCAAAGGGAAGTTGAGGTGGATCCCATACCCCACCCAACTTCCCATGGGCGGATATGTGTAAGGGAGGTGGGGTCCGCACGAATCCCTAACCTATCACTCCCCCATAAAACTCCTTAACTCCCTTGAACCCCCAATTAAAGGTGAACTCTTCACTTCCACCCTCCTCCATTAATTTTGGAGCCTCTCCACCCATTAATGAAGGGATGTAACTTATTGAATTTGAATCATTTGGAATTCATTAAGCTAACACAATAATAAGATGTGTTGTTTTTATTATTTGGGGGTTGGCTGAATCTTGTGGTGGAGTCTTGGAAGGATAAAGGAAATAATCTCCTGACGAGGAATGACTTTTCCAAAGAACAAAGTGAAGTTGCCAACGTGGATTCCACCTTGGATGCCTCCATCCCACTCCTTCCGGAATAATGAAGGAAGCGCCATTCACGAAGAACACCGATGTCATCAACGACTTTCTCTTTTCTGACGTCGATGAATCGACGCCGCCTTTCTGTGACTTTGTCAACTCATAAATAAAAGCGAGGTATGGGTTTGGTTCATTTTATTTGTTATAATTTTGCGCTTGTTGGACGTTGAGTTTTACGTTCTCTTAGATTCTTGATATCTTTTAATGGGAGGAGGTCAGACAGCACAAACATGGCCGATCCTACACCCCTCTTTATCATTGATTTCCGATGATACTAAATCTAAAGCGGTGCGGTGCCGTTGCACTACGCGGAAATGACGAGGACTGCGGCAGGAGCGGGCCGCGACAGTGGTGCGCAACGCCATTGCGCTGCGCCAGAGAAACCCATGGGAGGCAGAGGTCAAAGCGGCCTACGGTGGAGGGGCGACGAGTCAAACGAAGGCCATGGCCCTCGGCTGCGGTGGAGTGGTGAAGATCCACGGCCATTGGCCACGGCAGAGAAGAGGAGCCGCAGTTCCCTTGGGTCACGGCTATGCGGTGACAGGCGGCCGGGACTGCTGGCCGCCGGCGTGCAGATGGAGGGACTAAAAAAAAAGTCCGGCGGTGGAAGACTTCCAGTGAGCCAAAAATGGCCGGCCGGTTTGGCTGAAGGCCGGGGGTCGAAACCCCCGGCGCGCGACTCGGGCGGGCCCCCTCGAGGGGGGGGGGGGCGTTTTTATTTTTCAAAGGTGCAACACTAATTGCCGCGCCACGTGGTTGTATTAAAAAGGGGGGGGGGGACTTGCCACCCTGTGCAACGTCCAAGCAGCGGGCCCCCATGTGGGGGGCCGTTTCCCTCACGGCGCGGCATAATGTCGCGCCGTTTTGAAACCAAGGGAGGGGGGGGGAATTTTCCCCCCGCGCGTGGTGCAGATTCGGCGCCCAGGCCGCGCCTGCCCGCACCGCCGTGCCGCCGGCCGGGCCGGGTCGACCTGGTTCGGCCGACCCAGGGGGTATTGGGTCGGGCCGGGCCGGGCCCAGACCCCCTATTTTTCGGGCAGAGTTGATTCAAACGCCCATATCTTGGGCTACGGACCTCCGATAGACGTACCGTCATTTGCGATGCGATCCTTGAAACGAGACGGTCGTTTAGGTATATCGCACTCAAGGTTTAGGATTACTTTGGGTTCGTCCGGGTTGGTTCAGATACGAAACCAACCGGGCCCTCGGAGCGGAAACACTTATATCATGAACTCCGGACGTCCGATTGACGTGCCGTCGACTTTGATGGAATCATCTAAGTGAGAAAGATCTTTTGGATTACTCCACTCGAGGTTTGGATGCCGTCAGAGTGTGGCCGGGTTGGTTCGCTCACGAAACCAACCGGGCCCCTAGAACGAAAAAGCCAATAACTCACAGACCGGGCGCCTGATTGACGCACCGTCTGTCTCGTTGAATTACTCTTGAGGAGATGGAAATTTTGACATACTTCACCCGAGTTTTGGATTCAGTTGGATAGTGACTGGGTTGGATTGCACCTGAAATCCAACCGGGCCCCTGGAACGGAAAAGATGATATCTTTCAGACCAGACGTCCGTTTGACGAACCGTCCGCGGCGTTGGTGATCACGTTGAGAAACAGTCCCTATGAGTATACCCTATGAGTGTTCTGGGTATAGTTGAGTTACGGCCGGATTGGTTCGCACATGAAACCAACCGGGCCCCTATGATGAAAAGGCAAATAACTCACAGACCAGGCGTCCAATTGACGCGTCGTCTATTGCGTTGAGACCCCTATGACGAGGCGGTCCTTTGAGATACTTCTTCGTGGGACATAGTGATACTTGGAGTATCAACCTATAACTCGTGGAGCGGACCCTCCCAGAGGCAAGCGTACGGAGTACGGAGACCGTGTAGACGGATGAGACCTGACGACTGCTTGACCGACTCGACTTGGAGTGAGTCGACTAACCCAGTGGACGGAGCACCCGGTATTTGGCGACAGACCCACAGAGGACGGAGCGCCTGGTAGTTGGCCGCAGACCTGCGGTACTCGACAGGAGGAGTACCTCTGTAGGCTATTAGGGGGAGCGCCCGGTATTTGGCGACTGACCCACAGCGGACGGAGCGCCCGGTAGTTGGCCGCAAACCCGCAGTACTCGACAGGAGGAGTACCTCAGCAGTCTTCGGTTAGGGAGCAGTACCTCAGAGTCGTGACAGGACCACTGTACACTTCAGAGATGGTGCTCTTCAGCAGTTACGATTTTGGTAATGAAAATCCAGTTTTGATCTGAGACTTTTCACCTTTGTTTTTACCTCATGATTGAGATGGGTCACTTGATAACTTAGGTATATGTATGGGAATATACCTGGGTAGTGGTTATCCGTTGATTTCATGATCCTTGTATTTCCTCATGATTGAGATGGGTTACATGATAACATAGGTATATGTATGGGCATATACCTAAGTAGAGGTTATCTATTGAGATCCTCTTTGTGGTTATCCTTCTTGGTTTTAGTGAGACCTTGAGGGTCTCAGGGTCCCTACTGAGTATCGTTATACTCACCCTTCACGGGCTATGCCCGCACCTCATTGTGTTGGTTGCAGACGATGGGCAGTGCTGACAGAGGCCGAGTGTTCGAGGACTGAACGATACCTGGAGGTGGACTACACGACGACTCAGTACCCGGAGGTGGACTACATGATGAGTCAGTATCCGGAGGAGGATGACGGGCAAGAGCGTTGAGGAGGCTATCTGTACCTACCCTTCAGGTAGGACCCGTGGCAGACGATCTAGGAGCTGCGCTATCTGTACCTACCCTTCAGGTAGGATCTGAGGAGGACGACCCAGGGGCTGCTTCCTTCTCGCAGCTATTTGTATTTTTCTGTTGTACTTTCATTCAGTTGTAGCTGCACTTTCAGTTGGGTTTGTATTCTGGCCCATTTACTTTTCAGCACTTTCTTTCGTACTTAGCGTTTTTCTTCCGCTTGTACTCTATGGTGTTTTTTTACTTTTATAAAGGCAATGCCTTCTTAGTTATTGGGATTTTCTCCTTTGGTGCTAGTCGCCTGCCCCTGGCCTATGGAAGGCGGGCTTGGGGTAGTCACGGCACGGGCCCCAAGGAAGGGTCGTGACAGAGAAAACAAAGGTTCAAGTTCTTAGGGAGAGTGATATAAAACATTATTAGGAGAAAGTTAACCATAAGAAAATCCCAAACTTATGAGGTGTGTAAAAGGTATTTGATTACCTAATAGGAAACTTAAACCAACAACGTTTTTGTTTTACGTTCCTTTTCATAATTTTGAGGAATTCATTTACTACATAGAACATAAGAAAATACACCTACCTCCGTGTAGAGTTTCATCCTTTAATATGTTTCTACCCAAAACTAATATTTTCTCCAAACTATGAGCATTCAAAACTACTTGGTCTCATCAAAACAAAAGAATCATCTTCTAGAGAATCACATAATCCACAAAAGATTAACTATCTATTTCTTCTATCTTTAAACATTATCCCAAAAACAGAAAGGGTAAGGTAAAACAACCCTTCAAAAAAGAAATAAACCCATAGGAATGGAAACTACTTTTAAATCTTCAATTTTCCATGGTACTACCCAAAGTTCATCAAATTCCATTCCATAAAAAACGGTCCTTAAAATTCTTCAAAATATTCCAAACTAAGATTGAAACCCAAATACAAGAAGGATTTGATAACATAGTCGTCCAAAATAAACTTCATTGTTCATCTCCAAACAAAATCAACCACTCCTAACATATTATAACAAAAGTATCTAACATAAACATACTTTACCCAAGAGAGGTTAATCATTCCCATAAGTAACCTAAATTACTATAAGTCCACCTTAAATTCATCGATTCTTCAAAATATAAGTCAACCTTACTCCTCAATGAAAATACCGTAGTAATCTATTTACCTCGATCATATATGGTCCCCAAAATAGTAAACGTCTTTCAAAATAATAATCATCTTTTAATCCCCTAACCATCTCTGTCATATTAATACGGAAATCATCACATTTCCTATCATATTGGTTGTTGGGACATGATCTTCTGTTTCCCACCATTAACTTAGAAGAGAAAGTATAATTAGGGGCTTAAATACTTAGCCAATAATCATGAAAAGGAACTTAAAGCATATAAGGATAACTTGTAAGAGAAAAGTATACCCTAACTTGCGATCCCCTAGGTTTCAAACTAGGTTATCCATGATCATATAATCTTATGTGAATCTTTATTTTATTTTATCTTTGTTCCTTTAATAATGGTTCATACTAAGCTTATGAATTTACCAAAGCATATCCCCCGGGAGTGTCGTAACCAAGAGTGTAGAAAGGCCGGTTGTCGTGTACCAGTTCCCGTTCGAGCCTAGCTCAAAGCGGTGTTTTCGGGTTTTACCCCTATGTACATCTGTGCCAGAGCCACCTCTACCTACTCGTATCCAGACAGGGATGTATTTTCTTGACAACCCCTTACTCAATACTCACAAAAATACCAGGAAGATTTCCTATATATAAAATTTTCTATAGGGTTATTCCTAGAGTTCTCATATCCTAATTTCCACAAATACCTAAACCATCCTTTGATACCAACTATAACATCCCACCTTTTTATCACATAAACTTTCATTACATTTTACAAAACCGAGGATCTTTAAGGTTTAGTGTCTTGGAAACCAGGAACTTAAAACATGAAAACATAAAGCATTCTTCTTAAACACTTGAAAGGATTATCCTCATGTTCATCCTAGGTTAATTACTGCATCTCATAACCTGGGGAAATACATCAAATGAAAGGGTGAGAAGAAGGCCCAGTAAGGGAAACAAGAGAAACATTTTACATGTGAACTTGAGATACTTCAATAAGTCCATGAAAAGAACTTTTAAGGCGTGAGAAAGAAATCATGAGATATATCCTAATAAAAATAACATTTTTCATAACTTGAAGATGTGGCTACAACATTTAACTTAGAAAATAATGAACATATCACCAAGGTCTATCCCCAAGGTGTCATTTGAAATTACCAAGGTAAACCCCAAGGTATCGTTAAAATTGTAATCTCTAGTGGTTACATCATTACCCATTGCATTGGAGCGCTATCAGGGTGCACCTTTAATTTGTCTTTATTATCATGTGAACCACATATATCATCATAAAAAATTTCATAAATAACCCATATATCATAAAAGGAATGGGTTTCATTTCATAATCATAACATTTTAAAAACTGCTTTTAAAGACGTGATCCTTATGTCACTTTAAACCCACAGAAAAAGGAAAGAGGGTTTAATGTTTGTAAATACCAGAATTCAAAATAGAAAATTTTGATATATATGTGAATACAACTTTAGAATAAATATATTTGAGTATTCACTTAATAACATAAAATAATTTTGAGAAAAAGAGAGAGGCATTTTGAGACGAAAATTCTGCAGCATAACAGCTATGTTACAGGGTTTTAGAAAACATTGAAAAGGGAGGGGACATGGGTCACCCACTCATAAATGATATATAAAAATAGTATAGGGACAGAATATAAAGGATATGAATAATGGTAATGAAATTTGAAGGATATACCATTTGAAATGAAAAACATGGAAGTAAGACAAAAATAAGATTTCTCTTATAAAAATTCGGCAGCCTAACGTCATCACATAAACTTCAACCAAAAATGAATTGATGAGATCAAATAGAGTCTCTCATAATATAAAAATAAAGGATAATTATGATATATATAGATATCATAACCCAAAATAATAAAAAATAACTTGCAAGACTTGACATGGTATTATAACTTTGAAAAAGGAGAAAGGTGAAAGAACCACTTAAAAATTCGGCAGCCTAACGGCGCCACTTAAAACTTCAAAATGATGAATTGAATCGATGAAATGGGTTCTCTCATCATATGATCATAAAAGATCAGTATGATAAATATATAGATCATACCCCAACATAATAAAAAGGTACTTGGAAGACTTTACATGAATGTAGAACTTTGAAAAATGAGAAGGGTGAAAGGATCTCTTAAAAAAAATTCAGCTGCCTAACGGCGTCACTTAAACTTCAACAAAAATGAATTAATGAGATCAAATAGGGTATCTCATCATATGAAAATAAATGTTAAGTATGATAGATATATAGATCATACCCCAAAATAATAAAAAGGAACTTGAAAGACTTTACATGAAAATAGATCTTGAAAATGAGAAGGGTGAAAGAACCACTTAAAAAATTCGGCAGCCTAACAGCACCACTTAAACATTCTTAAAAAGAATTGATGAGAGAAAGAGGGGGTATCTCATCATATTAACATGAAATGGGATGTAATATGAATATAAAAATAACATCCTCTAACATAAGAACATGGATCATAAAAGAAATTACATAAAAGAGATTACTTGAAAAGAAAGAGAGAGTTTGGATCCCTTACCTTAAAATGTAACTCTTAAAACTCAAAGGTTGGGACCTTGAGGGCTTGGGGGAACCTTGGGAGGACTACTTGGGAGGTAATGAGACCATAAATTCGTTGGGGTAGTGTGGGGAGTCTAAATGGATGATAGGATGGCTTGGTATTTATAGGGAAAGTGAGGGGACAAGGCATTAATGGCCAAGGGACACCTCAAAAGTGGTTTTCTCAAAACCATGTGGTCTCCCATGGTATTTCCGATGGAGTGAGGCCACATGATCCCCCCCATAAAATAATTCATCACCTTTGGTCTTCCAACCCATAAAATATCTCATGATATCATCATGAAACAGTTATGATGTCATTAAACATACCGAAACCCTAAAACTGTATTTTTACTATTCATTGAAAATTCAACTTTCTCAGAAAAATACCAAAATTTCACCTTCACCAAATATCAATGCTCTGATTTTAAAAATGAACTCCATTTTATAAAAATAATTTTCTAAATATTTTTAATTTATTTTTTAAATAAATACATTATTCACCAAAAAGTCATTTTTTTCAGAATAATCCCCAAAAATTACATTAACATAATATCGATACTCTGAGTTCCAAAATGAAATCCATTTTATGAAAATAATTTTCTAAATATTTTTAATTTAATTTTTTATTAAAAAACACTATTCACCTGAAAAAACTAATACTTGAATAATAATTTATGAAACCATTATTTAACCATTTTATTGAATCCCATTACTTAATCAAGGTTCCTAGATTATATTAATACTTTCATTAAGTGAGAGTACTAATCCATTTGGTCACATTACTAATCCTAAGCATAAAATAACTATTCATAATTTACTATTCATCAAAAATATAAGTTGATCTTATTAGACTCTAAATTTCGTACTGAACATAATTGTAGAAGACCATTTTTTAAAAATCATTGCACATTTTTTAATTATTTAAGGTTTACATAAACATTTTTTTAAAATGTTCTTTCTCTAAAATTCACCAAAAGTATGCATAATATATTTATCCGGACATTTGAAAAGTCATAAAAATTATCATAAGAAGAAATCCCGATTTTTATTTAAAACAAAGGATTACACAAGGCAATTACGGTCTCCTTACATGGCCCCTTATCACGCCAGCATAGGACCTATGTGTAAGGTGTGCTAAGGTGAGAGAATCCAAGGGAGGCTTGACCAACATCACACGAGTAGTAATTTCTATCAGGTTGAACTCTCGCGAAGGTGATTCCGTTTTAGCTTCGCACGATTAAGTTCGACTTGGGTTTGGTCCAGAGAAAAGCCTAGTTCTGATACCTCCTTCCCAAGTTCTGTTAGATGGGCTTCGATGGGTCCAAGACTACTGGATGAGGCCATCAAATCTTCTTTCTATAATAATTAACCAAGATTACTTGTATTTAGAGACAATAATCAAAACGTTTAGTTTCCAGCGGTCATATTGACCAATGGTCATATAACAGTCAAAACCCAATGGTCTCATTTTAATTATACTCATGTTATCAAGTGAAACATTTTTGTTGAGTATAAAAATAAAATAAAATGACACATAAAATTAGGAAACAAGATTTATTCAAAATTTCGGGTCGTTACACGTATGACCTAGCCAGATGGGTTAGGCTGAGTGCACTTCCCAAAAGGTTGTGGTACTTCATGGTTAGGACCAAAGGGGATGGCTGTGGGTACTTCCCAGAGGGTTTCCTGTTTTGTTAGCTGATTTGTTTCACTGCTGTTGTTGGTTCTGGATTGATTACTATTCTGTATCATCCTGCTTCTCTACTTGATGTTTACTGCCTACTGCTTGCTGTTTCTTTTTTACTACTTATTTTACTTTTACCTGCCATATACTCACTGACTATTAGGCACAAATCTTCAGGTGGTTTCCTACTAGTATTTTTATCTCACACCCTGTTTGGGCCATGCTTTTGGGCCCAAGAAGACTATTTCGTTGTAGGTATAGGCAAGGGCAAGCACCCTTCGATTTCTGGAACTTGATTGCTTGGAGCAGGAGAGAATGGGACCAATCTTTGGATTGCGATGCTGAGGGGCTATTTACTTTTCTTTTGTACTTGTTTTGGTACTATGGTGTTTTCAGTATTGTGACTTGTTTGGTTGTTTTCCAATAGTTCTATCTTGCATAATTCCATATATACATATGTTCTCCAGTTTGTTAATTTAGTTTTCTGCTGTTTATTATTGTTAGTTATTCACTTCTTTCGCTATTTCATGTATTTCTATTTTCTGCTGTGTACTCTCCCAATGAGGGAATAGTTTCCCCAATATCACACCCAAGGCCCTCGCTGCTAGTCGGCAACCTCTGGCATTTGGGGAAATGTGCTTGAGGCCATGTGACGAACCGGGTATGGGGAACCTCAGGGTGTCTTCCGGAACTGGGACATTACATTCACCTTCAAAATGGTAAATTAAAATAATATCTCTTTTATTTTGTAAACACAACATGACTTAAAAGATTATTTTCAATTATTTAATTCTCCATTCATCTTGAACATGGAATGATGATACTCTAAATGATGGAAGAAGTTTCCTCATGAAATGATTCACTAAAAACATATTCCTCTATGGTTTATCTAGATGATCACATTCATGGATACCACTAAAATCTAGAGCCTAATTCAATTGTGCCATCACTACAACATACTGTTCATTTCCAATTCCTACAATCTCAGGTTTCCGATTTGGATTTTTTTTCCTTTGGATGTTGTCCCAACACATATTCCATATTTCCTCTACGAAAAAAAGTTCTAAAAAAATATATATTTGATGATGCAATATGGTAATCTACAAATACTATATCATTTAAATTTTACCATAATGTAAAAAACATTATGGATATTCAATTAACATTATCCTAACCCTAATGATATCTAAACCGGCCTCTAATACAAACTATCGATCTCATGTCATAAAAATTTTGTAATCATGATGTATTTCATGAATTAAGTTTAAGGGTAATTTTTGAATTTTAGTATTAGAGAATTGGGCCATAAATATTAAATACAATATGGATACAATTAAAATAATATCAATTTTATCTATATTATAAAACAATTAATGTAAAAATGATTAATTGTTCATGATAAAAAACATTTTGACTTCTTCTTTGTCTCACCCATCATAATAACTTGGGAAAACATTTTAAAAACATGGGATGAGGACAAAAACCATAGTAAGGGATTTAAAATGAGAAATTATATTGTTATTCCATAAATATTTATAAAACCATGAAATCATAATAATTCTTAAAAAACTCATAGCAATCAGAATCCATAAATATAGATTGTGGAATCTATATCACTTTTACATTGTATCTTTCAAAGCTATATAGGGAGTAACCTTCATTGTTATATTTGGAATACCCAACAGAGTATATTCCATAAATCTCATCGGAGAAACCTTATTGTTTAACACCATCTCATTACTCAATGAATTGTAGAGATATCAATGGTACACCATCCCTTTGATTATAATGGAACCCCATGTATACATAATCAATTCCCAAAAACCATAACATAATCAGAACACATAATCCATGCATAATAAAAAATATATTTCCAAATTCAAATCATAATATATCATTAAAAGTCATTAATATAATCAATTAATTCTCAAAACCATTTTCAATACCGAAATTCTAAAAAATGGATTATGGTATTTTTTTTAACATTTCATCTTGTAGAGGAATACAAAAAAATAATTAAATGTCCCAATGTAAGAAAGGTTTTTGTCACTGAATATGATAAAAAAACATTCATTTTTTTGTTTAGAAATATTATTCATATAAAAAAAGTCTTTATGAAAGACTTTGAATAAAATAAAAAGTAAAAGTGGTTGATTACACTCCATATAATGTATGACGTGTATATATCAATATATGCCTCAATGAATAGAGATTGAGACAAGGTCCCTTATATTGAGTTCTATTAGTCACATCTATTCCTTGTAATTAATGAATAATGAATTTCATCTAATTTGTACTTTTTTAGATCTTTTTTCATGTTTATTATTTCTTTTATATAACTTATTACGATGTTATAAATATTTCATAATTATTTATGTTCATATTGTATGTTTAGTAGATATTTGGTACATGAGTCAAAAATGAACATGGATTGATGTGAATAGTTCATGTGGCCATAAGTACATCAACTGTAGAATAATATTCATGATTTCAATATCTTATATATCCAGTATATATGTATTTATAATCATATATAACATTTTCAGATAAGAAATGAAATGAAACATTCATGGAGAATATAGTTCATACGTACATGTAAAAACTACTTTATATTAATGTCATATGTGAATCATATTGTTAATAAAACAATCCTTCATACATGTAATGTGTATCAGGAATGAGTCATATCATTTTTGAGGGATGGTAGTCCACACTTCCTGAAATGAAATTATTGTATTTACACAACATGGAAAGAAAAAAATATATGTTCTAAATAAAAACTACAGAATCATAAAAAAATATAAATATAAGAAATATAATATATGAATATAGTGAATATCATAATGTCCACCATGATAGGTGGTAAGAAAAATTGAACAATCATCGTTTCGTGGAGAAGTAGATTGTCGTACTAAGAAACAGTATATTTGTTACCCATTAAATAGAGGTGTGTGTATGTGTTGTTTTAATCCTATTAAAAACATATTGGTATATTGAGGATACTGGTTTTGTTATTTAATCATAGTATAATAATAGTATATGTAGTGGAGATTGGAAATGAGAAAAAATGACAAAAGGAATTACCACTTAATTGGAAAACCCCATTTGGTTAATAGTTAAAGGATTCCTTGAGAGGGTTTCTTACCAAATATAGGATTATTGTATTATTGGATGGATTATAGAAAGAGTTTTTGGTAGGTATTGTGTGAACCAATGTGTTAATGAAATTTTATAAAAATATAAGGTGATGTTATCTTTTATAGGATAAGTTTTGGAACTTTGTGAAAGTCTTCAAATATTTATTTTTTATAAATTTATTATGAGTTTCTAATATCTCCAATGTGATTTATTTAAAGTATAAGATGATTATATCTATAAATCCACTCATAAAATGAATTTTAGACATGTTTATCTCAAGAAATTGACCTAGACTTTTTCCTATAACAAATATTTAAATAATTTAATTATTATTGTATCTTGTTTTATTTTTACACTATATGGTTAATATAATTACTATATATCCTAAAAGAACCTTAATAAGATCATTTATGATATTTTTAACACTATAAAATTTATTTTTTGAAAAAATATATTTTTATGAATTTTATATCATTTAATAAAATTGTATTTATTTTAATATATCATTTATGTAATTTTATAAACTATTAACTTAATTGAATTTAAATAATATCCAAAAAGAGATATAACTTTAAACCAAAACTTTTAATAATATCCTATAATTTCTTATTTACCAATAAAATTATTATATGACATAAATTATCTAAGATAATATATATTTTAATTTTTATATTATCATTTATTTTATTCTTTCATTAATACGAAAATCACGACATCATTGTTGTGTCATAATTCAATTGAATTATTTAATATTGAAGAAATATAAATAAAATACCATGATGTAGGAAATATTTTTTAATTTATAGTAACTATTTATTTTTGAAGAGATCACAAATAAAAACCTATATTAATTTTTTTAGTAAGAATATATATATTTATAACATATTTTCTATTACATTAAATTTAATGTTATAAGATTCATAATCACTACCAAGTGACATACAAGAGCCAAATTTTTATCTCTAGGGTTTTATTGGTTGGACATGTCTCATCCAATATAATTATAACATGTTTTGGGCTGTCTTATATTATCTTAATTTCAATTTAACATTTAATTACCTTATTTACCTTTTGTCGTGGTAAATAAAATACTAAATTTATTATTCAATAAATATTATTTGGATCTAAATTAACCACATAATTAATATTTATTACAAACTTGTATGTTATTTTTTAAAAAAATTAAATTCATAGAAGAGATAAAATTAGGTTTAACACTAATCAAGATTGTTTGATCAAGAAAAAGGGGTTTTAATATGTAAAATCATCAAAATAATGTCATGCATTTAAATCAAAATTCAATATGAAATTACATCCAATGTCAAACATTGGATTTACTAATAAAAACATAATCTTAATATACATTAAAAAACAAATAAAATTATAATCTAATAAGACAAATAAGATAAAAAAGGGGAGTTTTGAAATGAAATGCAGTTTTTCACTATTCATTAAAAGATGAATTTTATCAGAAAAATACCAAAATTTCAACCAATGTAAATTTTGATGTCACATTTCAAAATAAGAAGTTTATTATGTCATATGAAATATATAAGTGTTCCAAAACCTACGATTTAAAAGGGTTCCCCATCAAAAGGTGGTAAAACTACCTTTTAAAAATATTAGAGTATTTTATGCTAAAAATTAGATTTATTATCCTTTTAAACCACTAAAGATTATTTAATGAATGTATAATCATTTTAAAAAACACATTTAAACATAGTAAAGTTTGTTCTGTTTATTCCAGCCAATGAAAAAACTTGGTGCTGACAACAATTTAAAATAAAATTATAAATCATTTCTAATTTATTAGTATATTTGAGCCTTGTGTTAAACATAATATTTCAAAGAAACCTATTGTTTTGTGTTACGTACGCTATCATAAATCATGTATCCTTTTATATAAACATAATATCTAATTACTAAATATTAATAGATATGAAAATATATTATTCTTTAATTACGTGGGATGTTACATCTTTACTTTTTTAGCTATTGGAATCTATTTATTTGTTGTTAAACTACTATGAAATATCTGATATGAGTGTATAGTCTCCAAAATATCACCTCTTGATACAACCATTTCTATTTGGATGCCTTTAACCTATAGGTATATTCAATTAATTCCATGTGTTGACTGGTATGGCTATCAGTTTGATGGTATGTCGGGTCAGGACATTACAAAGTGGTATGAGTGCAAAAGAATTATCCTTGTTTACTATTTTTGTTTGGTGGATAGGAGACTAAGAATGTATCTGTGCATGGTCAATCTCAATTATTTGTACTTATCAACCCACATATTGGAAATGTACATGTGTCTAGGGATGATAACTGATGCTCATGATTTTTAATGTTACAATTAATATGATGTCACCATTAGTGATTAATTTATTTTACACTATTTATAGATTTATAGTGTTAATGGTATTTTACCCTTGGCCAATTAAGAAAATAATTAAGAAAAGAATGCATCATAATAGTCACATAGGGATCCTCATTTAATTCATATTACAATATATAGAGATTTATTCAATTTCTTCTTAATAATATGATTGAGTGTCTTGATTGTAACACCATTTTATGTTTATCAGCATTCCTATTTAGATACAATGTTTATATGATATATATATCATGCTATCCTATTTCCATGATTAATGTTTACTAACATGTTTTACTTGTATCATGTTTTTGTGCTTATTAGCATGTCTGTATGGTTAAAATGTCATCCTTCTATGATTATAACATGTTTCTCTATATTAGCTTCTATTAGTGACATGATTGATTTTTTGATATCTAATTGGTTTATTTTTTTTAAAAATTATTTTTTATGATAAAATAAAATTCAACTGAAAATTGTAAAGTGTATGGGTGCTTTATAGATTCGTAGATGGCCACCCATATGATTAGACTATAGAACATGTGCATGTTGTATTATGAAATGGATTTAAATGTAAATGGATTTGAAATGGAACATGTAGTTGTGTCCTTTATTTAATACCCTCATGTATGGGTTTATTAATATTCTTTGAGTTTCATTGTAATAAAGATGTTAGTGTTTTTCCATATGTTGTTTTTTCTTAGCAATGGCTTAAATGACAAGGGGATCTTGAGCCATGTGAATCTGTTATGTGTGATCTAATGATGGGGTATATGGATTTGATTCTAAAATGTGTTAGCCTATAATAGGTAGTACTCTTAGATCTTGGGATTCCTTTATTTCACTATGAAATTTTGATGTTGGTGATGTTTGGGTTCTATTTCTCCTAGTATAACTTTTTGTTTAGAAAATACACCCTTTTCGGATGGGTGGTCCTTGTATCTTGACCCTTGATATTTTAGAAATCATTAAGGAATGCTTGGTTCAGAATATTAGGAATTCCACTGGCATGATCAATTGTTTAGGTGGTTTTGTGAACCTCTGTTTTCTTTAGGTATGGATGACTCGGTATGTCATCATCTGAGTTAATGGTTGTATGAGAAGATGTGTAGTTATATTTTGTTAACTACATGTAGTGTGTGTTGACATACAAGGTTTCATCAAGTGTTTAGTGATGTTATGATTAGGATGAGTTTATTCTGATCATTGATCTATTAATCATTATAACGTTTTCGATTCAAATCCATGAAAGTGTGAATGTGGCATTAACATAAGTCTTCCCCACTTCTTATGATGACTTCTTGGGACTCTGAAAAATTGAAATGAAGGTTAGTTTCATTTCATATTTTATACCAAAGCTGCTGATGTTGTCATTGTGGTTCGTGGAACATCACATGTGTGTTTATTTTTTTGAGCTAGTGTGCTTGTGAGTGGCTGGTCATTCCTTTTGTTGACATGGATACTCCTAACATGGGAAGTGTTAGGCCTTGTTCTATTATGTCTGTTAATGCATGTTTTGTAGAATGAATTCGATGAGGTTAGCGGTTTTTAAAAAAAATTAGAAAAACCATTAGTTTTGTAATAAATTCTTTAGTAATATTCGAAGAACATGGGTGGTATTGGCATCAGGGTTTGGTAGAGGATGAATTGATAGGTGAATTTGGGCTATTGTAAAGAGTTGACCAGCAATGGATCAACTAAGCTTCTTCAAGACCTGGTCATACTCTTAGTGTTCTCTTCAAAATGAGATGATAATGTACCCTATCATGACCTCATCTTGTAGGAAATAATATAACATCACTCTTACGACACACTAACATTTTAAAAGTTATTTGGTTGGATAAGTTTTTGTTAACTAGGTTGTACGCCAAATGAATGGTTCATTAGGTTGACTGTTTTATTCATACTAAATTAAAACGATTTTAAAATATCCTTATGTTGGATACTTATGGGAATGTGACCAGAAGTTGGGTATTTACTTCGATGTATGTACTTGAGATAGCTGATAAATTCCTTATTGAGGAAGGATTTGTGGTTTTATTCATGATGTAACTTTCATCTATGCTGGGAATATTTATTTATGGATATCCTAATATGGATTGGTTGTTCCCTTTTTTCTTGTGGTATACAGTTAGTGATGGAACCTTTTTAATATCAATTTTCCAATTTATGAGAGAGTATGGACTGTGGGTTGGTGATGTCTTTCAAGGAAATCATTAGCATATAGTTATTTTTGTTCGATTAATATTTGATTGTTTCTTTTGATGATGTCTCTTTAATAGTCATAGGTTTAAGAAGGTTCACCTAGTTGAAGAAATAATGTTAGAGGCATCACTGTAATTATTAGGCTATATCCTTTTAGAAATTTTATATGGTGGCTGATACATGGTTATAGATTGAATGTTAAATACTATGATTATTTTTGGAAATAACCAATCCGAATATGGTTAAAGGGATAATGATGAGATAATCTCTTTGGTTACGTAGGATCGACTATGTACCATATTGACATTTCAGTTGGATTTTATGATTTTACATGGGATTTAAAAGATTTAATACCATGGGTTTGTAAAATGGATATGACACCATTTTTTATTTGGTAATTTAATGTGATCATTAAATACAAACATTATGACCATTGGAAGATGGGGTTGCTTTCATATTTCATGAAGGCTACATGGGAATAAGAAGTTTTAAGGTGGGTATATTGTAGAATCATGTGTTTTGGACTGGGTGGATTTCATGATTTTTTTGGATTTTTTGGATATTACATGATGGGTAATTATTAAACTTGTGCTCCATATCCTTATTTTAGGAGTTGGAACACTTCTATGTGTACTTTTAGAGAAATTTAAAATAATAACATAAAAGTTAAAAAGAATATTAGATAATTGAGATTAAGGATATGAAAAGATATAATAATACATTTATTAATGATAATAATAATAATAATATTAATAATATTAATGATGATTATTATTAGTATTAGTATTATTATTTATTTTATGTTTTTAGAAAAGAGTCCAACCCCTCCCCATTACTGGGTCGCGCAACGCACAACAACCCATCCCTCTAAGGCACAAATGGAGGTCCACTCCTGTAACCTCTAATAATCATTTTTTCGATAATTTCTTTTGGGATGTCCACTAGATCAACTAGGTATGATATTCTCACCCAGCTTATTGTGGATTTTCAGGATATTTGTAGCCCTATAGTGTTTGTCTAAATTCCCTAGGGTTAGGGATAACCTTGGTTTTTTGTTTTATTTTTATTTTTGGTTTTGTTGAGGTTGTATCGAGACCCATTGGTCCATGTTCTAAAAACAACCACCAAAGGCGAGGTGTTTTGGGTTGGTTTGGACCACTTTCGTCGATTTAAGGTAATTAATTATACTGTTAAATTGTTTTTCACCCACTATTTAGGGTCTACTGGTGTTTATGTGACTCAGGGGAATTATTGAGGGTGTCATGATTCATTCCAAAGGAACAAACACATATTAACAAGTAAGAATATATATATATATATATATATATAAATATATATCTCTTCCATGTGAGTTTTCCCTCGTGCAACAAGGAACAAATTCATCAATTTATGGATATGTGTGTGTGTGTGGATGTGCATGAGTGTGAGTGGGTTAGTGTCTAAGTTAGAATTCTTTGGCTTGTACATTATTTGAGTTAGGGTCCTCAACCTTGCCTTTAATTAAAAAAAAGTAGTTTTTTATTTACTGCCATTGATAAATTGGACTGAAAATTCTAAATGAACTATATATTTGTGCAAAATGATATTTTAGAGTAAGAAATCTTTTTGTGGTAATAAAACCCTTCCATTAGAAGAGTGTTTCCTTCAATATAAATGTAAAGTCCCGTAAATTTTAAGGAAATTTTTTTCATAATTTTCTTTGGAATTTACTAGAACGCAGTTTCTGACGACACCTGATTCCGAGGCCCAGTGTGCCCGGAATCATTTTCCAAAGATTGGCTCGGGTACGTTTAATGAACGGACGAGCGGGTTTTTCTAACTTTTGAACCGGGGCTCGGAATCAAATTCTGAGGGCACTGATGGAATCACATCGCCGATAATTGCTTATAAATTCCTCTTCTGGAGTTGCGTTTGCTCGGGTGTGGTTTCTAATTTTCAGGCTTAAAGTTAAGAAATAAAATAATTGTACAACAAACATTATTTTATATTCACTTAAGCCACTTGGAAGCCACTTGAAGCCACTTAAAGTGGCTTAAGCTGAGTTGATATGGATAGGATGATATCAAAAAATATCCTACCCCCTTGGTAGGATATTTGTGGGGTGGGGCCTGCATGAGCCCCTCCTTTTCTTTTCCGCTAAGTAACGCACCTGTGAAAACCCATCATTATGAAAGTCAACTGACGCATTTTCTTAATTTCTTAACGCACCATTTAATTGGGAAGTTTTGTTCATAAATTAAATGGGCAGTTTCTTTCGTTAAATTAATTCTACGAATTAATGGGTCGTTACTTACCTCTTATTCGTTTGTTGGCGTAATAATAAAATAAGACCAACACCGACTTTAGGAGGATTACTCGTTGAGAGACTTTTGATAGAAGTTCTTGTGCCTTCGCCCTTCTTCGCGAAGAACACGAAAAACGTGAAGAATGCGAAGAACACGAAGAACACCGGCCTTCGACAAAGAACGCCAAAACCACAGAAATTGACAATGCAACACCGTGTGCCGCGACGCCGACATTTCCTCTTCCGCGACGTTCTTCTGCGACGATCCTTCTTCCGCAACGAAATCTTTGAATCATCTGTTTGAGGTAAGAGTTTCAGGTTCCTTTTAAAACTTCTTTGTGGTTTATAACAACACACGGATTTAATTATTTATAATTAAATCTGTTGTTTCTTGGTCCTCGGAGTTCGTTGACGCGGCGCCGGATACCACGAAGATCCCCTCCTTCCGCGACGATCAAATCCATGAAGAACCCGCGCGTGCGACTTGACGAGGTAGGGATTTTATTTTGGAATACCTTTTTCATGTGATTGTTTCTTTTAAATAAAGAACCCGTATTCTTATGAACAATTTTATTTTACTAAAAATTGTTTTAGGATATGTTGTTTTATTCTCCCGTTGTTATTATCTAACGCGGAGGGTGCGGGCCAAACGAACACGGTCCGACAACCCTCCGTCGTTCTTCGTGGTTGTGCGGATTTGGCGGGCGATGGTAAATCGTGACGCAAGGCCGATTTGATGATCCCGCAGTGAAGAACGGAACCCGGGAGGAACAACGGCACAGACGGGAAGGAAAACGGACCACCGGAGCAACTCTAGGGGCCCGCGGAAGCGGCCGACGGCGCGAGTCGCCGGCGCGGCAGTGCCGGCAGCCGGAGGCGGCGGCCAGCGGTCCCGCGGCCGCGCGGGTCCGGCTCGCCCGTACGGGATGCGGAAGAAGCCGCGTCCGCTTGATCCAGCGTGGCCCCACGCGGGGCCGCGACACCTCCAATCCGCGAGGGCAGCGCCCCGCGGCGTCTAGCTGCTCGGCCGAGCCGAGCCAGGCCGGTCCGACCGGCCGGGCTGCGCCCTGGCCGGACCGGACCGGGTTTGTTTGACCCAGTTCGGGTCGACCCGGTTCGGCCGACCCAGGGGGTGGGGGGGGGGGGGGGGGGGGTCGGGCCGGGTCGGCCCGGGCCCAGACCCCCCGTCTTCGGACCATTTTAAGTCTTTTTCCCGTAACTTGAGATACAGGCCTCCGAACGACGCGCCGTCAGCGGAAACGTGATCCTTGGATCGAGATGTTCGTTTCGGTATATCGCACTCAAGGTTTCGAAATACTTTGGGTTCGGCCGGGTTGGTTCGTACACGAAACCAACCGGGCCCTCAGAGCGGAAACGATCATTTCTTGAGCTACGGACGTCCGATTGACGTGCCGTCAACATTGTTGAATTACTATAAGTGAGACGGATCTTTTGGCTCACTCCGCCCGAGGTTTGGACGCAGGTGGAGTACGGTCGGGTTGGTTTTGCCTTAAAAACCAACTGGGCCCCTGGGACGAAAAAGCCAATAACTCTCAGACCGGGCGTCTGATTGACGCGCCGTCTGCGACGTTGAGTTTCTGTTGACAATACGGAACTTTTGGATACATCAACATCGGACTTTGTGTCAGTTGACATATCAGCCTCTCGGCTCATTGAGCAGACCCTCCCAAACGAGCTTGCTATGTGCGGGAACCCTAGAGCTGGTTGTGAGTGCTACTGCGACGATGACCGTGCAGAGATCCTCAGTGGACTGCGGTGACGAATGTGGAGAGATCCTCAGTGGACTGCGACGACGACTGTGCAGAGATCCTCAGTGGACTACGACGACTACAACACTAAGCGATTCCTTGTGGTTCAGTGCTACAGGTCCTGTGTGGGCCTGATCCTGTGTGGGTTCGATCCTGTGTGGGTCAGCGCTCTGCGGTTCTGTGTGAGCCAGCGCCTACAGGTCCTTTGTGGGCCCGATCCTGTGTGGGTCATTGTGGGGGTTAGTACCTATCGATCCTTTGTTGGTCCGACGACTTAGATGGATCAGTGATCATTTTTATCGTCATTTGAAAAAGTATACATGTGTGAGCTGAATCCTGTGTTACTCTCCTTTGTGGATTGTGTTGAGATATCCTGTGTGGATTTACTGTTTACTCTCCTTTGTGGATTTTGTTGAACTATCCTGTGTGGATTTACTGTTTACTCTCCTTTGTGGATTGTGTTGTGCTATCCGGTGTGGGTATACGTTTGCTTTACTGTGTGGACTGGGTTGTGCTTGGGATCGGACATTGGAGCAGAACGAGAATTGATGACTTAGGTATATGTATGGGAATATACCTAATACATGTTGGATGTTACTTCGTGTTTGTATCTTTCCTTTTTGGATTATACCTTGTGGATTTCGAGAGACCTTCGGGGGTCTCGGGGTCCCTACTCAGTAGGTTATACTCACCCCTGCACGGGCTATGCCCGCACTTCATTGTGTTGGATTCAGACGACAGACCGCGCTGATTGTGGTGGAGGCTTGCGGAGCAGGACGGTACCTGGAGGTGGACCACTGGGCGGGACGCACTTGGAGCGGTCAGGTGGACCTGAGGAGCAGTGGAGGCTATCTGTACCCACCCTTCAGGTGGGACTTCCCGATGATGGCTCGACACTGCAGCTTTTCTTTTCAGTTGTTGTTTTTCCCTTTCAGTTGTACTTTACAGTTGGGCTTGTATTTCCGGCCTCTTTTACTTTCAGCACAACTCGTTACAGTTTTTACTTAGTGTTTACTTTTCCGCTTTCTTACTTTGTGGTGCTCGTTTACTTTTCAAAGGCAATGCCTTCCCTTTTTCTGGGATTTACGCCTTGGTGCTAGTCGCCAGCCCCTGGCCTATGGAAGGTGGGCTTGGGGTTGTCACGACACGGGCCCCGAGGACGGGTCGTGACAAATTGGTATCAGAGGTGGTCGGTTCTACCGCAGACTCTGATCTTTCTTCTATGTTAAGTGATAGTGTTTAGTGTATTGGGTGTGGTTATCAGTCCAGGGAGTCCAGTGTTGGTGTGGCGGCCGACGTATCTGTACACTAGGACCCTGACTTCTGATTTCCGACTTAATGCACAAAAACATTGATTGCATGTGTGTTTCAAGTTTTCTTTGTGATTACTTGTGTCAGCTCACCAGGTATACTATTCTGACCGTGGCGCACTTGTTTCCTTTTCAGGATGGCCCCACGATGGCAGCCGGCTAGGGTTCCGAGAGTAGAGCGCGACGACAGCCCGCCGAGCAACGAGGCCTCGGTACAGGGCCCGTCGACAGCAGAGGCACCGACGGTACCTTTAACCGCTGAGCCCCCGATGCTTCCCGCACCGACTGCTGACGACGCATGTCGCCTCGGAGCTCTGCACGAGTTCCAGCGCCAGCGACCACCCAGGTTTTGTGGGGAGACGGACCCCCAGGCAGCCGAGGACTGGCTGGAGGTGGTCGTATGAGTTTTTAGGCTGGTGAGGACACCAACAGACCTCATGGTGATCCTCACGGCGAGCCTACTGCACGCAGTAGTAGGACGATGGTGGATCATGATGCTCCATGTGCACGATGAGGCCTCTCTCATCTGGACGGACTTCGAGAGCCTCTTCCGCTCAGAGTTCGTCCCGGCCACCCTCCGTGTGGTGCGCATTCAGGAGCTTCTTCAGCTGCGGTAGGGCAGCTTGACGGTCGCCCAGTACGCGGTGAGGTTTACCGACCTTTATCACTACTCGACAGACATGGTACGAGATCCCTTCTTCCGGGCCCGGACCTTTGAGCAGGGTTTGAGACACGAGATCAGGGCATCGCTGATCTCCCTCAGCATACCGACCCAGGCAGGAGTGCTAGAGCGATCCCTTCTGATCGAGAGCTTTCTGGCTGAGTCCACAACGAGACCTACCGCAGGGCGGCAGGTAGCAGAGTCTTCGGTAGCAGGTAGCCGACAGATGACTCAGGGTTCCAGGAAGACCATACCTTCTGGCAGATGACCCCGGGACACTGGCTCAGCAGTGCGGGGCACACAGCGCGGAGCCAGTCTTCCGAGAGGCAGGCAGTGCTATGCCTGCGGCGGGCAGGGCCACATGGCTCGGGACTACCTGGCCTGCCGTACCGAGGAGTAGCAGATGGTGGAGGGGCCACCTAGGCAGAGGCAGAGGGTCGACCATGGCGGTCCGCATGGAGGAGGTGGACGAGGCAGAGGAGCTGGCCGAGCAGCAGGTGGTGGGCGACGCTTTGAGGCTATGCCACCACCACCACCACCGGGAGGCCCGCCCCGACCACAGGGAGCTGGCGGGCAGAGACAGGCACAGCTCCAGGTAGTGGAGGCCTATGACCACGGCGCGCCAAAGATGATTCGAGGTATGATCTGTGTCTATTCCACCCTTTCTGTAGTTCTTATAGACATATGAGCGAGTCAATCTTTCATAGCCACTGCCCTTGTTCGGAGCTCGGAGATTCCAACAGAGCCGTTGGCTCGATCCTTACGGCTAGATACCCCTACGGGAGGAGACTCGACGATTACGCACGGGTGCCGGTAGTGTGATCTTACTCTAGGAGGTGAGAGCATCGGCTGTGATCTTCATGTAGCGACGTTGAGGCCTTACGACGTCATCTTGGGCATGGATTGGTTATCTACAGTCCATGCTCAGATTGACTGTTTTAGGCGCAAGGTGCGATGTGTACGCACTGATGGGAGTAGGTTCACCTTCACCAGCGAGAAGGGAGCCTTTGCAGCACAGGAGGGACTCTCGCAGTGGAGGGGACATCCCATCACTCATCATTTGGATAGCCTCATCCTTGGAGCAGTTGACGTGCAGAGTCCTAGTTTTCCTACACTGGTGGATCAGTATGCAGACGTCTTCCTTGACGACGTTCCAGGGCTACCTCCTCACAGAGAGGTATAATTTTATATTGATCTGTACCCCGGGACAGCCCCGATATCCACTCCAGCATATCGGATGGCCCCCGCTGATCTTCTAGAGCTGCGGGTACAGATGGAGGACTTGCAGGGCAAGGGGTTCATCCGACCTAGTGTTTCACCATGGGCTTCCCTGATATTGTTTTCCAAGAAGGCAGACAGGAGCTTGCGACTGTGTGTCGACTATCGTCGCCTGAACCAGGTGACAGTGAGGAACAAGTATCCGCTACAGAGGATTGATGACCTCTTCGATCAGCTCAATGGAGCACGGTGGTTCTCAAAGATAGACCTCAGGTCAGGCTATCATCAGCTCAGAGTTCGAGATGAGGACTTGCAGAAGACGACCTTCAGGTGTCCGTATGGCCACTATGAGTTCATGGATGTGCCTTTCGGCGTAACCAACGCTCCAGCAGTGTTCATGAGCCTCATGAACAGGATGTTCCAGCCATACCTCGATCGATTTGTCTTGGTCTTCATCGACGACATTTTGGTGTACTCGACCACGGAGGAGGAGCACGCCTACCACTTGCGGGTTGTACTAGACACCCTCCGAGAGCACCAGCTTTATGGAAAGCTCTCGAAGTGCCAGTTCTGGTTACGTGAGGTCCACTTCTTGGGGAACGTCATTTCTGAGGTGGGAGTTTCAGTGGATCCCGTGAAGATCGAGGCAGTGCTAGCTTGGGAGCCACCCTGGAGCGTGACGGAGTTGCGGAGTTTCTTGGGCCTAGCCTGATACTATCGGAGATTTGTGCCGAAATTCTTTAGAGTTTCGGCGCCACTCTCAGCTTTGACGAATAAGGGGAAACCCTTTGTGTAGTTAGACAGATGTCAGCAGAGATTTCAGGAGCTGAGACAGAGGTTGACCAGCGCACCTATCTTGAGGTTGCCTGAGGAGGGAGTTAGATACGTATTCTACTGCGATGCATCAGGGACCAGACTCGGATGTGTCCTGATGCAGGAGCGGGCCGTGATTTCCTATGGATCACGTTAGTTGAGGCTGCATGAGCAGAACTACGCTACCCATGACCTGGAGTTAGCAGTAGTGGTCTTCGCTCTGAAGACATGGCGGCACTATCTGATGGGTGAGCGCATTACAGTCTTTTCTGATCACCAGAGTCTCAGGTACATCTTCTCTCAGAAGGACCTGAACCTGAGACAACAGCGATGGCTTGAGTTCCTCTAGGACTATGACTTTGAGATAGTCTATACTCCTGGGAAGGGGAACGTGGTAGCCGATGCCCTCAGCCGGAGGACGGGCATCCATCTACTTGAAGAGGCGACAGAGCAGCTAGCCGCTTTGCAGAAGTCCTTCGTGGATAGAGATGGGGCAGCCTTCCTTCAGTCTCTCATAGTCACCCCTCCACTAATGCAGCGGGTCAGAGAGGCACAGCGTGAGGACGCCGACTGTGAGACGCGGCGTGCACAGTTATCCTCAGGACAGGCACCTGATGGATTCTCCTTTAGAGCAGGGCACGACATCCTTTTCAGAGGACGTACCTTGGTACCAGTCGCTTTACGAGAGGAGGTACTGAGATAGTTTCACACTTCTCCTTTGGCGGTACATCCTGGAGTGGCGAAGATGTACCAGGATCTTAGATGACAGCACTGGTGGCCGGGCATGAAGAAGGTTGTGGCAGAGTTCGTTTCCAGATGCCTCACCAGCCAGCAGGTGAAGGCAGAGCATCAGGTACCCGTAGGCTTGGTACAGCCCTTGGAGGTCCCAGAGTGGAAGTGGGACGGGATATCTATGGACTTCGTGACTGGACTTCCACGCCCTTCTATAGGTCACGACTCCATTTGGGTGATTGTTGACCGACTCACCAAGTCGACACACTTCTTACCCATCAGAGAGCAGGGCTTAGTGGAGAGCTTGGGGCGTCTCTACGTTCAGGAGATTGTACGGCTTCACCGTGTTCCATCTTCTATCGTCTCCGATCAGGACACTCTCTTTACTTCCCTGGATTTAGAAGCGGTTGCAGGAGGCGTTCGGGACGCGGCTACGTCTGAGCACCGCCTTTCACCCTCAGACAGATGGTCAGACGGAGAAGACCATTCAGACTCTTGGGGACATGATCCGCACATGTGTCCTCGACTTTGGTCGTAGCTGGGAGGATCAACTACCCTTGGTGGAGTTCGCGTACAACAAAAGCTACCACTCCACCATCGGGATGGCACCATATGAGGCGTTGTACGACAGACCTTGCAGATCTCCTTTGTGCTGGACAGTCCCTGGGGAGTCAGCACTTGTGGGACCAGAGATAGTCCAGGCCACGACAGAGAAGGTCCAGGTCTTCCAGGAGAGGATGAGGACAGCTCAGAGCCGGCAGAATTCTTATGCTGACAGGAGGCGGAGGCCACTAGAGTTCGAGGATGGAGACCACGTTTTCTTGCGTGTCTCACCTCGGCATGGATTACGGAGATTTGTCCGAGGTGGAAAGTTGTATCCACGCTTCATCGGACCTTTCCAGGTCCTCAGTAGGGTTGGTGAGGTGGCTTATCGCCTAGATCTACCACCTCAGTTGCACCGGGTGCACGGCGTCTTCCACATATCTCAGCTGTGGAGATACGTGCACGACCCGACGCACATCATTGACCATGGGGAGCTAGACGTGGATGATGGGGCGACTTTTACGGAGGTCCCGGTGGAGATAGATGATCGACAGGAGCAATTCCTACGTGGGCGATCGATTCCTCTTGTGTGCATCAGATGGCAGCACGGGAACCTCCAGGGGAGCACATGGGAGTGGGAGACTCAGATGCATGCTCAGTACCCACATTTGTTTCCCTAGTTTATGATGTATCTTTACGGGGACGTAAATCCATGAGGTGGGAGTAATGTAAAGACCCATAAATTTCAAGGAAATTTTTTTCGTAATTTTCTTTGGAATTTACAAGAACGCAGTTTCTGACGGCACCTGATTCCGAGGCCTGGTGTGCCCGAAATCATTTTCCGAAGTTTGGCTTGTGTACGTTCAGTGAACAGACGAGCGGGTTTTTCTAACTTTTGAACTGGTGCTCGGAATCAAATTCTGAGGGCACCGATGGAATCACAGCGCTGGTAATTGCTTAGAAACACCTCTTCCGGAGTTGCGTTTTCTCGGGTGTGGTTTCTAATTTTCGGGCTTAAAGTTAAGAAATAAAATAATTGTAAAACAAACTTTATTTTATTTTCAATTAAGCCACTTGGAATCCACTTGAATCCACTTAAAGCAGCTTAATATGAGTTGATACGGATAGGGTTCTATCCAAAAATATCCTACCCCCTTGGTAGGATAGTTGTGGGGTGGGGCCCGCACGAGCCCCGCCGTTTCTTTTCCGCTAAGTAACGCACCCGTGAAAACCCGTCATTATGAAAGTCAACTGATGCATTTTCTTAATTTCTTAACGCATAATTTAATTGGGCAGTTTTGTTCGTAAATTAAATTGGCAGTTTTTTTCGTTAAATTAATTCTACGAATTAATGGGTCGGTACTTACCTCTTATTCGTTTGTTGGCGTAATAATAAAATAAGACCAACACTAACTTTTGGAGGATTACTCGTTGAGAGACTTTTGACAGAAGTTCTTGTGCCTTCACCCTTCTTCGCGAAGAACGCGAAGAACGCGAAGAACACGAAGAAAACCGGCCTCCGACGAAGAACGCCGAAACCGCGGAAATCGACGACGCGATGCCGTGTGCCGCGACGCCGACGTTTCCTCTTCCGCGACGTTCTTCTGCGACGTTCCTTCTTCCGAAATGAAATCTTCGAATCATCTGTTTGAGGTAAGAGTTTCGAGTTTCTTTTAAAACATCTTTGTGGTTTATAACAACACAAAAATTTAATTATTTATAATTAAATCTGTTGATTCTTGGTCCTCGGAGTTCGTCGACAAGGCGCCGGATACCGCGACGATCCCCTCCTTCAGCGACGATCAAATCTGCGAAGAACCCGCACGTGCGACATGACGAGGTAGGGATTTTATTTTGGAATACCTTTTTCCCAGGATCGTTTATTTTAAATAAAGAACCTGGATTCTTATGAACAATTTTATTTTATTAAAAATTGTTTTTGTATATGTTGTTTTATTCTCCCGCTGTTATTATCTAACGAGGAGGGTGCGGGCCAAACGAACACGGCCCGAACACCCTCCGCCGTTCTTCATGGTTGTGAGGATTTGGCGGGTGATGGTAAATCATGACGCAAGGCCGATTTGAAGATCCCGAAGTGAAGAACGGAACCCGGGAGGAACAACGGCGTAGAAGGGAATGAAAACGGACCACCGGAGCAACTCCGGTGGCCCGCGGAAGCGGCCGGCAGCGGCAAGCGGACCTGCGGCCGCGAGGGTCCGGCTCGCCCGCACAGGACGCGGCAGAAACCGCGTCCTCTTGATCCAGCGCGGCCCCACGCGGGGCCACGACACCTCCAATCCGCGGGGGCAGCACCCCGCGGCGTCCAGCTACTCGGCCGGTCCGACCGGCCGGGCCGCGCCCTGGCTGGACCGGACCGGGTGCAGCCGGGTCGGACCGGGTCGGGTCGACTCGGTTCGGGGCGACCCGGTTCGGCCGACCCATGGGGGGTCGGCCCGGGCCCGGACTCCCCGTCTTCGGACCATTTTCAGTATTTTTCCCGTAACATGAGCTACGGGCCTCCGAACGATGCGCCGTCAGCGGAAACACGATCCTTGGATCGAGACAGTCGTTTCGGTATATCGCACTCAAGGTTTCGGAATACTTTGGGTTCGGCCAGGTTTGTTCGTACACGAAACCAACCGGGCCCTCGGAGCGGAAACGCTCATATCTTGAGCTACGGACGTCTGATTGACGTGCCGTCAACTTCATTGAATTCCTCTAAGTGAGACGGATCTTTTGGCTCACTCTGCCTGAGGTTTGGATGCAGATGGAGTATGGTCGGGTTGGTTTTGCTTTAAAAACCAACTGGGCCCCTGGGACGAAAAAGCCAATAACTCTCAGACCGGGCGTCCGATTGACGCGCCGTCTGCGACGTTGAGTTTCTGTTGACGATACAGAACTTTTGGATACATCAACTTCAGACTTTGTGTTAGTTGATGTATCAGCCTCTCGGCTCGTGGAGCGGACCCTCCCGAACGAGCTTTCTATGTGCGGGAACCCTAGAGTTGGCTGCGACTGCTACTGCGGCGACCACCGTGCAGAGATCCTCAGTGGACTGCGACGACGACTGTGCAGAGATCCTCAGTGGACTGCGACGACGACTGTGTAGAGATCCTTAGTGGACTGCGACGACTACAACACTCAGCGATCCCTTGTGGGTCAGTGCTACAGGTCCTGTGTGGGCCTGATCCTGTGTGGGTCCGATCCTGTGTGGGTCAGCGCTCAGCGGTTCTGTGTGAGCCAGCGCCTACAAGTCCTGTGTGGGCCCAATCTTGTGTGGGTCATTGTGGGGGTTAGTACCTATTGATCCTTTGTGGTTCCAATGACTTAGATGGATCAGTGATCATCTTTATCGTCATTCTAAGAAGTATACCTGTGTGAGCTGAATCCTGTGTTACTCTCCTTTGTGGATTGTGTTGAGCTATCCTGTGTGGATTTACTGTTTACTCTCCTTTGTGGATTGTGTTGAACTATCCTGTGTGGATTTACTGTTTACTCTCCTTTGTGGATTGTGTTGTGCTATCCTGTGGGGGTATACGTTTGCTTTCCTGTGTGGACTGGGTTGTGCTTGGGCTCGGACGTTGGAGCCGAACGAGAATTGATGACTTAGGTATATGTATGGGCATATACCTAAGCCGTGTCAGATGTTAATTCGTGTTTGTATCTTTCCATTGTGGATTATCCCTTGTGGATTTCCGGAGACCTTCGGGGGTCTTAGGGTCCCTACTGAGTAGCTTATACTCACCCCTACACGGGCTATGCCCGCATTTCGTTGTGTTGGATGCAGACGATGGACAGCACTGATCGTGGTGGAGGCTTGTGGAGCAGGACAATACTTGGAGGTGGACCACTGGGCGGGACACAATCGGAGCGGTCAGGTGGACCCGAGGAGCAGTGGAGGATATATATACCCACCTTTCAGGTGGGACTTCCAGGGACGGCTCGACGATGCAGCTTTTTTTTCAGTTGTTGTTTTTATCTTTCAGTTGTACTTTACAGTTGGGCTTGTATTTCCGGCCCCTTCTACTTTTAGCAGATCTTGTTATAGTTTTTACTTAGTGTTTACTTTTCCGCTTGCTTACTCTGTGGTGCTCGTTTACTTTTTCAAAGGCAATGCCTTCCCTTTTTCCGGGATTTACGCCTTGGTGCTAGTCGCTAGCCCCTGGCCTATGGAAGGCGGGCTTGGGGTAGTCACGAAACAGGCCCCGAGGACGGGTCGTGATAATAAAAACATAGTGATTAGACTATATATATTTTCATATCTTGATGATGTTTGGTCTTCCTATACATTTATAGTTAGAGAGAACGTGATTGAATAAAAAATATGGTTTGATTAGATAAAAGATTCCCCACCTCCTTTTCATTTGGACGCAGTTGAATTAAATAGTTATAATGAACTAGAATAGGATTCCTGGGTGGGTAAAACCATGTAAAATAAATAAGAGTGGGTGGAAACACATGGGTGGGTATGCCATGTGATTAGAATTTATATGAACTATAACACTGAGTTGGTATACTCTATGGTTTCATGGTTTTTTAATGGGGATTAGTTAATGGTCAAATTTTTTATAAGAGTAGAATACATATTGATGCAAGAGATTGATAATGAGTGGGTATACGAATTATATTCCTTGAATGAAAAATTGGAAAATGGTGGGTAAAATTTTAGGATGTATTATAATATTAAATATCAACATGATTCAGTATAATCATATAGAATGGAATGGTTTATATGAGGGGTTATATTCATATAGTTTTTTTTAAATGGTTTATATAAAATGGTTAAGATTGAAATGTAACAGATTAGGATGGTATGACTATCCCATGGACGCATGTAATAAACACTTCTTAGGAAAGTTGAAATTATATTAGTGATCTTGAAACATCTCATATCGTTTAGCCCAAAAATCAAATTTTTAATCATAAACCACCTTATGGAAATTTAATTTTTTTAAGGAAATAGGAAATGGAATGTGGTATGTGGTATGCATGAGAGGCTCTGCCACATGCTTTGAACAAAATATGTGACCATGCAAATGAAATGTGAATAGGGAATCTATAAGATGTTTTATTCATATTAAAATTGTGATATTTGTGATAAATATATATATAATTTATAAATGGTTTGTGATATAGGTATTAGTTCACTAAATACTCACAGTGTGCTAGAAATGTTGTTCTATACCCCTGATATATATATATTTATATTGATAAACTAGTTCTAAGACTAGGACTAATCTCAAAATTCTCATGGGGTGCTAGACATGACATTCTATGACCATGATAAATATACATATGTGTCTGTGTGTGTTTGATTGATAAACATGTTGTGAGATATGGTTTGATACTCTAAATACTTACATGTTACTAGACATGATGTTCTACACCCATGATATATATATATATATGTATGTATGTATGAATGAATGATTAATAGGTTCTGAGATAGGGATTAATTCTCCAAATAATCACAGGGTACTAGATATAGATATATACACCCATAAAATATATATATGTATGATTGAAAAATGGTTTTTGAAAAATTAATTGATCCTCCAAATACTCATGGGGTGCTAGACAAGAAATTCTACACCCATTAATTAACATTGGACTATTGGTCCAATTTTTCATATATGAATTGAATTAAAAGGACAATGATAGACGATGTGATATAATGATTGTGAATTGAATATGAGAAGTGGTTTAACCTTTTTCATGAGCCAAGGATGGTATTGAGATATGAGTTTCCATAGGAACCCTTGGGTATATGTGGATAAATAGAGGGTAATTGAATAAATGTAAAATTGATTACCATATTACCTATAATTTATTATATATAAATCATCATTGTATTGTAAATTATATATACCTAATTGAAATAATCGTACTCTTATGCACGTAATGAGTCGATGCTGGTATCGTCGTGTGGTTTCCCATAGGATCTTGGACAGTTAGTTCTTTATTTACTTAATTCTATTGTTACTTCTCTATAAGTGCACACTGTTTAATTATGATAAATTTCCTAGTTAGGTAATGACACCAATTAGTGTTGGCCTTCTATGATATTACCTTAAACTCTACTCAGATACCCTTGGTACCATTCTGGAATTTATACTTATAAGGCCTACATTGATTATTGTGTTTCTTGTACTTGAAGTTAGGACCAAAAGACTAAGTTAGATCTTGGGATGCATGAGGTGATCTCCCAAAGAGGTTTCCTGCATTTTTCAAGTTTTTGTAATGTATTGTGAATCATGATGAATTGTTTCCTTCATTGAATTATGTTTCATCACTATGTCGTGAATTCATCTATTGTATAAATTGGTGTTATCCATTTTTATTAAATAGTACACACTATTCTTCCACTGCTCTGTTATCTATTTACTACTTCTACTATAAATGTCTATTTATAAATTGTTATAATATTGTCAAAACAATAACATGAGGTTATATTCTCCCCACTATCTCCTCATGATACCCTCACTACTAGTTGTTATCCTCAACCGTATAAGGATATGTGCTTGATACCTTGTGGTGACTAGTCTAGAAACTGATTCAATGTAGGCCAGGTCAGGACATCACATTACACTTCTTCGATCAATTTTTTTATTTAATATCATCCATATTATCATAGATTGACTGAAAAAGTCAATGAACTGATGTTTCATCCAAATTTATAACTCCAATAAAAACTTTTCTACCTTTACATTAAATTATACGTCAAAATATACACTCATTATATTTATTTGAATATGTTATCTAAGACATATATCTAGAGTATAATGAAGGATAGTTGAGAAACTTGTTAATATCATGATCTACATTAATATTTTTTCATTAATTACATTCCTAATCATGATTATCAATTCATTCTAAATTAGATATGTAAGAAAATTCTTTTTAATTTCATTTTTAAGAGACTCATTCAAAACTCAACCTTACCCTAGGAATTACTACCCCTTATAGGCACTCTCTCCTCCTCCTCATGACACATTTACATATTCCATATAATTTTTCATTTTTTATGGGGTTCCTAACACCCATAATTTCCAACTACACCCATGTTACCCTTACATCCTCCTCCACTCACAAACCTCACCCTTCTAGAATAATCATGATGGTTAGAGTTATTCTATCTATCTCACACATTTCGTCACCTTCTTTCTTGATCACCCATTCTTGTGTTATGGTTCCTATACATTTAATCATTTCCCTTCCCCTCCCCTTTACCCCATACAGTATGGGTCTCTTTTGTAATTATTTTTAAAACAATCATTATATTTTTTAGTAGAATATTTTTAATATTTAAAAATTATCTTAATTATAGATTCATTTATTCTTTTGCATTCTCATTTTTGAGTTTTCCAAGGGCAATTAATAGTCTATATATTTTTAAATAATTTATGATTAAATAATTTTATGATTTATTGGTTGATTGGTTTATCAATCATGAAAACAATAAATTTTAATTTAAAAACTAATTATTCCTCCAAAACAACCATATGATTTTGAATACATGTGAATTTTTAGTTTTACTATTATTATTTTATAATAATTTTAAGTGTAAAATGTATTTGATAAAATGTATATTATTATTGAAAAATTTAATGATTGTAGTAAAATTTAGGTAATATTTATTATTTTAATTTTTGAGAAAAATTACAAAAACATATAGTAGATTATATATATTAAAAAAATGGAAATGAAAATAAAAAATATGTACTATTAATATATTTAAAATCGATAATTTGTTTGGTTTTATAGAATATTTTTCTCTTAATTTTTTTATATTTAATAAAATATGTTGGTTTATTATTTTCATTTTAAAAGCTAAAAAATTAAAAAATACAAATTTTACAAAATGAACTCCAACTTTAATATTCTGTATTTTAATATTAATTTTTTTACTTTTCACTAATTACACTTATAATTGATGAGGAATTTCATATAAATTTCTGTTATATTTTAATTATTCAAATTGTATAACGTATTGAATGATTTATAATTTCTTTTTTAATAAATATTCAAAAAAATTGTATAACATCATATAAAAAACATAATTATTTGTAAAATTTGGTTTTATTTAAGAAATGAATCTATTGACATATAATTTGGTATAAATAAACTTCAATTACAGTTATTTAAATTTAAATCTATAATGGTTTATACTATAATGAGTAGAATTGTAAATTCATGATCTCAAAAATTAAAAATAAATAAAAGAATAAATAAAATGAAAAAAATAACTAGTGTTTTAAATTTTGAAATTATTTTCTTTAAGAAGTGAGCATGAGAGTTCACTTCTTAAATTTGTTGAACAATGTCTTGGTAAAAAAATTTCTGTAGTGAATGATCAATCTATAGAGGAACCATTGCCTCAATGTTTTGATATGATTAATGAAGGTGTATATTTAAATTAAAAGGATGTTGATAATGAAAATAAAATTCCATTGATTCCTGATCTTCTAGATCAAATAATACTTATCTTCGAAGGATGTGTGGATATAAATTATGATCCAGTATTATTGGGGAGATTATAATAGTAAAAGTAATTATATTGATTCAAATTGGCCTAGAAAAATCACAAAATAAAATGAAGAAATATATATGAATGTTATAAGTGGGACGCAATTTACTTTTAATATTTATTTAGGCCACCATTAAAATTATGATGAACCTAAATAAAAGAGTCTATTAATGCCTTGGTACTTCTCTCCTAGATCTGATGTGAATGACACATAATTTACATACTAGATTTGATGCCAATAGTATTTTCATGGACACAACTATAAAATAATTAAATTAATTACATAAAATCCTTCATTATATAAATTACCATGATATTTTAAATTAATAGATTTAAAAAATTGTGAAAAAACATAAATTAAAATACCCGATTTATTTTCCAACTGAAGTATATTTTTAACTAAATAGGAATCTAATTAATCTATATTATTTCATCAATATCCCCTGGAAAAATATGATTTTTCATTATATTTTTAGAAATATCATGTGTTAAATTTATATTCATGACCTTGGAAAATGGAATCATAATAAATGGGTTAGATAAATACCCAGTAAGGGAAACATACAACAAATAAACAAATTAAATTAACATGGAATAAATATTTCTCAAAGAATAAGTAATATTCATAATTTAAAAACCAATATAAAATTAGATTACTGTATATCTATGTATAGTAATGAAAAATATATTACATGGATAACAGTAATTGGTTTCATAGTGAAAAAATATATAATTTTTGATAGTTAATTCCATAACATTAACCAAGACATCATGATCATACCATCAAGAAAATATTTTTTTCTGTCTATAAAAAATAACCTAATAAGATTGGATCTTGAGACCTACAAACCCAACAAGGTGAGATTTAATTTCAAGCCCCACCAATAACTTTTTTTTGTCAAATCCATCCTTCATATGACATAATTATTAAAAAATAAATAATCAACTTTTCCAATAATCATGCATATTTTTACAAAAACATATGGGCAAACAATACTCTTACCCATGTTAATAATAAAAATTATTAGAAGATCATAACCCTTTTGGTGGAATAATTTGTACGGTTAAATAATATATAGCCATCATCTCAATAATTATCCATATTGAAATAACAGTATATAGACACTAATTCTTTTCCCCATGTTAATACAATAAAATTAATTCAAGGTGACATCATACAATTTTAATTATAAAAAATTTTATATTCACACCATATAGATAAATGTGTGTACAACTAATTTAATACTATAATAACTTGATCTTAAACTATCTTGAGGAAGAAGATATGTGGTTACAAAAGAGCATTACCCAAGAATTGGGAAATGTTTTTTGAATGGTATATATGTTAGGAATTTATATCCACATAAAATAATTATTGAATAATATGATTTATAGCAAATGGTACATACGTAACCAACTTATATAAAATATTTTCATGATAATGATCCTAACTCAAAAAAATGAAAGTTGAGTTACAAAAAATCATTCATAATAGGGAAATTTAAAAATCCAAAAACAATTTTACAGTAGAACATGACTAAAATAGTAGATCCCATTAAATACAATACATAGTGTATGAATAATTCATGTGATTTTTAAAAAAATAGAACATCATACAAACGAGACATGGTGTATATCATGTAACATGTATCAAATAATCATAAATGAGACTAAGAAAACCCAAACAGATTGAGTAAATATTTTATTAAAAATTGAAAATTTATTTCATGTAATAGATCATAAAATAACAAGATTAAAATATAATTCATGATTTGTTTTTTAAATACATATAATATACACCACATAAAATATGTTCTGTTCAAATAACAATCATGACTTAAAGAGGGGAATTTATGATGAAAAAAATTACCATGTACTACCTTTTATCTAAATGAACATAATTAACATAATAAAATTTAATAAAACCATAATATAAACATAATACACTTATTATTTTTTACATTGTAACTATTTAATAAATGTTCATTAACCGATGATTTTTTAATTTTGTTATCGGGGGTTTGAACTTGTGGTCGCTAGTTTTATATTTACATCATGAAGATGATTTCGACTCTCACTAAGTGGTCTAAAGGTCATTATTACTAGATCATTCAAGAAAGAATAATATTTTTATTCAGGAATAAATTTCAACAATTTTCATTAGGTCAAAGACATGAATATTACATATAGAAATTGAAATCATGATGAACTAGTTTTTGATGTGTTTAACAATCCAAAGTTGACGTATTAAAAAAATTGAAATATTAAAAAATATAAAAAATAATTAAAAAAATATAGATATATAATTATTAAATGATTTTAAAATTATATTAAACCCATATTAATTTATTATATAATCATTATAACATCATTTACATATGCAATTAAATTAACCTAAATGGTGACATGATATAATGATTTATTGAGTAAGGGGATGCATCTAGATAATGATAATGAAAAATTTAATGAATAATAAAAATATCCTATCAATATTATATTAACATTAAATGAATTCTTATAATCATAAATTTTAGGTGGTGATGACACATTAAATTCATCATTCATAGGGTGGTATTCTGTTGTATGCATGATTTACAATCTTATTGATCAATGAATGGAATAAATGATACCATGTTAGAACTAATCATTTCATGAAAGTAATTTTTTATATTTAAAACATATCCATTCATCAATTAAATCCATTATACAATCCTTATGTAGTGTCGATGAAAAATGAAAAACATCACATTGTTGAGATGGTAGTCAACACACAGTCAAGATTGATGTTTTGGTTTTTCTTACTGGATGGAATGGAATGAGTATTATTATTTTCAATTAATACACTGAGATATTATTATATTAATCTAAAGGAATCAATTATATTCATATGGTTGTGGATTGTTTTTCTAAAAATTATGAAGGAAATACGCGGAAGAGGAGATACTTTGTAACCACAAGAAATTTTGAATAAATCTTATTTCCTAATTTTGTGTGTTATTTTATTTTTATACTCAAAAAAACTGTTTCATTTGATAACATGAGTATAATTAAAATGAGATCGTTGGTTTTTGAATGTTATATGACCATTGGTCAATATGACCGCTAGAATCTAAATGTTTTGATTATTGTCTCTAAATACAAGTGATCTTGGTTAATTAATATAGAAAGAAGATTCGATGGCCTCATCCATTAGTCTCAGGCCAATTGAAGCCCATCTAACGGAACTTGGGAAGGAGGTAGCACCACTGGGCTTTGCTCTGGACCAAACCCAAGCCAAACTTCATCGTGCGAATCTATAATAGAATCGCCTTCACGATAAGTTCAAACTGATAGAAATTACTACTCGTGCAATGTTGGCTGAGCCGCCCTCAGATTCTCTGACCTTAGAACACCTTACACATAGGTCCTATGCTGGGGTTATATGGGGCTATGTAAGGAGACCATAACTACCTTGTGTAATCGTTTTTTTTTAAATAAAATTTTTGATTTTTTCTTATGATGATGTTTATGAATTTTAAAATGTCTGGATAAATATATTATGCATATTTCTGATGAATTTTAGAGAAAGGATATTTTAAAAATGTTTATGTAAACCTTAAATAATTAAAAATGTGTAATTATTTTCAAAAAATGGTCTTCTACAATTATGTTCAGTTCAAAATTTAGAGTCTAATAAGATCAACTTAATTTTTTATGAATAGTAAATTATGAATAGCGATTTTATGCTTAGGATTAGTAATGTGACCAAATGGATTAGTAATCTCAATTAAAGAAATTGTTAATATAATCTAGGCGCCTTGATTAAGTAATGTGATTCAATAAAATGGTTAAATAATGGTTTCATAAATTATTTGTCAAGTATTAGTTTTTTCAGGTGAATAGTGTTTTTTAATTAAAAATTAAATTAAAAATATTTAGAAAATTATTTTTATAAAATGGACTTTATTTTTGAATTCAGAACATCGATATTATGCTAAGGTAATTTTTGGGGATTTTTTCGAAAAAAATGAATTTTCGGTGAATAGTGTATTTATTTAAAAATTAAATTAAAAATATTTAGACATTTTTTTTATAAAATGGAGTTCATTTTTGAAATCAGAGCATCGATATTTGGTTAAGGGGAAATTTTGGGATTTTTCTGAGAAAGTTGAATTTTTGATGAATAGTGAAAATACAGTTTTTAAGTTACTGGTGTTTAATGACATCATTAAATTATGTATTAAGTATGTAATCAATATGATCGACTTATGAATAGTAATATAAGGTATGAGGTGTCCTAAGGGTCCAACACCATGGAAAAATACCATGGGCATGCCCATGGTTTTTCCAAAACCACCAATGAGATGTCCCTTGACCATTAATTCCTTGTCCCCTCACTTTCCCTATAAATACCCAGCCATCCTCTCATCCATTCGACTCCAAAATCATCCTCAACGAAGTTCTGGTCTTCTTACCTCCCAAGGAGTCCTCCCAAGGTCCCCCCAAGCCCTCAAGGTCCCAACCATTGAGTTTTACGAGTTACGTTGAAGGTATGGGATCCAACCTCTCTCTTTCTTTTCAAGTAATCTCTTTTATGTCATTTCTTTTATGATTCATGTTATTATGTTGTAGGATGTTCTTTTATATGAAACCTACTTCCCTTTTCATGTTTATATGATGAGAGACCCCCTCTTTCTCTCATCAATTCGTTTTAAGAATGTTTAAGTGGCGCCATTTGGCTGCCGAATGTTTAAGGAATTCTTTCACCCTTCTCATTTTCAAGTTCTAATTTCATTTCAAGTCTTTCAAGTTCCTTTTTATTATGTTGGGGTATGATCTCTATATCTATCATACTTATCTTTTATGTTCATATGATTAGAGAACCTATTTTATCTCATCAATTCATTTTTATGAAGTTTAAGTGGCACCGTTAGGCTGCCGAATTTTTAAGTGGTTCTTTCACCCTTCTCGTTTTCAAGTTCTACTTTTATGTCAAGTCTTTCAAGTTCCTTTTTATTATATTGTGGTATGATCTCTATATCTATCATACTGATCTTTTAGGATCATATTATGAGAGACCCCATTTGATCTCTTCAATTCAGTATTTTGATGTTTTAAGTGGCGTCGTTAGGTTGCCGAATTTTTAAGTGGTTCTTTCACCCTTCTCATTTTCAAGTTCTACTTTCATGTAAAGTCTTTAAATTTCCTTTTTATTATGTTGGGGTATTATCACTATATCTATCATACTGATATTTTATGTTCATATGATGAGATACCCTTTTTTATCTCGTAAATTCTTTTTTTTTTGAAGTTTAAGTGATGCCGTTAGGCTGCTGAATTTTTAAGTGGTTCTTTCACCCTTCTTATTTTCAAGTTCTAATTTCATGTCAAGTCTTTCAAGTTCCTTTTTATTATGTTGGGGTATGATATATATATCTATAATACTGATCTTTTATGTTAATATTATGAGATACCCTATTTGATCTTGTCAATTCTTTTTTGTTGAAGTTTAAGTGACACCGTTAGGCTGCCGAATTTTCATAAGAGAAATCTTATTTTTGTCTTCCTTCTATGTTTTTCATTAAATATGGTATATCTTTCAAATATCATTACCATATTCTTATACACGATATATTATATCCCTCTACTGTTTTATGGGTCATTTATGAATGTTTGACCCATGTCCCCTCTCTTTTTAATGTTTTCTAAAACCCCAAAACATAGCCGTTATGCTGCAGAATTTCTGTCTCAAAATGTCTCTCTCTTTTTCTAAAGTTATTTTATTTTATTAAGTGAATACTCAAAGACCACTCTCCTATAGGGGTATTCACATATATAACAAGTTTTTTTATTCTGGGATTTACATACATAAGTCCCTCTTTCCCTTTCCGTGGGTTTAAAGTGACATAAAGATCATGTCTTTAAAGCAGTTTTTAAAACGTTATGATTATGAAATGAAACCCATTCCTTTTATGCTATATGGGTTGTTTATGAAATGATTGATGATGATATATGTGGATCACATGATAATAAAGACATTTCAAGGGTGCGCCCTGATAGCGCTCCAATGCAATGGGTAAAGACTTAATCTCTAGAGATGACTATTTTTAACGATGCCTTGGTGAATAACTTTGGTATTTTTAATGACACGTTGGGGATGGACCTTGGTGAAACAGAAATGATTGTCAATATTAAATTTTTTATCCACATCTTCAAGTTATGAAATACATTATTTTTATTTTGATATTCCTCATGATTTCTTTCTCATGCCTTAAAGTTATTCTTTATGACATTGTTGATGTATCTCAAGTTCACATGTTAAATGTTTCCCCTTGTTTCCCTTACTGGGCCTTCTGCTCACCCTTTCTTTTGATTTATGTCCCCAGGTTATGAGATGCAATAATGAACCTAGGATTAAGATAAGGAGAATCCTTTCATGTTTTTAAGAAGAATGTTTTATGTTTTCATGTTTTAAGTTCCTGGTTTCCAAGACACTAAACCTTAAAGATACTCAGTTTTGTAAAATGTATTGAAAAGTTATGTTATAAAAGGGCGGTATGCCATATAATTACACCGAGGACATGAATTTTAGCTCAGAATGCTCCATAGAAATGAAGGCCTATTAATTAATAGTATTGGAATGTTGATTTTCGATGTGGGAGAGGGTACATAGACTATAAATTAAAAATTTTTTGAAGACAAATTTAAAGGCAAGGTATTTCAGGAAGTGGTATACGTGTTACCTTTAAATGTGTAAAGGGATGGGTTTTTTTTAAGAATAAACCATTACATCTTCGATAATATAATGTTATTATTATAATTTCAATTGCTCTCAAATGGGGAAAAATGAATCTAAATGTTTTTGTTTTTTAAATATAACCTCCAAGACTCATTTGGGTGAAATCTATTAGTTTTTAGGGCTTTTTCTATTTAGTTCGTGGATTTTACCAAAATATACTTTTACATCAGTAGTTAATTTCTAATCACATTTATTATTTTTAGAGAAAAACATATTTTTCATAGAATTATATTATTAAAGACATTTTATGTGTTAATTATTAACTAATTTCATCAAATAATGTTTTGGAGTGTTTGATTAGTTAATTTGGAGATTAGAACACAAAAAGTGTAAAAATGTTCTAAAAAAGTGTGTCTTCAAGCTTTAATTTTATGTCTAAGGAATAGTTTTTACAATTATATGTTACCATGAAAAATCATCATTTACTATAAAACAAATAAAATTTATAAATCATTCATGGAAAGGAAAAACATGAATATCACCTTGAAAATTCATGATTCAATACAATACTCAAAATAGTTTTAATATATTGTAATATTTTTTACTTTAGTTCTAAAAATAATTTATATAGTTTTTATAAGTTAAAAGAATATTTTAAAATGTCTAATGGTGTTATATATATTAATATTTTATCACCTAAAATAAATTTAAATCTTATATATCATTCTTATATAATTATAAAATCAAAAAAAGTTTATATTTTAGGTAAACCGTATTTTTATTAAATTCTATGATTTTAAGAAAAAGTAAAAAAAAAATTTATTAGTTATTATATGAGAAATTTAAAAATTATCATTTTTTAATTAAAATTATAAAACTCATTAATATTTTTTACAATATATATGTCATGATATTGAACAATAATTTTTTAGACAACAAATTATTAAGTATAATGTGAATGTACTATTATTTATTGTCAATAAATATCTACTAGATAGTTGCTAAATTTTTTTATGTACTCTAATTTAAAATATAAAACTGATATACATTAATTATTATATATGAATGAAAAACCCTAAAAATAAATAGTATTAAGCATAAATTATATTTTATATTGAGAAAACCATTCAATTATATAGATAATAATTATATGTTGATATAAAACTAATTTCTACATATAAAATCCCATATAAAATATATATAACATATAAGGTAAGCTAAGTTGTAGTGGATGTTTCTAGTAGTCAATTAGTTAGTATAGATTTCACAATGAGTTTTATAAGCATACTCCCATCCTGTAATTGACTTAATCATGTCGTACATGATGTAGTTAGGCTTGAAATCTATATAGGGAAGAACCTATTGAGGCATCCTATTTAGATAGCTAATAGAAAAGGTCTTTTAAAGGAAAATATATGATTAATGATCTAATATTATCTATTTTTATAATATATTTTGTGAAATTGTTACTTATTTTTTTACATTTCAGTTTAACACCTATGTTAACAATAATCTTATCTTTTATTTTTTATTTTAATGTTTTTTAATTAGTTTATTGATGTGTATTTCAGGATCTGTCAATCATATTATTAAATTAAATGTTATGATATTTTGAAACCTTAGGATGTTACACTCTACCCCTATAAATGAATTATTTCCTCCCAATTCCATTTACAGATTACTAACAAATATATCATGGGAAATTATCAATTAAGATAAAAAATTTAATGATTTATATGTCGTACTATCAAAATTGAGATCAATATACTTATAGTTTAATCAAAAAAATTTACAATTGTATTGTTATGTATGTATACGACCTAGTCATATTTTATGTAGATCATTTCACTCCCAAAATATCCTATAACTCCATGGCATAAAACCATAGAAAATTTATAGATTCTTTACAAAAAAATTCTATCTTTAATCATGAAATGGTATTAACCACATGTTTATAAATTCAAATACTATCCAACATATAAAATAATCTAAAAATCAGATTATCTTTAATATTATCATGAGTTAGCTATCAATCCCATGGTTATAAATACTATCTTACATCTTCTAAATTCATTTAGTGCATTTTTACATAAAAAATATGAATATATTAAATATAATAGTTTTCCTTCATTAATAAATTATTTTCAATAATTTTATCTTCAAATATGAACCTGGCATTAAATCAATCTTCAGGGAACCAATATTATTTAAAAAAATTACAAATATTAAATGAAAATTTAATAAAGAACTATCCTTGGATGTTTTCTATAATGGTCATTATATTTTAGAATATATTAGAATATCATCAATATATATAACTCACTAATAATAGTAGATTACTATTTAATGAATAAATATCTATTAAAATTTCAATCTCACTACCTTTGGTGAGATTAGTAAACTCACATTTCCCTTCATAATATGAATAAACCTATATTACCAACCCTTAAAGTATTCACCCTTCTTACATTATAATACAATGTGGATTATAGATAAAATACTTTTTCATCTTCATTTCCATATCCTTATTCATTAAAATAAAAAAACCTAAATTTTTTATCAATAAAATCATAGTAAATGATCATATGAATATAAAAACACAATACTAATATGTCATTTTTCATTAATTTTATTCATTAATAAATTTTTTTCAATAATTATTACATTAAGCTAGGTTATCAAATACTTGTTAACATAATCGCACTTACCTTGGAAATTAGTCATTCACTATTGATGGTAAAGATCATATTTTCAACCAAAGCATATTTGTCATCATTGTTTAGCTAGGTATACATTATACACACTTTATCATGCACCTAGTTATGATTGAGTTGATTTCAAACATTCCCTTTATAGAGTTACTTCCTCTATATGCATCTAATGTCGAAAAACATCTAATTTCTAGTCTCCAATTGGTATTTCATTTATAGGGTAACCCACTAATCTCTACTTCACAAAAATTTTGGCATGTTATTTAATGCATATAAAAATTTAATGGGATTTCACTAAAGTTATATTATCTAAATCTCTAAAAAAGGAGAATTAATATCAGAACATTATATTATATACTTATCCTAAAGATATCATAAAAAACTCATCAACACATAATTTATCCCCGAAAAATATCATGGTATCTAATGATATCAAACCCCTAATCTTATACCAACTATGATTCCTTATCCCCATGATCCTGGATCTAGAGAGGAAAAAACATATTTTACATATTGGATTTCATAATGAAAATATATTCTATGATATAACCATCCCAAAATAAATTTAACTAAAATATATTTCTTTGAATACATTCCACAAACCATTATTGTTTAGTGCATTGGATAATTTGAAAACAACTAAAACTAACAAAACCAATATTTTTCTCAACTAATGGATATATATTCACAGTGTAATAATCTAGTTAATCCATAATAAACCTTTATCATAAAAAATAATTATCCACATTGATATTCATGTTTGATATTTCATGTGAACTAATTTTTATCATCACATAAGGAAATAGAAATATAATAAAAGGGTGATCTCAAATGGTTAGTAAGGTAAATCATATAACTATTTAAATCGTGGAATAAACATAGAATAAATATTATGGATGTGATGAATAATATTCATAATTCCAAAATCAACAAAATCTGAGAACGTAATATATAAATTGATAGTAATGAAAATAAATAGATCAGTAGGATAATATATACTAATTCCTTAGTAATGAAATTCAGAATTGAGGAGAGTTAATTCAGTGCCAGAATATAATACAATAAGATTTTATACATCATGAACTTATCATTAATGAGATATTTGGTTCTGGGATGGCATACAAAAAAATACCTAATCATAATTTCATCATTAGACCTACTAATGCATCAAAGGAATATATTATTTGGTCTCCCACCCATAATTTCCTTATGTATAATGCATCAATCACATGAGAAAAATAATAAAAAATACCTAATCAACATCTCTTGTAATATTCTATAGTTGTATAAACATTAAAAAATACCAATACATTTCCCCATGTCAAAAATATGGATACAATGATTAGTATACATCTAAATGAAGAGTTTTTATGGTTAAAAGGTACCTATTAAACATAGAGATAATCATCTGTATTTGAATAAAGAATACCAAAAATTATAATTACACTATTATAATGGAATTAAAATTTTCTGAGGTGTAAAACATCCAATACGAATCATTTAAAATTTTATTTTCAGTTTTAAGAGTGAAATGAGTATAAGATTCACCAATAATATAATAATTTGATCACAATATATCTAGATGAATATTGTGGATGGTTGTGAAATAAAAAAATCTAAAAAATGATAAATATTTTTCAACAATTTCTATTAAAGGAAATTTATATTCTTATTCAATAATTAGGGAATATCATACTAAAAAATAAAAATGTAAAAAGAATCAAAATTATATGAAATAAGTCTAAGAGAATGACTATACCTCTATATGTGAAATATGAATTACGAAAAATCATTACTTCTGGGAAAATAATAAATTAATAGAAACATTAACAAAGGAACATGACATAGAACCTAAATCCCATGAAAAATGTATATAAAGTAATGATTATTCATGAGATAATTATTCAATAGAACACCATACATTGGGAATGTTGTGTATAAGATATAACATTTATTAAACAATCTAAATTTAGACGAAGAAAATAATTATAGATTCTATAAAATTTAAAAAATACACTTTGAAAGAATATATTTAAAATTGATCTTCAAATACAATGATATAAACATAATTAATGATATGATATTCCAAATATATAGTATATACACCACAAAAAAATTATATTATGGTATAATACTAAACAAGTTTCAAAGAGATGAATTTGTGATAAAAACCCCTTAAAATATATTCCCTCACACTCAACCATTCTCTAAAATCATTTATAATGATCCTAAATATATCAATAATTAATATAATAACTTTAATATAAATATAAAACTCTTTTTATAAAAATATTATTACTATATAATACAAATATATTAACAGATTATAATTAATTGGATTATCAAATGAAAAAACATTTGGTTGTTTATTTAAATTAAAATTTTGGGAGATGGGATTGATTCATTCTGAGATGTTTTAAGTTTATCATTCATGTGTAATTCATTATAGATTAGTAATTATTTTGAATGATTTTTAATTCACATTTTTGTTAGGTGAAACCCATGAATACGTCTTTTCAAAATGGAAATCACAATTAACTATTTTTTAATATATTTGAATATAGAAAGGTGATATGTTAATAATTATTTTAGATATTAACATTACCTTTACAGAATCATTAAAATATCTTTAATATATCATTATGACATAATATAACCATTATATATATAACAGCCATAGGCACACACTCCTAGATCTGATGATAAATTAATAAACATTACATTTCAAGATTTAATACTGATAAAATGTGTCCTAATTATTTCCATCAAAACATTACACTATCAAATGAAAATATTAGACCACATATATAGCCAATGACCTTTTAGTTTTTATGTTTTAATTAACTATGAAAAAATCTTAAGTAAACAATACTAATGAAATTAAGAGAGTGTTTTGTCTACTAAAACTATAATTTCATATTATATATTAGGTCATCATCTTCCTCAAAATAAAACCCTTCTAGGCATAAATCATTCAATTTCACTATTGATAACCTCATTAATATATTCACAACAAGGGTGATCTCAAATGATATGTAAAGGTACGCATAATAATTAATAATTTAATTTCATGAGGGATAATAAGAATAGAATAAACGTAAGATAACATAAACATATTACATGAATATAATATAAAATAACTCATTCTCTCCAATAATGTGATCATCATACATGGAACGTGGTGTAAGGCTTCTATAGAGGGTATGATTCACAAGAATTAATAAAAAAGCTATGGGATATCAATATTGATCAATAGAATAAGTAAAACCCTATAGAATGCATAGATGTGACATGTTTGTATCTTTTAACATCATCATCATAGAACCCTTAATGATCCTATAAAACTGAAATAACCATATGGTCAAATTAAAATATATTTCCCTTGAGAATATAACAATTACCAAATGCATTTGATCATTGTCTGGGTGAACCCATCATATAATCTATATCACACTCTCCAGAGTTTAATAAGGTTCATCCATCATAAAAAAAGTTCATGAACCATACATGTAATTTATAGATTTCAAATTTCATTATAAAACTAATAAAACAACCATTATTCCAATCATAACATGATTAACCCTTGGAAATGTAACGTGATCTATGATAATCCATTTGAAACTTGATTAACCCCTTTAAAAGAAATGGATTAAAAAAATATCATAAAAAAATGATTAACCTGTGGAAATGAAATGGTTTACATAACAATAGAACTGAAATATGATTAACCCATGTAAAATTAATGGGTTCTAAAATAGAAATTTTTAGACATGATTAACCCATGGATAATAATTCGGATCAATGTCAATCTCTTAATCCATTCAAATAATTAATAATGATTATATCAATACCTCATTTCCCTTGTGGAGGGTATGTAACATCAATGTTTTTTTCTTTAATGAAATAAAATAAAATTAAAATATTACAATAAAATCTCATGATGAAATTAACCTTTTCATTTTATGTAACATCATAGGATGTCACCTTAGATGGAAAATAATTTTTAAAATTTCTTTTGGGATATTTCTGTAGGGATATATCCTTTCCAATTAGAACAAATTTATTTAAAATCTGAAATTTTATCAAGAATTAAATAAACAACATCATTTGGAAATATACTTTGAAACATAAAACAGAATCATTAAAACATGGAGTTTTCTAGATTTTAAAATGTTCTATTCACGCTCAATATGTTAAAAATGAAGATTCCTTTTACATTTAGGCATGAAGAATCAAAAAGTGCGTTTTTTAGAACAAGAAAGAATTATTCCTTTTAAAACACTGTTAAAAATAAATTATTGGAAAAAATTTATATATACATTCAGAGTAAAACATTTTTATGATATTCTCAAAAAAAATTAGAAAACATTGATTTTGGATGAAAATATTCCTTATCTAAAAGAAATTACAAGATTAGTATCACTTAAAAACGTCTTGCATGATCCTTCTTTAAAAAATTAGTGAGTGAATGGAAATAGATCATATTAAAAACAATCTAAAATATTGTAGAATAACAATAAGTTGTTATATAAAATTAGTGCATATGATTTCAACGAAAGTATCCTTGAACGTTAAAAAACCCCAAAGAAATAATATTATATCATAAAACCATTTCCTTTTTAGAAACACTTAAACTGATAAAACCATGAAAAAATATGTTTAAATGAAAATATTAATATTCATTATATAAAATAAATATTTCATTATATGTACCTCACAAAATAATATTTGAGTATATCATAAATATGGTTCCTAAAGAATAGAATTTGGGATGATTAACCCTTATAATGGCCATATAACAAAATTGAGAGCTAATAAATTGGTAAATATGTTTATCAAATATAAATACAAAAAACAAGTTTGAATATATCACAAAATAAGTAATATTTAAAGTCACACATTATCGTAACACAAAAGAGTTCATGAATAATATTTAAAACCCAATGAAATGAAATTTAGTTAAGAAACCCCATTAACACTTGGTAGCTTTAAAATCAAATGAAAATGGATGAAACAGCTAATATTGAAACATAAAAACCAAAAATCATGAATAATTGATGATATTAAATGTAAAGGGGTAATATATACACAATATTAAATATATTACATCTATGATTATAAAATTTCAATCAATGATGGAAAATTGAAATGAAATCCCATACTTATCTAGTAATTTTTAAATAAAAAATCAGGAAAGGTGAAACCTCAAATATATTTTTAAATGTAAATATTTTTTAATAAAATTTACATAAAATAAATTAATTTATATTATATAAACCACATAAAAAACGTCATGGATATGACTTATTTCGTACAGAAATAACAAATGACATGAGAAACCCATACCTCAAGTCCAAAATTTACATGTGTTCCCTTTAACACCTACTTCATAATATAATATAAATAATTTTATATCTTTGTAACTCTTCATAAGATTAATAACTTATAAATAATTGAATTACTTTATTTATTTTGGATTTCATATTTAAATACTTAATCATTTAGGTCTATGTCAGGTGTTTTAAGGATGTTTGGTTCATTGTTTGAAAATGGAATTAGTGTGTAGATAGTGGTCCAAGAGGACAATGATTGAAATCTCCTATAATAACAATAAAAATGAAAAAAATTTCATTTTTATTCATCAATTATAAAATTAAAACTAATCATGAATAATGGTTTTGAAAAATGAACTATGTTACGATCATAGAGATGGTAGGATGTACGTACCCATCAGTGACATTTCCATTCTACAATGACCATTATAGAAATAATATGGGTAAAATTTTATCATTAAATAATTCTTATAATATCATAAATACATTATTATTTCATAAATATACTTATATATTTCATTCATTTGTTTAGGTAAAGAAAAAATAATCACATCACTTTGTGGAGGAGGTAGTCTACACGTACTCACAAATAATGTTATCATTTTCATTGTAATAAAAAAATGATATGTTATATTATTATAATGATTATTATTTCCTAAATAACAAAATTATGTCATTTACATCCCATATATTCATTAATAGTTCCCTTTTTACCTTCTATGTAAATAGTTAGTAAAAAAAGAAACACATTGAATCGTGAGGTGGTAGTTTCCCTTACAAACAAGTCACGATATTATATACCTGATGGAATGAAAAGTAAGAAGGTATATGTTATATCATAATAATATAATTGTAAATATTTAAAAAATATTATTTATTTATTTTTTTAATTCAATTAATATATCAATCCCTGAGAGGTGATGATGGAAAATGAATAACATAGGTTCACAAGGTGGTAGTCCGCCATAAGCATGAATGATGATTTTGTATACCATTTAATGTAGGTTGAGGTATATTTAGGTCTTAAAATAAACATTAAAAATATAATTTCATGGGAGATACTAGATATATTATAAATTGATAGATAACACATATTTAAATTTATGGGAAGAAATATAAAATAGATACGCTCAGTTAAGCATGCTAACTCTTCTATGGAAAACTGATTTATGTATGAATAAATCACTCTTATGATGGATTTATGATGATAATAAGTCTGACATGATGTGTGGTGTGATGTAATGAAATAATTTGGGTGGTTATTAGTTCATTAAAATATATTTTATTTCTTATTAATGAGGTAACAGTGGTTTTGATTCTATAAGTGAGGTGACTAGCATAATTTTAATATTCGAAATGAAAAAGGTGTACCCTTATTTTTCCCATTAAAAAAAGGATACTAAATGAACCATTATATATAAATATAAATTATAAAGTTTAAATATGGCTATAAATTTTATTTAAAAAAATTATCCCATTTTTACTGTAGTTATTTTAGCTTAAACCTTGGTAAACTTGATTCCACCTTTACCATGGTAATTGTTTTTTATTTTTTTCACTATTCCTTTTGTCCAAAAATTATATTGAGATATTTCGATAATAGAAATATTATTATAAAAAAATTTGAACCCATTATACCAAATTCATTTAAAATAAAATAAAAAAATTCTATTTAAAATTTGACAAACATACGTGATGAAACAGTGGGTCTTCAAGAAGTTTATTGTTGAAGTAAATATTGATTTTATATTAACTCTATGAATAATAATACTTATTTTTTGAATATTAATTAATATTTCCCAATTTATAATATATAAATTTAATAAAAACCATTCCTCATTTGATATTATTTTAATTATTAAAAAATGATACACATTATGTATATTCAAACTCTTTTATGAAAATTATCATTTTCAAACAAAAAAATAAATATTAGACTAAAATGAAATATAAATATTATTCAAATATAATTAAGTGGATTAAATATATAAATTTAATAATTATTATTCTCAAAAAAATATTCAAAACACAATGGAAATTAATAATTTTTCAATTTATTGAATGGAAATGATAACAGTACAAAAAATAGATATTTTTTACTATTCACTAAAAAATAAATAATTTCAAAAAAGTAAACATTTCCCACAATACCTCAATTTAGATATTATGTTTTTAATATATTAATTTAATGTTATAATAATTTTTTTTTAATTTTCTAAAAATATATTTTAATATATTTTTACTTCAATATCAATTAATATCATTTTTGAGGAAAATATATTATTGAAGAATAATATTACATTACGAAAAATTGATTGATTATTTAATAAATATTTATCAATGATTTATATATAGTATGATATATATATATATATATATATCAGTAATTAGTTATACTATTCGTACATTTCAATTTAACAGATAGGTTATAGTATGTATATATTATGTGGTTCAATTAGGCTTAGTGTTGCATATCAAATGAACTATTTAACATTGTTTTATTTTCTAAAATATCATGGTATTTTATCATTCCAATTAATATATTATGTAAAAAAATTAAATTACTCCAGTAATAAAAGGTTTGAAATTTTGAAAAATATACATGTGATGGAATCTCACATCGTTAAAAGGGTTAATAATGCCTTTTCTTGAAAATAGAGAAAAAGAAGTAAAAGGACATCTTGAATAACACATTCTAGGTTTCCAAATTACATTATGTAGGTGATAGGTTAAGACTATGACATATATTAAAATCTTGAAGTCCAAATAATGATGGATATTTTTGGATATCATGGATCACAAGAAATAGAATGAAAGTGATAAAGTTGACAAACACAAAATCATATACCAATGAACTATGAAAAAGGTCATTGAAACAATAAAAAATCATGGTAATAGGAAAATTTTTTGTTTTAATAAAATTTTCCTAGGCTTTATTATTTCTCTACCATATTTACTATAGAAACAAAGAAATACAATTACTTGATTTAATTATATTCATTCCATTAATAAATCTATACCACAATCTCATCTTTCTCAAAAAAATTGTTACTATTGAATATGATTTTTTAATACCAGTCTACTACATTCAACATTTAAATTAAAAAATAATCATAAAAGTATTATTAATGATACCACCCTATCTTTAGACATTAATGAAACCAAAATAACTATAATAAGGAGTGATTATTCTAAAAATGAATAAATATTCATATTATTAAAAATAAAATAATCATCACAATTCAACATTAATACCCCAAGTAAAAAATTAAAAAAAATTAAATAAATATCCATATATCCCAAATAATACTAATAATCATAACAATAAATATTATTTTAACATTAACGGTTATATCACACCATTCAAATTAAAACCCAATATATATATTAAGCTTCTTCTAGAATAACATTAATCACTTAGTCACCAAATCACTTTTCAATCCCATGATAATTTAAATGATAAAACATATTTTCACAAAATTAAATCAATATACAATATCATATGAACCCCAAATGTTATCCATACAATAAAACACATATCCAACAAATTAAATTAACACCTCATGTTAAACTAATTTTTTATATATACATAAACCCAAAAAAATCCCCTAAAGTGTTACAAATCACATTATGATCTAATAACTTATAATAAAAAAAGGTGTGTTTAGGACATTAAATATATGATAAGCTTTAATTATATATACTTATAAAGGTATTAAAATTTATTAATATAACCTCATATGAAAGCATAATAATATCCAATGTCATCTGAACCATTCATCTGATACCGATTATATCATCCTCAACCATGCACTCCCGGATCTGGTGCTAAATGCATAATCATTATATTTCATGATTTAATAATGATAAACATGATAAAATTTTTTCTAACCAATAAATTAAAAATAAAAATGAAATATTAAGTCATGTATATAACCATGGACCTGTTTGGTTAGTAGATTTAGATAATTATTGAAAATTGTAACATAATTACTATCAATGACATTAAGAGTGTTTTTTTTCTCAGTATAACAATATTCTCATTTTACTTATTTTAGTAATCATCATAATCATATAAATGAAACCCTTCTAGACCTAAATGATTCAGAAATAATTAATGTTATTTAGTAGAAAAGAAATCATAAGATGTTTGGGCTCAAATTCTTAGTAAGGGTAAACATAAGCATTAGAAATTAAATTTCACTACTGATTTTATGAAGAGAATAAGGATAAGAATGCACAATTTGAGTACATGAAGAAAAGATAAAATAAATCATACCCATTAGTTGTGGATCATTAAACACAAAACATCAAATAAGACCTTAAAATAAGGGAAGAGTCACAATAATCAATTATCACGAGTGGTGTGATATGAATATTGATCAATGTAATCATTAAACATTAGAATATATAAATGTTGTTAGTTTCTTGGAACATCAACATCATAGAAACCATACTAATCAGTTTACATTGGAATAAACTTATTTCTTACTTCGAGTATAATTCTATGGATAACATATTCATTATCCAATGCATTAGAGTGGAATCTGGGATCACCCATATTATAAACTATGTCAATATCACCTGGTTCTATCTACCTGTACCCCTCAAATTAAAATTTCCATGAAATTATAAATAAATTACATGTATCTTGATATTAATCATGCAATTAATAGAACAACCATTATTTCATTAATAACATAATTAAATAATGAAAAATAATTAGTTTCCATGAAAATCTCTTTCAAACTTGATTAATCCATGGAAAAGTAATGGGTTTCATTAAAATCTATTTGAATATTATTAAATAGTGTAAATAAAATGGGATCTAAAAAATTTCATTCTTACATGAATAAAACATGGAAAATAAATGAGTTCTATAATAATCTCTTTTAGACATGACTAAAGAGTGGAAAAAAATGATATTCAGGTCAATCTCATAATCCATTTAGGGAAAGGATAAATATCAAATCAATAACAGGTATCCCTAGTGGAGTGTATGTAACATCCCCAATTTATTTTTTGATGAATGGAAAAAAATTTATATATAATTAAACACATTCTTGAAAAACTAACCTTTTTATTTTTAGTAACATTAACAGATTTCATCATATATGGAAAATGATTTTGAAATATCACTAGGAACATTTCTCAATGGAAATATCTTTTCCCTCTTTAAAACACTTATCTGAAATCCAAATATTAATAAAACATTAAAGAAAAAAATTATTTGAAAATAATGGTTGAAACATAAACATTATTATTTAAAACATGGAGTGGTCAGGATTTCAGAATGCTCTATTCATGCTAAATACATTAAGATCTAATATTTCATTCGCATTTTTTCTAGGAAAATATGTAACATTATTTATTTATAAATTTGTAAGAAGATTCAATTTAATTTTTTTTGTAAAAATAAATTATGGGTAAAAAATAAATTAAATTTTCATTGTTAAACATTTAAGAAAGCATGGATATTAGAAGATAAAGATTACATATCTAAAAAAATGCAAGATCAATATAACTTTTAAAGATCATTATTCATGTATCTTTAATTAATAACAGCGAGAATAAAAATAAAATATGTTAGCCACACTCTAAATCAATTTAAAAAAATATATGTGGTTAATTAAAATAAAAGAATATTATTTCCCCCAAAGTAACCTTGAACATAATAATCCCAAAATAAAAGACATTATAACCTAAAACCATTTCCATTATAAGAATTTTTCAATCGTTATCCGAATGAATAAATAAGATATAATTAATAATTAAATTAACAAATTTATATTAATTATATAATTTAAAATTTGGATATATATATACCTCATAAAATAGGATAGGCTCATATCATAAAATAATATCCCAAAGAAAGTAATTTGGGACAATTGACCGTAACAATGATCATATCATTCAACATGGAGTTAATCAATGGAGATATTGTTCATACAAAATTTAAATACACACAAACAAATTGGTAATAATTAATGAAAAAATATATATAAATAGTAACAAGTAATCATATCATAAATGAATCAATGTTGTTGAGTTATAACCCATAGAATGGAAATTTAAATAAGAAACCCTTTACCACTTGGAAAATATCAAATCAAATCCACTTGGATGAAATAATTTAAATTTAAATATAAAATACATTAATAGTGAATAAGTCATTATATTACATGTAAAAGGGGAAGTATTTACACCCTAAAAATTAAATTATGTTTATAATAATAAAATAATCCTCAATGAAGAAAAAATACGTTGAAATCCTATACTTATATCCTAATATCTAGAAAAAACCTAATTAATTGTGGAATGTCATATGAATTTTTAAATCCCAATAATTAAAAAAAATGGGAGCCATGGGTATTACATGCATCGAACAATAATTTTTTTTGAATATTTTATGTTTCTCACAGAAATAAAAAATCATACGGAATCCCTTACCTCGATTCTCCAGTTTATATTGTTTTCATTTACCTATTATATAATAAGATTAAAAATTTATATGATTTTTTAAAAACCATTTTCTTGTTTAATATATTATACTTAAATAATTTATTTATTTAATTTTTAATATCTTATTTAATTACTTAATCAATTAAGTCCACAATAGGTATTTTGAGGACATTCGGTTCACTATTTCACAACATATTTTCTATGACGACTATAGTCATTAAGGTAATTATTTAAACATATAAGGAATAAAAATAATTAAGTAATTGTTATATTTATTAATAAATTATATTTATAAAACCAAACCAGACTCATAGTAATGAAAAATTAACAACATTAAGATCATAGAGATGGTAAGACATACATAGGCATGAATAACATTTCATATATTCAAATATCATTATGGAAAGAATATAAGTAATATTTTATCATTAAAAATGATAATAATATCATAAATACCAGATTGTTTAATTAAATATATTAATATGTTCATATTTTCATATGTGTTGGTGAATAAAATAGTATCACATCTCTTTGTGGAGGACATATTCAATACATACGCACTAACAATGTCCTTGTTTATCGGTGTTAGAATGAATATGATATATTATCTATTAATATTGAAAAATATGTTTTTAATATAATAATAATTTCAATTTATAAAAAATATTCATTAACATTATCCTTATCACCTTCCAGGTAATTAATTAGTGAAAAATGAATCATATCACATTGTGAGGCAGTAGTATGAAATACACACAAGTTATATAATCATATCCTCAACAAAATTGAATGTTAAAGGGTATATGTGACATAATAAAGTAAAAAACATAAATAATTTAAATATAATATATATATAACATCATTCAATCATCTTATCAATACATGAGAGGCATGATGGAAAATTAATGACATCAGATTGTGAGGTGGTAGTCCACCGTACACACGAATGATAATTTTGTAACCCATTAAATGTAACAAGAGATGGATTTATACTATTACATTAACATAACATCATATTAGTATATGTAAAATACTTTTTATAATATATAATCACAATTGATAAATATTTTCTTGAGTCTGAAGAATAAATAATATTAAGATGTTCGGTTAAGCATGATACCTCTTCTTTAGACAACTTCCTTAGGTATACCCCCAAAATTCTTCTAAGGAAGGATTTATGATAAAAATTATGTTACTAGTATATTGGTATTGAATTTATTAATTCATTTTGGTAGGTTTGGGACTATCCCGAGGGATTTAATGTTTTTAATAGGAGAGGAGAGGGGGTGGTATTTTATATATGAGTTGAGTGGAACACTTCTAATTTTTGAAAAGAAAAAGCTATACCCACTTGTTTTAGATGCCAAAAGGATAACAAATTGTCCATTAACAAGAATTGGACAATATAATAACTAAATATGTCCATAAAATAGATTTAAGATATGTGGTTAGGTTATTTTTACCATTATCATTTTAGTTTAACCACCGTTAAAACTTTTTTCACCCAAAATGTGGTAATAAATTTTTAATGGATTCACTATTAATTATGGAAAAGATAAATATTGAACATTTTAGATAATATTAATAAAGTTGAATCCAAATGTTTAATAATTTTTTTCTAATGAAATTCATTTAATATAAAAATATTAATTTAAAATACATCCCCTGAATATGACGAAAAGGTGGGGTTTCAAGAATTATAATTTTCAATAAAATGGCCATTTTATATAAAATGAATTAATATTTTTTATTATTATATGATTATATATAAATATTTTTTTGATATATAATAAATAATTTTTATTGGAAACATTTCTCATTATTTATCATTTTAATTAATTAAATATTATAAATATTATTCACTATAAAATAGTTTTTAGAAAAATCATCTTTTCAAACACAAATATAAACATATAATAAAACAATATATAAAGATAATTACAATTTAATTTGGTTGATTTAATATAAAAAAATAATTCTTATGTTACATTCTATAATATTTTGAACATAATGGGATTTTTAAATTGATCAATTCATTGAAATAAAACCATTGTTTTAGAAATAATGTTATTATTCATTAATCACTAAAAAATAAATATTTTTCCAAATTTAAAAAAAACCAAATTGTTAATTTTAATATTTTGTTTTAAAAATGAAATTAATATAATAAAATTAATTTTATATTATTTTAAATGTTTAATTATAATGTTATTTTCATTAAAATTAGTGAAATTAATATTCCAATAATAAATAGATTTTATGAATAAAATTATTTTACAAAAAATTGATTGATTATTTGCAATAAATTTATCAACAATTAATATTTATTATGATATGTATATATATATCATAAATTTTTTAATTTTTTCACACCATCTAATATATTGACTAAATTGTAATGATTACATATTTTTTAGTTATTTGTACTTACTGTTGCTTGTTGAATATTCTTTTCAATATTGTTTAATTTTGAAAATCTCAAGGTGTTATATCCTCACACCATAATTAAATTTTGTCCAAAAAATTTTAACATGAAAATGGTAATCAATGGATTTGCATATTTTAAAAAAATACGTATTTTGGAAACCCAAATAATAAAAAGGGTTAATGAAATATCCTCTTTATAAATGAGAAAAAGAAGTAGGACCATAATCTGGAATAACACTTACTTGATTTACAAATAGTATAGAATTGATCAAGTTTACATATTTGAACATATAAGAAAATTTTAAATTCTAAATAATTTTGTATAGTGATAGATAACATTGATGATTACAAATTGAATGAAAATGAGAAATTATACCCCCCAAAAAATCCAAAACATTAGGTGTGAAAAAAAAGTCATTATTACCATTAGAAATGATGGTAATAAGAATTTTTTCAAGATCTTTTTCCATGGGATGAATAAATCCTTACCATTTATACTTCTGAAAAAAGGAAATATACATAATCGATAAGGTTAAATTCAATACTTAAATCAATTTCAATAATTATATAGTATTTTTCTCTAAATGATGGTTATTGAAGATGAATTTTTCATGATCATAGTACTAAAATAAATTTTTTAATGGACCACATAATTATAAATGTGAAAATAATGCTACTAAAACATTCTTTAGACATTAAAAAACCAACAAAAAATTAACATAGTAATATAATTTCTAAAATGAATAAATCTACATATGATGAAATAATATATTAATCTTCAATATTAAATATCTATACCTGAGGTTAAAAATAAATCATTCCATAAATAAATACACATATATACCAAATAATCAACATAACCAAAACATTAAATATTTTTTACATTATTGGTCAGGTCATATCATTCATCTTACAATCCAAAAAATATAGAAATATTTTTATGAAATAAGATTTGTCACTTAGTCACAAAATCTAATTTATTTCCATGGTCATCCAAATTAAAATAACATGTTTTTTGAAAAATACCTCAATATACAAGATCATATAATAATAAATGGTATCAAAAACATAAAACATATGTCTGAAAACATTAAAGGATCACTTCAACATAAACTTAATCATTACATATACATCTACCCCAAAAAACCATCTCATATAGTTTCATTAATCACTTGAAGATATCATCACTAAATATCTCAAAAGTAGTATCTAATACATTAAACACATGATCAATATTAATATTATTGTCATATGATGGTATCCACCAATATTAATATAACTGTATATTAAATCATCATAATCTCCAAATGTATAAAAACCATTCCTATGATACCAATTATAATTTCCCCAATCCCATATTCACAAATCGAGTGCTAACTTCCTAAACATTACATTTTGGTCATTATTACTAATAAAAGTTACCCAATGTTTTTTATCTAAACCATAAACCATCAAAAGAAATATTTGATAACTTAAACACCAAAATAACCATTTTGTTTTCTTTTTTTATATAATTTTTACCAAATCCTACAAATCAATACCCATTAATTTAAGAGACTTTTTTTCCCAATATTGATATATTTTCATATTTCATATTATGTTGTAATCTTCTTCCAAATTAAAACTTCATTAAAAATAATTAAATTAAATCCTTGATAACATGAGGATGTGGAAAATTAGGATTTTTGATCTCAAAATTTCAGTAAGGGTAAACATAAAAAATTATCAATTTAATTTCATCATTGAGTATAATAAGAGAATAAGGGTTTGATGAAATAGATAGAGTTATTAATCATAAAATAAAAGTCCCCATACCCATAAATAGCTATATCATCAATCATGGATCACAGAATAAGGCTTTAACATAGGGTAATAGTCATAAGAATCCATAATATTGAGCAAAGTGATATCAATATAGATCAATAAAATCATTAAAAACATAAATAGTATAAATAGACCATGTTGGTATCTTGAAACACCGTCATCATTGAACCTTTTTATTAACATTATAATTTTAATAGATACACATCTCAAATCCAATATAATTACTTGGATAATATAATCAATACCCATTGCAATATAGATTTAGTAGGACACACCCATCGTATAATATATGGTTTTCACTTGGTGCTATCTGAAAGCACCCATCATATAAAAATATACATGAAATATGAATAATGTTGATAGAACATATATTTCACTATAAAAATAACAGATATGTTGTTTAAAACATGATTAACCAGTTAAAAAAACATGTTCAATAAAAATATATTTAAAAAGTGATTATCCCATGGAAAGGAATAGATATTTAAAACAATCACTTTGATACATGATTAAAACATGAAAAAAATGGTTCTATAGCAATCTATTTCAATCATGATAAACACGTGGAAATGAAATGGGATTTATATGAATATGATAATCTATCCAGATAATGAATAAGTACTGTATTAATAACATATTTCCCTAGAGGAGGGAAGGTTACATCATGGGTTGATATAATTAATAATTTAAAATATCATCATAATATAATTATAAACATTATCGAGTAAAATATCATTAATATTTATTGTAACATCAATGGATGAAATATTGGAAGGAAATTAATTTTGAAATATAACATAGAACATTTTATAAGGGAATTACCATTATCATTTGGAAAACACTTCTTTAAAATATTATATCTTATCAAACATTAAATAAAAAATTTGTTTTATAATTACCTTTAAAAATAAACCATATGTATTAATTCATTTACTGGCCATGATGGCACAATGTTATTTTTTATCCAAATATTTTAAAAGTAAGGATTTTATTAACATGTTTATATAAAAATATGAAAGTTTTTTGTTATTAAAATAATAGAAAGATCTAATTGAATTTATTTATAATTTAAATATTAACAAAATAAAAATTAAAAATTCAATGTAATTAATTTTTTAAAAAATTAAAAACAATTTACTAAACATGTATATAGGAAGTGAAAGATATGTGATCTAGAAGAAGATACAAGCTCTATATCACTTACAAACATCATAATTGATGATTCTTTAATAAATAAGACAGTTAATGGAAATAAAACATGTTATAAAATTATAAAACTATAGTGTTGGATGATATGTGGGTTGATAAAAATATAGAATATTATTTCATTTAGCGGAACCTTGAACATAAATATTTTTAAAATAAAGGATATTGTATGGTAAAACAATTTCCATTGAGGAATATTTTTAGTTGTAATTAGCATGAATGAGTAATTTATAATGAAAATTTAAATGAAAATAAGTGGATTAATGATCTTAAATATCAAAGGTACATATATACACCCCAAAAAAGAAGATAGGTGTTTATCATAAACATATGTCCAAAAGAACAGAATTTTGGATGATTAACCATTACAATGATTATTTCATTGAATTAAGAGTTAATAAATTTATATATTATGAGTAAAAAATTTAAATACACACAAAACTAGAGTAAATATGAAATAAAATAATTTATATATTTATTGAAACATTATCATTTCATAATAGAGTTAATGAATAAGGGTTATAACCCAATGAGTAGAAATTGAGTGATGAAACCCTTTACCACATGGTAACATTTAAATCCAATCCCCCGGGATAAAATAATTTAAATTAAAACATAATGTATCATTAATTATTAGTATTTCAGGGTATTACATGTAAAATTTTTAGTATAAGAAACATATAAAATAAATTAGTTTAATAAAAACATACGCCTCTATGAAAGAAAGAGGAAATTAAATCCTTTACCTCATTGGTAATCTATTTATAAAAAATTCATGATCAGAAGATACTAAGTTAATTTTTTAGATTCCTTTATTTTTAGATAAATTAATTTTAAAATCTATTCATGGGAATTATATACACCAAATATTAAAAAAAAACATTTATATGGAATATGTCCCAAAAAAATAAAAAGTGAAATAAGAAACCCTTACATCAAGTCCGGACTTTGCATATGTTTCCTTTAACTCCTGTATAATAATTTTTAAATTAATTTAATTTTTTATAAAGTTTTCTGGTTTTAAAAAATTATACATTTTATTTTTTTAATGTTGTATTTAAAAACATAATTAGTTAATTCCATAATGGATCTTTTGGTGATGTTTGGTTTATTATTTCAAAAAAACATTGGTGTGTGGAAAATGGTCAAAGACGTCATTATTTATAAATACAAAAAAAATAAAAAAAATAACTTTCATATTTATTAATAAATTTTAATTTCAAAATTAATAATTAATTATGGTTATGAAAAATTAAATATTTTATGATCATCGAGACAGTAGGTTGTACGTATGCATGAGTAACATTTTCATTTTACAATGATCATTATAGAATGAATGAAAGTAAAAATTTTTCTATACATAATCATACTAATATAATAAGTAACAAATTATTTAATTATATATAATTATATATATCATTTATTTGATGTGTGGAATAAAAAAGTATTACATCGATTCTTCGAGGTTGTAGTCCAGAAGTACGCACAAAAAACATTATCATTTTGTTGTTTAATGAATATAATGATACACAAATTTTTAAAGAATAAAGAAAATTTCATTAATAAAATATTTATGAAGTTTATATCAAATATATTCATTTAATTTTTCTTTATAACATTTCATGTAATGTTTTAATGTAAAATGAATCGCATCACTTGACAAGCTAGTAGTCTTCCATACGCATGAGTGACATTATCGTATTCCTCAAGTAATAAAAATTAATATGATGTGTGTGATATCATGAAAAAATTAGTATAAATATGTTTCAAATATCTTATATATCCTTTAATTACAACATTATCTCATGTCTTGAGAGGTGATTATGGAACATGAATGACATGTATTCACGAGGTGGTAGTTCATTATACACATGAATGGTGATTTCGTATTCTATTGGATAGAAAAGAAGATGGATTTTTATTATTAATTTAACATAATAAAATATAAATATGTGGTAGATAATGATTTTATTATTTAATAATATTTTTTTAATATTTTAATAACATTGAAGAATAAATAAAATAATGATGTTCAGTATGTTACGATACATCTTCTACCGATAACCTACTTAGGTAAGCAGAAAATTTATAATTTGGATAACTTTTCCATCAAAATGTTATCTCTTGAATGTGATGAGGTATTTTTATAGAAAATATGTGTAGGGGTTTTATGAGTCAAATGGATTTGAATGTGTGAATATGAGAGGATAGGGTGTGACCATTAATAAGTTTAGAGAGTGTCACACCTGGAATATTTAAAAATAAAAATGGGTATGCATGTTTTTCACATAAAACCTAGATAAACAATTGATGATCACAAAGAATAAAAAAATTTACATTTTTAAAATTGTCATAAAATATTATTTGGTCATGTTTTTTTGTCATTATTACAATTATCTTTCTATCTTAACCCTTAGTAAACTTGTTTTCACCCTGAACATGGTAATTATTTTTTATTGTTTTCAATACTCATTATGGAAAAAAATTAAGTTGAACTGATTTGATAATATAAATTAAATTGATAATCATATGGAATAAATTTTTTTAAATTTCAATTCATATAATTGGTGACATTTAATTTCAAATTAATCTTGCGTATGTGATGAAATAAAAGGTCTTCAAGTAGTGTATTTTTCAATAAAATGAATAATTTATATTTCCTTGATGAATAATAATAATTATTTTATTAATATAAATTAATATTTACTGGTATTTAATTTCAAAATTTAATTTATATCATTCCTCATTATATAATATTTATATTTATGAAGAATGATATATATTATTTAATTTAAAATGGTGTTCAAATAAATCTTGTTTTCACACACAAATATAAAATTATACTAAAACCAAATATAAATATAAATAAGGAGATGTATTAGATACATATAATGCGACATATACAGAGCATTAAAAATGACATAAAGATATTATATACTCCTTAAATATATTCCAGGAAACATAAATGTTTATTGTGATGACAAATAAATTTCGTCATTCCAAGGATTAATAGTTTATCATGCCCATTATTAATGACCCTATTTCTCGATGAATAGATAGAACGATGGTATATGAAAAATTATCATTTAGTAATTTATTTTTTTACATCGAAAATATATTTTTAATTAAATACATCCTTTATACTAGTCTTGAGATGAGGTTATGAATAATAAATAGTATCCCTTCCTGTGGAGGAATTCTTTATGCATACATGATCAATGTATTATTATTTCTTAATGGATGGAATAGAATGAATATTTTTTTAGTTTATAGAATTTATATTATTCTATAATAATGATAATGTATTAATTATATTCCTATTGTTATAACATGATATGAAGGACTTCTGATAACTAGTAGTAAGTAGAAGAATTTGGAAATGCTAGAGGGTTCTAGAAAGATAAATAGTTTCGATTTTCAAGGATAAATTTAATGGAAAGAAATGTCTTTAAGTGGTGTAATTTTTACCATCATATATGTTAAGAGAAGGTTTATTTTGGAAGTAAACAATGCATTTTCAATATGTAATGTTTATATTCAAAGTTAAGTTGATCCAAAATAATCAAAAGTGGAGGGAAAATTGAGATTGGGATGAAAATTCCCACATTAATTAATTTTTTAGAAAACTATTAGTGTACAAGGACTTATATTTATCCCTTTCAATTATAACCTGATTTACATTTACCTTTATAATTAATTTTGACATTATAAATTAATTTTAATGAAATAATTAATGTTAAACCTTTTACCAGATTTGATACTTATTATTTTTAAATTTGGATATATGTTCATCAAAAAATATATCTATATGTATTAAATATTAATATTAATATGAAAAGATGTAATGAAATAAATTTTATCAAAGGTGAAAGTCATTTTTTTGATTTTAATCCTTTTTTATATCTTGGAAAACATACACTATGGCCTATGTAGGGTTTTATGAGAGTTTGGTTCTTGTTTGAAGCGTAGAGATCTCTAGATTGGGAATAAAATTGGGCCACAAGTTTAGAGAATGGTTATTAATAACTGTGGAGCATAACCATGTGGGAAACTAAATGTACTATAGGAGGCCCTATGACTTTTCATCAACTGTGTAGGACTGGGTGCACACCCAAGTATGTTTTAGTGGGTTTAGTAATAGTTTCTTGCACATGGTTAGCCAAATCATGTTCTCAGCTCTTGTGGGGACCCTTTTGTTTAGTTGTGTGGTGCATTATTAGCATAAGGTATGGCCAATCATTCATAAAATCTATGAAACACTATCTCAATAGATGATATTTTTTCCTTAATGAAAATAATACCGCACCTCCATATTCCTTTCCCTCATTCCTAGTGGTTGAAGCCTCCATTTCTCTCACATGGATCCATCCTCCTCCTAATCTAGTTTCATTGAGTATTTTCTATTCTAGAATCTAATCCATGTTTTTCGGAATCATTTGATGTACATAGGAATGATATTGATTCCTCTTTCTTTCTTTCATGGTTTCTCTTTTTAGCCATTCTATTATTATTTGTGATCACATTCTACCTTTTTTGGTATTTAAACATTCTCTATTAATCTAATAATACACATCATATATGAAGTCGATATAAGATGAGGATTCATTTACAACCCATGATTTGGTGGTCTAGTTTTTCCCTAATATTTGAGTTGATTTCACAACTCGATTATTATGCCGCTCGTCATACATTGATGCAGGATCCCTCCAAAATGTGTTCTTCCTATTTAATTGAGTATGCCTTATTTATATAATATAGTGGCCCCTTGTAAAGATATCAGAGGACATCAAACCATTGTTTTCAACTCATTTTGGTGTGATAATTTAATTTACCACTATTATATACTTTTTTAACGAACTAAACACTATCTATGTGTTCATCTTGGATGGAAAATTAATTTTCCTCCTCATATGTCATTATTTATGCTGACCAAAGAACATTGTACATTCTTATATTATTTTGAAATGAAATATTATGAGCATTATAATTGATCTTCCAAGATTCTATATAGTTTTTCATAATTAAATGAATTAAATATATTGTTATACTATATAGAAGATGGTGGAAAGGCCATGACTCTTGTTATATAAATTTACAATGTTAATTGAATGATATTTGACACCCATGGTTATATTGGTATTGAAGATCATTATGTGTTATAGGTAATTACTAATTATTATTAGTATTATTATTATTTTGTTTTTATTATTTAATTATTATTGGATATGGAATGGTGGTTAAGGTACTTGTTGAAAATGAAATTTCACCCTCCCTTACATCGTGTGTTAGGCACGATGCCTCTCACTGCAATACATATATCTGGGCGATGGGAATGACGTTCCACATTCATCTGTATTGGGTTTTGTGACTAACACATCACCCCACCTATCTTGAGCGATGAACATGACATGTCACATTTATTAAAAGATATAGATAATGTAATTTTTTCTTGAGACTATAGACATGTAAAATTAGTTATGTATTCTTGAGTTAGGCCCCGTTCTTGCCAGTGCCTAGTATCAATGAATATGGGTAATTACATCATCCAATAATTAGTGTATATTGGTGTGTAATGCATAAAACTATACTATATATATTATTATTACTGGATATAAAAAATTTACTAGTTAAACTCTTACACTAGCCTATGCCGAAGCATGTTGAGAAGCCTGACGTCATGTAGGAACATGAGACAAATGATAATTTTTTCCATTTTTGTATAATATATTTTTACCTACATAGTGGTGTTGTACTGTACACATGTTAGACATTTTCTAGACATCATTAGTGGTTACCTGTTGATATTTTTTCATACACCTTACTTAGGCTAGTTTTAGTACCTGAGTTCTTTAGTTTTCTACATCTGTAGAAATGGAAAGAACCCTACAACAGATATTTCATATGGTTTACATATATTACCAAACATGGGAGTATAGGAACAAGAATATTCTTGAGATTCTATTAAATTAGTCTTTTTTCCTTCTTGTATTTCTTTATAGAAAGTTATATATACCTTCCCATGATTCCCCTTTTTGCGTATCTATATTATGTGATATCATTTTACAAGACTCTACCGATTTTTCATAATATAATTATTCTTTTTCATGGGTATTTATGGTTCTACTAATATTTATTATATTTTTTTCATCTTTGTTATTATTTTATATCATTTTTCTACAATGGTGGGTTTCTGGTCTTGTTGTTTTTGTTCATTTTTGTATATGATTATATTGTTTTCTAATTATCAGTTGTGCCACTCTAATATAATTTTATATTATACTCACCATACCACCTTAGTCTCTCGCTTCTAGTTGTCATCCTATAGAATATATCATGGTGCTCATTAGTCCTTGTGAAACCCCGACTTAAGGAAGGGTTCAAGTGGATCTTGGGTTAAGACGTTACAATATTTTATCAGAGGAGTTTATTTTATTTTCTCATAACATTTGGGAGTTATAAATATGATTAGGAAAAATAGGTATTATGTAATAATCTTTTCCATGGGAATAGATAACCCACATACATGGAAAACCAAAATTTTCAATATGGTATGTTTTGGTTATTGATTTCCCCTATTATGGTCGATATGACTTCATCATTGGGTGACTCATGTTTGTTTTGATGCTATAGATATTGGTATTACTGAAATGATATTTGTTTTAATTTAGACTCATGAAATGATGGTGTTACATATATTCATCATTATATGCATATTAGAACCATTATTCCATGAATTTGTTTGAGGACATGTCTAATTTCTACGTGCTTTTACATGCTTCATAAAGCTACTGCATGATTATTATGAATTGAAAGTTGTTTACATTACTTATATAGAGAATATAATTGGATTAATTTTGTAACCATCATCAATATATAGGACATTTTCCCATATATGTTAGTGATGAATCCATAATTAACCAATTATACTATAATGGGGGTTATTGACCTACGAGTTCTTGATTGTGATAGGGATAATATATATACAAGATTAAAATGGAAAATGATATTAAATCATCAAATGAAAATGTGTACTACTAAATTTATTCCAATTTTATTGTTTAGGGTATTTTTCAATAAAACATGTAATTAAAAATCCATATATGAAACCGCTGCTATTAGACATGAGTCCTAGTCCCAAACAAAAAATTATTTGTGAGTAGTTGTTGTTTCTGTGGAATTCTTATATCATGTTATAGTTTTCCTTTAACTAATATCCCTAAATTTTGGAGAAATTCTAGATGTGTGATCCATTCATAGGAAGGTTGTGAACCTATCCTAATTAACTATCATCAATCTCTTGACTGTTAAATTTTATTCTAAGGCATTTGATTAGCCTTATAGAATCATAATACCATGATAGCCTCTAGTTTTATACCATGAAGGCGGTGACGATCATGCACCAGAGGTGGAAGGTCCTGAACCACAACTGATCCTTCATTTAGCTCCATATAAGAATCCTCTTCCTATTAATACAATGTTAAATGATGCCGAATTTCCTGAAGGTTTCTTCTGTAAAATGAATAATATAAAAGGATTTACTTGACACTCCCCACCTATGGAAGAGTTGCCTAAGGAGTTTCAAAAGAAGAGTCCTCCCACCTTTACAAGTGATAGTTGGAAACATTATACAATGTCATAGCTAGAGGATGTGATTTCAATTCTAGAGCATATTGAGACTCCAAAATATCATAGGGTTAATATATACGCTATATGTTACGTGTTTCATTCAAGAGATTGTGGGATGTTATTACCTAGGCTGACTGAAAATGCGATATTATTTGGAAGGACTTCTATAAAATCTTCTATTCTTATATCATTCCATGAACCCTAAGGAAAAAATAGGATAGAGAGTTCATGAACCTCTAAGATTCATTTTAAAATCAATAATGACACACCCAAATTCTAAATTGAGCCAATAAAGGGAGCTTCATCACATGTGTTTTCACTCTTCCATAGATTTCTCCTCCTAATAGATTAGCAGATCCTCACCTCATTGTTCCTACTCAACGGACTGTGGCATGTGGCTCCTTAATTTGAGGTCACGTCCATCTCAATGATTCCATTGCTGACCTGCATCCTCGGTGGATTGGTGATGATTCGGTGCTCAAGTCCCACCCTATGATTGTTTAATTCGGAGATTATATACTGATGTGGGTGCATTGAGGTATTTGATGCGGTTTTTTGTGGTTCGAATGTGGCGATGGGATACCTGTGTTGGGATTCTTCTTTAGAAGTGGGGTGAATGTCAAAGTTGAAGGTTTTCATCTTTGTATATTCTGATTAGCATGTTTGCTTGGGTTTCATTCTACTGTGAGTTGTGATTTTTGCATGATTCATTTTGTAGGATTGAATTCCGTGAAAAAGTAGTGTTTTTGGTGATATGCTGTAATTTGGGTGTGATTAGACATTATGATTGAAGACCAGGGAAGCAGTGTAGTATTGTATAACTTATTCAGTGGTTTTTCTATATGGTTGGGTTTTATGGTTGCTTTTTTTCATGGGATCGGTGGTCTGGGGATCAATGGAATTTGCAATCAGATCTACATCAGGGTTCTCCAGATGAGGTTTAGGGGTAAGAGTTTCCATTGTACAACTTCATTCCAGAATTGGATGTTTGAGAGGGTTTGGCTATGGCCATCAATACCATGCCTGTTTAATTTTTCATGGGAATTCTAGCTGATCAACAGTGGAAGGTGGAAGTTGGATTTCATGATTTTGATGCACAAAGGGGATTTTATCATGTAGTTTGGGTTGTTTGTTCTTATAATTTTAGATCATTTGGGATCTTTTTACATGTTAAGGACTTTGATGTCATGGCGGTTTTCCCCCTTTACCCATTGTAATGACCCAAATCTGGAGCCACTCAACTGGTGCCCCATACCCTGTTCGCCACATGACCTCAAGCGCATTTCCTGAAATGCCAGATGCTGCCGACTAGTAGTGAGGGCCTTGGTGAGTCATTGGGAAAACTATTCCCTCATTGGTAAGGTATACAAGGGAAAGGAAATAATAATCAATAGCTGAAGTAGTAAATAGCATACAACAACTGAAACCAAACAACAGAACAAATGAATATATAATAATTATGATAATGACACAACATGTACAAGTATCTACGGAATGTACCAAACACAAAAACGTGCTGAAATACAACTGAGAATCAAAGTACTAAAAGTAAACGGCAACTCCAGTAGCATCGCAAGCCTAATCTCGGTTTAATGCTCTCCAGCTTTAACCATAAATCATGTACTTGAAGTAGAAGGGACACAATCCCTATCCACACTTGAAACCATATAACCTATTTGGGCCAAAAAACAGGACCCAAATAGGGTGTGAGACTAATCCAAGTAGGCAACCGCCACAAGATCTGTGCCCTGCTGTTAGTGAGACATATAGAAAAAGTAATGGGAATAAGTACATCAGATAAACAGGAGCACACTAAAGTACAAAATCCTACCAATATCAATTTAAATTTATTTATTAATTTAATTCAATCATTTAATTATCGACCAAGTAATCTAGAAAACAGTTCTATATTCCAAAGGCTTAGCTAGTAACACAATAGGTATCTCAATAGACTACCTAAACACATGCAGTACAAAACCCAAGCTTTTTATTTGTCTGGGTGGACTCATCACAACCAACCAAACAATATTCACACTGATTCTCTGGGTAGCTCATACTGGCAGACCCCTCTAGTCAAATAATTATACAAAGGCACAGACACTCTAGGAAGCTCTTACTGTCCATTCCCATGCGGTCATGTAACGATAGATATAGACTCTATGAGGAAGCACTTACATCTAATTCCACCTGTATTATTGATACGTAACTAAGGAAACTCTAAGGAAGAACAATGTCCAATTCATTTAGGTCCTGCAAGCGATACTAAATTATAACTGACTCTCTAGGGAAGCCTGTAATCCTCAATTCCCTCTTTAGTCTACCGCACCAGGTTCACACAACCCTTAGTAGTCCAGTCATGCGTAATCGACTATTAGCATCCCTATGTAAGTTCAAAAACTACTTGGATAATAGCTAAAATTCATCAAAAGCATATAAAAAATAGGAAATACATGCAATCAATTATATCAAGGTAGGCAATCAATGCAAAAGGTCTGCCTCATAGGCAACCTAATCCAAATGACGATAAACAACCAAAACAAGGGAAACACCAATGGGGTGATCCTCAAACATTCTAACAAGAAATCATTATTCATTTAACAATCACAATCATACAAGCAGTCTAAGGTAGATAATAATGCAAGATCAAAACCATAACCCGAGATACCCGATACATGGGTATCCGACACTTTTTCAGAAAAACTCAAAGACATTCAATATAAGGCAACAAACCACATACCTCTATTCTAGAATATTGATATACATGAACCTATTCCCTCTAATCGGCCTAGAATGGAGTAGATCTGCAAAAACATCTAAAACGTTCAACCTCAGATAACTCTCATAAGAGAAGGAATCAGGAAACATGTCCAAAGAAGATCCAAGAACTCACCGCTGCGATTCTATTGCAACCGATGACATTCGATTTGAATAACTGGTGACAGATCGGTGGATCAGAGAAGATCCATGGTCATACCCTCATTCTCAGTCAAAGAAGCTGGAGAAGAAGGTGTTTTGGGATTAAGACGTGACCCTATTCCTTTTAACGAAAAAAAAGAAAGTACACAGCGTGTATTTTTGGAGTACACGACGTGTACCGGGATTTTCCATACTTCACATTAAGTGGTCTCCATATCACCCATTCATGTCTATCTGTGTTTCCATGACACGGATGGAACATGGACTTGAGTGCCATCAAAGTACACAACATGTACTTATAAAGTACACGACGTGTACTTAAAAATTTCCAGATTCTCCTCTTTTTCCCAAAAAAACCAGAAAAGGAAAAACATACCTGAAAAGAAAGTCTGAGTTCTTACAAACTTCCCCCCTTAAAGAAATTCATCCCCAAATTTCCCTAAAAAGGTGGCAAAGAAGGAACCCTGAACAACTCTGGCCACTGTGATCGCATATCGGCCTTCCACTCCCAAGTCTCATCCTTTACACAGCCATGCTGCCATAACACTCGTACCAGAGGAATAGACTGGACACATAGTACCTTTGCACTACGATCAACAATCCTGATAGGATGCTCCTCAATTGATGCATCCTTCTCTAACTCAGCCTCCTCAGGTTGAAAAACATGAGATAGGTTTGAGAAATAGCATCGAAGATGAGAATCATAGAAGACATCGTGCATAGCCTGGTACATCTGAGGTAACTAAAACTTATAAGCAACCAGCCTTACTATCTCTAGAACCTCAAATGGCCTGACGTATTTCATTTAAAGCTTACCCTATCTCTGGATACTCTTGTGTCCAATCCTCAGGGTAACATGTATAAAGACCTGATCTCCGACCATGAACTCCAAAGGTCATCTCCTCTGATCAGCATAAGATTTCTACCAATACTGTGTAGTAACAATCCTTTTTCGAATCAACTCCACATGTTCAGTGCTCTCCTGAACAAGACGAGATCCCAGTATAGCTGCCTCTCCTACCTTGGGCCAACACAAGGGTGATCGGCACGACCTATAGTACAATTCCTCATAATGTGCCATTGGAATAGTTTCTTGAAAACTATTATTGTAGGAAAACTCCACTAGAGGTATATGTCTCTCCCAAGAAACTCCAAAATCAAGGATTCATGCTCATAGCATGTCCTCTAGCATATAAATTGTGTGCATTGACTGGCCATCTGTCTGGGGATGGTAGGCTATACTCAGATGTACCTGTATACCCAAATCCCTCTATAACACTTTCTAGAAATGTGACTTAAAGGAGGCATCTATATCTGAAATGATTGTACTCGGAACCCCATGCAAGCGTACCATCTCACGGATGTACAACCATCTGATTTCATCAACACCAAAGGTCTCCTTAATCGGAAAGAAGTGAGAATCCTTCGTGAGTCTGTCAATGACAACCCATACCGCATCATTCCATTGAGGCGATCTCGGTAACCCTATCATGAAATCCATTACGACATCATTCCACTTCCACTCAAGAATGGGTAGCTGCTGCAAAAGCCCTGCTAGTCCCTGGCGCTGCGTCTTCACATGCTGGCATGTGGAACACCTCATGAAAAAACTATCACCATATCTCTTCATACCTGTCCACCAATACTGGCGGTGTAGATCACGATACATCTTGGTGACTCCAGGATGAACTGCCCAAACTGAGAAATGAAAGTCTCGCATCATCTCCTCGCGTATATCTGCTGGCACCCATACGCATACTTGGAAATGCAATATCTCACCCTCACCTATGGTCCAGTTGAGAAGAGGGTCCTCTCCTGACATGCTTTACCATAGGACTAGGCCTTTAGAATATGATAGCTGCCTCATTCGAACTCGGTCAAGAAGGGTAGAGGTAATAGATATAGAAGAATGAAAAGTCTGAACCTGTCTATTGTGCACCTCCAAATGCATTTCAGAGAATAGGTCCATAAGCTTCCACTCGATGTTGGCCTCTTGAACTGCCTGTAACTGTGTCCTCCTGCTCAGTGCATCTGCCACCGCGTTTCCATTCCCAGGCATATAAGAAAGCTCGAAATAGAAAGACTTTAGGTACTCAACCCACCTCTGCTATCTCAGATTAATGTCACGCTGCGTGAAGATATACTTGAGGCTCTTGTGGTATGTATATACCACAAAATGATCCCCTAGAAGATAATGTCTCCAACAATGCAAGTCATGAACAACTGTAGTCAACTCCAGATCATGCATAGGATAGTTCTTCTCTTGTGGCCGTTACTGTCGAGATCCATTTGAAACAACATGATCCTATTGCATAGGCACTGCTCTATGCTCGAAGCCAGATGCATCACAGGAAACTATATAACTCTTGCCCATATCTAGAAAAACTAGAATCGGTGCGGAAGTCAATCTCCCCTTCAGCTCCTAAAAGGCTGAATCAATGGCTTCTGACCAAACATACTTCACCCCTTTCTCAGTAAAGTCCATCAACGGTGCTTTTAAGCGTGATAATTTCTGTATAAACCACCTGTAGTAACCAGTCAGCCCTAAGAAACTTCGTACATCGAAGACATTCTTCGGCTGCTCCCAGGTAACTGCTACTCTCATCAACTCTGGGTCTACTGATACTTCTATCTCTGATATGACCTGACCCAAAAAGTGAATCTCGCCCATCTAAATTTGGCACTTTGAGGGCTTAGAATATAACTGAATCTCCCTCAGTGTACTCAAAATGATCTCAAGATGGGTAGCATGGTCGTATCGAGTGTTAGTGTACACCAAGATATTGTCCACGAAAACATCCACAAAGGAATCAAAGTAAGGATGGAAAACATTTTTCATCATTTCCATGAAAACTGTTGGCAAATCTGTGAGATCGAACGACATAAACAAACACTCATACAGACCATACCTACTCCGGAAGGCTCTAAGAGGTATATCTGATGGTCTGACAAGTAACTGATGATAGACAGGTCTCAAGTCGATCTTTAAGAATAATCTGGATCCTCAAAGCTGATCAAAGAGATCATCTATCCGTGTAAATGGATATCGGTTCCTGATCATCAATTGGTTTAGCTTATGATATTCCACACAAATACTAAGGGTTTCGTATGCCTTCTTCGCAAACAGGATAGGTGAAACCCAAGGAGAAGTACTGTGTCAGATGAAACCATTTGCCTGTAACTCCTCCAACTGCTTCTTGAGCTCCTGCAACTCAGGTGTGGCCATCATATATGGAGGAATGGACACTAGTTCCTCTTCTAGAACAAGATCAATAGAAAATTCTATCTAACGCTCTGTAGGAAATCCTGAAAAGTCATCTGGAAAGACATCCCTGAAACAATCCACCACTGGAGGAAAGTCTATTTTTGAAGTCCCCGGATCATCCAGGTACAGATTGGAAATATGAGCTATAAATCTCCCTCTCCCCTGATGCTTTGGTCCTACTCTACTTTCAGGGATATCCCACTCACACTTATGATGAAAGGATCCTCCCTCTGGTGATGTGAAACTCACCCTACGATGATAACAGTCGATGAATGCCTGGAATGGAATGAGCCTGTTTATTCTGAGAATGACATCATAACTTGTCATCTCTAGGACATAAATGTTCCATAGAAAGTGATACCCATCCACCTCTAGAGGGAACTCCTTGCACTGACGTAAATTAGCCATTCTAGTCCCCAACGGTGTGTCTAGTGTCAACATGTCCTCAGAAGTATAAATAGTAAGTCTAAGGATTTCCACAGTATGCACCAAAATAAAGCTATGAGAAGATCCAAAATTGAAAAATGTAGAGGATAAAATTGAGGCTACTTAAATTGTTCCTCAAACTGTAGAAGGTCCAGGATCCTGGTCTGGATGAATCTTCTCTACCGCAAAAGTCTGGCTAGCACTGTGGCCCGGTGTAGCAATCTGAGATCCTTAAGCTGACCCTCCCTGATCCCGACCACTGCATCCATGGCCTCTTCCCTTGCCTAAATGACCTTAAGATCTCCAGACCCCATTCTAATGTGGAACTGGTAAACCTGCTCCTGTATGGGGATTCGAAACTAATCCTCCTTCACTCGCTGCTGGTAGGAGAACCCTGCCGAAACGCTGCAGATGACCCATCTTGCTGCATGATCGGCACTCCACTGGGTCTCTTGGGAATTGGGCTTCTTATGCGAGCTTTTTCCACATTGAAAGCACACCACTTTGTTTCCAAAAGGAAGATCACATATACCAGAATAAATACCTCGCTTCCTCGAGTCACCTCAAGTAGACTCTCGATGGCGCTTCCTACTGTCTATCGGAAACGAATTAGCCCTGGATGCTGAACTGACCTGGTCTATAGCTCCAGTCTCCCTCAGATTTCTCTTTGTGATAAGCTCCTGGTTGACTATTAGAGTAAAAGAAGTGAACTGAAAGACATTCACCTATGATCCGATGTCTGGTCTAAGGACTTCCTCAATCTTCCTTGCTAAAAATAGCTCGTCATTCCCCAAAATGGGAGTGAAATTCCCTAACTTTGTAATGTGAGAGGAATAATCCATAACTATGAGAGTACCCTACTGCAGGTTGATGAACACTCTAGCTCTGTCAGCCCTCAACATCTCCAGGTATAAATAGTCCAAGAACGTACACTGAGACTCGTTCCAAGACATATCATGTTGGTGCCCTGGCCGCGAAACTACATCCCACCATCTGTTGGCGGAATCTCACAGCATATAAGTAGAGAGCTTCACTATCATCTCTGGATGTGTCTCCAGGTGCTCGAAGATGGATAGCATGGATTCTATCCATGACTCCGCAGACAAAGGTCCTCCATCCCCTGTGAACATGGGAGGATGCTGCTATTGAAAAACCCACGTCATCTCTGCCATAGATGGGGCAGGATGATGAGCTCCCTGAAAGGTCTGCATAAATCTCATGAAACCCTCTCTGAACTGAGCATTGGAACCAGTGTTTGGAATCACTGCAGGTGCCATTTCTGGAATGATAGGCGAAACTACTGGTAGTCCCTGATCTGATGTATCAGGCGTACGATCACTGCCTGGTTACTGATGTGCAACAGGAGGACGTCTCAGTGTCATGACTTTTCAAGGTCAAAAGCACACTTTAGATCACATTAATAGTAACTAAAAACTAAGAGCGTAAGAAGGGAACATGGGAATGAGGCATTCAAAAGAAACAAAACATGACTACACGGCATGTATAAAGACTACACGACATGTTCTCTTAAGTCATTTACATGGGCGTGTACTCCTACCTAAATGATCGTGTAACACCCAAAATACATAGTGTGTTGTCCAAACATATGACATGTACTTGATTTCTCTTCCCTACCTAAGTCCTTCTATGTGTTTAAGCCACACAACTCTCCTAAGACAACACTACACGGTGTGTTCAAGGAACACACAGTGTGTACTCAACAAGCTTCACCTGGCCCATGTTGTTAGTGGCACGACCTGTGTGCCCAAGTCATACTACATGGCGTGTCCCACAAAAAAACGGTGTGTACTATGAATTCCTAACAGACCATGTGGTTTTCTACATGGCCGGATACATAGATGACACTACACTGTGAGTTTCAGGCGAACACGGCAAGTATGAGAAAGCATAACACTGACCTGTGTTGTTCATGACACGGCCGGGTACCAAGATAAATCTACATGTCTTGTAAAATTCACAGACGGCGTGAATGTTAATAGATAACATGACCCGTGTCGCTTTTGACATGGTCGGGTACTTATTTCATACTACATGGCGTGCTGAACTAGTGCACGACATGCTCCCATAAGATTTTCCAAAACCCTGTTTCCTTGCTCGCACGGTGAGTGACACGACTACAGAATACACGGTGTGTATTCATATGGTACACACTTTTTATTCTAGGTTTTTCTGGATAGTAGCCTCAGAACTACACCAGAGCCTAGGAATCCCAGAAAAACAAGCATTAAGGTGCCAAATTCCGATGTTTGGGGGTCCATACTTCCCACGAATCAAAGATTTACAACATAATAATGCATATAACATGTAAACAGTATAACAAAATCATGATCCACAAAATTCCGATACTCGAGGTCCCATAACACTTCTAAGACCAAATTTTGGCATCCATGATAAGGAATCTCCAATCAATGATACCCTATCAACATAGCAGGTATTCTATCACAGCAGTTTTCACAACAACATGCATAGTCTGTCAAAATTTCTATGACAACAGTATGCAACTTCTAATGCAATGTAGATGGCATGAAAAAAATGCATGAAATGTGATTTTCTAACAAGTTCCAATATGATGCATGAGATAGCATAACCTCATCTCATCAGGTTGCAATGAAATAGAACCGCAATCATATAAACAGTAACAACTCCAAACAAGTGCACCACCCTATGGTGAAATCAATTAAACTGTAACATTTGAAAAACTTGAAAATTTAAATATTTGAGGTAACCTAGATTTTTCTATGTACACTGTTTCTAGAACCTTTGTGAAATTCTATTTACCATTTACCTATTCCATCTTATCCCTATCTAATGTCTCTAAATAGTAAGTCAATAGAAAAGAAAAGGAACCTCCTCTAATACCACTTTGTAACGACCCGGATTTGGAGCCACTCAATTGGTGCCCCATACCCGGTTCACCACATGACCTCAAGAACCTTTTCCCAAACTCTAGAGGCATTCAACTAGTAGAAAGGGCCTTGGTGAGTCATTGGGGGAACTATGACCTCATTTGGTACGGTATACAAGGGAATGGAAATAACAGTTAATAGAAGAAGCAGTAAACATAATACAACAACTGAAACTAAAAAGCAGAAGAAATGAATATATAATAATGATTATAATGATGCAATATGTACAAGTATCTAAGGAATGCAGAAAACACAGCAAAATTCTAAAATACAACTGAGAATTAATGTATTAAAATTAAACTGAAACTCCAGCAGCATCACAGGCCTATGCTCAGTCTTATGCTCTCCAGCTTCAACCTGCAGTCATGTACCTGAAGTAGAAGTTCCACAATACCTATCCAAACCTACATCCATATAACCTATTTGGGCCAAAAATCAGGACCCAAACAGGGTGTGAGACTAATCCCAGTAAGAAACCACCACAAGATGTGTGCCCTACTGTCAGTGAGCAATATAGAAAAAGTAAAGGGAATAAGTGAAGCAGAGAAAAAATAGCACACTAAAGTAAACAATCCTACCAATATCCATTTACATTTATTTATTAATTTAATTCAACCATTTAATTATCAACCAAGAAATCTAGCAAACAACTCTATATTCCTAAGGCTTAGCATGTAACATAGCGAGTATCTCAGCAGACTACCTAAACATAAGAAGTACAAAACCCAAGCTTATTCTTTGGCTTGGTGGACTCATCACAACCTAACAAACAATATTCACACTGACTCTCTGGGTGGCTCATACTAGAAGACCTCTCTAGTCAAATAATCATAAAAAGTCACAGACATTCTGGGATGATCTCACCATCCATTCCCCTGGGGTATTGTAATGATGGCTATAGACTCTCTGAGGAAGCACTTTTGTCTAATTTCCCCCATAGTCTTGATACCTAACTAAGGAAAATCTAAGAAATCAAAAAATTTCAATTCCCGTAGGTCATTTGAATGACACTAAATTATAACTGACTCTCTAGGGTAGCCCCTTAATCGTCAATTCCCTCTTTAGTATACAGCACTAGGTTCACACAGCCTTGAGCAGTCCAGTTGTGCATAATCGACTTTCAGTAGCCCTATGTATTTTCAAAAACTACTTGTCTAATAGCTACAATACATCAAAATCATATAAATAGTAGGAAATACATGCAATCAATTGTATCAAGGCAGGAAATCAACGCAACAAGGTCTGCCTCATAGGCAACCTAAGCTAAACGTTGATAAACAACCAAAACAAGGGAAACACCCATGGGGTGATCCTCAAGCATGCTAACAATCAATCATTATTCATCTAACAGCCACAAGAATACAAGCAGTCTAAGGCAGTTAATAATTCAAGATCAGAACCCTATCCCGAGATACCCGATACTTGGGTATCCGACACTTTTGCACAAAAACTCAAAGACATTCAATGTATGGCAACAAACCACCTACCTCGACCCTAAGAGAACGATATACTTGATCCTCAGTCTGTGAATCAGCCTAGAATGGAGTTGATCTACAAAAATGTCTAAAATGTTTAACCTCAGAAAAGTCTCAAAATAGAAGGAATCAATAAACGTGGCCAAAGAAGAACCAAGAACTCACTGCTGCGATTCTATTGCAACCAAAAGCGTTCGATTCAGATAACCGGTGACAGATAAGTGGCTTAGAAAAGCTCCATAGCTATACCCACTCTCTTGGTCAAAGAATCTAGAGAAGAAGGTGTTCTTTAGGATAAGACACGACCCTGGTCCATTTAATGAAAAAAATAAAGTACACAACGTGTACTTTTGGAGTATATGGCCTGTACTAGGCTTTTCTGTACTCCGCATTAAGTGTCCTCCACATCCCCCCTACATGGCCGTGTGTGTGGACATGAAATTGCCAGCACATAGCCTCGAGCGCCATCAAAGTACCTAGAGAGTACTTATATCATACATGGCATGTACTTAGAAAATTTCTACATTCTCCTCTTTTCCAGAAAAACATAAAAGGAAAAACATACCTGAAAAGAAGGTCCGTGTTCTCACACCCATAAAGGGGGGTCCTTCTTAATTAAAATATTAATTTTCATTCAGTCATGAATCTCTAATAGGGATTCATTTCTATAATAGATCATCCATCCCATTTTACTACGAAAAAACATTTCTCTCGTACTTTATCTAGTGATGATCTTATCTTTGTGAAACAATTCATGGATAGGATGGTACATGTAATCTAATTATTTTTGGCAATTTTTAGATAGACTACTATCTTTTAGGTCAAAAACCAAGCCCTCTTCATTGAGTAGAATATGAGGGAAGTCGATCATTTCATCTAGGGAGGCTCAACACAAAGACCTTCCCATGGTTCTTCTAGCAGACGCAAGCATTTCTTTGAGGATTCCTACAGAGGTAGAAGTAGTCAGGTTGTCCATACTGACAAATTTTTTATCTATGAATAGTGAATGATTCAGAAACCTAAAAAGCTCTTACCTATATGGGTTATAATAAAATATAGAGGATGATGAAGTAAGTCACATATATATCACTTCTGTTTGACTTTTCCATTAGTTCTTAATGATGGGGATATATACCTAACCTGCATTTTAATGTGTTGCCAGTAACATCTCATTGAGAAGGAATTTTGAATACCACTGGATTCTTAGGACATGATCGTGGTAGAGGTGGAGGTAGTCAAAATAATGATTCTCAATGCAGGTGGGAAGACTATCTCAGGGTAGTCGGACTATGGATTAGTGCCATAATATGGGAACATAACATATAGTGGAACCTATGCTGGAAGAGTAGATCATCGAACCTCAAAAAGTTCAAGGTATTATCCTAGTTGCCTCTATATTAGTGTATGATTTACTAATAATAGTTTTGTATAACTATATTATATCAGAGGAAATCATGGATATTCCAGGCCTTCATGTTTAACACTTATATGTTGTGATGAAAATCGATAACGCATTTGCAATCTGATCAGAGATTATTCGAGGGTGTAAATATTTTCCCCCAATGATAGAAGGATATCATTATGTGTGCATTCATTTCATCCTCGACATGATTTAGTTTGATTTAATGGATGTGTTGGACTAGTTGGTTCCCTAATGATCATATATTGACTGTTATCATTAGAGAATGACATTTATATACCTGGAGGGTTGTACACAAATGTATAAGGAAGAATGGGATATCTATGTTATGTGATTAGGACATGAGAATCATGGGATGGGAAGTGTGAGAATGTAAATTTCCAGTCATTACTTGAATGATTAGGGCTTTCAACCTAATAATTTCCCTCATTTTTTCAATTTTCTGAAGCACATCTTCCTTAATGAATTTTCTGGGTTACCTAAAGTGGGAGAGGTGGAATTCGCTATTGATCTATTACAAGGAGTATCATAGGTGTCCATTTCTCTTTACATTATAGAACCTATAGATCTTCAAGAGATCAAGAAATAGTTAAATATATGGTAGATAATTGAATTATATGCCCCACCACATATCAATGGGGTTCAGTAGTAATTTTATCCAAAAAGTGGGTAATACCCTCAGGCTTGGCATTGATTACCAATAGTTAAACCATCCTACGATTAAGAACTGGTAACCACTGCCACAAATAGAAGACCTATTTGATCATATCCTAGGTGTGAAAGTGTTTTCAAAGATTTATTTATGGTATGGTTAGAATCAGTTTCATATAAATTTATCAATCATACCGATAAAATCTTTCTGGAGTATGTATGTTCATTACATATACTTGGTTATGTTGTTTTGACTCATGAATTCACCTAATTTATTCTGGGATTTGATGAATTGTGTTTTCCACACATATCTAGATTCCTTCTTGTTATTATTTTTCGATGAAATCATAGTGTATTATAATCATCAACACAACCATTCAAACTAATTTTAGATTGTTCTAAATAAAATGAGAGAGCACTAGGTTTATACAAAGGTTGGTAAATGACACTTCTAGATCATCAAAAACCACTTCCTGGTTCATATCAGCTCATAATTAGGATAATTAGTAGATCCTATGAAAATGAGATATGTAGTTTCCTTAGATAATACCAAAAACTTCCTCTAAATACTAGTTTTCATGGGGCTAACCTGGTATTATAGATCTTCCATTAAGGATTTATAATGACTTGTAGCACCACTTATGGGCTTCACTAAGGAGGCTACACAATTAATATGTCCAGATGCTCATAAACAATACATTCAAAAGTGGAAGGAATAGTTAACATTATATCTTATTCTAATTTTTCCACATTAGAAATGATTTATACTATTTAATATGGAACATTTGTTATATGTATGGGATCCATTATAATAGTATATGGTAAATTCGTAGTGTATGGGTATCATTAGCTGAGGCTTCACGAGCACAATTACCTGATGCATGGCCTCAAGCTAGGTGATATAGTTAATAATGTATGTTGTTGGGCACAATATTTACTTGGAGATCATTTTTGGGTATTCATTGATCATAAAATAATAATGTACATATTTAAAAAACATTAATGGAATATTAGGAAGTGCATATGGGTTGAGTACCCTCAATCATTTCTTTTTGAACATTCCTCTGCACTTGGGAATGGTAATGTAGTAGTCGATGCTCTGAGCTAGATGTCTCTGATAAATGAGGTTCAGTGGGATAGTGGAGACAGGCATCTCATGGCCTTATTCTCAGAGATTTTTATTTAGGTACAACAAGATCATGGAAATAATATCCTCTCTACTACAATATCATCTTCTACCCTTTGAGCACACGTGAGAATGAGGAAATCTCATATTTCAAGGGCTTACTCACGAGGGAGATTATCACAAATTTCGATTCATATTTTGGGTGGACCATGGATAAGTATGATATATTATTATATTTTGGGTTTTTTTGGGATCTAGAAGACATCAGAGAGGAGTTGATGCAGGAATTTATGGCTCTGTTTGGGATATGCATCCTAGTGTCACTAAGGTGTATCAAGATATACATCCCCCGTATTTGTGTCCTGGTATGAAATGTGAGATTTTTGGATTTATAAATTATTGTTCCACCTATAACTAGGTGAATGATGAACATTAGTGACTGATAAGAAAATTAAATCTATTTTCCATTCTCAATTGAAAATGGGATGATGTTTCTATGGTTCTTAGGATAATTTTACCCATATCACCTCATGGAAATGATTCAGTTTTCAAAATAATTGATTCTTTAATGAAGGTCACACTCTTTTACCAAATAATGAAACCATTTTAGAATATGAAATAGGGAATCTATATCCAATGTAGGTTCTATTATTCATTAGGATCTTAGTTCAATGATTTATGAAAAAATTACATGCTTCATATATCATATATTGAAGGGGTTATAGAAGTCCTTGGGTATACATATTCATCTGTGCATGACCGATCGTCCTCAAACTAATTTATATATAGAGAACCTGGTTCTAGTGTTAAAGGAACTGTTATGTGAATGAAACCATGATTTAAATGGTTCTTAAGATAAACATGTTCCCCCTGTCCAGTTTGATGATAATAATATAATTTTGTCTACCATTGGGATGGTTCCTTATGAATAATTATACAGTATGACCATAAAATCACCTTTATGCAGAGTTGATACAAAGGAGGAATCTTTTCTTAGACAACATCCCTTTCATGAGACTATAGATAAGGTCAAATTTATCATGAAGAACATGTTGATAGCTCAATCTGGAGAGCAGTCAAGTGGTAAACAACACATAAAAACTTTTGAGATCATGATCAAAGATCATGGTTTCTTTTGAGTTTCACTCAGGTTGATCCATATATGTATTTATAGTAAGGAAATATTTCTCAACGATTGTTTAGACCCTTTGATGTTCTATAGAAAATTGGTGCAGTGGATTATCGGATATAGTTTCCTTGGAGATATCGGTCTATGAATTATTTCTTTAATGTATCTCAGCTTCAGCTGTATTATCTAGATCTAACATATATTTTCCAACATGATGATGTTTAGTTGGAGATTGCTGCTTCTTTTTAGGAATACCCCATTCATATTTTACATCAAAGATCATATAAACTCCAAGGAAGGTCGGTTAATTTGGTGTTGGAGATATGGTAGTACGGTTGAGTACATGATAAGTCATTGGTCTTTGATTCTAAAATAAGATCATAATGGCTATAAATCATCTCAGATAATGCCTTTTTACCCTCATAAGGCCAAATAGGGATGAGTTTTTTTTAAGGAGGGGATGCTCTAACATCCCAGCAATTATCAATAGTATGACTCAATTTTTCAATTTTAATCCTTTTTTATATCTTTGTAAACTTTAACTATGGTCTAATGAATGATTCAAAAACATTAAAGGATTGTATGGATCCTCGATATTTGAGAATTAAGAAAATAGATTCAGCCTCATGGTTATCACATGGTTAGTACTAATAGTTTGGCATAACTATATAGGGAACTAAATGAACTAAATGAGGTCCCATGTCTTTTCAGCAATCAAGTGATCCTAGTTGCATTCTCACGCGTGTTTTAGGTGGTTTGGTGATAGTGGATTGAGAAAGTCATGTGAAAAGTTAGATAAACGCACACCTAGCCTATGTGGGGTACCTCTTTGGGCAATGGTGTAGTGCCCGATTGGATAATTATTTGGAAAAACATGCCTCCAAAACCTGAGACCCTATATTGAAGGGTTAAAATATAATGTTTCCCTTTATGAAATTAATACCTTGCCTCCTTCATTCATTCTCTCATTTCCAATGGTTAAAGCCTGCATTTCTCTCACACGGTTTCGTCCTCCCCCGAGCTTCGTTATTTGCATACTCCCACATATGGAATACAAATCAATTGCTATTTGAATCATCAAATCAACATTATTAAGATAATGAATCCTCTTAATTCCATTCATGGTTTCCCATTCTTTCTCTTATTGAAATTTAGTTGTGCTATAATCCACCCTATTTTATAGGTATTGGACCATTCTTGGATTTTCTTCTAATAAAATACAAATATAAAGACAATATTGGATGAGGAGGTTCCTAAATATCTAATATAGGAGGTGTAGTTAAATTATCTTAAACAAGAATTATTTTGTAGACCTGTCATTATACAAAACACCGACCATTACCATGAAATGTATTTAGAATGAGTTCATCCTTCTTTAATTGATTATGTCTTATTTAGATACTCTTTTGCACCCTTTATATGATATTAGAGGATTTCAACCACTTGGATTCTACCAAAATACATGTACTAAGTTAATATCCTCATACTTTATAATTTTTTAATAGAACCAATACAACCAAAGTTTTAGGCTTGGATTAAAAATGCATATTCCCTCTCATATATCATTTATTAAGTTGACCAAATCACCTCATACATGCTTCAATTATTATGACATGGAATTTACTAAACTTATAATTGAATATCAATGATTAAATATGGTTTTACATTAAAAAATTTATTGAATGTCTTGTTATATTAAATGTACGTGGGTGGAAATTACATACCTCTTGTAATATAATTATAAAATTAAAATTATCGAGTTTGTGACAACCTTGGTTATATTGGGATTGATAATACCAAGAAATAATTGGTGATCCCTCATGGTTATTATTATTATTATTATTCCATTATTATTTGATGTGGAATGATTGTTAAGGGACATGTTGATCATGAAATTTCATTCTCTCTTATATCGGTTGTTGAGCATGATATCTCTCTCCATTATACTTTTATCAGGGAGATGGACATGATGTTACATGTTCCTCTTTTTTAGTTGTTTCACCTAAAAATCACCCTACCTATATTGAGTGATAAGAATAAAATATCCCATTTATTATGGAATATAGGTCATGTACCATTTTTCATTATCTTATAGGCTTGTTCGACTGGTTTTGGATGGCTGAGTTGACACCTAGTCCTGCCAATACCTAGTATCCATGTATATTATTACATAAAACCTCATATACATAGTGCATATATATGTATATAGTATATAAAAATAATACATATTTATCATTACTTTGAATATGGTTAATGATTATTCTCTTACACATACTTAATTCGAAGAAGGTATCACTATCCTGGTGTCCATTAGAAACCTGAGTCACCAATTTTTTTCATATTTGTTTCATATTACTTTACCTAAACACTTGTGTTACTATATACAGAGGATGGAATTTCCCTAGACACCATCAGTGGTGTCCTATTGAGATTTTTTATTACGACCTACTCAGGCCACATATTATACCTGAGTATATTACTTTTATACAAATATGGATAAGGGAATGTGCCCCCATTATAAATATTTGATAAGATTTAAAAAAATATTTAATCATGGGAGAAGTTGAATGATAATATTCTTAAAATTCTAGTGGAGAAGTATTTTTTTCCTTTTTTTATTTTTGGATAGAATGTTGTATATGGCCATCCTCAATTACCCTTTTGGAAGATCAGTATGTCATGACATCATTAAATATGACCTAGCTAGTTGGATCCTAATATTATTCTCCTATCACATGGTAATTTATTATTTTTTAGTTATTTATTATATTTTTTCCATTTCCCAATTCTATTATATCTTTCTTCTGCTATAGTGGGTTTTTGGTCATGTTGTTTTGGTATCTGATTATATATGCTTCAGTTGTTGACATAAAATTTATTATATCAAATGTTTTACTATGATATCACGGTATCATCTCTCAATTGTTCCACATTAGACCATCAAAACTAGTCGGAATCCTCTGGTTTATGGTGTGGCATGCTTGGTTCCATGGGAACTACTAGCTTAGGGCATAGGTGAATTAGATCTCTCATGAGAATGTTACAACATGAAAAATGAAAAAAAAACTAATTCTTAGATTTTTTTTGTATTTTAAGTATAAATTTTATGTGTAATTCAAGGTTATTAAAATATAACTTCCCATGGAAAAAATTACTATAAAAAATAAAAATGTTTATGTATTTCGTGAAAATCTACCTTGATATTTTATGATTTACTGAAATTATGAAAGTCATTTAATTAAAGTATGTTTTTCTACAAAATTCCAAAAAATGGTTGACATTAGTTTTATATGTCCTTGGTATTTTTTCAAAATGTACAATATTATTAAAATAAATAACATTTCACTTCCTTTATGTTTGTCTAAGATTATATATCATATTTATACAATAATAAAATCATTAAAATCATTAGATTCGCGAAAACAATATTTTTCAACTAAAAACTAACCTTTTCATAAAAAGCTTAAAAACATAGTGGGTAAATTTATAAATTAATAATTATAAAATCAAGGTAATTTTAATATTTTTTAATTCTAAAATTCATATAAATTTCATACTATCAAATGGTCGAATGTGAAGAAAGTCATTTTTTAGGAAAATGTATTTTTATATATAATGTGAATGGTTTATTATTTATTATCAAAATATATATTTTGTATAGAATATAAGATATATATATTTTTTTTAATTCATATCTAAAATTGATATAAGTTTATATTAAAATAGTATCCCAAAACACATAGAAAAATGTATTATGTGGTAATTGGGTTTTAAATTGATATTCCCATTCCACTCTATATATAAAAATTAAATATTGATATCAAAGTAATTATTATTTAAAAATCCCCATATAACCAATTCACTCGATCTATGTGTAAGATAACCATTAGTGGTATTATAGTTTGATAATTTAGCAATCTTGTATTTCATAGTCATTTCTACAAGCTTAATCGTTCCCCCAAACAATTTTTCTCAAGTTGTTCCTATTGCACATCGACTTGGTCAGAGTCAAGGGAATTACCAATTGATGCCACTTCTTTTCCCATATCAAAAAATTATATTCAGATGGAATAATCAGGTCATTTGATGCTATTTAAAATAAATTAATTTAGTTTGTAATGTGGTTAAAACATTTTATAAATTCAATTTAATGTTTTTGTTTACAATAGTTATATTTAATATTTTTATATTAGAGTATCATGTTTTTTAGTTCTGTGTATTATTTGTAATTAAAAATCAATAATATTATTAAATTAATGGTATGTATATAACTATATAATGGGTTGTTACATGGATTATGTATTTTCTTGATATGGGAAATGTATTTTTTTTTAGTTTATTTAAGTCCGAATTTAGGAAATTTTCTTTGATTGATGGAGGAACTAATGATTCAAACAAACTTCCATCCTAGACTATGGAGCCTGAATTGTATTTTAATCATAATTTTATGGTTGTAAGGTGGGTATATTTTAATATTTGACAAAAAAAAATTGAAAAAAAATTGAATGAATAATTGATAACAAAACAGTTCATTAAAAATTGTAATTACTAGAATACATATAGACATGAAGGTACTTACTCAAAATAACATTACATTTTCGGGGAAAATTAGAAGAATTTTGGGAAGGATAATTATATTTTTATTTATTTATTGAAATTTTTGTGAAATTCTATCCATTTCCCCATGATCATGTTCATCATGTCAATAATAAATAAATTCAAATGCATTATCTATGCCATAAAACCCTAAATGTCTTAAAAATATTTTTGGGGAATAAAATTAATGATTTTTTTTAAGAATTCCATGAATTGTTTTTTTCAGTTATCAAATATTATACTCTAAATCGAATTCACAAAATTCATATTTCAATAATAATAAAATGTATATATGTCGAGGAATATTTTAATTAGAGGTGGATAAATTTTTTCTTAGTTTTTTAAATATAGATATTATATCTGGTCTTGGGATTATAATGTCGTTCAATGACTCTTTGATTAATATTTTACTTGAAATTGATGATATAATAAGGAAAAGTTATGATAATGGATCAAATGTGATTTGTTAACAACTGGGTTTCCAAAAATGAAATCTTTATATAAATCCTAGTTAATATTATACACTTAGTAGAAGTGATTGAATAAATCTTTCTATGTATGAAAATGTAGGATCTAGTGAGAATGCAAACATTTTTATTGCATACATGAAATAAATTTAATCATAGTGTTTATTTACACCAAATCAATGGGACTTTATAAGGAATTATGTGATGGTTTATAATTCCAAAAATATTATTAATAACTCATTGGGAAAGTCAAATTAAATGTATTAGTGGTATATGAAGGAAAACATCCATTAGTTGAAATTTTCTATATTTATATTAATGATTATATAGTGATGTTGGATTCCAAAGTACTTTTTTCTATGAATTATAGAATATTTAATAAATCATTAGCTTTCGAATTTTTAACAAAATATTAGATAGATCCATCCATGTAAGAAAAATATTTCAAATGGTTGGGTTTAAAATCAAATATTAATGTAAATAATTATAAGAGTTAATTTTCGTCTAAAAAATACATCATGTAGTGGGGTTTGAAGTGTTATTTAATGGTAAAAAGTAGCATGAACATGATATTATTATTGATCTAGTATTTGAAAATAAATATGAATTTAATATAATGAAAGAAATTAGTAAGACTGTGGAATATGATGCTATTATAAATTTATGTATGGAGAAAATATTTTGAACAAATTACTTTATAAAAAATAGTGATCAATATTATATTTTCTTCAGGTATTTTTTATGTTATTTGAAAACATAAAAGAAATATTTTGGTATTTTGATGTAATGCTTAAGAAATTTTTTTGGGGAACAATTGAAATAATTTTTTATAAAATTTATATTTTATTCAAATAAGACAAACATGATCCTATTTGTGGAGATGAATGTTTTGATGATATAAGACATTTGATGTTAATATTCCAATGTTAATTGTTAAATTCAATTGATATCCATTATTTTATTAGGCCTTACTTAAAATATTGGTGATTAAAAATGACATCAGAGACATATTGAATTTTCATGACTACACCCATTACAGTTGCATCTATAGAGAGATTTTTTTTCTCCTAACATAATTCAAATCATATCCTCAAACTAACATGCTATAAGATAGATTATATTATGTAAAAATTATTTCAATTGAAAATTAATTATTGGATTGTTTTAATAAGGATGAGTTTCATTAGGAATTTTCATTAAAAATGAAATTAGAATTGTATTCATTTTAATTAGATTACAAAGTACTATAACCAGTACTTTGAATTAACAAAAAAAAGATCCATTATATCATTATCTTTTATTACTTTTAATTTTATTATTTATATTTGATGATATTTTTATTCATTTTTCATTATCCAGAGTTCATTTTTAGATTAATTTCCACAACATCTCTATCTCTATGGGTTAATTTTTAGATTTATTTTAGCTTCTACTATAAATCATCATGGATGAAGTTATATTTTAAGTATACGTATTGAAAATGTACCATATTAATTATAATTTACATTTGACGGAATGTTTAAAAAAATATATACTTGTGTACTTTATTAAGAAAATGTTTAATCTATTATTTTTAGATGATGTCAGCTTCCAGATTTTATACCAACAGTTAATTTTTTAGACTATTTATATCTTCATTTCAAAATTACACTAACATTATATTTTATATCAATATATTAAAATTTTTATAGGTTGGTAAGAAGAAGTGGTAGATAATGATTAATATGAAAATTATTTAATATAGAATTCGATTAATATTTTAATCTTTTTCCGCAACATGTGTCAATTTTAATTTTTGTTCAACATTTGTGATTAAATTAAAAAGAAAACATAAACTCATTTAAAATTTATATATCAGGATTTATTATTTAAACATTCTTCCATGTACCATTTTGGAGTTGGAAATTTCACATATAAAGAGTGTTTTTTAATTTATTTGGTATAAATGTTATAATAAATTTGAGCTGTTTAATAAATCGTCTTTGTAATACAAAATTTGACATTATTGAGTTTAAGTGGAATCTTTAAAGTGTCAAAAGAAGTTTATTTAATCCCATAATTTCATTTGTTTTGATTTAAAATATGGAATATGGTTTTATTTTTATTTATAATCTTTTATGTTTATAAATGTATTTATTATACTAGTTAGGTTTATTTTTTAAAATGTTTAAAATAATTATAAAGTTTATTTGTTGTTTTTACTAATTGTTTCATTATTTTATGTTTTTCTCATGGTAGGATGAAAAAATAGTAATTTTAAATATAATAAAATGTTTAGATATATATAGAATATAATTTCGAAAATTTAAGAGGGAAAACATAAAATTTTTCAGTCATTGGTTGACATTGATTGAAGGTGTAATTCCTCAAATAATATTATAATAATTTCATAAGATGTTGATTTCTGTTTCAAATTTTTTTTACTGGTTTTCTAAAAAGGATTATTAGAATAATTTTGACAAACACTAATGCCTTTATTTATTGGGTTTGTATTCATCTAAATGCTTAAGAGGTGTATAGTTTTTTGATTTTATTATATTTATTTACATCACATAATTTATGTTTAATTTAAATTCATATATGATTATTATTTTTAGATAATCTAATTTCTAATTTGGATTTTTTTTCTTTTTCAATTGATAGGGGTGAAGTATTAAACAAATGTATATTTGAATTTTTTTATGTTTTCTTGTATTGTGGGCGATCCCATGGGTTGGTCCGATCAAGTATTCATGTGTACTGAACTGGTTTTTCATAGACAATATAAAATATTTGTTTGAATGGATTTAAAATTATATATCCTCAAATTTTCGGCTCCAATTTCAAATGATTTGATCCAATTCAATAACCACCCATACCTAAAGAGACTAAATTTTCTAATTTTTCATAGGAATCAATATTTATTCGGATATTTCTACATAGAGTATAAATTTACTCTAACATAATCTGATTTTCAATTATATATTAATGGATTATAAATGATAGATTTAGGAAAAAAAATTCAAAAAATCTTTTTAATGATTCATTATTTGATGATTCATATATTTTGAATGTTTATTTAATATTGTTTATCAAAAAAATAGTTCAAAAATAATAAACTCACGAGGATCGTAGTAATAAATTATTTCATCATATATGTAATGTTAAAAAGGTACTGTTATGTATCAGTTATTTTTATCAGTACATTGAATATGATTCATCTACATAGGATTTCTTCTTGTTTGGGGTAAGCATAGACTCATGTCTGGGAAAGGATTAATGTCCTTTTCTAAGCATCACTATAAATTTTTATAAAGAAGATATGAGATTCATATGTAAACATTATATCACTTTTTAATAAGGTTCATTCCTATATTCCATGTAAAATTATATAGAGAAAATTTCATAAATAAAACTCAACTTTTGTATCAACTATATTAATTAAATTATTATAGCCTCAAAAAAAATATTTAACTTTTAATATAGTTTATTTATATATATATATATAATATATTTCTAACTAATTTTATAAAACCTAAGTAAAAAAAATTTACTTCACAATATCATCAATATACAATAGAAAAAAATTATTTGAAAACTTAATATTTATAATAGTAATATTGTATTGAATTATGACTGATTTTGGAACATTTAAATGTTCAAACCAACCTAACCTATAGATTAAAAAAATATAGATAATATTATTTTATATCCAACATAAAAAGAGTCATGAAATTATGTTGTGTGTAGCATAATTTAACATTAAAAAATAGTGATCTAATATAAAACATTTCTAAAATTCTGATTTCATGATTTAAATTCACTTAAAAATATTATATAAATAAAATTTATGAAACATAAAACGTGAAAAAATATATATATATAGAATAATAATAGAATAATAATTAAAAAACATATATAATATATTATAATATACATATAACTGTTTAACAAGTATAATAAAATTAATAATAAATAATCAAATAATCACATTCTATTAAAATATAATATAAATAATGTTAGACAATGTTATATAAAAAGATGGTGTAAAAATTATAAAAAAATAAATTTGAAATGGAAAGAAGTTAGTGAACAGTTTCTACAGATGGATGAAATTAGGACCAAAAGAACCATAATATTCCCAAAATAGACTCCTTTTATATTTAGAATAGAAAATAAACAGTTGGGAAAAACCAAATTAAAAGAGGACTACCCTTGGATTTCATATAGAGTATTCTTTTACTTATGTCGTACCTTATGAATATTTCACCATCAATAGAGAGGTATGATAGATTAAATGAATGTAGAAAGGTGGTAATGTGCCTTCCCCTATTTATCCAAGAAAGATAAATTAATTTTTCTTTTTAGACTCCAATGATAAATATTTCCATCCTTTTAGGGTTTTTAGAAGACCTGAGCTTTAAAATAGTGTTTTGGAAGTTCATAGGGTACTTGTGTGGTCATTAGAGTTTTTTAGTTCCGTTAGAGGTTTTCAGAGATCACCAAGAAACATGTTGGGGCACTAATGATGATTTATTGGAACTAAAAGTTGACTTACAGGTGTTATAGAGAATAATAAATTGGAATATTAGTTTTTTCACCTAAAATATATATTTTTTAATCAAACACAAAACCATATATTAAGATTGGTGCATCATTACAAGATCATGTGTCTCATCCATGCATCTCTTTCGGATAACTTTCATTACTAGGTATTGTGTTCCCATAAATTATATCTTCTCATATACTCCATCCTCATTAAACACATCATGTTTTCACAAATTGTGATTTTTTGGTCTCTTACCATATCATACATATATAACTGAATGGCCTTGGTTCATAATACATTGGGTATATATCATCCTCCTATATAATCACTCCCCCTAAACATCTCATTTTTATTTTTTTATCAAGGAATACGTATACATGTATTTCCAACTCTTCATCAACCCATTAAATATCCAAAAAATCCATTTAATGTCCAACATTCATCATTTAATGTGCAAAATAAATTTAGATACAAAAAAATCATAATTTTTTGTTGACATTCATTTAAAATAAAATTCAGTCAATAATACTAAAACATGTTTATCAGATATATTTTTATATAGTATATATATTATTTTTAATGGAATTAATAACAAAGTGAACAAACATTGAATTCTCAATTGATCAACACTTATATTTTCCACTCTTGAAAAAAAAATCATAATCACCATCAATCACCAATATATAGAGTGAAATAGTTTGTCTCAATTTCATAAAAATAATTTCTTATTTTGATATATATATATATATATATATACATTTAATAGTCTAAATTTACTATTATGTTATATTAATACTCTCCTTAAGACATCATTTCTATCCAATACCTATTTTTAAATATACCAGCCACTAAAATTTTATCACTCCTCTTAATGGAAATATTATCAATGTAATACTCATCCATGAAAAAATAAAATTTTTCTATATTATTTTATTAATTATCATTTATCCACTCAAAAATCATGGTAATGTTTCAATCATGATAAATTCAACAAGGTTCATTATAATCCTCAAGAGATGATATGTAATTATGTTTGAAATAATATATTAAATGAAGAGATTTTATCTAATTTAAAATCCATGATTAAAATATAGATTACTCAATTTAATTTTCATCACTAAATATCATTCTATATAATATTACATAGATAAATACATTTCTAATTTTCTTAAATTATCCCTCCAAAACAATAAAATTAATTATGAATACAACCATTTTATTCTCAACATTTCATTCATTTTTTCAGGGGGAATAATATGAAAATTGAATGAAATTAATGAATGAATGAATCATGAAATTTCTTTTTTATTAGTGTAATCAATGGTATAAATAATCATAATTAAAAGTTGAATAATTTATTCTATTTTTTGTTTTTCCAAAGAAAATGTTTTCAATTCTTTTTATTTTGATTTATCTATTTGATGGAGCTTGGGAGAGAAATAGTATAACAATTAATATTAATTTGGGTATTTATTTCCTTGATTTCCTATATTCATAGGTAAAAACCAGAAATATTTTTCCACACATATGTTACAAGTCCCAAATAATACCAATAGAACAACCACTTTCAATCAATCTTTTCATGTAGTATAATCCTGTAAATTACTAACAGTGATGGAATAATGAAAAATAAGAATGAAATTTAGTTTAAACAATAAGTTATGTAATGTATTATAATGTATTTTAGGTGGTTAAATTTTGAAGTTGGTGTCAATGATATTCAACTGCTTATATATCAAAATGTAAAAAGGGCTCTGAATACAAATCAAGTTCTTATAATAGTTTATAAAGAGAAAAAAAGAAAGATCAAGGATCTAATTCATCTAAAAATTCATCTTAATAAAGGAGGGTGTTTTGAATTAATATGACAATTTTTTCTACAATACACCTCAATAATATAGGAAATGAAATTGGAAAATCACAAAAGGTCATGAACTTCCACCATTAGTCAAAAACCTATAAATATTTAAAAATTAAAAATCATTGAAATGAATCACATATCTATAATAATTTAAGGAATTGAATTTAAAAATTATCAAATATTTTACTAAATGAATGGCCATCCAAAAATGATATCAAATATTCATTTTCTCATAATAAAATATTAAAAATACACCAGAACCAGAAAAAAATAAACTTAAAAATGAATGAAATATATTTATAAATATAAATATTGTATAGGCTTATAAGGTCTTAGTCCTTAATTGAAGTATGGGTATTTTTCTATTTTTATTTAATCCTTATTAATTTATTGTTTTAAATGTAATCAATGGGGTTTAAATTTGGGAAATCAATGGAGTGGACATGATGAATGGAGGGTGGTCATGGTGTCTATTTCAAGGACCTTACTACCATCAGCAAGACACTTCCCTTATTATAGACCTAGTAAAGAACTAAAATAAAATTGGGTAGCAAGTGAGACCTAACAGATATCCAATGATATTTTTAGTATTTTTTTATAAGATCCATTTGTGAACATTCGCCCACATTCATTTTTTGAACACTCTTACTCATGTTTTCACAAACATTTTCTCTTTGTAGAGAAAAATTTGAGCTCCCTCTATCCCACTTATCTTCATGTTAGTTCTCTCTAAAAACATTATCATTTATAATTATTACATATCATAGGTAAACAAGGGGTATGTAATTTAATCCTCTTACCCCTTTTCTCACATTTATTTATTGTTGGTAGTTTTATCTCTATGGAAGATAATATTCCTTATTATCATGGATTTTTCTAGTTCTTATACTTTATTTTGTTCTAAAATAAATCTGAGTCGGATATAAGATGATGATACTTTTATGATCCTTATAAATGCAGTGTATATTCTTTCCCCTAAAAGTATCATTGTATATCAGATGTTTCATTATTCCTCATGACGTAATTTAGGAGCACTGAGTCTAAAATTTATATTAAATTTCTACTTATGCATATATTAGATATGATATTGGCCTAGAAAATACCATTTGTGGAAAATGATGTAAACCTAAACCACCCCCTTTTTTTCCAAATACATTTGATAACAAAACATTAAATTAATACAATACACACCTTAGTGTCTGTTTTGATTTGAATTTATAATAATCCTTTTTCTCATTAATATAGCTAAATAATCCCATTATTGTATATTTGGGTGTCACGTTTAATGTCGAAATTGTTATACTTTTTATTGGGAATTTATTGGATAAATTGGAGAAACCAAACACCATTTGGAGTTTAATATTGATAAAATTATTTTTATGATAACCCTACATTAAAAAACATTTTAAATCCATGAATTTATTAGTTATTAGATAAGAAACTTGATCACGCTGTCAATGATTTATAATGCAAGGATAAAGTATCTGATTCCATTATTGAATTCATTGGGTGAACTCCTAGGATGAAACCCAAATTCATTTATACATATTCATATATATAATACCATGATATATCAGATCATTGATTTAATATCGATATTTCCTTGATTAGTTTTAATTGATTAATCTAGATTTGAAAAACATTATAATTTTATGGATGATCTCCTAGGTATGGATTGATTTCCTCAGATCGAAAACAATTTGGGTGATCCACTTGAATTCAAATCTATACATAACCCAAAATACTAGGATATAATTCCTTTAATTAGTTATAAACACTTAGGAGTAGAATTAAAAGGGTTCATCCATTTTATTCTACTCACAACCCATTAGCTAAACATGATGAATTTATCATAGTGAGTTGGATCAACAACCAAAAGTAAATAATTACATGTGTCTTACTTCGATTCAAATTGGTGTGCTGTGTAGTAATGAATGGAAATTTTCCATGGATTCCAAATCATAATTTATTCATTTATGCCTTGGCTATATTCCTAGGGTCCCATGACCAATTACAGGTTATATGATCAGATACATCTGGCTTATGCTGAAATAGGTAGGGTTGGTCAGCTTTCCATGTATATGTCGTGCTTGACATGGTTCCTATTACTTTAATGAGTCTCATTATATTATCTTCTTTTAATTAAATATTATAATCAATGACTGGATTTTCAATAAAAACTATTTGTGGTCTCTTACTGAGTTTTATTCATGACCTGTTTGGGCCGGTTCTTGTTACTCTTGGTGATTTCATATATGAAGGAAATGAAAATGGATAGCTACATGATGTGGAATCATTAATTCTATCTTTTTATGGGATTATGGGACCCGAGGACTGAGTCGAGCCTCAAGATACCCATACAACATAACAATATTTGGGACTTCTAATTTCATTTTCAAAGTTATGTATCAAATCTAGAATTGTTGTCTATGTATTTTGAATATTTCTAAATATATCTCTGTATTTTTTTTATAGTGTCATCACAGTTCTTGGATTTCATAGGACCCCATAAGATATATATTAAAAATATTATATATATGACATCACAAAAATTAATATTTCTAGGAATAATGGATTTCTTGTTGATCGATACCTCTCATGCGATATCCAAGATTCTTGGATGGTTCTAGAATATGGGAATTAGAATATGCACACAATAAATTTAGTCAATATTTTGAATTTTATAGAGTTAAATCATTTAAATATGTGAATATTGGTTAAATAATGCAGGTTATTGAATTAAATTAAATATCTTAAAACATCCCCATCCCATTTATTTTCCCAATGTAAGGTATAAATAGAGAGGTTTCCCCCAAATCATGATGGAAGAACCAAATTGTACATGAGAAAATGGTTCAACAATACTTAATCTTTGATGGATATTGAGACTGGATCAAGTTATAACAACTTCCAAGAATAGTTTTATACTTGATGATTAAAGGATTTCTCCAAAATGTAGGAGGCTTTTGAGTTTTATTTCATGATTCCTAAAGGTGTGTTTTGAGGTTTTAAAGAATTTTTGGGACTGTTAAATATCATATGAGGGATATATTATAATTATTTGGGGAGAAAATACGATTTCAAGAGGTTCATAGGTATTTCATTCATGGAAATCTTGATCACACAGTGTGTGTTTCAAGAGCACACACAGTGTGTTCTACCCATTTGGTGAAGAATGAGTTTTTGGGACTTCATGATGTGTACCCAGAATACATATCGTGTAGTAGTATATCAGCATGGATCCATGTAAATGGGATTAAACCCATTGTAAAGGGGAATGGTCATGTGTTATTATATATCCATACATCATGTGTTAATGATCATAGATATGTCCATATACATGGTCACAAGCAAGAAGACATGATTTGGTAAATGAGCATCCTAAGAAATTCTTCTAGATATAAACAACTAGAAAATACATTACATTTAATCAATGTACACACCATGTTGGAACACGAGGATGGAAAATTCATGTGAATTTGTGGAAACACCCATTTTTCATTGAGGAGTGAAATGCCATGAGACCCTATAAAAACATCATGCACTTTTATATGAGATTTCATCCTTGTGTATAAATTCATTTATAAATTGGACATGGGACTATGAGTGTCCAAATATTGAGTGGTTTCCCATGTTGAAAGTGATGAGATCATTTGTTTGGGCATTGGATATATAATACACGTTGTTATGAGCACGACAAGTTTTCCAATGTTTCTTGGATGATGGTGGGGATTTGTTCAATCATTAGAGAGATTCAGGGGTTGATATATCCCTATATCACTAGGGTATAGGTCCCCCACACTATTTACAAATTTATATTATATACCCCCTCATACTATAAAGGGTGTGTTTCCTATATATATGGAGTAGGTACTACCTCATCATCCTCCTACGACGGGGACAAGGTCATCCAGGTGATTTTTTTCCCTTAGATGTGGAATGATGTAGCGAATAGAAGGCCCCTTCAATATCATTTATGGGAGGTTTCAGGTGATTTTTGGCATTATATGTGTACCATATAGCTATAGGATCACTCATTTATCTTAAATGGGATATAGATATGGAGATCCAACTTATCTCCCTCCTAGGATTATTTTTAAGATTTTGAATATTAGTTTTTATATACCCTCTTAGTTATGGATCTAATTGACTCATTATTTCCCTATTTCATAGATTTTGTTCTTGAGGAACAAATGGGGTATGTGTATACATTCCCATACATGGTAGTTTCCCACATGTGTTTTTTCTTATGAAAATCACAGGCACATTGGTTGTTATATTGGTGTACATGGTTTTGTTGAGAATATTTGTCCTTCACATTGACCATAATTGGTGGTGATGCTTGGAGATTTTGTGAAATTATCTATTTATTTCCACCCATTTTATGTTTATGCATGGGGTAATTCATTTCTAAATGGGTTCATATTTTTTCTTTTGTACATTTTTTCTATGATTTTATAATTTAAGGTATTTTTATAGGTTTTCTCATGCTTAGATTACACAAATAAAAGTCTTCATTTTAAAATATCTATGCACTATTTTCTAGAGATGGTAATGTGTATTCATACATATAAATAGGCTATGGCCTCTCACATCAATATTTCCTACTTGAAGCTTGTCTCCAGAACAAAACCTATTTTAGGAGAGTTGGGGTGTCGCTCTGGGCTTACCACTATCCAAGAGGGCCTAAATGTTTATTGTCATAAAAGAGTGGTATAAGAGGTGGTTTTTACCAAGGTAAATTATTATAGTTGGGCTGTTTGAGAGTATTTGTTGGGAAACATAGGTTAATGCTATCAAAGTGTCTCAAGTAAGGCTTTCAATCTATAGAACAATGTATTGGTGTAATAGAGAATGTACCCATTCAGCAAGACTCAAAATACTTTCTTGTATAGTCAAAATGACAAGGTGGTTGTTAAATGGAAGAAATATTACATTATTTATATAGTATTTAGTCTTTCATCTATAAATACCTTCTTGAGACAACAACACATATATTCCCATCTAACTATGGAATGCCATGGTAAATTTCTAGTTTCAACCCCGATTAGGGCCAAATAAGATGTTGATATATTATTATAATTATGATTAGTTGAGCGATGAGGCCTCAGTTTAGGGACCCATTCATCATGTGTTTCCCCCCATTGTCTACGTAAATTAATGACTATGTGAATGATTTATAATAACTTTAAAATGATAGGATAAATATGTACCCAATATTTATATGTAACATGAGTTATAGAAACATAATATATGGATATTTCATGGAGATTCAGACCTATAAGAATCATATGATTCAATCGAGTTTGTAATTTTTTCCTTCATTCATGTTTATACCCCAATTGATAAAATGGATGGGATTGCAACTAGTCTTATTCTTGGAGAATCAGATCATCTCTAGAGTATGATTACCTAGACTCATGATGAAGAGATTATCTCATGGTTATAATTTCAACATCCAATATCTGATGCATTTTACCCTTATTTAATTCTCTATTTTTTGATTTAGGAGTTTCTAAATATGCATATGGGTGATATTCATTTTCTGGTTATGATTCCAGTTTTATTATCATCACAGTATACTCTCTCGATATTGATCAATATGGATACTTATATGAATGGATGTTTGATCAAGGAATTCATAAATACATTCATTCCATCATAGACTCTTTATATAATCTCACTCTTATTGGAGTGTTGGAGCAGAAATTAGTTATAGAGAGCTTCCAAATATAGTGATGCTGGTTAGTTATTATTGTAAGTGATAAACATAGGGTTGAGTCATCTATGGAATCTTGCAGGCATTAGTTTTTAGGGTCTCATCAAAAGAATAATACCCATTACTAGAATCAGATACATTTATCTATAGGGATGGGGTCATATAGAGAATCTAGTTATCTATGAGAGGGGTGACATTATTCTTATGATGGGAGATTTCAGGTGGATCATTATTTCTCATCTCAGCATGATGATGATGGTAGGAATGTTTTAGATGGAAAATTGTGTAAAATGAAGCTTTACGAATAGAGATACCTCAACCATGGTTAGGTTTATTACATGGGAGGAGATGAGGATATATAATAAAGTAGAACATTTATAGGAGGATATTCTAGTTGTGTAAGATGCTATAATCTACTATTACCATTGCCACTTTGTAACACAGAAAAGGATTATTTGGGAAATGGTCAATGGTGAGGGTTGTTGCAGGATACAGAGGGATATAACGAGGTTTCTTATGAGATGATAAAGGTATGATTTGTGACTTTCTATCATATATCTACTACTTTAAGACATATGTGTGAGTTATTACATTATTTTCGATTCCCATGTGTTTAATCTAGATCTACATTTTGAGTCTTTATCATCAAATCTATAGATTTTGGATTATATAGGGTTAGATTCCTCCATATAGAACAACTACCGGTAGAGCGAGTTGTAAATTGGTGGAGGGTATTTTTAATGGAACCTCTTAGTGATCATGATGAATCCTTTTGAAATCATCTTAGACTCATAATGGTAATATTATATACATGAAAATATTTTATTTCATTATTGGCGTGTTAAAAACCATCGTATGGATGGAAGAGTATTCTCCCTCTTATGAGAGAGAAATTTTATATCTGGGCAAGTGGGTTCAAGAGTAGAAATCTACAACCCATCACCCATCAATTTCTCATATTTGCCTTTTTGTAGTGGAATATTCAATAATATGTCCCCTAGAAGTATTCGAGGATTATATGGATGTCCTTCCTAAATATTTTGTGGGATTATCTCAATGGAAGGAGATAGAGTTATACATCAACTTACACCTCTAGGACCACACTGATATCTTATATGGCATATGGGTTGGACACTTCTATGATATGGGATACGAGTTTCAAATTGGATGACCTATTACAGAGATGTTTTATCAGACCATGTACTTCACCCTGGTAAACTCCAGTTTTTTACATAAAAAAGGTTGACATGAGTTTGAGGCATTGTGTAGATTTTCTTCACCAACATTGTATAATGATTAAGAAAATTTACCCCTTTAAAATGATTTATGACCTCATTGACCAGTTGATAGTGGCGTGTTGGTTCTAAAAGATCAATATTATCTTAGTCTACCATAATTTGAGAGATTGCAATAATTTTATTTTAAATACTATGTTCTAATTTCAATACAAACAATATTGTTTCCTAGTGATTTCTTTCCATGATACTAATTCCTCCAATGTGGTCTTGCCTCTTATAAATAAACTAATTAATTCTTACGTGGAGCTATTTCTAGTTTTATATATCAATGAGTTTTTCATATAATCTACGTTAGATGAGGAGAATATATTTCACATGAGGATTACCCTGGACATACTCTGGTATCACTATCTTTATAGTAAACTCTCAATGTATGAATTTTGGATCTATGAGGTTCACATTGTAGGGAATTTCATCTCTTTTCCTAGTTTTTCAATGGACCTAGAAATGTTGGATGCAGTTTACACATGGAAACCAAGCAGTATAATTTCAATGGAGTGGGGTTTCATTAGTTTGTTCGGGTTCTATAGTAGGTTGATTTCATTTGTTTCTAGTGTAGTATCCCCTTTGGGTTACTTTACATGGAAAAGGATGTTGTTTACCTAGACTAAATTGTGTCACAGATCTATCTTGGAGTTAAATATATTTTTGACCAATTCTCTTGATTTGATACTACTAGAGGAGGGTGATGAGTATGTGGTGTTTTTTGATTCCTATAGAGTTAGGATTTGTTTCTTATTTATGTAGAGTCAGGTGATGATCTCTTGTGGGTTTAGGTAGTTGGGACCCCATGAGTTGGAGTTCATGAACCATGAAATAGAGTTTTCGGGGATAGTCTTCTCATTGATGATGTAGAGGCACTATCATCTATGTAATAATTTTATTATTTACTGAAACTATTAGATACATAGGTACATCTTACCACCTATATATGTCAACCTATAAGATAGGCATTGGTTAGAGTCCCTACATAACTAATACATAGAGATAATATAAACTATATGGAAGCATATTTTTGGGATATATTTCAAGAGTAAGAAATCTCATTCTCCCTTGATCGAGGATGCCTATAATTTGTCAAATTAATTATTACTAAATTGTAACATCCTCGAACATGTAGTCCTGGATTTAGTTCTAAAAACATAAACTTTACATTTTTATATTTTATACCGATAAATGTGAACGATTTTTTTCCATCCAAGACATATATTATAAAATATAAATATTTGACCACTTACATATGAATGGAAATTTTATGGTTGGAGTATATGATAATAAGAAAAATACTCATACATAAAAAACCGAAGACATCCAGATATTATTTCTACCATAATATCTAACATTTCATATTCCATATAATGTATTTAGAATCTCCCATAAAATTATCCTCATATTAAACCATTCTTGGAACAAATAATCTATCACCATTCATCATGAAAAATAGGTAAAAGGGATGCATGAAAGTGTGATATGAAATGATCACTATGGGAAATCTTAATCATTTAAAATTGAATGTCATCATTTTTAATATGATGAGTATAAGGATATGATGATACAATCAAAGTTAACTGTCATAAATGATGATAATTTATACAAACCAATGAATTTATTATCAAAAATGAAACATGGAATAAGTCTTTACTATAGGATAAGAGTCATAATAATAAATAATCACAAGAAATTTGATGTCACCCTTTATCAGAGGATACATTTACAACCCAAATAAAACATATATAAAACAAGTTGGTACCATGGGACATCATCATAATAGAACCCTTATAGAAAAATTACAATTGAAATAACTATATGGAAAAATAAAAAACAATTTTTTAGTGACCATATTAATTAACTAGTGAATTAGAGCATAATCTAGGTGCACCCATCACATAAATAATATTGAGATCACCCATGAGCTATAATGGGCCTCCAACCATCATATAATCTATATCAATTTTACCCATGAGCTATAATGGGGTTCAACCCTTCGTAAAGAATGTCCATTCACCATACCAGGAATAAAACACTTGTGAGACACTTTTAATATTGGGTGCAAATCATATTTGGTTATAAAAATACCATATTACTATAAATACCAATTTTCATAACATAATCCACCTATACCAATAGGAGGAGTTTTTTCCATAAAATATTATAAATGAACTCAAATGTAAAAAAATGGTTATAATAGTGTTAAAAGTCATTTTTTATATATATGTTAAGTTATAGAATTTCATTCATAACATGATTAACCATTGGAAAATATTTGGGTTCCCTTAAAATTACTTTTAAATAATAATAATAATGCATGTTGAAAAAGAATGGTTGTGGTATCATAACAAATATTTTCTAGTCTAGTATATATAACATAAAATTTTTTAAGCACTGATGAAAGGAAATACAGTAATGATATCACCAAAAAAAATCATTATAAAAATATCACCTAACACTACAAAATCAACTTTTAAAAAATTTAAAAAATACTTTCAAAAAATATTTATTGAAAATAAACATGGAAAAAATATACATGTTTCGTTAATGAATACAATGTTTATAATGGAGGGAATATACTTTCATGTTATAAATGAAAAAAATAAATATTCTTTTCAAATATTACATAAAAGGAGTCAAAAGTGACCCATTTAAGAAAAAATTAATAAATTTCCATTTTAAAACCATTTATATGTGGTCCATATATAATGTAAAATATAATTTTTTTAAAAAATGAAAAAGGAATTTTTTTAAAAATGATTATAAAACATGTACATGGAAGAAAAATATTCATAATCTAAAATATCATAAAATATCAACATCACTTACATAAAAAAATCATGATAATTATATAATCAATAAGGGAGGAAATAAAAAGTAAATATATCAAAAAATTCAAAAATATAAAGGAATAAAATATATTTCTTTCATGAAAATAAGATCATATGATCCCATACCAAATTAACATTTAATATATAAAATATTGAAAATAAAATAGATTGCAACATGATACCTTTTCAACTTTGGTAAGTCTTCAATAATAATCCCAGGAAAAAATAGCATATAATGAAACCTTATATATCATGAACATAAGTATATTGATGATATATAATTTTGAAGGGGAAATATATGCACATCATAAAATATTTTATGTGTATAACAGCAAAATACATCCCAAGGAAATATAATTTGAGATGAATTAATTTTACAAAAACCATATATTTGAATTGAAATTAATCAATTGATAGGTCATCTATCAGAATTGTAAATCCTCACAAATTAGTTGTAAATAAATATAAAAAACAGAAATATAAAATCATCTATAATCATGGAATAAAAAATTCAATGGAAAATAAATATAACCCAATAAAAAGAAATTGATATAAGAAACCCCTATTCAATTTGTATCTTTTATGCAAAATAACCTTGGATAAAATAATTTTTATTTCAACAATAAATATCATGAATTGTGAAGGATTCACATTGGGACTTATAGGATGGGAATTATATTTAGCATATAAATTAAATTATGTTTATAACAATAAAATATTCCTCAATGAATATAAATTGAGAATAAATCCATTACATCGAGACCGTACTTACAATATATATCCTTGAGCACCATTATGTTTAGAATCAACCAACCCACTATTTCCATCATGTATAGTGGAATTTCAAAATTCTAAAACAAAAATACACCTCGAATAGTATAGTGGTTCAAAAAGAGTACCAAGATAGGATAATATAATGTGGGCAGCCCTAGCCTAATGTACATGAATGCACGAACCCAACCATCTAAATTAAATAATGTATGTAACTAATATAAATCATTTAATATCTATATAAAAACCATAATATAAATAACTGCCAGGTAATAAATCTGATTTGAAAGAATAAAACCAAAGTGTAATGGGTAAAAATACACACCCAACCAGAAATGAAGCCTCAACCTATCATCTACTAGGAAACATGATAACTTAGGGAGCCTATCTCCATATCTTCAGGTCATGACCACCATACATATTAAATGCACCAGGTATCACTAAGATCCACATATTTCACTATTGTAGTATCCTTTATCTATATAAGATGTAACACATGTTGGGAAATCACATGTCGTGGTGGGTGTATACATATCATGTAAGATGCCTTAAAACACAAAGGGACTAATAGTAATTCCTGATAAGGTCAAATCAACCCATAATAAGAGGGAATAAAACTCATCGTAGATATATTCTCAAAATAAACCTAGAAAAGAGGTAAAGGTGATCTCTATCTCATATCCCATCCTAGGATAATGTGTTTTATTTCAATTCCAAAGTATTCATTATCAATTCCTAGCATCTTGCATCCCTATCCCATAATTCCATTTCGAGAAACCACACCTCAATGTTCCTCCAGGAAATATGGAAAATAATCTTATATAGAGGAGTAGTGCCTAACTATGATAAGGAGTTCACTCCATAGATATAGGACTCATTACATGGTATGATTGGAGTACCACCTAGTGAATTTTGGATTCTCACCCTTTCATGATAGGGGGTTCCAATAAATATATGGACATATAGAATACCTCCACCATTGTGTTAAATGGGGGTTTCACTCAGTGAAGGGGGACCTATATCCACGTGTGATAGGGGGTTTCTCTCCATATGTAGAGGACCCACACCAAGGACTGTCTGGAGGGTTCCATTTAGTCAAAATGGACCTATTCACTATTGCATCGAGGAGACTAATAAATATATAGAGAGAAATATGGGGGACACACACCCTAGTGCAATATGGGGGTTTCCAACCCCATGACATCTCCGATGATCCTTCCATGGTAACTTTCATCATCGAGAATCATTGGTAGAAGAATCACCATTATAAAGTATCACATCATATCTTTTATCCCACAAAAAATACGTTATCCCATTAAATGGAGAAAAACATTCATCATGGCCTAGTCATGGGAAAAATATGAGTCCTAATAAATAAGATATGAGAGTAATAAATTCATAGAGGAACAACCAGACATGTATGGTGGGACAAAGAAGATGTTTCCATGGCTTTATTCCAAAAATGTTTCTTCTATAGACACATATTTACAATCCATGACATACTCCATGGTGTGTACCCACGGTATGTAGCGTTTCTTAGCCATTGAGGCCAACCCATTATCTTCCTTCTGTTCCTGTGTACGTCATCCCATGTCTATTTACATGATCATGTACTAGTATCATATCAATATAAAAGTACACAGTCATTTCCATGTACTCTAGCTACTCATGTGTTCCTAGCCGTGATCATTCATGAGTTCTACCAGATTACCTGTCGAGTCACCATCACTGGTTCACAAAATGTGTGGTGTCACCATGCAGCATGTGATAATTTTCCCTTCTTGAAATATTATCTACAATATCCAGGGGACTACATGATGTGTGTTATTCACAATACATACCATATAGTATGTTTTTTTCAAGTAATTTTCTTAATAATGAATTATTTTTATGCAACCCCCACCACCATTTCTACTAGGATTAGTGCTAAGGATCTCAGATCAAGAGTTATCCATGCTCGATATGTCACCGGTGGCTTGATAATATCCACTTGTACCCCCCACAACACTTTCCCATAATTGGTACACTCCCCCCATTTCAACACCAGATCATAGATCCATAGAGGCCCCAATTGAAACCTTCAACTCATCATTATTTATCAAAAACACACCAATCTATTCATAATTTGTGAAATCAGAATGAGTCTAAGGGTTCAAAAATTCTTGAACATGCCCTTGAAATTTTAAATTATAATCCCACCAGCCAATAGTGAATAATTTGAATAAAAATGGGGAAATAACATAATAATGTTGAATCCATATTTTTTGAAGCTTTCTTTAACAAAAATCCCAAAATCATGTAAAACAAGGTGAACACGTGTAGAATGAAAAAATTATTCTTCATAAAAAATATAAAAATTATGGGCCACCTGTGAAGGATAAAATAATCACATATCACCATATGATTTTAAAATTGATTCACAATAATTTAATAAAATTAATTTAAAAATACTGATCCCTAACTCAAAAAAATTGATCATTTGTGAATAACCTATTCCCTAGAAAAATAGAATAACCATTGTGCTCACTACCTCATGATCCATAATTATTGGATTACACAATATTCCCCAATAATGATCCACCAATAAAGATCATTCAATAACTACTCTTTAGTTATCATAGATTTATATTGATATCCCTAAAGATTTTTTATAATGAGGCTTCAATAGAAATATTTTTTATAGGAATTTAAAATAAAATTAAAAAATTTTAATTATTTATTTTAATTATACACTCTCTTAGTGACAACATAAACCATACATCTAGCACCAAAAACCCAAAGGATTTTCCTTGGGTAAACCCTATGTATTCATATAAACCATGGTCATGGATATTCAATCCTATGTAATTAAGAATGAAAAAATGATGCAAGTGCATGATATAAAATAATTAATATTTTTAATATTTAATTTAAGATATTTTCTAGGCCCAAACATATTTTGATAAAAAAACACCTAGATCCATGAACATTCCATAAAATATTCCATATTCATATTAGGAAAAAATAGATTCACTAAATTCAATCCTAAATCATAGCTTTTTGGTATTCTGTAAAGGTAGATCTATCCCCATAATATAGAATTCCCCAGTCAATAACATGTGTCAGGTCTAGTACATATCTCCCAAGTTGTGACACATTGAAGATGTTATTAAACCATTAAAACTATTAGTGTAGGGATAGATATTAATCATCCTAAAAACAACCTTAGGATCTCAAATTTCCTAATGAACATTTATGATTGCTTTTCCCCCAGAAATATCTCTACAATCCTCATCATGAGGAGACTCTCAAGATACCATAACATCCCTATTTGAAATCCAAAGTCCAACAACATCATTTTATAAAAGATTTTTTTTCATATATGGAATGTCATCATATACTCATAGATCTTATATTCCATTTTTTCATCATTGATATCATCCTTAACCTAAATAGATATGTCTCACCAATTTCAGTATAGCATAAAATATACCAAAAAATAAAATCATACACTATCGCAAAAGTTTACATAAAAATTTAAGACTGGTAGTTTTTATTATAAGAAACCTATTCCAAAGTAAAGTGGTCAACCCATATTTTTCTAATGTCTAAAAAAATATTCCTTAGCATATCATCCCACACCTGGATAGTCCACTCAGTTTTCAACTCCGTCTAGTGGTGAAACGTTGTAATAATCCTCAACTAGGTCATGAAGGTCTCCTAAAATACCCTCCAAAAACATTATTAAAACCACTCCCCACTGTCTATGACATCCAAAAAGGGTACCATATGGAGTCCAATGATCTCTCACATATAAAACTACTGCAAACTATTAACCTAACTTTTCTCCCTGATATGAAGGATGTGTGACGACATGGTAAGTTGTTCAAGTATAACCGAGATGAAATCAAAAACTCTCATTGTATGTGGAATCCATATCTCAATATCCATGGTTCTTTCATATCAAATCTACTCTTGGATCAAAATAGGTTGAGTCAAACCATTATTGATGTACTACTCATCCTTTACATGCTGACATGTGAGACACAAAGAGATGAATTTGGCTAATATTATCCTTGTACTAGCCCACCAGAACTACTATAGAAGGTATTTCTACAAATTTTTAACACATTTATATACATCTAAGGGGTTATTTTGTAACACCCTCTTTACATCCTCTCACAATGTGACTGTGAGCACAATATTTACTATGAAAATAATGACATTTTCAGCTACTTCAGAAAATCCATCTAGTGCAACTCTTGAGGATATATGGCCATGTAGAAACTAAAAATAGATGTCCCCCAATTTGGACTCTATCACATGTATATGTTTTCATGGTGTCACCACCTGCAACTATGGAAAAGCTAAACCCTTCTCCACCACCTGGGTAAGTTATAAATAATAAAACTTCTCATATGACTCCCGTATCATGGGAGAATGTGACATCCTACTATTGGAATATTCCCACACATTTCCCTTCCCATGAGTATAGATTATATCACATTAAAATTCACATATGAAACAAAACCAAAACCTCTATCTCAGGTTATGATCTTTCCATTTGAAGATATACTTGTACTATTATGTCTTGATTAAGCAAAAAAATGATCTCTCATAAGGCCATGCCTCCCCATATTTAGAGAAAAAATAATAACTGCAAAATCAGGTTCATGGGATTCATAGTTCTTCACATGGTGTCTCAAATATGTCAAAATATATCTGATCATATCATATATCTACATAAAAAAGAAACAAATCCATGATCAAGAGGAATCAAAAAACATTGTGCAATCCATTCCCTCCTTCGGTATCCTCAACATAGGAGCACTGGTCATCTTTATCTCTAATTCCTCATAGTCTCTTTGTTACTACATAGTCTAGAAAAATTGTAGTCCTTTCTATGTCTAGGTGGCTAATGGGATGGAAATAATGGATAATTCTCCCAAGAACAACCTGTATTACCCCCCTAAAAAATATAATAATACATTACACCCCAAACACACTCTTGGGACGCTCCAAAGAAAACACCACATCATTTTTTGATTAGCCCATAACTAAATCATTTTAATAAATGACCATCCTCATAATGAGAACCACGTTGATCCAAAACTAAAAATCTGTGAGATTACTGTAAATCTACTGCTCCTAAAGTAATTACTGGTCCTCCATTAGATTCTATACAAGATCTTCCTCTAACATAGAGTAAACATGTAAGACATAATTATTGAAAATAAAAAGTCATTCCATGTATGGAAGACAATATGGTTCATTAGATCATAAAAATATAGGTAGAATTCATCACACTGAAAGGAATAACTAGGAACTCATAGTGACTATAATGACATCAGAATGTTGTCTTTTGAATATCAACCTCATTAGACCTCAACCATTTGTATTTGGACTTTATATCAATCTTCAAGAAACAGCTCATGAATTATATCTTGTAAAAGTGGTTATCCATCCTTGAAAAGGGGTATATCTAATTTATTTGTTTCCATTTTCAGGTGATAATAATTTATACAGAGCCTCATTTTCTCATCTATAGTTTTTGTGAAAAATAAAAGAACTGCCTATTGAGTAACAATGGTTATGATAAATCCCTTATCTTGATATTCCTAATCAAACACCATTTGAACCCAAATCACAGTAGGGGTCATCTAATATTCTCTAGATGATATTGGTGTGATATTGTGGTTCTAGATGATGAAATATTGCATTTCCAACTTTGAAGTTAGTCTTAGAACATCCTCAGAGAAGAAATCCATAATTTCATCCCTTATCATTGGAATCCATATTCCTATAGATCCCACTACAAAAAGGTCTAAACGCACCAACAGAGTTGTATTTGGGTGAAACCTATTACCCAAAAGACCAATATTATCTTCCATGAGATATATCTCACCCATAAAGTATATTCTCATCCAATCAACCATGAGACATATAAATAAACAATTATTATAGTTAGTCTCTTCTCAAACTGTGAAAACCCAATCCATAACCAATATGAAATCATAAGTTTTCATCATGATGACCATGATTCCCTCACGAAAATATCTATACTGAGCACTATGTCACACTACTAAAAGATATGTGATATTAAAAAACTTGTCCTTGTAGTAACCATTAGCTATAACTACTATTATAAGTATCAATTTGATTCTATAACGCTCATAACAAGTATATAAGGATGAATGAATAAAAATTTACCTTTTTATATCAGTATTGTAGCCATATCATAATAAAAAAGGATCATACCATAGATCAAATCATGTGTGGCCTAGTCATATCCTTCCATATCTAGAATATATGTTTCCACAAAGGCAGGATCCCTGGTCCTAGTGTGGTCGACATAGTGTTAGTGGTGGATATAGATCATACCATTATCCCTAAAAAATATATCATACCATCGAATATATAAATTCTCATTTTCTAACATTGTGTCCATAGTGGACAACCATGTCATGCCTAGAAAATATCCCCGAATATTTTTTTCCTCTTCCGCGTATGATCATTTTCATCCTACATGCCATCTTATCCTTGTCAATTAAGGATATATCCTTCCATGTGAACATGCATATCACAATAATTTCACCATTAATAATTTTTTTTATTTGTAACATTTCCCCATCCCTATGCCACATGTCCATGTGGGTGTGACCATCCATGAGGTGGTTTTCTATGTCAATACATTTCCAACTGGAACATACTAGTTAATATAGATGGCCCAACCTCGGGATTACCACTACAAACTCTTGGTTCATGGAATCCCTCTAAGAGGAATATATCAATCCTGACATCACACTCTAACACAATAATTTAGGCGGAAATGCATATGGGGACCACATTGGCGTCTATGTCTCTGTGGATAACCCATTGAAACATTCACACCTCCAATTAAACATCATACACCATGTAGATGGAGTATCTCATAACATCGTTGAACCTCATAATATGATCAATAACCATCATGCTACCCTGATGCTACTCAAAAAGCTCAAAGATTATAACTAATCATAATCAGGAAGGTTAATAATCCACATGAAGTATATAATGGATGTCAAACTATGAGAGAATCATCTCATCATTATTCTACATGAATGGACTCAACTAGAGTCTTGATACTCCATATAAAAGAATTTATTATATCAAAAAAATCTGATTGGTCTGGGTTAGAATGATCATGAATTATTTGATTACTATTTTTGGATGAACCTTCACTTATTGGAGATTTGGCTCACTATAAAACCTTTGTTGTATCAGAAGATAGAACTCGTGGAGTAAAATAAGATTGCACACATCATCATCAAAAATAGTTGTTAATATATTCTACTTAATAGGTGGGTGTGATTATCCCTTCTCACCAAGAGTAATCATCTCATGTGATAACCACTGAAATTAGGCCTCATCTCTTGTCAAATATTCGTCACGATCCTGAATTGATAACCTCGTTGGTTTTCTTCACATGGAAATCCTAAAGGTGATCAAAATGATCAATAGTTTTATAAGAATATATATGGGGAGCTTACTAAGGAAGGATAATCAATATAATATACCCTATATTATTCGTATACCACAATTCAATACAAACAGTGTCTTAGGATTCTGAGTTGATAAGAGTGTAGTCAGAGTTCTAGTCAATGGATACGTCAACCGCTAAACAAGTATTGGGTTCCCTATATATAAAGAAACACTCAAGACACTTTTAAATAATTTCTCTAATTCCCAAACAATAATTATAACTATAAAACACCAAAAATAATACCATAGAATTAACTCCTATCATACCCCTCTGTAAGGACCCGACCCATTGGGGCATGCCTGGCCAATAAGAGGTTGAGCCTCTATAATTCCAAGCTCACCTAAAATAGTTTAGGGGATTCCAACCAAAACCAAGAATGAATAATATATTATTAGACACATTAAACTAATTTACCTATATCCATACACACAATCATATCTATGTAGTAGGGAAAATGAGTAATTAAAGTTATATATCATTTAGAGTAAAACCATTCATGTGGTAACCTCTAGGGAATACATCACTATATGGTAGAAGTTCTCCAAAGTGTAAATAGTTAAAATACACACCCAACTAGATATGAAGACCAAAATGACCTCAAATGTAATAAAATAAAACTAAGATATTTATATATTCTTGATGTGTATTCCCTGACTATTGTACATATTAAATGAAATAAGTATCATTATCCTTCATTGGTGTCACTACTGAACTGTGTGTTGTCTGCATAAGACACAACATGTGACGGTAAATCCCATGCATGGGTTTGTATAAACAAACATAGTAAAATTCCCCAAAAATAGAAAAGGAGGAATATAATTATATGGAATGTCCAACTCAACCCATTACAAGAGGTAAAAATCCATAATAGTTATATGCTAAAAAACCTAGTTGATAGGGAAAGGGGGTATCAATATCACCACATTTCCATGGATAATGAGTTTTCATAAAACATTAAATGAAATATATATAATTCCCATAATCTCTCATTTGTTTCTTTTAATTCCATGTGGAGGACTTTCAACTCATCATGGATCCATATTACTAGTGGTCACAATTATAAATATAGGACTTGTGCCTTAGTATAATAATTGGCCCCACTCAATGGATAAATGACTCACACCCTCATATGACAAGGTGTATATTTTAGTGAATGGAGGACAACGAACCTAGATAGATATGTTTATTACTCTACGTATATATCTACACATTGGACCTACCCTATAGTACCATAGGGGTAGATCTGCTTGGTGAATTTATGAATTGATCATTAGTGAAATAGTGGGTGCCACTCCATAGGTTGGTGATCCACAAACTATTAAATAAGGGTTTTTTACTCAATAACATTGGAATAATAACCTAGTTCAAAAGTTGGTACTAATTAATACATATAGAGGAATATGGGGGACCCAAACCCTTGTGTGTTATGTGGGTTGGAAACTCTAAGACCTCTAAACTGATTAAACCCTAATCACTACCATCATTGAGTATCTCTTATAAAAGCATCATGCACTTCAAATATATCATTACATCTCACATTTCCCAATGTAGTCCACCATCATGTTCTAAATGGGAAAACACATAGGATAGGCTAATCATGGTCCAAAATACAAATCTCGTTGAAGGAGATATGAGTGAAAGAGCATCTAAATTGAGCTACATTACATGTATAAGGTTCCACACTATGCATTTCCTCACAATGGTACTTGTTCATGTTCTTTATTGAAAATTTCATCACAATCCATTTCCTGAAAAATGACATTTACTGGTGGTAAGCGGTGTTTCTCACACACTATGTACTACTTTTGGTCTTCCTTCCATGACCATGTACATCAGTCCATGCATGTGTACATGGTAATGTTAATGTATCATGGTATTGTCTATGTACATAGTCGAGAATATATTTTATAGTTTTACCTAGGTTCTAAGCTTTAGTCATTCCCACGTACTCCCTAAGTACATGCTTTTCCACCATCTCCAAGTCACAAGGTGTATGGTGGGACCACATGGTGTGTGTTATTTTTCACAACTTAAAACCCTAGCCACCACATCTATGGTAATACACATTTGGTTTTCTTCGTTGTATATTGTATAAATTTTTTTATTCATATAAACATAGGTAGAATTGAAGGCTATAATTGTCCCACTAATATTGAAACTTGGGTATCATATAAAAGGATGTCTGTTCCCAATCATTCATTGAATGCCATATTCTAGACACCATGTCATCATAAGGATCCTTACCATATCCAATAAATTCCACCCATTACCACTATAGATCCCAAATCTATGAAGGCCTCATTTGAAACACATGAGTAATCTTGAAAAATCAGAAAATCACCATTACATTCATCATTTGTGGAACTTTCGGGAATCTGAGGATTCAATCATGGTAGAAACTACCTTGGTAATTTCAAACCACAACACATTTTCCAACATTGAATAACTAAAATAAATTAGTGTTAAAATAATATAATAAAGATGAATCCATTAATGGACAAGTGTTATTTTCCAAAAATTACATAATCATAGAAAAAAGGGTGATTGAATGTGGTATTGAAGAAATATTTATTATAAAAATAATTGATATATTACAGGGCTCATGTGATGTATAAAATAATTACAGGTCAATATAAGATAATAAAATCTATGCTCAATATTTTCATTAATGGGTGGTTGCACAATTGATAGTCCATAAAAATTGAAAATCTTCATCACCTGAGAAGGAGAATCCCCACCGCATTCATCACCTCTTGATCCACATTGATCTAATTTCCCAACATTCTAAAATCTCAATCTTCCAATGAATAATGTTTAATTTCTTCTCTAAAATCCTCCCATGGTGATATAGGCCACTCTAGTGATTCATTATAATGTGGTATATATATTTTAATTTAGGTTGTGAAAATTTAAAATAAAAGAATAAAAATATTTTTTATTTTAATTAAACCCATATAAAATTACTTCCTCAACTAGACAACTGATTTCTACCAATGATAAAGTCATATTATAAATTATTATGTTAATGTAAAAATTATTTTTTATTCATGTTAAATAATTAATCATTCTAATATGAGATTTATTTTATTTTTTGTGGTCATAAATGGATATTGATAAAAAATGAATAAAATATACAAATATATATGACCAAAAGTGGTGTATCAAGGAACTAGATTTGTAATGGTTTATTGAAGATTCGTTAAATTAAATAAAAAATAAATGATAAACTCCAAACCTTAGTAAAAATGAACCCATGAAATTTGGAGTGAACATAATTGGGAAAAATATTTACACATTGTGTATGTTATTCATCATTTTTTTGTTTAAATAATACAATTTTTATTACAAGAGGTGAAAATTTTATCCCCACACATTACATGTAGTGATTCCACTATTTATTAAATGAAATCTATTAAAAAATAGTGACCCATCCATTCTAATTACATATTGAAAATACACTATTTATGGTGTTAGATTGTTCAAAAATTAGAGGTCTGACCACACACATTACATGTCATGAATCACTTACATGATGTGGAAGTCTCATATATAGCCCAAAAATGCTGATTTTTTATAAATATTTTTAAGAAGAAACTCTTAAATGGACTGGAATGAACCATATGAAATAATAGCTAGTAATGATCCATTTATAATACCATAAAAGCTCATTAATGCCTATAAATAAGAGAACATGGGGATTTAGTAGTGGATAGACATTTGTGGGAAGCTCTGGACTACGACATGATTCTACACTATACTAACCTTTTTTTTTGTTTTTTACATTAATTGTTTCTTGTTATTTCACCCCTCTCTAGAAGAAACACAACATCCTCATCTATGGAGGTGTATTTTTATATGAGTGATTGGGAATTGGGTATGTTGGACCAATGTAATTTGTTTTTTACCTTTTGTGAAACAATTAAATTTAATAATTTCTTTTCTTTATAACTGGTCCTAATTAATAATTTTAGTTTTAAATTATTTATGTGATTGCTTTATATTTTGAATCTATTAAATTTAATTTTCTTTTTAAATGGTCAACTTCTCCCTTAACACATTAATTTTCGGTATACGGTGAAAAATATTTGGATTGGGTGGTGTGTTCTTATTGATTTCTAAAAAAATGTTAATTTATATATTGAAAACATTGGTTTATTAAGGAATATCAATTCCTAGGCTAAAATTTCCCATTTAAATTAATATAACCTTCTAAAATGCCTTAAACATAGAAATGTGGGTAGATCAACAAATTTTTTAGATAGGAATACTCCCAACATAACTACATGGTCAATAGAGAGGCATGACTTTGTAGATGAATCTATTACTTACAAAGAAATAAAAAAACACTGTAAAATTTGGGAACATGATATCAGGAGACTATTTATACCTAAACCCATTATGTTATCCATCTTTCTCGATTGTTTTAAAATCAATAACATCAAAAGGAATATTTCTCTCATTTTTTAAAAATTACCTAATAACCAAATTTTTTGAAAAAAAAACTGAAAAGATGTGATAGTGTGTCCTCATACATCATATACAACTAAACGGATTACCCCTAAAACATACATAGGAAACTAAGAATTATTTTTCAATTACCCATAGGGGGATTGTTTCCCCCAACCAATGGTCACAATGACTGTAAACCCAGTGTTCCATATTAAACCATATTGTTATATTTTCTGTTTATGCTCTTGAAAAAACTTGTAAAACTAAATAATGTGCACTCATGATAAAAATAATTTATATTTATATTATATAAACTCTAATCCACTCTTTTGATTGATATATAATGGTTTCTTTGTTACTAGGTCCAAAAATATTCCTTCATGTATTACTATATCTTCTTAAGAATGAATAGAGTTACTACATTACCCCCTCTTTCAAATATGTTTTCTCCAAAAGAATAATATAAATAAAACGTAGGTAAATTTAGTCATCATATTTCTCTCTCAATCCTTCGAGCTCTTATGAATTCTATTATACTAGTACAAAATATAAACAAAAAGCATGGTCTTCCCTCACAGGATCCCCTCTAACTGATTCTCTATCTCCATAGGGTACTCCATGTGGGTGTCTCTATCCTTGTTCTCCATCTCACTCTATTAAATAATTTGTGTACTATCATGCATGTATCTCCTCATCTACAATATATGGAAGAATTCAAGTCCCTTGTCCAACTTTGTGGGAATTTCTAGGGAGTAGGGAATGTCACAAATCATTTATAGGATGTAGAATGTCCAGATGAACCATAGATATAGATTTCCAACTCATCTAAATAATTCAAATAATAATCATGGGGAGACTCATAGGAAAACATATTCTACCTATTTAAAATGAAAATGTATATGATTTCAATCCAAATAATATTTATAATGGGTCTTGTCTATCCTAATATACTCATGGATCACTTGAACCTTCTCCATCATCATTGAAATCATCTATGGCCCAAGTAGATATGTCACTCCAATATCATTCTATAATAAGGGTGAACTAAAATTCCACCCATATAGGTCATAAAAAGGTTGCACACAAATAGTAGATTGATATATATTACAATAAAAAAACTAAAAAAGGAAATTGATAATTCTATCTGTGATGAATGTTCAACACACAATACCTCATTATATCTTATAACATTTGTATTGTCTTCATGGTCATCCAATACATCTGGGGGTGAAACATTGTAATCATTATCAACTAGGTCTCAAAGGCCTCCTGCAAGCCTTTCCACAACTATTATGTAGAAAACACATCTCTTTTATAGAAAATCATAGAAGATAACCTAAGAAGTCAAATGATCTTCTGCACGTACAACTTCTTCCTACTAACCACAACTCCCCGATAACATGGATGTTTTATGACATGGAATGTGAGTCAACTATAATAAATATGGAATTATGGATGATCACTATAGTTGAAATCCATGTCCTAACATACATGTATATGCCATCCTGTTTTCAATCCATGATCACAATAGGTTATGTGAAACCTCCTCGAACCTGATTATTAGCCTTCACTAACTGACATTTAAAACACCAAGAGATGAAATAAGTTATGATCTATCTCATTCCATCCCACTAAAAATTCCACAGAAGGTCTGTATACATCTTTTTCAAACCTTAATATTTAGTCATGGTGGAGGTCTAAAACTCCCTCATCACCTCTTATCATAACATGAACGGAACGTCTTACCATCCATAGAATTGCATGACATTCTCCCCTACTACAAAAAATTTAATTTGTTGCATTTTTTAATTATATCTAGTCATATAAAAACTAAAAAATTATATATCCCAATAGAAAATTTCTCACATGATGAAGGAGTAAAGGAGACACCACCACCGAATGAACAAAAATTATACCCCTATCCTCTGCTAGGGTTATCTATATATAATCAAAATACTCAGATTGTTCCTATAACAAGTGAGAACACGACTTCGTACTACGGGATTCATCCATCACTTTAAATTTCTTAATAGTATATACAATTTAAAAGACATAGTCATACATTAACTCCAAAAAATGCATATTAACCAAGTTAAGATCTCTCTTTGTGAATATATACCAATGAATCTGGTATCCTGAGTAAGAAAAAAATTATTTCCTAGAAAATATTGGCTTTACATCATTAGCGAAATGACAACCACTAGTAACTAATGGTCGAAGGTCGGGTAGTTTTTCTCATCGGGTCTCAACTACCTCAACACATACAAAATCACTACATACATCTCAATCAACATGTATAACATACAAGATCTATCGAAATACAAAAAAACTATATACTCCATTCCCTCCTCAGGTAACCCTAATATAGGATCACTAGATAGCCTCATCCTAAACTCCTTGAAGTCTCTTTGACACTTTTTAGTCTATGTAAATGGATTCACTTTCGACGTCGTGGTAGTCAAAGGGGATGAAAAACTCAATAACTCCTCCATAAACCTCGTATAATGCCTCTATAATATAAGAAAAATCAAAACATATGACACACTATATGGTGTCTCTCAATCTACCAATGCATCAATCACTGTGAAGTCCAATGCTAAGCCATGTTTAGAAAAACCTTTCCCCATAAAGTGATCCTCACATGTCCAAAACTGTTACTTAAAGAGATTAACATAAATATAGTGCTCCCAATGTACGTATAGGGTTATCTTCATATACTATGAATAGCCCTTCGATGATACTAATTGAATGTTTATTTTATTTATAAAGACAACCAAAAAATTGATGAAGTATGGCTGAAATAGTTGGTTCATCAGAGCCATAAACCTATGAGGGAATTCATCATGCATGGAGGTATATCTAGGAACAAATAGTTTCTGTATTGATATTAGGATTTTTTTTCAAAATATTATCCTGGAAAACCTTTTACTGATGTCATCCTAGCCCGAGGTCTATCATAAAAAAACAAACTAACTCGTCTCTCCTAGTCAAATAGGAAAATAATCCTAAATAAGAGGTAGTTTTTATTAATTATTACATTGTTCAGATGAAGATAATCAATGAAAATACTCAATATATCATACTCATTTTTAATATATAGAATTTATTCTCCCCTAGGTGAATTTTTGGGTATGAAAAATCCACTCTCACAAAGGTTGTCGAACTACCCCCTTATCCATTGAATCCTTATTAGAGAAATTAGATATAAGTAGTTGATATCGATGTCATATCAGGGATAAAGTTGATGGAAAATTACATCCACAAAACCAAAGGTATTACCATAAAATCCTTAGGAAAGAAATCCATATATTCCTACACAAATAAAATATTTCATATGCATGTATCCAATTACACCAAGGGATATAATTGTTAACTAGTTGGTGATGAGTTGGATCATCCTACTCACAAGACAAAGTTGCATCTCTATGAGGAATATATCTCCCACAATGTAGAATCTAATAATATTAGTTTAAATACATCTAACTCATTTAATGGTTTAATTGTGATGACAAAGAGGTCCCACAACAAACTCTCTTCACCAATTTCCATTATCTCCTACCAAAAAAATATGTAATATCAAATAATTGATCACTTTTGGATCTTCTAGATATAACTATTAGGTTAAAGACTCAACTGGAATCCCTATCTCTCAATATATATATATATATATGAAAGAATGACTCAAAAATGTGTCTAATAATTCTAAAGAATGATTATAATAAACACACATTTTACATCATATCAACTTGGGTGAAACATGGATATAGCCATCCATAGCTAGGAATTATCCTTGGCCCTAGCCACTAATTTTTTTACCCTATCTAGGGCCATCAAGTGGTGCTGGTGGGATTATCTTACAATGTCATACCCAAAAAAATCTCTTCCCTCCCAAGCTACATATTATCCCCTTCTAGCATCACCTCCCTTATGGCTACCCTATCCATGCTTGGGAGATCCCAGATCATAGTGATGCATTTTCCATAACGGTCCATTCACTGCATGATTTCCTTCATCAACACATCAATTTGGAGAATCACATTTCCATCTGACCACAATAATAAAAAGAAATAAAATCCCTCATCTATAGGATTACTAATACCTTTGTGTGATCCATACACCACATTTCCATGTGACTGAGTCTATTCATGAGGAGGTCTCATTTGCTGATACCCTACCGACTGAAGCCTACAAGCAACTATAGATGACTCGGTCCCATGAAAAACACTATGAGATCCTACTACCATAATACCTATTATAGTAATATCATTATCACTATATCCAACTATAATACTCCAGCATTGGTGGGAATATACAAGGGGACAACATGCTCACATATTTCTCTATAGAGACACTGCTCAACATTTTGGGGTCTGAAGTTACCATCACACACCTTGTTATGGGAGTATCATGTAAGGTCATTAAACCTCAAAAAATGCACATAAAATATCATAATGTCATTATGAATACCAATAAGTTCCTCGATATGAACTAATCATAAGCATTAGGGGTAATACTTCTCATGAAGTAGCTGCAATAATTCATACCATGATAGCATCATCGAATCATAATTTTTCATAATGAGACTCCATAAGAAACCTACTACTACGTGGAGAATAATAGCTATCATAAAAACCATATGATCATCCCAGATTCACATGAGTCTAATGACTCAAATTATAATCTCAATTCAATCCTTAGATTTTTGTGGATCTGGATCACTGTAGAACCTCAGCTGTATTTGGAAATGGAACTTGCTGAGTGTGCTATGCATGCACGCATCGTCATCCATAACTAATGGTAATATGTTATTCTGGAATGTAGGGGTACATATACCATCATTCATAGATAAATCACCTCATTTGATGAACTCTATGATGGGGCATCATAACTCAATATTTTATCACCACAATCCTATTTTGAAAACGTTGTTGGCTATCTTCATGAGGGAATCCTGAATGGGATAAAGACATACCACTATATATAATTATATGTATGGAGAGATTACATGGGAAGGGAAACCAAAGTACTCAATCCTATTTGATTCATGTACAACATTATTACCATAATTCCCATATATCCTCCAAAGGGAAAAATAGTAAACACTATCCTATGTAATGAATTCATGTGAAACAACTGTATAATATCTTAACCCACTAGCACCAACCAGGCCATCAAAAGATTAAGACACTATGACCCCAGGCCTACCTTCAATTGGATTTAGTCTAGTGATAAGCACAAGGAAGTAATTATATAATATGGAAGGCCTTATCCAAATTTAAATATATGTACACACAAAATCATATGTATGCAATAATGTAGATGAATGACAAATTTAATGTAACATCTAGAGTAGATCAATGAATTTAACACCTCTATGGAATATATTAGAGTATGACTGCATAAAAAAATTTCAATGTAGAAAAAGAATATCCCAACCAAAATTGAATTTCCATCATGAAAATAGATGGAATAAAGGAAAATAGATATATTCTAGCTCTTGAGCTCTATGTATCAACCTGTTTATGTGGTCAATGGACAAGGTATCATTACACTCCACTGATGTAATAGAAAACCCATCTATCTTCTGTATAAGATAATATTTTTTTTGGAAAATACCTTGCAGGTGTGAGCATATAAATACCTATTAGGACGTTCAAAAAATAATACGGGATAAATATATTGATATGTGCAGTTGATATCATACCATAAAAATATAGAATTAAACCCTTTATAGATATTTTATAAAAAGAACCCCATATGAGATAGAAATGAGATCTCCATCTCATAGCCCAACCTAGGAAGATAAGATTACCTAATGATCTATGTTTTTTATCTTCATTGCCAAATTTCTCACATGTCAATCTGATAAATCCATGTTTATTACCTATAGCTAGCAACTACTCAATAGCCCTAGTGGTAATAATATCCAAAAAAATGACCCATGCCATAATACAGTAAGGGGTAACACTTAATAGATAAAGGATACACTCCCTAGTATAACATGGAATACAAATAAGGTAATACAAGATCTTAACCCTACATTATAGGGGTTACACTCTGTATAAATCTATATATAGGATCTTATATTTTTTTGTGACAGGGGGGCACTCAGTGACTTGAGGATTCATGCTCTAGTGTGACATGGGATTCCGCCTTTTAGGCTGAGGACTTTCACCCTAATTATTCAAGGGGATTTAACTCATTAATAGTGGAAATATAACCTAATAGTTTAGGTAGGTACCACACAACATGTAGAGGTGAATACGGTGGACCCATTTCATAGTGTGATAGGGGCTTGGCAACCTAACACCACACAGATGATCTTTCCCTAATAATTTCAATCGTGAAGCATCATTTATAGAAGTGTCATTATAAGGACATCAAAAATCATATCTATTAGTCTAAAATGTATTCATACACCAATGTTTTTATGGAAGAACACTTTGGATAGTCTACATGTGATCTAAAATATGAGTATGAGGAAGGAGATACAACTTGAATAAGTTGCTAGGGGAATTACACGTTGTGTATAGGTTTCCACATAACATGTGACCACACTATAATTACATGAAATTTTATTATGTATAAATGGTTTTGAAAGAAATGTAATTCTAAATGGAATGTGTTGGTGTTACAAAATGTGTATTATCCAATGGGGTATCATCGTTCTATTTCAATCATGCCCATATAGATAATCCTTTCATACGTACATGGTCGTGTCTTGGTATCCTAGCCATGTATGAGTACATCTAGTGCATGTTTACTCTAATTCTACCTTTGTGTCTAGTCAGTTTCATGCACATTTACTCCCAGAATACACACCAACCTTCTAGAATTAGGTCACACAACATGCGGTGGGAGTACACAATACAATAATTATCATAGCTAGTGGACTACACATCCTGTTTTCTTCAAATTAAATATCATGATGTTTAGGTTCTCATTGAAAGTTATGTTTCTAAATGTTTCATCATTCTTACACATCCACCTTTGTTTCATCATTGATTCACGCTAGTGGACTAATATCTTGTTTCATACACACATGATCCATCAACAATGGCTAGAATCTCGTTATCCAATACCTGTGCATCTTCTTCTCTTTGTGGATGAATTCCTCTCATTACCACTCCAGAAATAAAATCAATAAATTCCGCACCTGAAACCCATGACTCAACCCAATACATATGAAAAATCACCAATCCATTCACCATTCGTGAAACTGTTATGAATCTGGGGGTTTGATCGCACTCAAACCTAGTATGGTAATGTTAAACACTATCCCCATGGGCCAATGACAAAAACCTAAAGAATGTGGGGAATCACATAAGTAAGATTAATAAATAATTGGATATTTAGTATTCTCCAACAATCAAGTTACTATGTAATACTAGGTGAACTGTAGTATAATGGGAAATTTATATCAGATAAAAAATAGTAATTGTGGGCCTGAAATAATAGATCAAATAATCACAGTTCAACCATAGTAATAAAATGAATTCTAAATATTTTAATCAAATCGTGTAAAACAAAATTAAAGAATCATACCTTGAAAAATATTTATCATTGTTGAAGAAAGATTTCATTAGTGAAGGATAAGACCCATTTCATTTTCTTCCTCCCGATCTACCTCATTCTAATTTTCTGCCATTCTTTGATTTTGGTCCGCCAATGAAGAACGTTCAAGACATCCTATCAAATTCTAATGGTGTTATACAACTGACCTAAGATATTATCTATAATTATTTATTAATAGATTAATTTAGATTGTGTTCATTTAAAATAAATTTGATTTTTAATTTTTATCAAATGAACTCATAATGAATGCCTTAACCAAACCCCTTACACCAACAAACATTAAGTCACCACATGAGAAAGCACCATGTTTTAGAATCAATAATCTTCTAATATTTTCCATTTGAGGTCATATAAATTAATATAAAAAGATCTATGAACATGATATAAAATAATTTATGTTTCTAATAAATTAATTTTGAGCCTTTTAGGGGTTCAGAATCTCATGCTGACTTAGCATCTACCTCTGAGAATTTTCATTAACATATTATAAACTCATAAAAGGTGAAAATAGAGTCTTTGAAATGTTTTTATTAACCATGATTTAAAAATTACAATATCTATATATTATATACTAGAACTCACTTTCTTTTGTTTCTAATGATCATTAAGGTTTAGAGTTCTAGAGCGTTAAGACATAAATATTACATAACAATCCCATATATTAAAAACTTGAAATTTATAATCAATAATGATTTTTTTACCAAAGAAAATTATTGCAAAAAAACTTGTTATATTTTCATGATATAACTTCACTAATTTGATCATGACCTTATCTTTTTCCCTTCTAATCCTTAAATCCATGTGAATTTTTTTAAAACATGAGATGAGCATATAAATCTCATTAAGATAATAAAAAGAATGAATATAAGTTTCCAGTGAAAAAAATGAAAACCCATGACAAATATTATCTTAAAAACAAAAATATTTATATGAAAATGGAATAATATTTCTATTAAAATGATCATTATCTACCCTTTTGAAAGCATATTATTTATTTTAATCCTCATTCAAACTCAAATAAAATTCATATAGTTTCCTTGTGAAAAAATTAACATAAAACCTAATAAAGATATTAAAATTGGAATAATTATATGACAAGATTACAATATAATTCATTGGATAACATAATCCTTACCCACTACATTGGATCATTATCTAAGAACACCCATCGTATATGCTAATATTTTATATCGGTCTCGCATGCACTATTTGGGTATGGACATCATATAAGCTATATCAGACTCTCTTATGAATTATAATTTGTCTCAAACCATTCTAAACAATTTACATGGACCATATCATTAATAAATCCCCTGAAATTTTTTTTACCCTTATAAAAAACATTATTGGATCTTGTAATACCCATTCATTTTAAAAAAAATATTTTTGAAAAACATAGTTTTTGAAAAATGGAATAGATAGATACTATTTTAAGAAAACATGATCTCTTTTTAAGATATTAAAAATTCAAATAACATTATAGAGTTGTAAAAATTAATTTTCAAAATATAAGTTAAAATATATCATTCTTCTCCACTTTTGTAAAGTGAGTGAATCATTTCGTAAAAAGATATCTTTTTTGTAACCATTGAAAGAAATCTAAAAAATATTACCTTTATAGTTATTTCATATCCATATGAATACATTCAAACATAATTTTTAAAACATTTATATAGTAAAAAATATTTTTAAATTAATTCATTGTAATATTAAAAATGAGGTTTCAAGTCAAGTGTTCCTTACATCGATTATGGATCATCATGTCTCTTATTTATCTCTCCAAATAAAAACATTTGCTAATTATTTATTTTCCTGATAACCCATTTCATGTTTTATTGTTCCCTTTATTTTATTAATTATCATGTAATAAAAAATTCCCTAATAATTAAAAATATTGTCATATATTTTGATGGTATTCGGTTCATATGTGCAATATGACATTGGAATGTTGACTATGGTAAAATAATCCATAATTACATCTTCTACCAAATAAGAATAATGATATAGTTATAGTTTTTATATATTAATTCTACATTAAAACCCACTCAAGCATTATTTTTATAAAATAATATTTCTGTTACTATCATACAGATGAGGGTTGTATATACGCGTGAGTAATGTTTCCATTTTTTAGTGATCATTGTATAAATAAGGTAGGTATTATTTTATCGTTCTATAAAAATAATTATAGCATAAATAAAATATTATTTCATTAAACATACATATATATCATCAATTTTATTTGGTAATGAAAAATTAATCACATCACTTCATAGATGTGGTTGTCCACACATATGCACGAATGACATTGTTAATTTTAAGTGAATGGAAGGTTATGAATGTAAATAATATATTTTCATTTAAAATTTATAAATATTTCTTGAATATAGTATATAAACATTAATTACATACTTATAAACATCCTTTTGAGATATTTATGGAAAACGAATTACATTGGTACACCATGTAGTAGGCTACCATATACACAAACAATAGTTTTATTTACCGTTTGATATAATAATATATGGATATTTTTTACACCATAATATAAAAACAACTAAATATTTTGGAGATACAGGTTTTACTATTTCATCATTGTTAAATAATATTTAATTTAGGTGGATGAATAAATAAAACAAAAATTATCGGTTAAGAATGATACCTATTCTTTGGAAAATATCCTAAGGATTACACCAAATTATTTTCTAGGATGGTATTATGACCAATACAAGGACACTAGAATTTTTAGAGGGATTTAAAAAATGGATTTTCTATTTTTTAAATATTTTATAATCCCAAACAATTTTAAGTGTAAGGAGGAGGATAACTATTATAATAAAGGGGAGGAAAACTCTTGGAACATCTAAAAATTTTAAATTGCTATTAATTAATTTTAAATTCCAAATGGATCCTAAAGATTTATATGAAATATTTGATGATTAGGGGTCTAAATAATATCATACAATGAAAAGTAGTCATATTTTTACTATGTTTTTACCCTAATCTTCTGGTTTTATCCCCTCGCTAAATCCTTTAACCGTTATCATGACGAGAAGGATTTTTAGTCCTTGAGGGTCAAGATGGTTACAATAGATTAACAAACATCACATAAATTGGTTATGGATGATATTAAAAACCATATAATACTTTATTTTATTAAATATAATATTTATTGGAAATTTATATCATTTAATAAAATTTTATTTATTATAAAATATCAATGATGTCAATTTTTAAGACTATTCTCTAGTTTTCCTTTAATAACATCCAAAACAAATTTGAAAAAAAAAATATTTTATTACTTCCATAGCATGTTATATTATTATATAATATTCATGGATCGCATAAATTATTGAATATTATATTATATTAGTATTTTTGATAACATTTATTTAAAATTTCAATGAATTGAATAATTACTGAAGCAATTTCTAGTAAGAATTTATAGTAATTATTTATTCCTTAAAAATTAAAAATTAAATAAATTAATAAAAATAAATCATTTATATTAAATAATAATAATTTTTAATAGATCATATATTTTAACACTTAAGTTTCGGGTGCCGCCCAAAGTATCCCCGAACACAGTTGGTCATATAACATCAAGCGCATTTCCCCAAATGCTAGAGGATGTCATCTAGTATCAAGGGACAAGGTAAGAGATTGCATAAACTATTCCCTCATTGGTATCATATACACAATAAAATCAATTATAAAATAATAGAATAAGTAGTAATACCATAAAACAAAAGTAAACAAAGGAAGCTGATAGTAATATTAAAATTGGAGCATATATAAATGATAGATGTCACATGTTTCATGGAATGCAGCCAAACCAGTCACAATGTAAAAAATAAAATACTAAACCCATAGTATAGGAAGGTACTAAACTAAAACTGCATCGCAATCCTCATCTTGGTCCCCAGATCTCCACCTCTATCATAAATCTGGTACTTGATGAAAAAGGGTGATTTCCCTTATCAATAAATGCAACCATATAATCTGTTTGGTTCCAAAATCATGAACCAAACAGGTTGTAAGATGAATACCATTACGAAACCACAAAAATATCTGTTCTTAATTGTTCGTGAATATATATAGCTGGTAATATGAAGAAATGAAGTAATAAACTAGGAAGTACTCATATGTAAACATTCCTAGAACTTTAAATTACATTCATTTACATATATTAATTATTCATAACAAGGAATAATGAAATTTTGGGATCTAGCCATAGATTTGTATCCCCTATGTAATAGATATATTGATGCCTAATAAGGCCATCTAATAACCTAGTAAGACCAGGTCTATGATTGTGCCTTCCCATGGAAGACCTGTCACAAGTGTACAATCAATCAAAAACAACCTTATATGAAAACTCTCACAATCTGAACCTTATGGTTTATTATAGAACTAATCATTAAAAAATGACCACCATGGAAGTTGTCATGGTAAATAACCTTAGGTCATAATGACCTAAGTAATGCTCAATACCCCTAGGTCAGTATGGCATAAGTAACTTATAAATATCTTTCGGGTAGCTCTCACAGTCAATACCCTCTACGTCAACATATCATAAATAATCATAAACGACCTCCTGGGTAGCTCTCACGATTAATACCCCTTGGTATGTATAGCAAAAATAAAATATAATGACCACCTGAAATCACTCACAGTCAATAACCTAGGGTCCAACATTTATTTAATAATGACCCTCTGGGTAGCACTCACAGTCTAACCGGTCTGGTCTATGACAACCCAACATCTCTCATTATCAATACCTATTGGTCAATATAATAATAAATCATATATAAATGACCCTTCATCAAGAAGATCTCATAGTAAGATTCCCCTTGGACCAACATTCACAATAAGATTCACATGCATCTTAGACAATAATCATTTCTATATTAACAAGAAAGGCATAGAAACAATCAATCCTAACATGCATTGTAGAGCAAATGACAATAATCAAAAAATCAAGGGAACACACCAATTGGGAGTCCTATAACAAGTAATCTATGATTACACATAAGAAATAACACTTTATCAATCAAACAAACCATTTTAGGTATTAAATAGGGTTATAACACAAAACGCGCAGAACCCTGAACAAGGGTATTCATCACATTAAGAATTTATAATGAAACAGAAATCATGGATAGGAAGAAACCACCTATCATGATGTTATATGATCAACACTCTTGAACATCCTCCCTTGAATCAGCAAAAAATGACATAGATCTACAAAAAGGTGAAAATTTTCAACCATGATATGCTTCTGAGAGAATATGAATCTAGAAGAAAGGCTCTAGGGAAAGTGATATCTTCCCGGTGGGAATTTAATATGCCCGATAGTGTCTCCAATGAAGGTTGGACAAATAATTGGGATGGTTTTGGAGTTTTTTGGCATTCTGTTGCTCTCCTGTATGAACCATGGGGAGAAGAAGGGTGATTTGGATGTGAGGAGAAACCCCAAAATGATACATCATTAAAAAAGAAAATATTATTATGTATTTATTTAATGTACACCACGGGTAATATTCTTAATCAGCACCGACTTTAGGGTGTGTTCTAGGTCAACCACATATCCATGTGCAAGTATACTATACAACTAGTATATGGCTATATGCGGAAATCGGTTATACAAAGTGTACTCAAAAGTAGATGACATGTACTATAAAAATATCGATTTTTTAGTTTTTCCTAAAAAACAACCAAAATCAAGATCCAAACATGAAAGGATGATATGGGTTCTTAATATCTTACCCCTTAATGAAATGGTTCCACGAATTGACCTTCCAATAGTGGCGAAGATGAAACTTCAAACAATTGTGGACATTGTGATCATACATAAACCTCCCCCTCCAAATTGTCCTCCTGTAGTTTCCCATGCTGCTATAACACCTGTACCATAAGAAAAATCCCTCCATGGAAAAACATCATAATGCAATCCAAAATCAGAATAGGGTGCTCCTGAAAGGATGCATCCCCCTCTAACACAAACTCCTTGGGATGAAAAATGTGTGATGGGTCCTAAAATTGTCTCCTTAGCTAAGAAACATGGATGATGCCTTTCCTAGCCCGATACCTCTGAGGTAACTAAAACCGATATGAAACTGGCCTGAAACTCCCCAAAACCTCAAACAACCCTACGTATCTTAGTGAAATCTTCCCCTATCTCTTAATCATCTGATTTCCCATCCACAGTGTGACACATAAGAAAATTTTATTTCTGACCTTGAACATTAGAGTTCATCTCCATTGATCAACATAAGATTTCTACTGATATTGTGCAGTAGCCATCCTCTTCTGAATCAACTCCACTTTCTAAGTGGTCGAATAAAAAAGATAATGTCCTAGAAGATCTAACTCTCCTACCTCCAGCCAACATATGAGTGATCAGCATGTCCTACCATACAAAGCCTTATATGGTAGCATTTTAATAGTTGCCTAAAAATTGTTCTTGTAGGCAAACTCAACTTGGGGTATGTGTCTTTCCCAAGAGCCCCTGAAACCCAGGACGCATGCTCAAAGCATTTCCTCCAAAACATGAATCATGCACATGGACTTAACATATGTCTGGGAATGTAAAGATTTACATAGAAGTACATGTATACCCAAAGCTCTTTGTAGTCCCTTCCAGACACGACCAGTAAACTGGGCATCCCTATCTGAAACGATAAAGTGTGGAACCTCATGAAAATGTACAATATATCATAGGTACAACCTTAATATTTCATCAAAAATAAAAGAATATTTTGTTGGAATGAAATGTGCAACCTTCATGAGTTTTTAAAAAATAACCCAAACAACATTTTTCACTTGAGGAAACCTCATGAAACCCGTCACAAAAATCTATCGCGACATCATTCCACTTCCACTTGGGAATGGGTAAATATTGTAAAATACCTAATGGTTGTTGGTGATCAACCTTCACATTCTGATTGGTGAAACATCTAATAAAAAAATGAGTTATAACCCTCTTCATACCTAGCCACCAATACTGATGGTGTAGATCTCGATACATCGTGGTGACGCCAAGATGAACTACCCAAACTAATGAATGAAAATATCACATAAAGACTTCATGAATGTCTGTTGACACCAATACACATTCAAAAAAATTAAATATATCATCATCTCTTATAGTACACCTAGGAATATGGTCCTCTCCAGACACATTCTCCCATAGGACAAGGCCTTCGGTATTTTATAGTTTCATAATTCACACTCGATCCAGAAGAGTCATTGTTATGATGATAGAAGAATGAAATGACTGCCCTGATCTGTTGTGCCCCTCTAGATAATTCTCAGTGAATATACCAATAATATTACACTAACTAATGGCCTCCTAAATTTCCTATATCTGAGTCCTCCATCTCAAAACAGTTTTCACTATATTTTCTTTCCCATGTGGGTAGGCAAGTTTAACATCAAAAAACTGAAGGTACTCCACCCACCTTTGCTATCTCAAACTCATATCACACTGAGTAATGATATAATTGAGGATCTTGTGGTTAGTGTATACCACCAAATGATCTCCCAAAAGATAATATCTCTAACAATGTAAAGTATGAACAACTGCAGACAACTCATGATTGTGTATCAGATATTTCCTATCATGTGGTCTCAACTATCGAGACCAATTTGCAACAACTCCATACCCCAAAATAGTCACTAATCCTAGCCCAATACCAAATTCATTGTTATTAATGGTGTAACTCTTTCCTGGATCTGGAAAAATTAGTATCGGTTCAGAAGACAATTTCCCAAAAATCATCTAAAAGGATAAATCGTAAGAATCTGTCTACAAGTACATTACACCCTTCTGATTCATGCATGTCAGTGGTGATGCTAAGCAAGATACGTCATGTATAAAGCATATACAGTTACCAGGTGGCCCCAGATAAATTCGTACCTCAAATATGTTATTTACAATCTCCCAGTAAACCACTGATCTCACTTTTCTAGTTCTATTGATACACATATATCTAAGATAATATGACCCATGAAGTTAATATTGTCCATCCAGTAGTGGAATTTTGAGATCATATCATATAATTGAGTCTCTTTATGTGTGCTCAATACGATATCAAGATGGGTGTCATGGTTGTGTTGAGTTTGAGATTACTCCACGATATCATCCATGAAAACTACCAAAAAATAATCCAAGTAAAGATGTTACACTTGTTTCATCAGTTCCATGAAAGCTACCAGCACATTCATGAGACAGAATAGAATAGAAAAATACTTGTATAGACCATACATATTATGAAAGGTTGTAAAAGGTATATTATGATGGTCTAACATGCAACTAATCATAACAAGATCTCAAGTCAATCACTGAGAACACCCAATATCTTCAAACCAGATTAAGAAGATCATTAATCCTTATCAAGAAATATCGGTTCCTAACTATCTACTAGTTTAGCTTTCGATAATCCACCTAACGTTTGAGGGTACTATAATATTTCTTTGAGAAAAGAAAAGATGAACCCCAAGGAGATGTATTGGGTTGGATGAAACCCTTTTCCTACAAATACTCTAATTACTTCTTCAACTCCCGTAACTCTTATGTAGCCATCCTATTTGAAGGAATGGACATTGGTGGAACACCTAGCACAATATAAATAGAGAAATATACCTCTATATAAAGAGTTATACTTGGAAATTAGACTAGAAAGACATGTATAAAATGATCCACCACCGGTGGAAAATGAATCTATGAAGTCCCCTAGTCATCTAGATATAAACTAGTAATCTGGGCTATAATTACACCCTGCCCATGATGCTCGGGTCTATATCTGCTTTCCTGGACATCCCATTGAACCTTGTATAAAAAAACCCCCCTTTGGTTATGTAATAGTTTCCCTGTGGTGATATCCATAAACAAAGGTCTAAAAAGAGACAAACCATTCCATTCAGAAAATGAAATTGAAACCTATCATCTTAATTATGTAGAGGTCCCATACGAAGTTACACCCACCAATCTCAAGAGGGAACTCGTTTCACTAATGTACACTAGCCATCATAATCCATAACATAGTTTCTAGAATCATAACATCCTCATAATAAGAGATATAGTTCCCAAGGCTCCTCACAATGACAACATATATAAAACTATTAGAATTTTCTATATGAAAAAGAGAATAAGATAAAACTGAGGAAACTAGAATAGTACATCTAATAGTAAAGGGTCTAGGATCCTGCTCTTACTGGGTCTTCTCCACTGTAAAATAATGACCTATATTATGACCTTTCATACCTAACAAACTACCCCAAGCTGATCCACCCTGTTGTTGCTAAAAACCATAAGCCTAAATTCCATGGCCTTAACCACCTCCTTGTCCATAATGGACTGAAGAACTCAAGTACCCTCATGAATGATAAACTGGGGTCCCTAATTCGGAATGTGGAGTCATAATAGAACACTTATCACCAACTTATCAGGAATACATACAAATTTTTTTTGAATATAACCCATCTTTCCACATTCTAGGCACTCGGTCGGGTCCTTTGTGAAATGTAGTCTCATATGAACACTCTTTCCACATTGGTAGCATACCACCTGGCTACCTGAAGAAACATCAATTGAATGATCCCTGCATCACTTACTGCTATCTATCAAAGATGTACCAGCCCTGGATGCTGAGCCGCCCTAGATCCCTACTCCCAACACCCTCAGATTGTGCTCTATAATCTTCACCTAGTTCATTATTCCCTACATTTAAGTTACCATAAAAACATTCACTTGTGATTGGATGTTATACCTGAGACCATACTCAAATATCCTCGCCAAAGATAATTCTTCCCCTCCCAGAATAGATGTCCTGTATTGAAGCTCTGTGAAATGAGAAGAGTAATCCATCACTGAAAGTGCACCCTACTCCATGATCGTGAATAATCAAGCTTAAAAATCCCTCAATGTCTCATGGTAGAATTAATCATATATGGATCTCTTAATCTCTACCCATACCATATAATGATAATTTTTTTCCTATGAGATAACATCCTACCATCTCTTGGCAGAATCACGTAGCATGAACACCACAAGATTCCTCCTCTTCTATGGAGTTGTCTCTAAATTATCAATGATTTAAATCATGGTCTCCAACCATTACCCTGAATCTTTTGGTCCTCCATCACATTAAAATGTTGGAGGATGCTGGTGCAAGAACACCCTCATCAACACCTACATAGTCAGGGTTGGATGCGTTGCTCCATGAAAAGTCTGTAACATCTGCAAATATCCATCACAGAATTGTGCATTAGTACCTACATCATGGTGGTATGACTTTTCAAGGTCAAGTGCGGGCCTCAGAATAAGATTACCAAGGACAAAAACATAGAAGTGAAAGATCAGAATAGGAGAAATAAAACATTCATGTTTTACCAAATAGGGATACCCGGTGTGTGTAACTACCACACAACATGTTACCTTTAATATTTAACACGGGAGTTTGACTCTTCCAATGATGTCATGTAACACCCCATACACATGGAATATTCATGATGAGACATGGTGTGTACTTGAATTTTCCATCTGACCAAGGTCCTTCTACCTAGATATAACTACACTGTTCACTCCTTAGTAACACTACATGGTGTGTTAACCTAAAACACTACGTGTACTACATATTCTAACTGCCTATGTCTTTGGTCACATGGTCAAACACATGATCAACTCTACATCATGTGCATAATCTAAACATGGAGTGTAACCTCCAAATTTCATCCACCCATGTTGTTATTCACATGACCTGACACACGATATTTATGGCATGGTGTGTACTCCTATTACATGGAGTTTTCATCCAAATATTTATCAACCCCATGTCTTATCTCACACAATTAGATACATGGTAAAAGACTACATGACATGTACATATGGTACACAATGTATACATAAGATATATAGTTTCTTCAATAACAGAAGAACACAGGGAATGTGGTCATAACATCACACTCCATTTTGTCTGGGCTTCCATGTATTAAGGCTCTTAAACTTCTTTGGAACACTGAGAAACTCAATATTTTGTCAAAGGAATAACAAATTATACCCATTAAATCCGATACTTGTCACGAATCAATGTTTTTCATCCTTATTCATGTAATATCATTAAAAATTTTAAATTAATGTTCAAACATGATCCACCAAATTCTGATCCAACAGGGCACATAACACCTCATGGACCGAAGATTGGTATCCATCAAAATGATTCTTTAAATATATGAATTACCAATAAAAAATAACATGTATACTCTCATGGAATCTATCACAATAGCATTCATATTTATCAAAAAATCTATCATAATAGCATTTAATCAGTAATTCATCCTAAATGGAATGACAAAAACGCATGACATGTGATCTCTATGGAGTACCTATATGATACATGAGATGGAATACCCTCATCCCATCAGGTTGATACAGAAATAAACCAACAATAATGTCAATAATAATATCACAAAACAAGTGCATCACCCAATGGTGAAATTAAATCAATTATAACAATTTCAAAAATAGAAAAATTGAAATATTCATGGTATATTGGATTTTCCTTATTCATGGGTTAGCTACTCCCAAAGAAAACTTATTACCAACTACCCATTACATAATATCCTTGTCTATTGGATGAAAATAGTTAGACAAAGAAAAAAAATAAACACCTCTGATACATCATTGTAATGTCTTGGTTCCGAGTACATCACAAAGGTGCCCCATACCTGGTTTGTAACATAACCTCAAGTGAATTTCCCCAAATTCCAGAGGATACATACTAGTACTAAGTACCAAGGTAATAAATTGGGGGAACTATGCCCAAATTGGATGAGTATACATAAAACAATAAAAATATAAAACAATAGAGGAAGTAGTAATACCATACAACAAAAAGTAAATAGTGGAATACAGATAGTAATATAACAACTGGAGAAAATATAATTGATGCATGTCACATGTGTCTAAGAAAGATGCCAAAAAAGTGACAATGCTGGAAATACAATACTAAAAAAGAACAAAAAATTAGTAAAATCCAATAGCATAAAAAGCCTCAGCATGGTCTCATGCTCTCAATATCTAATAGTAATAAATTACTCAATGAAGAAGGTCACTTTCCATTATCTATACCTATAACCATATAATTTGTTTGGGTCAAAAATCATGAACCAAACTGGGTGTGAGACAAATCCCTATAGGCATCCACCAAAATTTGAATTCCAAAATATCATTGAAAATATATAATATGTAATATGTATAAATGATGTAATAAACTAATAATTACTCACAAGTAAACAATCCTATAGTTTTCAATTACATTAATTTACATTTATTAATTATTAAAACCACTGAATAATGAAATTCTGGGATCAAACCTATTCTATGTATCCCCTGTTTAATTGAAAAACAGATGTCATTGAAGGCCACCTAACAATCTAGTAAGACTGAGTCCAAGATTGTGCATAGTCTTGTCAGTCTCACCAAAATCATGTAATCAAAAAAAAAAACAACCCCCCCCCCCGGGAGAGCTCTCATGGTCTAACTCCTATAGTTTATCATAGCACTAATCATTTTCAAAAAATCACCTGTGAAGATCTCATGGTCAATACCCCTATGTCAAAAATGGCATCAGTAACATATAAACGAACTCTAGGTAGCACTCTTGGTCAATACCAACTAGGTAAACATTTCATAAATAATCATAATCAATTTACTAGGTATCTATCCTAATCAATACCCCCTTGGTCTTCATGAAAATAGTAAACTAGTAGGACCACCTAGAAGATCTCACACTCAATGACATAGGGACCAACATTCATTTAATAATGACCCTATAGGTAGCTCTCACGGTCTAACCCCTCATAGTCAATACCGCTGGGTCAACATATCAATAATTCATACATAAATGACCCAACTATGGGAAGATCTTGTAGTCAAATTCCCCTTGGTCAAAATTTTACAATGGAATTCACATGCATCTCATATAATCATCATCGCCATCCAAACATGCTAGGAATTGAAAACAAGAAACCCTAATAAGAAATATATACCAAATAGTCATAATCAAACAATCTTGGAAATGCCCCCATGGGATGTCCCATAAAAAGGTATATAACCTTACACATAAGTAATATCCCTTTCTAAAAAACAAACCATAATAGATATTAAATGGTTTTAAATTCCAAAACAGGCAATACCCTAAACATGTGTATTCAACACATTAAGCATGTATAATATAATGACAATCAAAGAAAGGAAAAAACCACCTATCAGGATGTTGTACGATCAACACTCTTGAACGTCGACCCTTGAATATACCTAGACCTATGTAGATCTACAAAACATTAAAAACATTCAAATTTTAAATACTCACGAGAGAGGAAGAATCATGAAGAAAGACTCAAGGGAAATATAGAACTCACCGATGGGAATTCAATGCACCCAAGGATGTCTCCATCAGTGTTTTGATGAAGAATCAATAGGGGTTCCATGTTCTTTGTCATTCTGTCACTCTATGGTATGAACCACGGGGAGAATAAGTGTATTCTAGATTTGAGAGGCGACCCCACACAGATAAATCAACATAAAAATAGTAAACGGAATTTTTATTTAATATACAAGTCATGCACTGGCCTCATATGGCCCCCGATTTAGGTAGTCTGCTAGGTCACCTACACAACCATGTACTCGGTCGTTACATGGCCAATACATGGCTATACGTAGGAATCGAGTAAATGATCGGTACTCAAAATTACACTGTGTGTACATAGAAAATTTCCATTCATTCATTTTTCCTAAAAAAACTACAAATCAAGATCCATACTTAAAATGGAGATCTAGGTTCTTACATATATTATTTGTATCCTTCTGTTATAAATTATATAGTTATTGAAAATAAGATTGTAGCATTTTTTACTATTTTTTCATGAAATATTATAATGGTTATCCTGAGACCCAAATAGTAAAAAGTCTATGTAAGAAAAATTTGGATTATTATGGATGAAATTGACACATTAAATAAAACATAGTCAACTATTAGGGTCATTTTATAGTCATTTTCATTTTTTTAACATCAATTACCCAATTTACATTTACTGGGGAAACAAATATTTCTAGGGTAATTATTAATATTTAATATTAATTAAAGGTACCCACTTATTAAACATGGACCCACTTATTAAAAATATGGATTACGTATTTCAATTCATATAATTGAAACTACATTATTTAAAATTAAATCAGAAAAATTCAATGGAGAGTCATTTTGAAAAAAATGACCTTTTTATTAAAAAAAATTATTAAATTAAATCCGAGTATGAAATTACTCTACAAAAGTATAATTGGATTATTTAAATTACAAATGAATAAATGATATTTTAAGACCCATCAAAAAATGAATTTAAAATTCTATATAATTTAATAGAATTATAATTTTCAATAACAAAATAAGTACTTTTAACTATTCATCAACAATGAATGTTTTCATAGAATACTGAAAAGTTCATCTTAAGATAATATTGAAATGATGATTTAAAAAATTAAATTCATTATTTTCAATTTAAAATTTTAAAATTTAAACAATTATATTTTAAATTTTTCCATATATGAAAAGATTATATTAATACAATTTTTTTGATTTAAAATATTACTTTATATTTTCAAAATTAATATAACTATATAATTCATTAATGATATAAATATAATAATGATTTATTATATATTTATATACATTTTTTCATTATTCCACCATTTTGTAAATTTTCAACTTTCAATTTTAATCACATATTAAATAAATTATTATATCATTCCTACATAGAATTTTTAGATTCCCATGTTTCTTTTTCAACCATATATTTTTTCACAAAAACATTACTTGGTGAATCAAATTATTCTATTACACATGATATATATGTTAAATAATATGAATTTTATGTTCCTTGTAAAAATGGTTATCATCCAAAAGAACTAGACCATGGATGAATAAATGATATGAATCTGGCCCATAATTCTGTAACATTGAGTTTTGAAGCAATTGTGAACCAGGGATAAACATGGAGGCAAGGATACTAAATAATAAATTGTCCCAAATTTATACAATATTTAATATGGTCAAAAGAACCATGGAATTAATTTCCCCTTATTAAAAAAATTAGTAACACTCTTCCATGGAGATTTTTTCATAAAAACATTATCACCAACCACAAAAGAATGATATTTCTACTTATTATCCACATAACATTTATGCTTGATCTAAGCTGTCCTCATGTTCTGATGAATCATGTTCACCTACTAACCAATTTTCTCTACAAGATCTAGTACCATCATATCTCTTTGTCCCACATTGTTCGAAAATAATGGATTTTGAAACTTTTTTCAAAATAATTTAGGAAAATGCATTATCTGTAAGTAGGACTGAAAACAATTATTATGAGAAATTTAATTTTATTAAAGAAGAGAATCCAAACTTCATTGATAATCCATTAAGCTACAATGAAACACGTATTCCACGATCTGAATTGTAAGTTCATATTTTACATCATATTGAGGATGAAATGATTTACTAAAATTAAACTTAGTCCCAATGGCTTTTGATGTCCTTTAAAAATTTTCATTTTACTTGGTGACCGTAGTCTGATAAAATAGAGAGCTTAAATCCATATAACCTAACTATCTCAATGATATAATATCCATAACAATGATCTAAATATATAGTTATTGAATGTGATGGAATTTAATATATTACATAAATCAATCAATAATAATCATTATTTCATTATTACCATGGGTTGTATTTGGAAATTCAAATATGAAAGCCATGGATATATTTTACCATTTCCACTATTGTAATTTCAAAGGTAGAATTTTCCCATTTGATAATAATCGTTCTTATTTAACCTATTGAAAATTCATAATATTCATGAAAATGTTAACAATATCTCGTTTCATTACATCCATCTATAAATAAACACAAATGACTTTATAAATCTTAGTAATTCTATGATAAATGGAAAATAGGGAACTATGAGCCTTAGTCAATAATTATCTAATAAACTGGGTATTAGAACGAACACAAAGACTCTTTCCAAATCTCAAAACACAATCACTATAAATAAAAAATTCTATAAGCATACCCTTATAGAAAAATTATACCAATTCATGTATCCAAAGGTCCTCCTTCTGATTATTCATTATTCTGTCTATCAATGTCGATTATACTAAAACTTGAAAAAATTAAAAATTTCAAGATTCCATAACTGCAATGATTTTTTTTTCAAAAAATTAAGAAATGATTCATATTCCTAACACAACATGATAAATATGGAATTATTTTTCTGACTAAAAACATTGAATTCTTTGTTTGATTTTCTTGGATGATAAATAATTGTGAAACTATAAAACTTGATCACGTCTAATTGTATTCCTTATCTCAGGGTAAAATATTTCTCAATGAATATATACATTAACCTTTTAAAACATAGTTTATATATTTCTCACCTAGACCCATATAAATGATACCTCTAAATATTGGATGGAAAACCATATTAGATAATTACATACCATGTGTAGGAGAAAAATTAATGAGGTTTTAATTAACATGAAACATATGAAATTTCAAAATCATTAAGTATATGTACACAACCAAGTAACTTCAAAGAGGAAAAATTTTAGATGAGAAATTCACCATATCTAGAGGGAAGATATAGAACCAGGGTATTCACCAATCTTTTTTTGTGTTCTTAAAAAAAAACTGACACAATTTTTTCAAAGTCAATTTTACTCCTTTTAGAGTTAACTTAGTTTGTGGGACAGAAAACCACAAAATTTATTCAACAATCTTGTGGTTGTATCCAATAAAAACATGGAATATAATAATTATTATGAAGTTGGTATGTATTTTAAACTCTTCAACAACATTATCTTAATCAGTTTCAACATTTATACAATCCTTATAAAATATATGACCATGGGAAAAAAATTTCATCCAAAATTCACACTTATTATTTTCTTTTACGATTTTCCAGAAAATATATAGTTTCCATTAATGATCCTCATGATTTTTGGAACATGCTAATATATCATAAATAAACACAACCATGAACTTCTAGAATAATTCATGGAAACCTTTATTCAGTAGATCCATAAATATATCTTTTTCATTAAATAACAAAAAGAATATTACTATAAAATCCAAAATCACAAATCTAGCCCAAAATGAAATATTTGGGATATGTTCCTCCATTATTTTCAAATAATAACACCCCAACCCAATATCAATATTCAAAATATATTATTATCATAGTATCTAATCAAACAAATCAACAATTTGGAGAAAAGTGAACTTATTTTTAATGGTGTTTTTATTCTAGGTTTAATCATCAATAAAAAGCCTCATGGAACCCTCTTTAATTTTAACACATAAAAATAGGCACCCCAAAGTGAATTACATGGATGAATGAAACCTTAATGTTTAAAATCATAATTTTTTTTCAATTTTAAATGTTTTAGTTGACTCATTTGATAAGGGGTGTTTTAAATTGGATTAGGATCAGAAACCATGTCAATAGATATCCCAATTTCCCTATATAGTATAAAAATAAGAAATTCATTGGGAAAAACATCCATATATTCATTCTCAATATGAATTTTACTTATTCTAATAGTTTATTTCTTCTCAGAAACACTATCTATGCATATTTAACTACCATCTATATAAAATATCATTGTTTCATTATAGGTTATGAAATCAATGAAATCATTGAATAATAAATTATTAGGTCTACAATCTATCATTTCATGAAAAACCAAAAACCAATCCATACCAAACATAATGAAAAACTATACAATGGGAAATTAAATAATATATTTAACAAGGGTCATGCAACTAGTAAAAATTAGATGATTCTTATAAATAATAGTTTTTTAAATAATTACAGACGATGTTTATAGAAAAATTCCTATCTTACTTTCATTTATTGATACTCAAAATGTATGAGAAATTTTATTAGAATTAAAGTATTATGAAGATCTATATTCAAATAGTTTATTGGAATTATTTTAATAAATAATAAATATACCATTCAAAACATCATTAGAGGGCCCAAAATCAACCGTAATGGAGAAAAATGATTTTCCACTCCTTTATGCTTTCTATTTTTATGATTTCTATCCAGATTAACATCTATTGGATACATTTTAGAATAATGATACAATTAATTGAAACAAAAAAATCTCACGGATGGATGCATATTTATTACCCCATTATTTTATTTTTTAATACTATTTCATTTTTCATCAAGCGACATATGACCAATTATACCACGTCGATAGTACTTCACAAAATTTATGTGACCATCCCTCAGATTCTTTTTACAACACATATCATTACATGAGAACACAATTTACTTACATTTGGATTTTTTAAATTAATGATTACCAATTTCCATCCAGCTTTTCATTTTTTCTTCTTTTTTAATAGAATAAATGAACTTATCCAAATTGCATTTCTACACAATCTTCACATCAAAAAAGATTCTCGAATCATTTTAATGCACTTGAAGCTAATTTCTTTTAATATCATGGTTACAACCATGATTAAAACATAAATATCTTATTATTACGATCCTGGATAAAATATGGTGCACATAGGGAAATTATTATAAAATTTTATTTTTACATAACTAAAAAATATTCAAGATTTGAACTCAATTCTAATAATTGTTTCTCCATCTATATTTGAACAATATTCGGGAAATATTTCCCCTGGAAGTTATTCAAAATTGTGTCCCCTTACATGGAATCAAGATCATATCTCAATTTGGAATTATTAACCAAATAACATTATCGATTTTCTTCACCACTAAAATGATAAATATAAAGGATTATCCTTTGATATTTTGAACACCCCATGACTTCAAATATAATTTCTGGGGTATTGGACCATCTTTAAGAAAGCACCGGATCTGATGTACCACTGAATTTTAGATGTTGATGTTTCATGGAGATCTCATTAATTTTAAGGTTCCTCTATGTATATATGGATACTCTCTATCAGTGATTCCAACAAAAATTATATCACTCATTAACTAATTCGTTATAGGAAAAACCATCTCAATAATAATTATGACTATTCTAGGTTACCAATTTAGAATGATATCAAACTCCTTGTGCATTCATACTATAGACCATTTATTTCATAAATGAAAACCCATTATAAACAAACATATTATTTATGAACAAACATTTTTAATCCTAAAATTACATATCTTTTCAACATAACCATTAGGTATAATATTGTAAGGGTATTTTAATATAATTATCCTAACCACTATAGTTATTAGATCCTTTTCTACAATTCCAACAATAAGTACATGAACATGGACATTACATATTTTAGTGATTTTAGACTACAATTCACATATTTCAATTTTCAAGGATCTTTTATGTTTGGTGTCATTGATAGTTAAATTGAATCTCAAATATAACAATTCAATATATTAGAATGTGGTAATTTATACTCAGTATCGATTTTTTCTACAAACTTATTTTATTAAAAAAATTTATTCTTGTAATGATATATCTTCGCATATTTGATCATGGCTACAATTATTTAACTAATAATCCTGAAACACCTATGAAATACATTTTAAAACATGTTAATAAAAAAATATAAGGGACCTAAAAAGAAGAAATCTATTCATCCAATTAAAACATGAAGGCCCCCCAAATATTTTTCTAAATAAAATACAATTTTATCCCAAAATTTCACAAATATTCATTTATAAATAACATTAAATTACTTTTTCAAATCCAAATAATCCATAAAAATCAAAAAAAAATATGTAAATGTTATATTAGATCCTTGGGACATCATCATATTAAAATCATTTCCAAGCCCTTAAAATTTTAATTATCATACAACTGAATTCTAATATAATTTTATGGGGAATATAAACATTACCCAAAGCATTATAAAACTCTATGGGAACTCCCATCGTATAAGCTACATCAGATTCACCTAGGGATATAAAGGAGGAAACATAATATTATCTGTATAACCACACCTATGAATCATAATATGGGTCAAATATTCATAAATATTATCAAAGGACTATATCATGAATAAAAAATTGTAAAAATCTTTTAAACATATATAAAAAATCATTTTAGATATCAAAATTAATTATCATTTTATATCACATTTTTAAAATAAATAGAAAAAGGAAATATGGAATTTCAATAAAGAAACCACAATTTTATTTAATTGTATCCAAACATATAATAGTGGATATGGAAGGGGGAAAGTTATTATATCTATATACATTAAAATATAACACTCCATTTCAATTTTTTAAGGGAAGTCAATGATTCATTAAAAAGATTCATTTTTCAAACACTTTTGGTGAATGTGGAATAAAATTATTTGTATAGTTATTTTATTTCAATAGAAAAAAATTCATAAAATATTTTTAAAAACATGGACAAGGAAGATAGATATTTTGAATGAAACTCATTATAACATTTAAAATGAGGTTTTATGTTCAGTTTTCCCTTACATTGGTTATGAATAGTAATATATGTACTTTATAATCATAAATAATATACATATGTTAATTATTTATTCTCTTGAGAAAATAATTTAGGTTTGTTATTCAAATTATTTCAATTATTAGTTTGTTAGATATAATTATATAACCATTTACATTTATGTAAGTTATTTTGGTGATATTTGGTTCATAAGTCAAAAAGGACTTTGGTCGGTTGAAAATGTGAAATAGGTAATTATTCCATAATAACTAAAATAATAATCATGAAATTAGTTTCATTTTATGATGAAATTTTACTTTAAAAAGTCATCATGAAAGATGGTTTTTAAAAATGAAATATGTTACCATTATGGAGATGGTAGGCTGTATGTACACATGAGTTACATTTCCATTTTTCAACCAGGATTATAGAATAAATGTAAGTGTTTTATTGTGTTTTAAAAATTATCATTATATCAAAATAAATTATAATTTTATTAAACATTTTTATATATATATATATTCCATGTGATGAGTTGATGAGAAACCATTCACATCGCTTTGTGGCAGTGGTAGTCTACACATATGAATGAACTATGTTATCAATTTTCAATGAATAGAAATGTAAGGAATTAAATGATATATTATATTTTCAAAATGATAAATATTTCATGACTAAAATATATTTATAAAAAAAATCATTATAACCTATCATCGTAGGCAATGATTGAAAATGAATTATGTCGGTTTTCATGGCAGTATTTCTCCAAACACATGAATGATGGATTCATTTCCCATTTTATAGAGGAATATATATATATAAGATGAAAAATTAACATTAAAAGATCCTAATTATATAAAATATAATTTTTTTTATTTTATCATGGTTAAATAAAATATCATGTAGTTAATAGAAGAAATAAATACAAACTCAGTTAAAAATGATACATCTTCTTTAAACAGTCCCTTATAGTTTACACCAAAATATTTTCTAGGATGGGTATATGATAAGTAAAATTCCTCCTAGATTTATGGAGGGATATAAAAAGGTATTTTTATGATATTTTATTAATTTTTTTTATTTATTTTTGATGACATTAGAAGATGATGCACCCTCTTATAATAGAGGGGAGTGGCACTCTTGGAATTTCTCAAATTATGAAATTAATATAAATTAGAATTCAATATAAATATGAAAAAAAATTGATTTATTTGAAATATAGGATGAGTATATGCGTAACACCCCAAGATTACATGGTATGCTTCCCTTTGAATAATACAATAGCTTGTATTGTATGCAAATTCGAGTTCAAACACACCACAACCAATCAAACAAGCCATTATGAATAGTAATACCCAATTTTTTAAATTTTATAAATTTTATCTTTAAAATTGGACTTAATTTTTGGATTCTTAGTATCAAAATTATCTTAGGGTGAATTTTTTTGTTTTTTTTGAGAACATTCAATTTTTTATTAATACTGAAAATCACCGAGTTATTATATAAAACAAAATTTTTATTTAAATAATTAGTTATTTTATTTAAATTTATTTTAGGTAAAAATAGATACCTAATACCTGTATATGTTCAATGTAATTCATTGGAGTCATTTTATAATATGTTTAGATATATAAAAATTGTGTGGAACTTTTTACCGTCTTTTACCCTCCTTATAGGAGGATATGTAAATTTGCATAAAATATATTTTTATTGCTTTTGTGAATTTAATTTCAAAAAATATGAGAGACATTGTTGATATCAGTATTTAAAATTTGGTTCAATAATATGAAAATTATTCTTGGTAAATATTAACTTTTGAATTTTATTTAACACAGTTAAAAGTAAATATGACAATTAAAGGTAAAAATGATATTATTATTACCCTAACACATGTCCTAATTCAATTGGATAACTTTAATTAGACCAAAAACAACCTTAGGAATCAAATATGATCCTTTAGATCAACATGGATTAGATTATGATATTTATTATTATTTAATTCAATGAAGTGTAAAAAGTGTTAAATTCAATGATTAATAATTAAACCATTTTTAATATTGGGTTACACATAAGATAAATTCGCCTATAAATATTAACTATAAAGATAAAAATATTTCATACATAATGGTATTTTATTTATAATTTTTAGACATTAAATATGTTAATTTATTTATGACACAATGATGATGCACTAATTACCTTATTAATGAAATATTAAAGTAATTGATATTATAAATACCTAAATAAATGTAATTTGATACTTTTTATGAAATAAAATACTTTTATAGTTTAATATGACATGTTAGGGTTGATTAAATGAATTTTCTTCTAAGTTATAATGCTTTTATAAATTTAGCAAAAATGAAATACCAAATAGTGTCAAAATTGACATAAAAGAGTTTTTAAAATAAATACTATGTTATTAATTGATACAATATTCCTAAAAATATAAGGTTCAGAAAAATGTAATATATAAAGTTATATATTTTAATAATGAACCACTTGGGGTTTTCTTGAATTTTTATAGTATGTTTATTAATGATATAAAATAAAAATACAGAGAGACATGGTAAATGTCAAACTAATTAACTAAGAGTTAAATATAAAAGATAAGGTTTACATAGTGACCCAAAACTATATAAAACCTATTGGTTGTGTGGTTTTAGACCCACCCACGCATTATCCCCGAAATTAATCATTTTTGAGCCATTAGAAAGGGAAAATTATTTTGATATAAAATAACATCTCAATCTTTTCACAAGGTGCCCCTCAACCCTCTAAAAAAAGGGCACTTCCCATTCTACCAAATTCACACCTTGAAAGCCTTTTGGCTTAGAGAAAACCTTCCCAAATATCCTCCGAAATATCTTACCATCATCCTAGAGGCCTTATTTTGATCATAAATCTGTTCTACTAAGCCCTTTTGATCAAATCAAAAGGAAGATCTCGTAGAAGCGGTAAATATCTCACCACCTCTTTCAAGTTATTTTCTTCTTCCACTTCCTCTAACATTATTGGTTCCATTATAAAATAATAACTCCATTATCTATAATATACAATCATTTTACTCTAAAAATCGTATAACCATATTCATTATGTTATCCATCATATGAATAACAAGTCACCATACGCGCGTACGTACGGCTTACCGTCTTCAAGTCATGGTGTAGTTGTTATTCAATACATTATTATTTGTATGGGTATATTAATTATTAATAATTGATGTAAATAATAGATATAACATATTAATTATTCCTTATATATTATATACCATCCATTTACTTATGAATTTAATTACAAAAGAATTATATTCTCGCTCGTGCGTACGTACGGATTACCGTCTCCATGAACGCGAAGAGATTCATTCCCAATCATAATCATTCAAGAATAATGTTTATGTGATGATTAAAAATAATATATAAAAAATTAAGATAATTGTAGAAATGAATAAAATTAATCGTATCCATAAAAAACATTACTTACGTAACAAAGCAAAAAAATGGAAAGGAATCAGTTAACACCCAAAATGATGATACCACTGAAATATCATTGACAATGCTATATTAAAAGAGCATATATGATATCATATTAATGTATATAGTTATTTTATAATTTAATAATAATATTTCCACTATTATACAGGAGGTTAACCTACCCTCGACCAATGAAAAGTATAAGGTAAGGGTTAATTTAACAATTTTTTTATCACCTGATGTTGTTTTTACGTTAGTATCTACGGGGACCTCTTTATCATACACATCTATGTTTTCCTAAAGATTTATTTTTTTTTAAATTTTTTTTCCTATTTACTAGACAATGGGTTAATTTCATTTATTCCCTTATTTTACCTTATATGTTTTGAAAGGAATCTTTTCGTCATTTTCCAAACAAGGTACTATATGACCTTTTGACAAAATCAAGGTAAGAATGTTTTTATTACTTATATGGTGGGTGCGGATATTCTTCACCATTATAAAATCGTTGAAGATTCCTTTACATTCTTATAAGAATAATTTAAAAATAATTTTTTTCTTTTATACCTACATGAATTATAAATAATTTCAAAATAGAATGATATATTCCTATTAAATGATTTTCCATTCATCTATATCAATATCTTTGGATGGATTTTAAACTACATTTAAGTTGATCTATTATGATACAAATCTTTTATATTTTATTGAAGGTTTTCTTAGTTTTTTTACTATGGATGTGTTATTTTTATACTATTCATGGTTTGTGGTTAATGTATTGATATTTCATATTCTAGTTTTAATGAGAATTTTTATGTTATATTTAAACCCTTTCACATGTAGAATTTATTGGACGTAGTAAGTGACATGTGGAGCCCGCTATAGTTCCTCGGTGAATCGATATGTCTCATGAGACAACTAGATTTTGAATTTTCTGAAGCCTTTCCCAATTTGATACATATGGTTTTGGTCGAGGCCAAAATCATTTTAGATGTCTTGGATGAGGACTTGAAAAAATGTTTCTGAATGTCCGACATTATACATTCCCTCATTATGAAAATAATATTGACGGTTCATTGGTCATTAAACTATAAGAATACTCATTATTAAATTTTATTATGGCAATATTTACTCAGATCATATCCTTTCCATAAAATATGATTATTATTTGTAAAGGAAAGCATTTTCAATTATTCACGATGCTTAATATTTATGTTATCTTCCTCTGTATTTATTACCCTTACTGACCATTTGAGATCACCCCTTTCTTATGTTTTATTTTACTAGGATATGAAGGAGTTAGTTATGAGTGGCATAAAAGCATAATCTAAGAGGCTTGGATGTTTCTAATGGAATAAATTAGTGTTTTATTCTTTTCAAGTTGTAATGGTGAACTTATGCATGAATCTGGTTTCCAATAATACTAAACTGATTGGTCTTTTAGGACATGATTTCCCAATGATAATTCCAATGTTATGTAATAATGTAGCGACTCTAAGTAACTGGGGTCAGGGTGTTATAGTTGGTATCAGAGGAATTTTAGTACCAAAATTTTAAACTAGATTGAGATAAACTCTGATTAGAGCAAATTATCCTAGGATAGACTTTGAGGATTAGTATAGAAGAACTTTCTAGAATATTGGTAATATAGAGATTTTGCGATTATTCCAAGAAATACATCCCTATCTGGATACAAACAGTTAGAGGTGGCTTTGGCACAATTATCCCTAGTGGTAAAACCCGAAAACACCCCTTTGAGCTAGACTCAAACAAGAACTGGTGCATGACAATGGGCCTTACTGCACTCTTGGTTACGACACTCCTGTGGGATAAGGTTAGGATAATTCTCATTTTCTTTAAAAACCACTATTAATGGTTTATGAGTATATACATCCCCAAAGAAAAAAATTTTATGATTACATATTATATCCATAAACTGTTCAATTTATATTAAGTGTTTTACAAGTTTGGAGTTATGTATTGCGATTCATAAAATAATCTAGTGTATGCCATTGTTTATAAATGTTGCCTATTGTAATTGATGGTAACCATATCTACACACATAATCCATGTAGGTATTTCCATCCTAGTCAATATAATTATAGTGGAGATAGTGAACAAACTGGCGCTGATCAGCTTATCACCATACTGGGACAACTCACTCAGGTTATGAATAATAAGCTTACACATATGGAGCACCCTAATCCACAATGTGTAGAATCAATGTTAGACAACTTAATAAGGCAACAACCACCAACATTCAATGAGATTACCAATCCATTAGTATCCAAGAAATGGATAAATTCCTTATAGAAAACATTTCCTGATTTGGGGAGGATGAGAATGAAATAATTATAGGAGAGTAAAAGAATGTTCGAATAGAGGCTGTACACGTTGTGCAATAATATGTTGATGTGTTTCCAGAGGATTTACCTGCTCCTCCTCTTGAATGAGAAACTGATTTTTCCATTTATTTAATTCCTGGTTCGAGGACCATACCAAATACCCCTTATAAAATAGACATAATGGAATTAGTGAAACTAAGGAAACAACTGAAGGAATTTAGTGATAATGGATTTATTCACCAAAGTGTTTCTCCAAGGGGAGCCCTTGTTGTTTTTGTTAAGAATAAAGACAGATCAATGGGGTTGTGAATTAACAATAGGGAAATCAACGATATAAAAAAATAAACAAATATCTCCTACCTCAGATTGATGATTTATTCGACAAACTTCATGGAGCTCTATATTTTTCAAGGATTGACCTGTGATGTAGATATCATCAGTTGTGTGTGAATAATGGAGAAATTATGAAAACAACATTTCAAATTAGGTATGGGCATTACAAGTTTATAGTAATGCCTTTTGGATTGACTAATTCACCCCCTGTTTTCATATATTTAATGAAAAATATTTTTAAGGAATATCTTGATGAATTTGTAGTGGTATTTATTGATGATATTTTGGTATACCTCAAAATCTATTATAATCATGAAAATCAATTGAAAACCATTCTAAAAACCCTCAGAAGAAATGAATTATATGGGAAGTTTGGAAAGTGTGAATTCTGGTTTCGGGATATTTTTTTCTTATCCATATTGTCTCTAAAGATGGAATCTCCATTGATCATTCTAATTAAAGAGCAATCCAAAAATGGCCAGCACCAATGAGTATAACTGAGGTATGTTTTTTTATTGATTTAGAAGGTTATTATCAGTATTCCATCCAGAAGTTTTCTCGATTGGCTAATCCATTAACCAAAATCACGCGTAAAAGGGGTTAAAGTTTTGTGGAAAAAAGAGTGTGAATAATGTTTTGAAGAATTGAAGAGAATATTATTCAATGATCCAATCTTGACTCTACCATCGGGGAATGATGGGTTTGTTATTTATAGTGATGCATCAATGAAATGAATTGGTTGTGTCCTTATGCTGAATGATCGGGTTATTGCCAATGCATCATGAAGACTAAATATTCCTCATCAAAACTATCCTACTCATGAACATGAGTTAGTAGTTGTAGTATTTTCTCTGAAAATATGGAGACACTATATCTAATGTGAAAAATGTACGATTTATACTGATCACAAGAGTTTGAAGTATATTTTCCCACAAAAAGAACTCAAAATGAGGTAAAGAAGATGGATACAACTACTTAATGATTATGATTTCACAATAAACTACCACCTGGGGAAGACAAATAAAGTGGTAGATGCTTTGAGCAGAAAGGATGATGGAGTTTTGAATAAGATGACAGTTGAAAGGTATCATATTTTCATGGATCATGTGAACATATATATTAGAAAAATCATGGAAGGTGAAACATCATTACTTTTTCAAATGGTTTCCAAACCATCTTTACCATAAAGGATAAAAAGTTCTCAGGCTGAGGATGAAGAGTTTCCAAATAATATTAAAATAGTGAATGATGGGAGATTCAGTGACATTATATATAAATATGGTATTTTGAAATTCGGGAAGAGACTTTGTGTTCCTGATATACCAAATCTAAAAAGGGAATTGTTAGTTGATGCTCATAGCTCCATGTTCTCTATATACCCTGGTAGCACCACGATGTATAGATATTTGAAATAATAATTTTGGTGGGACAAATGAATATGGAGATTGGGGATTTTGTGTCAAGATGTATGTTTTTAACACAAGTGAAATCTAGATGGCAACAGGATGGAGGATTCATGAAACCTATTCACATACTTGAGTAGAAATGGGATAATATTACGATGGATTTTTTCATGGGGATACCAATGAATCCTAGAAGGAATGACGCAATATGGTTCATTGTTGATCATCTTACCGAGTCAGTAAAATTTTTTTCTATAAGAGAAGGTTTACCACTTCAACATCTACAACGACTATATATTTATAAAGTTTCAAGACATCATGGAGTACCATTATCTATTGTTTCTGATCGTGATTCCCATTTTACATAATAATTCTTGAAAAGTCTTCAGAAAGACCAGGATACTGAACTTCATTTGAGTGCTACCTACCACCCTCAAACTGATGGACAATCAAAAAGGACTATACAAACCTTAGAAGACATGTTGAGATCTTACTCACTCAACTTTCAAGATATGTGACATCAATATTTTACTTTGGTAGAATTTTCCTATAACAATAACTTCTATTCAAGTATTCAGATGGCACCGTATGATGTGTTATATAGAAAGAGATGTCGCACACCATCCTAATGGGATGATTTTAGTGAAAGAAAACTAGTAGGCCCAGAACTTGTTGAGGAAATGATGGAAAATGTGAAGGTAATTGAAACCCACATCAAAGCAGCACAAAGTAGGTAGAAGAGCTATGATGATAACTAAAGGAATTATTTGGATGTTTGGGTAGGAGATCATGTTTTATTGAATGTATCAACATGTAAGGGAATTATATGATTCGTTAAGAAAGGTATTTTGAGACCTAGTTACATCGGACCTTTTGAAATTCTATAACGAATTCATGTTGTAGCTTACCATTTGGAAATGCCTCCTAATATCTCCATAGTTCATGATGTGTTCCACGTATCCCTGGTAAGAAAATACATGCCTAACCGAATTCTTGGACTCACCAATGAGAGATTAGAAATGGAACCTGATCGGTCTTATTGAGAAGAGCCTATCAAGATTCATGATACAAGAGAACAAGTTTTTAGAAACCGAATGATTCGTCTGGTAAAAGTTCTATGGAGAAACACTAAGATGGAAGTGGCAACATGGGAACCCAAGGAACATATGATGAAAAACCAACAAAATATTTTAATGAATTAATATTCTTGAAATTTTGAGGATGAAATTATTTAAAGTTGTGGAGAATGTAACACTCCAATCTTCCATGGCACGTTTCCCTTTGAATAATACAATAGCTTGTGTGGTACATAACTTCGAGTTAAAACTCACAAAAACCAATCATACTAGCCGTTATGAATAGTAATACCAAATTTTTTAAATTATTAAATTTTATCTTTCAAAATGGAATTCATTTTTGGATTCAGAATATCGAAATTAACAGAGGGTGAATTTTTGGTATTTTTCTAAAAACATTCAATTTTTGTTTAATACTGAAAAACACTGAGTTATTGTATAAACCAACTTTTTATTTAAATAATTACTTATATTATTTAAATTTATTTTGGGTCAAAATAGATACATAATACCTATATATGTTCAATATAATTCATTGAAGTTATTTTACAATAAATTTAGATATATAAAAAATTTATTGAACTTTTTACTGTCTTTTACCCACCACGTAGGTGCATTTGTAAATTTGAATAAAAATTAATTTTACCACTTCTATGAATTGAATTTGAAATATCAGAGAGACACAATTGATATCAGTAAGTTAAATGTGGTTCAATAAGAGAAAAATAATTTTTGGTGAATAGTAACTTTTGACTTTTATTAAACACAATTTAAAATAAATATGGAAATTAAAGGAAGAAATGATTTTATTATTACCCTAAAACATGTCCTAATTCTAATGTATAAGTGTAATTCGATGAAAAAAACCATAGGAATAATATAGGATCCTTTAGGTCCACATGGATTATATTAAGAAATTTATTATTATTTTATTCATTGAAGAGTTAAAAGTGTTAAATTCAATGTTTAACAACTAAACCCTTTTTAATATTGGGTTACACGTAATATTAATTCGATAATAAATATTCATTAGAAATATAAAAAAATTTCCTAAAAAATTCTATTTTATATATAATTTTTGGACATTAAATAATTTAATTTTTTATGACACAATAATGATGCATTAATTATCTTATTAACGAAATATTAAAAAAAATTATATTATAAATACCCAAATAAATGTAATTTGAAACTTTTTATGAATTCCACTAATTTTTTGTGTTAATATGTCATATAAGGACTGATTAAATTTGTTTTTTTCGAAATAATAATGATGTTATGATTTTATCAAAAACAAAATACCAAATAGTGTCAAAATTGACATAATAGAGTTTTTAAAACAACTATTATATTATTAATTGATATAATATTCCTAAAAATCTAACGATCAGACAAATGACTTAGATAAGGTTATATATATTAATTATGAACCACTTGGGGTTCACATATATTTTTATAGTATTTTTATTAACCATATAATATAAAAATACAAAGAGGCATGGTAAATGTCAATATAATTAACTAAGAGTTAAATCTAAAATATAAGATTAATATAGGGATCCAAACCTATCTAAAACTGATTGGGTGAGTGGTTTTCGACTCATCCCTAACTTATCCTATAAATAAATCATTTTTGATCCATTAGAAACTGAAATTTATTTTATTGTAAAATAATATCTCAATCTTTTCATAAGGTCCCCTCGCTATTCTTATAAAAAGGAACGTCCCCTTATCTCAAATTTTCACCTTCAAAGCCTTTTGGCTCTGCCAACCATGCCCAAATATCATCTAAACTATCCTACCTTCATATTAGTTGACATAGTTTGATCAAAAGTCCAGTCTATGGAGCCCTTTTGATCAAATCAAAATGAAGAACCCGAAGAAGAGGTAAATATCTCACCACCTCTTTGATGTAATTTTCTTCTCCCACTTCCTCTTTCATTGTTGTTTCCATTATAAAATAATAACACTAGAATCTTCTATAAACTGTGATGTTATTATAAAAATGGTACAACCATGTACTTTATGTTATAAATCCTATGAATAACAATTCACCATACGTACGTACGTACGGCTTACCATCTCCACATCATGGTGTAGTTGTTATTCAATACATTGATATTTGGATGGGTATAATAATGATGTATAAATGATGTAAAGAAAAGATATAACATGTTGATGATTCTGTATATATGATATACCATCCATTTACCTATAATTTTAATTAAAAAATAATAAAATTTTCCCTCATGCGTACGTACGGATTATCGTCTTTACGAATGGGATGAGATTAATTCCCCATCATAATCATTCAAGATTACTTTTCATGTAATGATTAAAAATAATATTTAAATAAATTTATAGAATTTTGGATATGAATCAAAAAAAACCTATCCATAGAAAAAATTACTTATGTAACAAATTAAATAATGGAAAACAAATCATTTAACACCTGAAACAATGGTACTACTGAGATATCATTAACAAAGAAATATTAGAAGATCATATATGATATCATATTAATGAATATGGTAATTTTATAATTTAATAATAATTATTTAACCATTATACAAGATGTTAACCTACCCTAGAACAAGGAAAAGTACAAGGTAAGGGTTAATTTTACAATCTCTTTATCATTCGATGTTGTTTTTACGTAAGTATCTACTGGGACCTATTTATCATCCACATCTATGTTTTCTTAAAAATGTATTTTTTAAAAACCCATTTTTACTATTTACTATACAATGGGTTAAAGAAATTTATACCATTATTTGACCATATTTTTTTAAAGGAATATTTGTGTTGTTTTGCTAAAAAGGTACTTTTCAACCTTATTGACAAAACTAAGGTAAGAATGTTTTTTTAACTTATAAAGCAGGTGAGGTTATTATCCAATGTTATAACATTGTTAAAGCATCCCATACAAGATTATAAGAATATTTTCAAAAATAAATGTTTTATTTTATAATTACATGACTTTTAAATGATTTCAAAATCCAAAGATATATTCCTATTAAATAAATTTCCTTGAAACTATGTCAACATCATTTGATGGATTTTAAACTAGTTTGAATTTGATATATTATAATACAAATCTTCCATATTGTATTTACTGTTTTGTGATATGTTTGACTGTGGATGTTTTATTTTTATACCATTAATTTTTCATAGTTAATGTATTGAAATTTCATATGATTGTTTTAATATGAATGTTTATGTTATATTTAAAACCTTTCATATGAGGAATGTATTGGACTTAATAAGTGACAGATGGAGCCTGTTATAGCTCCATGGTGCATCAGTAGGTCTCATGAGAGAACTAGATGTGTAATAGTCTGAGTCCTTTATTAATTTTATGTATATGGTTTTGGGTAAGGCCTAAATCATTTTTAGACATCATAGTCGAGGCCTTGAAAACATGTTTCAGAATTTCTGGCATAGTACATTCCCTCATTATGAAAATAATATTGATGGTTTATGTGGTCATTAGACTAGTAGAATACCCATGATAATGTTTTATTATGGAAATATTTAATCAGCTTATATCCCTTCCATTAAACATGTTTACTATTGGTAAATGAACATGTTTCTAATTAATCACCATGCTTAATATTTATGTTATCTTCTGCTGTATTTCTTACCCTTACTAAGCGTTTGAGCTCACCCCCTTTCTTATGTTTCATTTTCCTAGGAAATGAAGGAGTTATTTATGAGTAAATTGGAGGGATAATCTAGGATTCTTGGATGTTTCTAATGGAATAAATTAGTGTTGTATTTATTTTTATGTTGTAAAGTTGAACTTATATATGAATCCTGTTTCCAATAATACAAAACTGATCGGTCTTTCGGGACATGATTTCTGTATGATCATGCCAATGTTATGTAATAATGCACTGACTCAGGGTAACTAGGGTCAGGGCGTTACAATATGTCAACATATTCATCTCCAATAATAAATATTCAATTCATGACCATGTTTTTACCATTATCATTTGGTTTTAAACCCTCATTAACCTCTTTCACACTAATCGTGAAAAAATGTTTTTTAATCTTTTTGAGTCAAAATATTTACAATAAATTAAAAAATGACCCATAAGTGGGACATGATTTATATAATTAAACATATAAAAATATCTTGGATGAATTTAATAATTTTATGTATTTTTTTATCATTTTATATAATATTATTTAGTATAAAATATCATTATTGCCGTGTTTTAAAACTTTTCCTTACAATGACCTTTATAACATCAGGAAAAGAAATTTAATTAGAAAAAAATATTTTATATTTAAACAACTGATTATATTCATATGTAGAATTCATTGATTTCCTTAGTATTCTAAAATTAAAATAATTATAATATTTTTAATGTCATGTAGTTGATTATCACATTAATTGAATAATTTTTACACAAGCACTATGTAAACACATAAGGTAATTATTTAATGCACTAAAATTTGAATCTAAATTACCATAATGAAGAAAAATATTTTAGATTTAAAATAATATTTCAATGTGAACAAATCATTTATTTATCCTCATGTAATAAAATATTTTATTCACTAAAAACAAGAGTGTGACATATTTCACTTTTCTTTCAATAAAATATTATAATGTTAATAATCCCAACCCTATTGAAAAAAGAACCTATTACCAAATAATGGATTATTATAGATTATATAGGCTCATAAAAAAAATAATAAATGTTTGAGGGTAATTTTATAGTCTTTATTATTTTATTATTAACATTATCAGATTTACCTGTTATCATGGTAACAAATATTTATCGAGTTACTAATAATATTGACAAAAAAATAATAGGAAACTATGTTATAAATTTGGATGCACTAATTCGAAATAAGAAATAAATTTTTCAATGTTCAGTTCGTATAAAATTTTGAATTTAATCTAAACTTTTAGTGGAAAACAATATAAAAAAGTGTTTTACAAAAAAAATTCTTCTTAATGTGAATGTATTTTTATATTAAATTCAAGTATAAAATATATATTAAAAATTATAATAGTATTTTTCTGAATCTAATAGAACTAATTAAATATTCATAATAATAAAAATATGAATTTGAATTTGTAAGTACTTGAAAAGAAATAAAAATTTTAATATCAAAATCTTAATTTTTCAGTATTCAGTAAAAAATAAATATATTTAGAAAATTATAAAAAAATTATCTTAAAATAATTTTGAAATTATAATTTAAAAATTGAAATTAATTTTTTTTAAAATTATATTTATGTTAATTGAAAATTAAATATTAAAATTGATATTTTATGAAAATATTTTAATAAAATTATTAGTTTTTAAATTTAAAAGTTATGTAATAATTTTATAATTAATTTAACTATATAATTTATAAACTCCATAAATATAATAATGATTTATTCTATAATTACCAGGGTCGTTACAATAATATACTCATATAATTTTTTTTATTTCATAAGATGATATTGTTATATTTATACATTTTCTTTAAAACTTTTTTTCCCTTATTACATTGATATATCTAACTACATAATCATCTGAGTCCACATTGATTATTTTGAGGATGATTGGTCCATAATTTAAAATTTTCATTATTATGTTGACTTGGTCAATGGATTCATTTTCCCAATTTCACAGGAATAATAATCAGGGAATAATTAACTCCACTAATGTGTGTGTATGTGAATTCAATGATACGATCAACCATAAAATAATAAACCAATTATGGTACCCATAAATCACTTGATAACCTCACATTAAAACATAAAAATCTTCAATGTTATCCAAAAATAACATTAATACCAACTGTAATATCCCCAAACCGAATCTATATGATTAATTTCTAGAAACACAATATTTTAATATATTTCATGGATACTGATAAATGTGACCCAATAATTTCCATACAAAACGTACGACATAAAAACTAATTATTGGATCACTTTTTAATGTATTCATTTTAGGTTGATGGATTAATATAATTTGGATAAAATCTTACATAAAAACCACTCCAAACATCAAGAGAGTATTAATCCCACTATACCATGCTTTCAATATTCCAAATTTTGTATAAAACATATTCCATAAAATTCACTATATATGTATGATTTCTAGACATAAATCATTTTTCATCATTATTAATAACCTTGGGAAAAGGAAACATAATAAGGGTGACATCAAAATCATTCTAAAGGAAAACATAAGCCATAACAATGTAATGTCATCAGTGATAAGAAGATGAGCATAATTTTATTTTGAAAAAATAAAAGTTTATGATTATGACATAAGAGAATTAATAAGAATAAATACCTGGTTCATCATTCATGAATCATGGAATAAATCTTTACAATAGGATAAGAGTCATAAGAATCAATAGTATTGAGAAATGTGATGTAAACATGATTAAAGGAAACATTTATATCCCATATAAAGCATAAAAAAAATAATTGGTACATTAGGATATCATCATCATAGAACCCTTCTAGAAACCATATAATTAGAAGAACTAGATGACTGATTACACCTATAGTTATCCAGATAACATAATCATTACACCATACTTTACAGTTCTATCAAGGTGGACAGATCATATAAGTTATATCAATAACACCCATGATTGGGGCTTAAGAAACTGCATAATATATACCAGGCTCACTCGTGAACTATAATTTGACTCAAAACATCATAACAAATGTTCTTGGACTATATCAGGAATAAAATACTTAAAAATCACTTTTAATTATGTGTGAATAAATATTTTAATATCAAAATATCCTTTTATTTTAAAAACCCATTTTCAAAATAGGAGCCACATATTGGGAGTGAAGGTGTGTTTTCAATTAAATATTACAAGGGAACCCAATTATAAAACAAATGTTACAGAAGAATGAAAATTCATTATCATCATATAAATTATAATAGAGAATTACTTTTAAAACATGATTAACATATGGAAATGAAAAGCTCCCATGGGAATTTCATTTAAACAATAATAATACATCCAAAGAAACGTTGAGGATAATATCATCACAAAACCCCCCAGTGAAGCATACATAAAATCAAGGGTTCTGGGAAATTATGAAGGTAAATAACATTATAATAACATTAAAAAAATTTATATGTAAAATATCATTCAAACATTGAAAAAAAAACAATTTAAAACTAAAAATTAGAAAAAAAAATGAAAAATTATTTTCTTTGAAAATAACCTCAAAAGCATGTAAATGATGATATAAATATAATAATGGCCATGATGGTGCAAAAAATAAGTTAATGTTTGAGATTTAAAGAAAATATTTGTTTCAAAATATTTTTAAATGGGGTAAAAAATTACCAATTTGGATGAAAATTAAGATATTTACTTTATAAAATGAATTACAAAGATGTAAAAATATCTTATAAAATAGATTTAGAAAATCATTTTTTATAAAACAAAAATTTTTAAAAAATATTCTGAGACATGGATTTGTAGGAGTAATATTACTGATATAAAAGATGATATAAAATCAACATCACCTTCAAATGACTTTCTTCATTTTTATTTAACAAATAAAATATTAATTATAATTTAAACATATAAAAACAATATTAATGGGAGTAAATTAAAAGTTATTTTATTCAAAAAAATAGATTATGATTTCCCCCAAAGGAACATTGAATAAAAATGATCCTAAAATGAAATGAGATTTCGACATAAATCCTTTACCGCTTTTCTAACTCTTAAATAATTATACCATGATAGAATATTATCAATGGAATCATTAATTATAATGAAAATATGTATATTAATTATATATCATTTAATATTTGAGTTTATGAACCCCATAAAATAATTTAGGTTCTTAACTTCAACATATGTCTCAATGAATTATAAATTTATATAGATTACCCTTAGAAAAACCATATCATTTAATTAAGATTTAAAAAATTGAAAGATTATTTGTAAAAAATTTATCACCATATAATAAAATTTTAAATATTATTTAAATTAATTTACAAATAAATTAAACAAGAATAATGGATCAACAATGGCAATGCAAAATATTTATAACCCCAAAAAAGAAATTGAGTTAAGAAACACTTCACTACCTTGTACTTTTCAAATAAAAACCCCTTATATTAAATAATTATACTTATAAAAGACCATTTCATTACGTATGAATAATTTATGATATAACATGTAAAATGGGTAGTAAATTCACCATATAAAATAAATCAAGTGGATAACAATAAAATATGCCTCAGCGAATGTAAATTTAGAAGAAATATATTACATCGCATAGAGACATGATATATGTCCTTAGAAACCTATATGATAGACTCATATAAATTATATTTTTTCAAAAGGAAATTTTCTTTGATTAAAATAGTTTCCTTGAAAAGAAATTCATTCGTTATAATGACATATTTAATTGCATAATCATTTATGTCCATGTTTGGTGTTTTAAGGACATTTGGTCAAAAAATTTCAAAGAAGCTTTGGCATGGTGATTTTCATAAAAATGTAAATTTCTATTTAGTTTTCATAATAAATATCCAAAAATTATTATTATTTTTTCATAATTTATAAATTTAAATAAAATAATTAAATATGCATATGAAAAATAAACTATGTTACAATCATGGAGATGGTAGGTCGTACAAACCCATGAGTAACATTTCCATTTTCAAATGATCATTATAGAAAGTATTTAAGTATTTTTATATAATTACAGAATGATAATAATATAAAAAATATCACATTGTTTGTTTAATTACAATTATATATATATATATATATATATTTCATCCATGTGATGTGGTAATGAAAAACAAATCACATTACTTTGTGGTGGTGGTAGTCGAAACATATGTATGAATGTCGTCGTCATTTTTAAATGAATTTAAATGTAAGACGATGTGTTATATAATATATTTTAAAATTGGAAAATATTAAATTTATATCATAGATACATATATCTATATATTGAATCCATTATTATAACTATCTGTGAGAGGTGTTGGGGGAGAATGAATTATATCAGTTCGCGACGTGGTAGTCTGTCATGCACATAAACCTTGGTTCTATTTCCTATTTGATGTAATTGGAGATGGATATAATTTTTTTAAAAAATAATAAAAAATTATTAAATGGGAGATATGTATTTTATTATCTCACCATGGTTGGAGAATATTTTAGGGAGGTGGAAGAATAAATAAAATGAAAACTCTCAGTTAAGAACTATACCTCCTCCAGGGAAACCCATCTTTTGTTGACACCATTAGACCTTTATATTAGGTATTATAACAAACTTTAGTCCACTATAATGTGGGGATATATGTTAGTAAGGTATTTGGGTATATAGTTTTAAAAGTAAAAGTGTTCTTTAGTGTAATTAAATGAGGAGAAGTGGTTCCCTTTTATAAAAGAGGGGAGGGGAACTTTTGGAATTTCTTAAAATGTAAAATAATATAAATTAATTTTGTAATATAAAAATAGATCTAAATTGATAGTATAAAAATAAAATGTGAGGTTATGTTAATATTATATCATAAAATAATATTATTATCTTATTTCACTATTTGACCATTATTATTGGTTTTAACCCATTTTAACCCTTTTCAACAATTACTGTGAATCAAACTTTTTTACTCGATAAAATTAAATATATTTCCCAAAATTAAAAAATGGATCATAAATGGACTATGAATTATATTTTGAACCATATCATACTTTGTTGGATGATTATAATATTTTTTGTAATTTTGAATCATTTAATAAATTTCAATTTTTATAAATTATCCTTAAAAACAATTTTAGAACTATTAAATTACTTTAAATTTGATTACACCATGAAAGTAAATAAAATTTGAAAAAAATATTACAATACATGACTAAAATGTTATTTTTTTAGTTTAATTCATGTGTAACATAAATAATTTTAAATTATACTACTTTCAAAAATTTTAGTATCATCTTTTATTATGTTTCTATTAATTTGAATTACTACATCTGAATAGTGTAAGAATTTAAGGTAATTATTTTCTCACTAGAAAATTATAATGAAATACTATGAAGTAAAAAGTAATGAAATATTTGAAAACATATTTATAACTAAAAAAATCCTCTTGTTATCCCAAAGTTGAAAATATTATAATTATTTAAAACAGGAGTGTTGCATTTTTATCTTTTCCTTACATAAAATATTATAAATGTCAAAATAAAATAAAAATGAACAAAATTCATATAAAATAATATTGGATGAGTATAGAATAAATTTAACCATTAAATTAAATTAAGGTTCTTTTTTAATGTTACTTTCTCGTCTTTATCATTTCATTCCTATCTTTACATAACTAATTAACCCTTTACTGCGGTAAAGAAAATTACTATGGTTTCTATTCATAATGTCCAAAAATAAAATAGCCTTATTTAAAAAATTTGGAACCAATGTTTCCAAATATTGAATCCATTGTTCAAAATTCAAAATATTGAATTTACAGAATTAAATTAAAAATTTAATTAACAAAATTCAATGAAAAATAGTTTTCATGAAAAATTAATTTTCAAGTATAAAGTGTTTTCATAATAAATTCAAAAAAAATTACCTTAAATTTTTTTATTATTATTATATTAATTAAAATCAAATTAAGGAAACAAAATTACCTTAAATAAATATTTCAGCAAAACATAATATTTTCTTACAACTCGCCGAAAAATCAATCTCTTTAGAAAAATAAAAAAAATTCTACCAAATATAATTTTGATATGATTATTTAATAAATAAAATCCTTTTCCTAAAAAAATTATAAAATTTGAGTAAATTTTTTGAAATTATTTCCTTATAAAATCAAATAAAATCCATTTTAAAAGAAACATATTTTTGAAAAATGAAATGGATTTACTAAAGAAATTTATTTCTTATTTCTTTATCATTAAAAGAGGATTTTTTATTTATTATAACATTTTCATATATTTAAAAAAATATTTATAATAATCATACATACTAATTCATTTGATAGGTTATTTTGGTCATATTTTTAAAATAATATTTCATGGTCTATTTACACTCAGTGTTGTGAATTATATATGTTCTAAAACATAGTAGTTATTTTTTTTAAATCATCGTATATTAAAAGCCACATGTAGAGGATAAGGAATATAATTATATCCAAAAAATAGCAGTTACTCCAATGCTTCATTATCATGTGATAGATTCTTAATTGGGATACATCAACTGTGAGGTTCTATATAACCAGATATCCTCACGATATGAACATAATGGATTTTATTAAGGATGAGAGCATGTCCTAATTTTTCAAGGTTAGATGGTAGTTCATATAATTTTGCATCAATGTGTGTTTATGGAGTTTCATGATTCCCCATTTTATATATATCTCAATCCATAAATATGAACATTGACCTTCCACGATAGTTTTTTTGTGTTTCTATGAGACGAAACATTGCTCAGTAAATCTATTGGTGTCTCACATAACCATAGGTAAAGGATAAACATCATGTTCTATATGTCTTCACATATCCAAATGAGTTTCATTAATGGGAGTTGGATGGAATATAGATATATTTAAGGGTTTAAATTCTGTAAACAATGATATTCCATAGCATCATAAGGGTGATTGTTGACTGACTCACCAAGTCAGTGCTCATTTATTCCATATGGAAGAAAATTTCAGCTGAGGTATTTATTCATTTGTAAATGCATGAGATTGTTGTACGTCATGGGGTACCAATAAATTACATCTCTGAATTTGAATCTCATTTCACATAACAGTTATTGAGAGGCATGGATGAGGCTTTTGGGACCCAGTTCAGGATCAACATTGTATTTCACCTAAGAGGATATGATGAGAGCCTATGTGTCAGACTTTTACTGGATCTTATATGATAATTAATATAGGTATATTTTTTATATAATAATAACTTTTTAATATACTATTGTAATAGAAAATTATAGGCCATATGACAAAGTTCATGTAGGTTACCCTTATGTTGGACTAAGATTAGAGATAAATCTCTTAATAGAAGGAGTAGGTGTTTTCCACTACAATTATGATTAGGTGTTATGTGATTATATGAGGGAATCCTATAGTATACATAATTCTTACCTGGACCAACCTCATATACCTAAGTAGTTTGAGCTTGGATTCTATGTTTTACTAGAAGTATAACCATGATGAGGTTTAGAAAAATTTGGAAGCGGGAGAATGATATCCCTCATGTCTATCTTGCCACTTGAGATATAAAAGACGGTTTTAAAGGCTTCTAGCACTAAGAATCACCCCCATAGTTGGATCAAGATCATGACATCTTCATCATGTCATATATGAGAATATACTTGAATGACTATGAACACATTATTGACTTGGTCAACCGTGACATTAAGGATAGAGACACCTTTGTCGATTACATAATGGAGATCGAGGACCAATTGGAGTGGACCATGCTTGGATGGATCATCCATTTAATTTGAGTTTTGTGGAACTATTGGAGAATTTAGTGGAGCTCTTAGGTTTGAGAGAAACAAATGTGTTTTCAGTACCCCCAATTTTTTTCTTAGCTTGTTCATTTTTTTGTGAAATACCATAAATAAGGGTAGAATGTAATGATTTTGGTTTCATTTATTTATACCTTTAAAAAATTCTAAATGTATATCTTGATATTTTATCACATTCATTATTTAGATTTAGTGTCATATGACCTAAGAAGTTATATATATATATATATATATATGAAATAAGAAAACATGTATCCTTTCATAAAAGTGTTTTCCAAATCGATTATGACCTCATATGTGAAATATGAGACCATGGTTGGTCTTATAATACCAGTTTTATCATAGGCATAACATAAAGTTAGTAAACATTTGGTGTTTTGAGGAAGGTGATCATTTTAAGAGGTGATTAGTGCTTAAATAATATTGGTTAATTTAAAAAACATCACACCACCAACTGCCATTTTTGTTTTATATGCACTGTAGGAAGTGAGATTGTTATTACCATGCATGATGGATGTACCCAGGAATATGAGTGAGTTTTATTTGACCAAATATCATCAATGATGGGAAGAAAGGTGTAATCTAGGTGTAGAAACTTCTTTGGAAGTTATTGTACTAGAAGCATCAGTTTTATCTCAATGAGTAATGTTTGTTTTGAGTTTTATGTCTCGATTAATAAATGCTCATTTTTAAGGTTTTAAATATTTTTTTCCTTACTAAGGACCCCTATGGGTTTAAATGTTCATATTCTGGAAGATACGACTATTCTTTGTGGTTTTTAAAGATTTATCATTCATTAATCCTATTAAAAATACATTATGTTTATATGAACATGTGATTTTTTTCATCCTATAAGGGGAATAAGGGGTTTTTGGTACTACACACTGTGTACATAGACTACACATTGTGTAGTGAAACAAGGCCATGTGACCAAGAATATTGGAAAGAACCCCATCTAATGGGGGAAATGGGCATGTTTTACTTCATGGTTACACAATAGGTACACATATGACCAGACATGTAAAGGGACATGGGATATTTTCACACATGACAATACACACCATCTACTCTATGAAAATGTTATATAAAACCACATGGATAGTCCATTCACGTGTAGTTTTTGACATGCCCAACTGTCTCGGAGAGGTCACACACCATGTAATTTTGTATGATATTTCCTCTTTGTGTATATTCTTCTCCATACATGGTTTCTTTTCATGTTAGTATCCAATACTGAGCAGTTTTCTTTATAAGGTGTAATGATAGGATTTGTTTTTGACTCACATATATTATAATAGTTTTTATGAACATTATTCTTCTTTTATTGATTCTTAGGTAATGGGAGGGATCAATTTTATCATTAGAGAGATGTCACAAATAGTTTTCACTTATCAAGCAATCTCATTGAATTCACATAATTTTTTTCAAAGGTTGATTTGGAACACCCTTATACAAAAGAGGGTGAGATTACACTATTTCAGTGTAGGAACTATCTTATCATCAAGATATTGTGGGGAGAGGGTCCTCCATAAGAGTTTGTGATCCCTCTATTATGGATCATAGTAACGTGTTTTTTGTCCAATTTACTATAGTTACTGGGAGCATATATTTGATTCTATTATATTGTGAGAAACCGCAAAGTTATAGTCCAACTCGTCATTCTTAGATAGGTTTTAGAGATAGATATACAATTTTTCTATCATTTTGGTTCATTTGATCATATCTGTTGTTGGGTTATTAGTAACATCTTTCTTATGGGTTGATATAACTCCTTCATTATATGTTATTCACTTAAGAGTTCTTATGGTTCATGCTAGGTATCTAAATACTCAATCCTTAATGGGATTTTTCTACACATGTTTTTTATTTTTTAAATTAATGATAGAACAATAGATATATTGGTGGACCTGGTTTCTATGGTGATTAGTAGCTCTCAACACTAACAGTGTTTAGTGATCAGTGTTGGATATTTCAATATGGGATCTATTAAATATTTCAATTTTTGTAGTTGTTTTCAGGTTGGGAATTCATTTTAGATATGATGTGTGTGTTTAATTTTATACTTTTGTACAATGGTGTTTTACTTTGATTCTTTCATAGTAGATTTTAATTCCTTCTTTACACTTTATATGTTTAATATTTTATATTATATTTTCAATTTTTGATGGTGTAGGTTTTGTGCATTCTAGTAAGTACTTAACCAATGACCTCCCATTTTGGGATTTCCTAATTGGTGCATCTACCAATCCCCTATCCTAGTATATGTTGGCTTTGGGTATCTCACTTGGCTTACACCTATCCAGGAGGTTCCCAATTGGCCATGTCATGGAAATTTATCACTACTTAATAGGATACAACCCTAAAACACCATGTTTATATTTTCTCCTCTATAACATCATATATTTATATTAATTCTTCACTGACTTATATCTGTATTATTTAATATCTATTTCGATTATGTTTCTTTTATTTTTGTGAGGTTTCTCTATATTATAGGGGGTATAGTGTCCCCACCAAACCACCATTCACCCTCAATGATATATAGTATACTATGGGGTTAAGGATACATCATTAAGGGTTCTTGGATCACTAGGTTTGTTACTTATCTATGAATCAAGATGAGGACATCACAATGATGTATTATAGGATGGGTTTTAATTGTATTATTGTTTGGGGATTATACAATGGATACTGTGAAGGGTAAAGAATAGTTGTAATCCTATTTCTGGGAGTTTCTAACCAATATATGGAGGGAAGAAATGTTTCTATGGAAGGGACATATTATTTTAGATTTTCTTTTTACTATTTTATTCTTTTTACCATTGGGTGATGTGTATATTTTGTGATGTTATGTTCTACTTTCTCACCCTTTTGACGGTATTACATGGGTGAATTTTCTTATTTATCATTATAGGATCATAGAGATTTATATGTAATGTATATTCTCAGATACGTATATTTCATTACAAGTATTCATTTTTTACTACGTTATGTAAAATTTATTATATGATAATAAATTTATAACATTTCTTAGTGAATCAAATTGGTTACATAAAGTGTATAAATCATCCTAAATGGTGTTTTCCTATATATAATAATGATTTTACTCTATATATTTTTTACTATAATGATTCCCTAATACCATATTTTTATAAGATGAATATTTGGACCTGTTAAAATAAAATGGAGTTCTAATTTTATCAAGTAAGGTGTATACCATATAACATAGAATTATATATTCATATAATATAAAAATTATATGAAAATTAAATAAATTTTGTTCACATTAGTTACAAAACTATTTTTAGTTAAATGAGATATTGATCAAATCATATAGTGTGGTTCCCTCTAAAACAGGGGATTGAGAACCAATATAACATGGCCATTATGGTGAAGATATTAAACAGTATAGTAACCTAATCATGTGATTTTATAGTTGGGGTTAGGTGAACATCATATTTAAATCATTAATTATGTTTACATTATCTCTTATAGTGAGGATATGAGGATGTTTATTATTTAAAAATATATAATTTCATCTTCATTAGTTGTGTTCTGAGGTGATTTCTTGGTGATGTAGATATATGCCTCTATTACAGCCTCAATTGAAGCTCTATCATGGTGGTGTGAACCATGATCTATTAGTGGTGGGACTAGAGAAAATTGTATTTTCTATTATATTTCCTCCTAAGACACCTATTTTTCCAACACCTATCATTCATGTACTAGGAAATGATGTTCATGTTAGAGAGGGTTTTCTATTCCATGTATCTTCTATATAAGTGAATATATGGATTTTTCAACTATGTATATGCTGACTATGGAGTTCATGAAGTATCACCCACTTAATTTCTGAAGGGAAGGTGGTCCCTAGGGTGTCAAATGTAGGTTAGTTGAAATAAATATAATCTATGAGAATTTCCAGACACCAACAGATATAAGGGTGAATATTCTGTCTTATATTCTTCAGGTATCTCTCATGCAATGACGCGATGTTCTTACTCATGAACATAAACATAGTAGTGTGTTTTAGAGGAAATTACAGAAAATCTTATGATACTAGTTCTTCCGAGAGTCATTGATGGATGAACAATTTTAGTAATTAATTCATCTTAAGAAATGTATGTTTCTAACATGGGTTATTCATATCAGTTCACTATGCTTCAGTTCTTTTATCCCACACTTTCTTGTGGTCCATTTTCTATGGAAATGTATTTTGATGATGGAATCAGGTATGGAATATAATCTCATGTGAACATCTTCTAATTAACTAAATTCTATGATATTTTGAACCAAGACCTTATCTCTAAGTAGAATATGAGGGAATCATATGATATAATTCAAGGTGGTTTAATATCTAGGACACATAATTGGTCCTATAAGGGTAGTAAGAGTATCCAGGAGACATATTTCTAGGGTTGTGGTGGTAACCATCTGTACACATGTATCTTTGAGGTATGCCATCAGTGTGGTATGCAAGGTCACATTAACTCTTTATGTGACAGGGAACATGTTGAGAGTCTTGCCTTTGGAAAACAGTCTATCTCTAATGATTCATCAATACCATTCCTATGGTAATTAGTTAAAGGGGATCTATATTAGTTTGGAGTTTTGGAGAGAGATCTATGGCTTTATACAATAAATGAAGATGGAGTACAAATTTCCATTACTGTTTTGGTGGATTTTACAGAAAAGTGGGAAAACTCGTGATGTACTATTCCACTAGAGAATATTATCTCATGGAGACCTAGTTGTGGCATAGGTCATTTGTTTTAGCTAATTACATATAGCGAATCCTACTCCTGTTGAGAAGAGAAGAATACCCTCAATTGTGAGTGGAATGACCTTGCATTTCTCGACTTTAGTTTCTACCATGTTTTAGTAGTGTCAATTACACTCGTTCATATCTAATAAATTCATGTGAATCCAAGGTGTAGAAATTTAACACCATTATAGGACAGTTTCCCTCGACACACCCCTAGAAATATATTCAAATGAAATTATCCATTACATATTTTTCCCCTCGAGATAGGGGTTTCAATTTTATATAGGACACTTTTGTCCCTGAGATGCAAAATATTTAGCTTCATTTTGGAGATGGATCAATAAGTTCCATTTTGATAGATGACTAAAGGATATCACTAACAGGTGACCTTGTCATCAGTCGAGGGTGGTATCTGTTTTTATAAGGAAGAATTGGATTCCGTGGAAGAACATGATAGACCTGAAAATCATGGGATGGGTAGACTATCAATCTAAAATTCTACCCACTTACAAGACGATCAAAGAGTATTGGATAATATCTTTCCATTGGTTTCATATAGTATAAATTATGTTATTTATAATGGTTTTTTGGCCTACCTCTATAAAAATAGGTACATAGTTCTATTGTTCTTATTCCAATAGAAAAATATAAAACCATTTCTCCTATAAGATGTATACTTTCATGATATAGGAATTGAGGATGCAATTGGAAAAAAAATAATTCAAGGGGTTTATTCAAATCATTATATTCCATTGATATTTAATGGTATATTCCACAAAAATTGTAGATTGGAATTGGAAATTATCTATGGAATACTAGTAATTGAATCATCTTAAAGATAAAAAATCATACCTGGTTCCTTGTATATATGATCTAATTGAACATCTCTAGGGAGCTACAGTCATCTTATATACTGATTTGGGATCAGGCTATAATCAAGTGAGAGTTATTCCCTTATAAATATCAAATAAACAATTCCATATAAGTTATGTGTTTTACAACTACATGAAAACAAAATCTCTTAACAAGAACACCAAATGCCTTTAAGTCCATAGTGAATAGGTTTTCCCCCTATACTAAGACACCTTCTAGGCCGTTATTCTCTATGATATCCTAGTGTACTCCAATTCATAAGAGGAGCACATTAAGAACAAAAATATCATTATGATTACTGTTTGGGAACATTATATTGATGTTAATAACTTAAAATTTAAATTTTAGATTGAAAAAAATAACACTACGAGTTAGATCGCATCATAATAAGGGATATCAATGTATCCAATTATGTTGAGAGAATTTTTTTAATGGGATAATTATAATAAATTTTTTGATATTGATTTTATCCTAGGTTAAGTTTCATACTTAAAGAAATTTATGACTACAATTAATATCTTTTTGGTGATATTTACAGGTACGAACAATATGGGTGTAAGGTTTAAATAATCTAATGATTATGATAATTATTTTCATGATTTGAAAATAATCCTTCCCTCATCATTAATACTATTTTTTACTAATCCTATTAGTTAGTAAATAGTTAATTGTGACACACCAGGTATTTGTCTTGGATATGTTTTTCTTCAATGTGAGTGATTTAGGGAACACATGTCATAGTATTCGATTCCTCATGAGCATAATAACCATACACATTACTATTTGTTATAAGTTTTTTCTTGTCTATGTGTTGATATATATATTTTAAATTGGGAGAGTAGTTAATGTTCTTTGTGAACAATAATATCCTCAAATATATATATATTTATAAATGGAACCTAAACATGTCATAGTGGAGATGGGTTTAATATCATAATTATTTCGAATTTGATGTATTTTATATTCTAGGTAATAGTAAATTTTTTATTGATTCATTAAATTAAATACTCATGTGTAAATGGTTCCAGACGATATTGATATATGATAGACAATGTATTTTTTTCATAGAATTACATTTAAATTTTTAGTGTTACAGTAATAAACTGTATCTCATGAATTTTTCTATGCAGTGATCACTTTTGAGTCACATAAATTTGAGACAATGTTTTTATCAGGAAGCATTAGTCCTTAATGATATTATTTCTGGTGAGAGGCCTTTTTCTAGTTGGGTTGTTGATGAGGATGTGATTTTACATATCCATTGGAATGTTTTTTTTGTAATGATATAATAGATGTAATAATATTATAATATCACACATCAACAAGTGTAGTGAATATTGGAATCATAATTATGTATCATGATTTGTGCCAGTAGTACTAGTGGTCAGGGATTAAGAATGGAATAGCAGGATTTATCACTCGATGATTCACCTATCAATTGGTGAGAGTAGAACACCAATCGATTGATGGCCTTTTATAGACAATACCATTCCAAAAATGGTAATTTTAATACATCAACATGTACTTAAGGAAGAGTATACTAAGGTCCCCCTGATGCAATGATGAAGTATGAGTGATCATGGACTGGAAGATGAAGCTCACTCATTTCATGCCAATCTGGGTGACCATCTCAATGGATGATCATGGGAGATTATATGTCTGATAGTTCATAAATCAGAATTTTATTTCACATAAAATAGTATCATATTGGGAAACATAGTTCACTTAAATGTTATGGAAGGTGTTTTGAGCTACTCTTGGTTCACATATACTTTCAAGTGAATCTTACGACCCATAAACCAATGGCCAACATGATCCCCATACATAGAAATTAGACTGCATTCTTCACAAATTCATCCACAATTTTTCTGTCTCATAGGGGGAACACATATTTTTACATAGTTCTTTGATAATAAAATTTTCCGAGTGAATATTTTGATGGATATTTATGAGGTTTTATAGGTTATTCTATGTCGTTCACCTATGTGAAAATTATAGGACAAGGATGGAAGGATACTAGGACTATTTCAAATTTAAGAGAAATCATAGTAGGAATAAAAAATCAAGAAATTCATTGAAATATATCAGTCTAAGAATAATTCATATACTGATCGACACCACAAACCATTGGAGTTTTGGGTGGGAGATCAGGTGGTCTTATGTGCTTAATCATGATTGGGTTATTTATGGATTTAGCAGAATCGAAAGCTAACACCTAGATTTCTCTAAGCATCATTGATTTTATATAGAATATAGAGGGCCACTTTTCATTTATATCTTCCTCAATGATTAATATATATAAATAATTTCTTGTATATCTCTCTACTCTACTATTATTATCCTCAACAATCTTATGGTATAGATCCAGATGAAATTGAATTTGAGTCTAATCATAATTTTGAGGAGTACATAGTTCGAATCATCAGTATTAGAATAAATACCCTCTAAGGATGAATGGTTTCTATTATGTCAACATGGCCATATCTATGAGGAGAAATGGGAATGGGATTAAAATTTAGGTTCTCATTGGACTGAGTTATTCTCTATTGAAAACCAGTACCACAATGGGGTACTACTCAAGGGAGGCATGTCTTAAGGGGTAAATTGTATGATTATGGTTCAGAATAGTGGTATGTAAAAACATTAATTATATCAAAACCCCTTATTTATGATTCATTATAAGTTTGAAAGGGGGTTAAGGTGGTCACAGGGTTTCATGAGAAGAATTGACGGATGCAAGCTCATGTAGTATTGGGATTATAGTGCCACACACTGACTAGGTAGTGGGATTTATATAGTCCTGGTAAGACAGTGGAAGTACCAAATACATAGCTCATGAAACCCACTAACCAACAGGTGGTATTTTGGATTTTTTCCTAAAGGTATTCATTTTTTATCTGTTCACCCTCCAACCATATTTTAAACCATCCATGCTTGTTTTCTATTAAATCATAATTCCATTATATCATCGGTTAGATCTCCATCTACCACATCTCCCCATGTGAGTTCCCACTCAATAATTTGTTTTTTGGACATGTGTCCATGGAGTTGAAAATATTGAGGGAATTATTTCACTCATATTTCTTCTTTTCTTAATTTCATCATTTTCATGGGTGTTATAAATGTATGATATAATAATTATTATTTTGATGGTTTTTCCCATTTCTCCATTATCTCTCATTCCAAATCTAATATGAGGATAATATAGAATGTGGATTCTTATAAAAACCCTAGGTATGTAGCCTATATGATTCTCTATAAATTCCTTACCATTATTAAAATGTGTTGTTATTCCACTTGGGGAACATTCCTAGAATTATCTATAAATTTTTTACTCATTTTATTTTCTGTTATAGATATGAAATTGATGTGCTACAAGTCTCTTGTAAATCATTGTAGGTTGAAAATATCAATCCATTCCATAACATTGAGTGTGTTGGGCCTAAAAAACTTTATAACCATACTATAAATGAAACTAAGAAACCCCTTAGTGTGTTTTTTATACACAATTAGGAATAACCCTTTTTATTTTAAATGTAACGAAAACATCCTCTTTTGTAACGACCCAAAGCATTCAATGGAAATTCCATTCTTATAAATATTTCTTAAAATAACATTAATACACAACATAATGAACTACTAAGTTCTAAGTGTCTTTTAAACATCATTTTGTTCTTTATGTGTTTGTTATTTCAAAAAGTTGATATATATAGTTGCAATCAGTAAGTTATTTGGAGCCCGATAAGAAAAACATAATTTTTTGTGTATAGTGACCTACCCTTATGAATAGTTACATACCAATATGAATAGTAAAATATCATAATGAATAGTAAACTTACCTTTTATAGTCATAAAATAATATTCAAGTGGAATTCTGATGTACATATATTTTAGAATAAGTAAAAGAATGTTTTAAAACTAGTTTTTAATAATAAATTATCATTTTAATTAAATAATTAATTATTCATATCTATAAAATTATTTTTGAAAAATGGAATTAATTTTTGGATTCTACATGTCAAAAAATGGTTAGGGTGAATTTTTGGGACTTTTCTGAAATACTTGAATTTTGATGAATAGTAAAATATGATAATTCACAATAAATGATAAATAATGAATTAATTGAGTCATTGTTAAGGATCTTCTGATGTAATACCATTTGTTTCGATGTCAAAATCTTTTATTACTATTCTTGGTCATGTAATACTTACTATTCCTTATCTTGTGAGGAAAAAATAAACTAATGATTAAAAAATTATGATAACCCTACTCTCCCCCAATATAACCCCCCCCCCCTCACTCCCTCTTCTCTTCACTCCTCTCAAGCCTTGTTACATGACGATATTCTTCCAAAATATCTCCCAAATATCCTCCCCCACGTCAAAAAGAACCTACTATCTTAAAATTACCAAAACCTCTCCCCTGAAGAGGTTCTCAAAGGAGGAACTCTCAAGAGGTAAATTCATCATTGCAATTCCTTTATTTCTTTTATGTTCTTTTGATTTTGGTTTCTTTCCTCACCTTCTTTCAACCAAATGGTATGGAAACTCTAGTAACATAAATGTACTGGAGTGTTTTTATTCTAATGTTATATCTCATTATCTTCTCTCCATACCCCACATTTTATTTGAAATAAATGAACGCACAGTTTGAGATGAGCTAGTTTAGAACATTCAAAGAAAATGGTTTATCAATTTCTATTATCATCATAAAATCTGGTCATGAAACCATTTTTTTTATTTTTTAACCATAATATATATATATATATATATATATAAAACATATCCTATTTTGAGTCTGTAATCTTTTTGTAAAAATGGTATTTTTTTATAATGAAAAATATTTTCTTTGTAATCAAACCCACAAATTAACAAAAATGATTTTCACTTTGGTTTTATATAACAATTTGACTTCAATATAAGTAACCAAATTAATTTTAAAACAATTTAATCTCCAATATGTTCACTAATATCATATAAATTCATTTTTGGATAACCACTTCCATCATTCATCTAAATCCGATCTTGAATATGAGTGAACCCATCTTTTCAAACCAAGTAAACTAACAAGCCTAAAGAATCAAATTGAGCCTTATAACTAATCAAGAAGGATTTGAATGAACTAAAAAATAGTTATAATAAATCAATTAAATATATAATAGTTTCTATAATCTCAAATTAATTTTCCTAATTTGTTAATTTAGGTCGTTGATGACAAGAGGAGAACACCAACAGATTTAAGGTAAGAGTTCCTCTCTATTTCACAATTAATCAAGATTTTCCCTATGCTCTTCCTTATTATGTGTAATAGAAAATTATGGGGTATGTTTATGAACCTACCCCATACTTCCCTCTTGAATTATATGTGATGAGAAACCCCTTTTCTCTCTCATCAAGATCTTTTATTTACACCCAATACCATGTCGATAAACCGTAACGAATTCTACCAAAACTTGCTTTATTCCTTTGGGTTGCTCAATCTTTCTTTTTGAGAAGATGTAGTTGTCTTTTATTTTTATTTAAAACTTATAAATTCTGTTTATATGATCCAAAATCATGTTTCAGGATCCGCATCTCATTATATTTTGGGGATATACATGCTTTTAAGTGAATCCCCTCTCGAAACTTCCCAACAAGCACACTAGTTTTATGGGGACTTCCCAATCTTTTTCCCAATTTATAGTGAATTGTATCCTATATTTTAAGATAGAATTGGATTTATAATATCTGTAATTTTAATAACAAAAAATTCTTGTTTATATTCTGGTTTTATATAAAATAATTTACTCTTTATTATTTTAAGAGCGCTATATTATTTTCCATAAAACCGCACAAAAATGTTTTAATGCTAATGTTTATCAAATAAATTTCTTATGTGCTGTCACTTAAAATTTTCACAAATGACCATTTTATATTCCTATATTACTTTATTAACATCCATGTATGTTCTAATCCATTTAGTTAGGTATACCATCATGATACACTCTTTGGTTATGATTTATGTCAGGATTACGGTACCCAATTCTGTCCATGGGTGCACTTATGTTTTTGTAAGGTTGATTATGTATGATTATTTATGTGGAAATAATATTTATGTGGTACGAATATGTATGTGGAATGAATATTAATGAAAATTTTGACATGGTTGCGCCCATTTAGCACTCCAATGCATTGGTTAACGTTAAGTCTCGTTAGATTCGATGGGAAATAGGATGGGTGCTTATCCTTAACACTTACTAAAATGGGAAACGATATTGGCGGTGAGCCTTAACCCATAATAAATAAATTTTTTATGATTCTTCCACATTTATATGATTCCTTTTTTATATGATCCCATGTTTATATGATATGATTTCATATGTTCAATGTTTTTTTTCATTATGACATTCCTCCTAAATCATGTGCTTAAGATGTATCCTTATGTTCATTCCCTTACTAGTCTTTTTAGCTCATACCATTGTTCATGTATTCCCCAAGGTACCCTATGCAGATGTGAGGGCTCAAAGTATATTAGGAGCTCTTTATGGAGATTAAAGAAAGACGTTTTTTATAGTCCCCTGTTTTTGGTTTTTTGTTTTTTATTCTACTCTTCCAAGACACCAGACATAACGATCCTTGTCTAAAAATTTGATGATTAAAAATGATCAAAATCATTTAATGTTATATGTAAAAGGATTGGGTCACTACAGATGGTATGAGAGGGATGCCTAGATATTTTTGGGGATTAGGAATAGAGAACCTTAGTGAGAACCTTATATATGAAACAAAGTATAATAAAACATCTATAAATATCGGAATGTATAGAGTAAGTGGTTTATCAAAAAAAAATACATCCCTTTCTATATATGAGCAGGTAGAGGTAGCTCTGGCACATATGTACCTAGGAGTGAAAACTCCGATAAGGAGTTTCGGGTTTGACCCGGGGTATCATGGTACAAGAAAATGGGCCTTGCTGCACTCTTGGTTACCAAACTCCTGGGTGATATTCTTTGGTAGATTCCTGAGTTTAGTACAAACCATTATTAAGGGACAAAAAATCACACAAGAAATTAAGTAATTAAATAGATCAATGATACCCTAGGTTTCAACCTAAGGAATCACTTACTAATATTTACTTCTTATTTATAAGATTATATTTTTATGTTCAATGTTTCTTTTTTATGCTCAATAGCTATGAATTCAAGACCTCTAATGATGTGTTATTTTTCATAGTTAATGGAGGGAAATAGAAGAACATAATACAACAAACTATGTGATAGTAAATGTGAATATTTCTCTAACAATATATCTGATATGACGGGACCGAGTGCTCAAAATATCATGACAGTAATTTCTCAGTTTGGTCGAGTTATGAATAATAACATGAATCATGCATAATTCCATCCTCCTCCAAGGAAAGAGAATGTTTCAATATAATCTTTCATGTGGAAGAGTCCTCCCATGTTTAACGGATATTCATGATCCCCTCCTCGGGGAACAATGGATTAACTCCATTGAATAGGTATTCTCCATTCTCCAGTGCTCAGAAGAAGAGAAGGTTGTACTAGTAGTCTATCATTTTGATAGGGAAGGTGATCAATGGTGGACACTGATCAATAATACAATACCCCAAAAGGAAATTGATTCCGTGGATTGGGAGGAATTCAAGAAGATGTTTTTCAACTAGTATTTTCCTCTGACCCTCCATCTCATGATGGAAAATGTGTTCCTTAGACTCGAGTAGAAGGAAGATGAGTCCATCGGGGCATATGAAGAAAAATTTAGAAGACCTGAAAGGTATGCCTCTAGATTTTTCATGAACACTGAAAGCAAGGTGGATGGCTTCTTTAACGGACAAAAGATGAGTCTACACAAAGCGTTGGAAATTCAAGACTTTGACAGTTTTGAGTATATTTTCTATTGTTCCTTCAAGGTGTAAAGGGATATCGGAGACTCTCAGTGGTCTCACCCCCCTGTAAAAAATGCATAAAATGGAAAAAAACATGGTTGGTTCATCAAACAAATCCCATGATTGAAATAATCATGACTTTTGCCCTTATAAAAAAATTGTGGGATGAAGAATCCTCATAATAATCTAATGGAAACAATAAATTGCTTAAAATATGGAATGTTTGGTCCTCTATCCGATATATGCTGAAGGGATATGAAAAACCCCACTAATGTTGAAGATGAAAGGATTATTTAGATCAACACTCAGCCTAAAGTGTAGTGCTACAAATGAAAGGATCATGATATTTTTTTGACTAATTTCCCTATGTCGAGGTTTGTCGGTGGGAATCAACAAAAACCTACAAGGAAACAAGGAGGGGATTATGCTATCAGTAATGCGAAGTTGGAGTCGAAAAATGATGTGGTGATAGGTATGCTGGTTATTCATTCAATAATAGCAGACGTACTGTTCAATTCTGGTTCTATGAATTCATTCAACTCTTGCATATTTAGTAGAACAAATCTAACACCACATCATAATTTGTAGGAAAAGTTATCTATGAGAACATCAAATGGGTAAATCGATGCATCCATGGTTTATAACTCCTCCCCTGTTAATGTTTGTGGACTGAACCACATAGAAAATCTCTTCACACTTCCTTTAGTGGAGTTTGACGCAATCTTCTCATTGTATTGGCTATATTTTTACAAATCCAACATCAACTATCGGGAAAGAGATTTCTCTTTTCACATCCTGAATCGTCCTCCGATTCTTTACAAGTGTAAGGAGGAACATGAGTCTCCTTTAGAATATTCATCTCAAATTTGGATATTGTTTCCTTATGAGAAAGTATATCACCCTCAAATGATTGTGACAAAGGATAGAATCATGGTTAAAGACATTCCCATCATGAGGGATTATACTAATGTATTCCCTGAAGAGCTATATGGTCTTCCTCCGGACTGAGAGGTTGAGTTATCTATTGAAATTATCCTTGGATCTTTGCCTATATCAAATACACCTTATAGAATGGACCCTATAAAGATAGAGGAGATGAAGAAGTAGTTGCAGGGAATACGAAGAAGGGTTTTATATACCTGAGTGATTTACTATGGGGTGCGCCGGTCCTCTTCATCAAGAAGAATGATGGATCAATTGGCCTCTGCATTGAATATTTTGAACTAAATAAAATCATGATAACGAACATGTATCCCCTTCCATGGATATATGACTTTTTCGATCTGTATTATGGGGATAGTTATTTCTTTAAGGCGGACCTCCAGTCAGGATATCACCAACAAAAGGTTAGGAAGAAAGATATTCCCAAGACTGCCTTTCAAATGATGTGTAGACACTATGAGTTCATATTGATTCCCTTCAGGCTCACTAATTCTCCAGAAATTTTAACAAAATTAATGAATAGAGTCTTTAGAGATTGCCTTGAAAAATTTGTGGTAGTGTTTATTGATGATATTCTAATATACTCCCAGAGAAAGGAGGAATATGAGGAGCATTTTAAAATTGTGTGAAATACTTTGTGAAGGGAGAAGTTGTATGAAAAGAATAGTAAATGTGAGTTCTGAATGGAGGAAGTATCATTCCTGGGGCTTGTTATCACCTACAAAGGGATATATGTGGACCCTTCTAAGATGAAGGAAATTGAAGAGTGGACCAGGCCAACTTCTATAATGGAGATCCTTATATTTTTGTGTATAGTTGGGTATTATCGACGATTCTTGAAGAACTTTTCACAATTATCAAACCCAATGACCAAGCTGACATGGAAGGGGGTAATGTTTGTCTCTATGGAAGAATGTGAGGTAAGCTGCATGGAACTAAAGAGATGGATTATCACTATACCTGTATGCACATTACCAAAAATTGGATAATGTTTTGTGATATACAACAATGCTTCAAAGAAAGTCTTGGGTTGTGTACTCAAGAAAAATCATAATGTGATAGCCTATGCCTCACAGAAGTTGAAGATCCATGAGCAGAACTACCTGACACATGATCTAGAGCTGGAAATTGTGATTTTTGCCTTGAAAATCAGACCGCACTACCATTATGGTGAGAAGTCTTACATATAGACCGACCACAAGAGAATAATGTATATATTCACACAAAAGAAGCTCAACATGCATCAATGTAGATGGTTTGAGATAATCAAGGATTATGTTTGCTCGATTCACTATCATCCTAGAAAGGTGAACAAGGTAGCTGATGCTCTAAGAAAAAAGAACCTACTGATCTATTCATGTTATGGATTGTTAAAGACCCTATATTCTTTGATTTCCAATGGATGGATTTAAAAATAATAAGGGTAGAGAATACATCCTACCTTGACCAAATGATTTCACAGCCATCCATTCAAGAGAAGATTACGGATGCACAAAGGAATGATGTGGAGTTACAAAAGAGGGTAAATGCAGCAAAGGTAGGGAAGCTTCAAATGTTCCATATCAATGAAGATGGTGTGATTTAGTTTGGAACATGGCTTTGTGTGCTTTCATCACCCGAGATAAAGAAGGAGCTACAGGAAAATCCACATAGCTCAACATTCTCTATCCATCCTAGGAGTACCAAGATGTATCATCATTTTTGAGAACACTTCTGGTGGGTTAACATGAAGGAGGAGATTGAAAAATATATATTAAGGTGATTGGTTGTCATAAAGTTAAATCAGAGAGACAAAAGTCCAATGTGATGATGCAACCATTGCCTATACACATGTGGAAATGGGAGAATGTCACAATGGACATTGTCATGGGTCTCTCGGAGACATCAAAGGGAAATAATGTGATATGAGTTGTGGTTGACCGAATCACCAAGACTTCCCATTTTATTTCTATTCCTGAAGACCTCTCACTTGAACAAATAGAAAAAAAAATATGTGAAGGATTTGGTGAGACTGCATGGTGTTCCACTCTCAATTGTCTCTGATCGTGAGCAATGGTTAAAATCTAAATTCTGGACGAGTCTTCAACATGCTTTGAGTACTGAATTAAATTTCAGCATGGCCTATTACCCCTAAAAAGATGGACAATATGAAATGACTATTTAGACACTTGAGGATATGCTATGATCCTACTGTCTAGAATTAAAAGGTAGGTAGGATCAACAACTTTGGTTGGTTGAGTTCTCATAGAACCACAACATTCACTTGAGTATTAAGATGGCTCTGTATGATTCTCTATATAGAAAGTGATTTAGAACTCCAACCTGTTTAAATGAAGTTAGAGAATGAAATATACTTGGACCTGATCTTGTGCAACAGATGATGGATAAGGTTCAAGTCATCCAGAAAAACATCAAATCTGCTTAGAGTCTTCAAAAGATCTACACTGACAACTGTTGAATGGTCTTGGAGTTTGATGTTGGGGATAAATTCTTCCTTCAAATATCAACATGGAATAGAGTCATGCAGTTTGGAAAGAAAGGGAAGCTAATCCCAAGGTAAATTGGACCCTTTGAGATCCTTGACCACATAAGAGCCATCTCTTATCGTCCTGCACTTCCTATGATTTTGACTCGAGTTCGTGATGTGTTTCATGTATCACTCTTGATTATGTACATACATGATCCCAATCATTTACTAAACTCAGAGGTGGTTCTATTGGAAGATTATCTCTCTTATAAGGAGTAGCTAGTGAAGATTCTAGACCGAAGAGACAAGGTTCTATGAAACAATACAACCCACCTTGTCAATGTTTGGTGGAGTAACCAAAAGTTTGAAGAAGCATCTTGGGAACCGGTGGAGGTGAGAAAGAAGAAGTACCCTCACCTGTTTACAGCGTAGAATGTAAAATGAAATTTCAAGGGTGAAATTTCATAATGGTGGAAGAATCTGACGACCCAATGTTTTCAATGGAAATTTTCCTTCTTATAAATATGTCATAAAATGACATGAAAACACAACATAATGATCTACTACGTGCTAAGTGTCCATTAAACAAAAGTGTGTTTCTTCTGTGTTTGGAATATTAAAAATCTAATATACATGGTTTCAATCAGTAAGTTATTTGGAGTGCGATAAGGAAAACATAATTTTTGGTGTATAGTAACATACACTTGTGAATAGTAACATACCCATATTAATAGTGAAATACCCTGATGAATTTTATCCTAACCTATGATAGTCATAAAATAATATTCATGTGAAATTATGATGTACCTATTTTTAAGAATAATTAAAATAAGGTTTTAAAACTGTTTTATAATAACAAATTACTATTTCAATTAAATATTGAATTTATCATATATAGAAAATTATTTTTCAAAAATGGAATTCATTTTTAGATTCTACATGTCGATAAATAGATAGGGTGAACTTTTGGTAATTTTCTAAAATACTAATTTTTTTATCAATAGTAGAATCTGATAATTTACAATTAATGAAAAATAATGGATTAATTGAGTCATTGTTGATGATATAATAATGTAATCCCATTTGTCTAAAAATCATATGGATTTAATTCTATTCATTATCACAAAATACTTAATACTCTTTGTCTTTTGAAGAAATAATAAACTTATGGTTAAAATATCACAAAACCCTCCTCTCCTCCACTATAAACCCCCCCTCCCCCCCCCTCACTCCCTCATCTCTTCACTCCTCTCAAGCCTTGTGCCTTGAAAATATTCTACCTAAATCTCTCCCCATGATCCCCCCATGTCCAAAAGCACCGATACTCTTCGAAATACCAAACCCCCCCGTAAGTTGTTCTCAAAGGAGGAAGTCGCAAAAGGTAAATTCTTCTTTCCAATTCCTTCTTTTCTTTTAAGTTCTTTTCTTTTTGTTTCATTCCCCACCTCCCTTCAGCCAAATGGTATGAAAACTACAATAACATAAATGTACTAGAATGTTTTTATTCTAATGGGTATTTCATTAACTTCTCTTTTTCCCCACCTTTTATTTGAATGAAATGAAAGCACCGTTTGAGATGTGCTAGTTTAGCTCATTCAAGGACGAAAGTTTATCAATTTCTATAATCATCATCAAATATGGCCATGAAAATTTTTTTGTTATGGTTTAACAATAATATATATAATTAATATTTCTTATTTTGATTATGTAATCAATTTTGTCAAATGGTATTAAGTTATAAATAAAAATAAGTTCTTTGTAATCAAACCCACCAATTAACAAAAACGGTTGCCACATTAACTTAATATAATAGTTTCACTTCAACATAAGTAACCAAAATAATTTTAAAAATATAAAATCTCTTGGATATTCACTAATATAATATAAAATCTTTTCTGGACCACAACATACATTTTTAATGTTTATCTAAACCTGAATATAAGTGAACCAATCTTTTAAAACCAAGTAAACAAATGAGCTCGGACAATGTAATTGAGACTTATTACTAATCAAGAAGGCCTTAAATTTACTAAAAGGGTTATAATAAATCAATTTAATATATCAGAGGCTCTGTAATTATGAATTATTAGGCCTAATATATTTACTCATGTCTTTGATAACCGATGGAGAACACGGACAGATTTAAGGTAAGGGATCCTCTCTATTTCACTCTTAATCAAGATTAAATTCTATTCTATACCTTATTATGTGTAACAGAAAATGATGGGGTTTGTTTATTCACCTCCCCCATACGTCCCTCTTAATATTTATGTGATGGTAAACCCCTTTTCTCTCTCATTAATCCCTTTTAGTTCTACATGATACCATTCCGATAAACTATTTTGAATTTTACCCGACCATCCTTTATTCCTTCGGGTTGCTTTATCTTTATTTTTACCAAGATGTAACAGTATTTTATTTTAATTTAAATCTTCTAAATTATATTTATATACTCCAAAATCATGTTCCATAATCCATCTATCATTATATTTTGGGGATATACAAGCTTTTAAGTGAATCCCTCTTCAATACTTTCGAACAAGCACATTCATTTTAATGGTAATTCCTAAATTTTTAGCCAATTTAAAGTTCACTATATCCTATTTTTTAATCCACCATTGTATTTATAAAACTATTATTTTTACTACGAATACCTTATTGGTTCAATTCTGGTTTTATATAAAATAATGTCCTCTTTACTATTTTAAATTCTCTATAGTATTTTTCCTTAAAACCGCACAAAAATGTATTAATACTAATGTTTCTCAAATACATTTCTTAAATGTTTTCACTTCTATTTGTAACCACATTCCATTTTATATGCATATATTACCTTATGAACGTCCATGTATGTTCTAATCCCTTTCATTCATGGATATCATCAAGATACATTATTTGGTTTTTCTTTTTGTCATGATTGTGGTACCCAATTCTTTCCATGGGTGCCCTTATGTTTTGGTATGGTTGATTATGTATGATTATTTATGTGGAAATAATATTTATGTGGAAGGAATATATATGTGGAATGAATATTCAAGGAAATATTGAGATGGGTGTGCCCAGATAGCACTCCAATTCATTGGGTAATGCTAAGTCTCATGAGATGTGATGTGAAATGGGATTGGTAGTTAGCCTTGACCCATACTAAAATGGGAAATGGGATTGGAAATTAGCCTTGACATGTACTAAGGAAATGTTTTATGATTCTACCACATTTATATGATTCCATGTTAATATGATCTCATGCTCAAATAATATGATTTTATATGTTCCATGTTTTGTTTTCATTACGTCATGCCTCCAAACTCATGTGCTTAAGATGTATCCTTATGTTCATTCCCTTACTAGGCTTTTTAGCTCATCCATTTGTTCATGTGCTCCCAAGGGTACCCTATACAGGTTTAAGGTCTCTAAGGATGTTAGGAGATCTTTATGGAGATTAAATAAAGATGTTTTTTTCCAATGTTTTATGTTCCTATTCTTCCAAGACAGTAGACATAACAATCCTTGGCTTGAACTCTGATGATTAACTGTGTTTAAAATCATGTATTGTTTTATGTAAAAGGCTGCGTCGCTACACTCTTTGGGTGTATTTATGTTTCACATTTAATGAAATAATTAGTAAGATGAGATTTGGGTATTTTTTTGATAAATTCTAGATCCCAAAAAACATTGTAATTTAATTCTAAAAACATCCTTGACATGATTAAATTATTTATACATACAATTTATTACCATATATACCTTGGATATTTATTATAGAACATGACAAAACCATCAAAGTTGTGTAATTCTTAGAGGAATCCTTGGATTCCCTTATTTAATTCTTCAGGATAACTCATAAGATGCCACCCTAATTCATTAATGTGAATTATAAGTTGTAATCAAACCTTGGATACTATTAGTATCTTTATATAATAAATTCTATAATAAATTTTGATAGATTTTTCTAGACTCTAACAAATTTTGAAATCAAAGGATAATCTCTAAGGTTTTGTTTAATTTTATCATATAAGTAATTCCTTGGGTTATCTACTTGGATTCCAATCGAGACCTACCTTGAATGGAATGTGTTGACCTCACCTGTTTTGATAATCTCAATTATGTATTCATATGTGTTAAAAATCTGAATTATGTTTTCATTCTCTGATATTTTTAAGTATCATTGATCTATACATTAATTCTTTCAAATCTGTGATCAAACTAATAATAATTTTTAAAATAGTCTTTGGAATATGTTAATCCTCATTTATCCATGTTCATACAAGTTATAAATTGATTCTAACACAATCGGATGTGTTCTGCATAAAATAGATAAGTAATCTACCTATAGATACTGATAAAGAGCTACCGGTACCCAGTCTACCGATAGAATCAGTCTACCGACAGACAAAGTCACCGATATACTTAACACAGAGCTACCGATATACTTAACACCGAGATACCGATGTGCTTATAAATGTAAGCTACTGACTTACAGAGAGCTACCGATAAAAACATAGAGCTACTGGTGTATGTATAAATAGCTACCGATGGAATAAGAGTCACCGATGGACAAAGCTATTGACAGACTCACAGCTACCGATACCGACGCATGAAGCTACCGACGCAGGAAGCTACCGACGCATGAAGCTACCGACGCATAGAGCTACCGACGCATGGAGCTACCGACGCATGGATCTACCGACGCATGGAGCTACCGATAAACAAAGTCACTGATACAAGAATATACCAACCGACGCATAGAGCCACCGATAGAGTCAAAGAAACTAATGAAATTGAGCTACCGATGTTCAAGCTACCGATGTCCAAGCTACCGATGCTGATTACCTACCGATCACTCGACTCACTGTTTGAATTTCTTTATTTCCTATCTTTATTTAATCTATCCAACGGTCATATCATGTACATTTTAATGATTTGTAAAATATCTGATAAAGGTTGTCGGATGTCAGGAACCCGTACCTCGTACCTGCAGAAAGGAAATGTTTTCTGTCCCCTGTTGCCCATGAGATAAATACGAGAAGACGACACTGCCCAACATACAAGTAAAAAGAGAAGAGTGTGGTGGATGGAATATAACAGAAACACACGAACAAGAAGAATCAAGAAGAGAAAAACCAGTTCCATCAAGAACACAGAGAAGCTCATAGATAATCAAGCATACTCGAGAAGTGTTCTGTGCATATAAGAAGAACACAGAAGAACTTCAACCACTACATTTTCACTGTCTGTGAACCTGGAGCATACGACACTATGTTTCTCAAACAGAAACGATAAGAGGACTCAGACTCACTTCTGATCGAATCCAAAGGAGTCCAGAGCTACACTGAAATCACCAGAACCATCTCTAAACTCTACATCTCTTGTTCTGTGATTTATTATTATTATTTTCGAGCAGTGTGTGTTATCTGCTGTATCTAACACATACACTGTCTCCTGTACTTAAACTGGAGGATTTGTAAATCCTTACCAAATTCTTGCATTCTATTCTTTCCCACGAATAACAGTGGTAGAGGTCGTGTGTGACCTAGACAGCTGGTTGCTGTTGTACTATTTCCCAAGAAGAACAGTGGTAGAGGTCTTGGACCTGGACAGTTGTAAACTGTTGAACCCCGATCCAGGGTGTGGATCATTTTTATATAAACTTATGAGAGGACTAAGTCTCAGCTTGAGACTGAACCTCTTGGTTACATTTGTTTTTCCATCTCTTTCAAAGTTTTATTCCGCTGCTAATCACTTTAAAACTAATACTGTTTTTAAAGTTACTTTGATAATTAAATTAGCAAGTGTTTATGTTAAGTGTAGATTAGTAAGTTAGTTTCAAAAGATAATCACACACTCCTGTGTTGATTAACTGGGAATTAATCAATCCCTTGAGAATCTAACAGAACCTCTACATTAATATAAATTCACTACAGTTTAATTTATTATTTTATTTGGGGGTCTTTAAGACAGTATTTTTAAATACAGAAATTTTAATTGGTACTCAATTCACCCCCCTCTTGAGTAAACCACTCCGACCAACACTTGGTATCAGAGGATTGAAAATACTTTTTAAAAGTACTCTTCTTTTGAACTGTGATTTTAGTTGTATTTTAAAGGTCTTAAAATTTCTGTTATATCTAAATTTTTATCTCTTTAAAATTCTCTCATCATGGACAATAGACTTGAGGGTGCTGCTACTAACCGTACACCTTTCTTCAATGGAATTAATTATGCTCAGTGGAAACTGAAAATGAAAATTTATCTAGAAATCATAGGTTTTGATATTTGGACTGCTATTGAATCAGAATACAAAATTCCTACTACTGCTAGATCTACTTGGGATGAACCTATAAAGACTGCTTACAATAACAACTATAAAGCTATGAATGCCTTGTACTATGCTCTAGGAGATGAAGAGTTTAATAGAATTTCTTCTTGTAAAACTGCATATGAAATTTGGGATACCTTAGCTGTTTCTCATGAAGGAACAACGAATGTTAAAGAAATGAGATTGAACACTTATACTATCAAGTATGATAATTTTCAAATGAAGCCTGATGAACCCATTTCTGACATGTATCTCAGGTTCAATGAAATTGTCAATACAATGATCTCGCTGGGAATGGATGTCTCATCGAAGGAACAAATTATGAGAATTTTGAGATGTCTACCTGATAGATGGAGAGGAACATCTGTCTCAATCAGAGAATCATGTGACATTGCTGCTCTACCTGTCAAGGAACTAATTGGCAAGATGATGATGTATGAAGAAGAGCTTAAAGTGAATAAAGAGGAAGAAAATGAACCTCCAAGAAAGTCTGTCGCTTTCAAATCCTCAACTTCAAAGAATAAGGAGAAAGAAAAGCTTCAAGATGTAGTTGAAAGTTCAAGCTTTGAAGACAGTGAAAGTGATTCTGACAGTGATGCTGAGATGGCTCCATTGCTAGAAGATTTAAGAAATTTTATAGGAAAAATAAGTTCTTCAGAAAAACAAATTATAAGGGTATGTATGATCACCAAGGTAAATGGAAAAAGGACTGGAAGAAGAATGACAAATCAGATGATGTTGTCTGTTATGAGTGCAAGAGGAAAGGACACATTAAAGCCGACTGTCCAAAGCTGAAGTATAAAAAGAAATATGAATATAAGGACAATAAGTTTAAAAAATCCATGAAGGCTACCTGGAGTGCTTCTGAGGATAGCTCTACTGAATCTTAAAGCTCTGAAACTGAACACAGAAATAAGGCAAATATGTGATTTATGACAAACACTTCTCAGGTAACTGCTGATACTCCTGCTTTAAATTATTACTCTGGAGATAATGCAGAATATGACTTTGATTCTGGAACAATGTCTAAAAATGAATTGTTTGAATACTGTGATATGCTGGAAGAGACATGTAATGAACATAAGGATAAATACAAGTCATTGAAGAAACAACATGCTCTTACCACTACAGTTAACACCGAACTTACTATTGAAAAAGAAAAAAATGCTCAACTGTTAAAAGAAAACACTGAACTGAAACTATCTAATGAGAAACTCAAGAGAGACTTAGAGAAGTTCACCAATGGAAAAAATACACTAACACATATGCTAGGAAAGCAAATAGCACCTAAATATACTACTGGTATAGGATACCAACCTGGACAAAGGAAAATTGCCAAAACTAGATTCATTTCTAAATCTGGACAGAATGAAGGTAATTCTGGAACTTCATATGCTTCAACTAGTTATATACATCGCTATGGATCTAATAAAGTTTATCTTTCAAAGCATGTCAATTCTACAAATTATATGAGACCCATTAGACAAATATGGGTATCTAAAGTGTTATTGGCTAACCTGTCTGGACCCAAGAAAATATGGGTACCAAAATCATCACCCATATGAATCTGTTTTGTAGGGAACTTTCTTAAAGAGCTCCTGTAAAGAGACCTGGTATTTGGAGAGTGGATGTTCAAGACATACGTCAGGAGACTTCTCTTGTTTTAAAAGTTTAATAAAATTTGATGGAGGCTTTGTCACCTTTGGTGATAATTCAAGAGGAAAAATCATCGGCCTAGGCCAGATTGGTAACACTGATTCAATTTTTATATCTAAAGTTTTATTTGTTGATGGCCTTAAATACAATTTTTTTAGTATTTCTCAGTTATGTGATGATGGTTTTCATGTTAAATTTGAAAATGATTCCTGCAAAGTTTTTAATTCTAGGAATGTTTTGGTATTTTCTGCCTTAAGAAATGAAAATGTTTATGCTGTTAATCTGAATTCTTTAGCTAAGAAGAATATTACTTGTTTGAATGCTTTTCATAAAGAATCATGGCTATGGCACAGAAGATTGGGACATTGCAACATTCACTCACTTAGAAAACTCTCTAGAACAAACCTAGTTAGAGACATACCTAAATTAGAATTCCCAAATGATAGAGTGTGTAACCCCTGTCAAAAGGGAAAACAACACAAAGTTTCTTTTAAATCAAAGAAAGAAGTTTCGACTTCTCAACCACTTGAATTGGTTCACATGGATTTGTTTGTACCATCAAGAGTTTCTAGTTTAAATTGGAAGCACTATGTTTATGTTCTTGTAGATGATTTTTCTAGATATACTTGGGTATATTTTCTAGCTCACAAAAGTGAAGCTTGTTCTTTTTTTGTTAAATACTCTAAATCTATAGAGAACCTTAGTGGACTTAAGATTAAAACTTTGAGAAGTGATCATGGTCGTGAGTTTGAAAATCAAGATTTTGAATCTTATTTCTCACACAATGGCTATACTCATAAATGTTTTGCCCCTAGAACACCCCAACAGAATGGTGTAGTAGAAAGAAGAAACTGAACCCTTCAAGAAATTGCTAGAACCATGCTCAATGAATATGACCTGCCTATTTATTTTTGGACTGAAGCGGTAAATACAACTTGTTATGTCATTAATAGAGTCTTAATTAGACATGTTCTTATGAAAACCCCTTATGAATTGTGGAACAATAGAAATCCTAAGGTTAATTACTTTAAAGTTTTTGGTTGAAAAGTATTTATTCTGAATACTAAAGATAATCTGGATAAGTTTGCTTCCAAAAGTGATGAAGGAATTTTTCTGGGTTACTCTATTTCAAGTAAAGCCTATAGAGTATTCAATAAGAAAACTAAATGTGTGGAAGAATCTGTTCACATGAAGTTTTATGAAACTGATCCACATGAGCCTAAAACCTCTCTTGAGAATCTTGAAGATGATTTGTCTATTCTGGACCTTAACGATAAATCTAAAGAACCTGTTATAAAAGCATCCAGTTCTGGACTTTTTCCAGAATCTGCTTCTTTTGAACCCGAACATATAGATGAACCTGAAATTTCTAGTCCAACCTTTACCAGATCAATAAGGATTCTAAAGAATCATCCTTTAAAAGATATTGTTGGTAATCTTGATAAAGGAACACAAACTAGAGCTTCTCTAAGAAACCATGTTGAACATCAAGCTTTTCGTTCACTGCTAGAACCCAAAAATATCAATGATGCTATCAATGATGAATTCTGGGTAATGGCTATGCAGGAAGAATTAAATCAGTTTGAAAGAAACAATGTCTGGGAATTAGTTGACAGACCTAAGGACACCTTGACAATAGGCACAAAATGGGTTTTTAGAAATAAAGTAGATGAATCTGGAAATATAGTTAGAAACAAAGCTAGACTAGTTGCACAAGGATATTGTCAAGAAGAAGGTATAGACTATGAGGAAACTTTTTCACCTGTAGCTAGACTAGAAGCCATTAGGATCTTACTTGCATATGTTGCACATCTGGATTTCAAGTTATATCAAATGGATGTGAAAAGTGCATTTCTAAATGGTTTTATAAATGAAGATGTTTTTGTAGAACAACCACCTGGATTTACTAACCCCCATTTTCCAAATCATGTTTTTAAACTTTCTAAAGCTTTGTATGGTTTAAAACAATCTCCAAGAGCTTGGTATGATAGACTTAGCAATTTCCTTATTTCAAAAGGTTTTACTAAAGGGATTGCTGATCCAACTCATTTCGTTAAATGAATTTCTAAAGATGTTTTAGTTGTACAAATATATGTTGATGATATTATTTTTGGGTCTTCTAAACACTCTTTATGTACTGATTTTTCAAAAAGTATGCAAAATGAATTTGAAATGAGCTTAATGGGAGAACTTAAGTAATTTCTTGGATTTCAAGTATTTCAAAATGAAAATGGTATTATTTTGAATCAAATTAAATATACAAAGGATCTTTTAAAACGTTTTGGTCTGGATAGTATCAAGGAAAGTGAAACTCCTATGAGTACTACCTGTAAATTGGACACAGATGAAACTGGTAAACTAGTTGATCAAACAAATTACAAAGGTATGATTGGTAGTTTACTTTATCTTACTGCTAGTCGACCTGATATTATGTTTAGTGTGTGTATGTGTGCTAGATTTCAAGCTAATCCAAAAGAATCTCATTTGCTTGCTGATAAAAGAATTTTTAAATATCTCAAACACACAGTTAACATAGGTTTGTTTTACCCAAAAGGACAATCCTTTGAGTTAATGAGTTATTCAGATGCTGACTTTGCTGGTTGTAAGTTAGATAGAAAAAGCACATCAGGAACATGTCATTTGCTTGGAAAATATTTAGTTTCTTGGTGTAGTAAGAAACAGAACTCAGTTGCATTATCTACTGCCGAAGCAGAATATATAGCTGCTGGTAGTTGCTATGCACAAATTCTGTGGATGAAACACACTCTTTTGGACTATGGATATGTTTTTAAACATGTTTCAATCAACTGTGATAACACCAGTGCAATAAACATCTCTAAGAATCCTGTATCTCACTCTAGAACCAAACACATAGATGTAAGACACCATTTCCTAAGAGATCACTATCAAAAAGGTGATATTTCTCTTGAATTTATTGGCACTAAACATCAATTGGATGATATTTTCACTAAACCTTTAAGTTCGGATAGGCTAAGTTACATAAGACACGAATTGGGAATGTTTAATCACAACCGATGTGAAAATCCTCACTGATGTGAAATTCTCACCGATGTGAAATTCTCACTGATGTGAAATTCTCACCGATGTGAAAATTCTCACCGATGTGAAAATTCTCACCGATGTGAAAATTCTCACCGATGTGAAATTCTCACCGACGTGAAAATTCTCACCGATGTGAAAATTCTCACCGATGTGAAAATCCTCACCGATGTAAAATCCTCACCGATGTACAATTCTCACCAATTTGTTTTTCTCACCGATGATTAACTCACACCGATGCAATGTTTTACATCTGTCTGCCACCAAGAATACGAATCGCTTTATTTTATTTTATCTTACTCTATTTTAGTCGTTTATTTGGAATTCCTAAATGATAAAAACTAAGCCTAAGCCACTTCCTACCTCACCGAGCTCAAAATCTCTCACCTTCGAACCTTAGCTCCCAAATCGGCCAAGAACCCTAAACCCGCGATGGAAAAAACTAAGCTTCCTACCGTCAGAGATGAAAGTGTAGAACCAAAAGCTAAGAAGCAGAAGACACAGCATAAAGCCAGTGTTAGTGAAGTCAGAACTAGATCGGGAAGGCGACCAGTGAATCCTCACTTGCAGAATAGAGACATAGTAATCGAGAAGGAACTATGCATGGAATGGATACTGCCTAGAAAATTGTTAGTACTCGAGATTCTGGAGGACCAGAAATGGGTGGATTGTTTCTCGAATAACAATGGACCATACTACCTGAATTTGGTAAAACAGTTCTACGAGTTTGTAACCTTCGAGAAGTCAGAAAATGAGAATCGGGTAAGCTCTTTTTTAAATGGAAAAGAGATGTCTTTTTCTTCAGTAGAGTGGGATGAGTGTTTGAAAGTACCACATGAAGGTGTCTCTGGGTATGTATCAAGAGAAATGCCACCTAACAGTGACATCTTTGATTATGAAACTGCCTTAAAAGAACTGACCGGTAATGGGAATCAAAGGCAAGTGGTTGCTGCTGAAATGGATGGAGAGAATCGACTTCTCTTCAAGTTTGTTCGGCATGTATTGACACCGAGGCGAGGAGATTTTTCAAATCTAAGATATCAAGATATATATCTTCTTCATTTGCTAAGACATGGTGTAAAAATCAATCTGTGCAGATTGTTAATGCTTCAAATGGAAGACATGATTAGACCAAAGTCAAAGACTAATGCTTTATTCTTTGCCAAGCTGATTTCAGTAATGGTAAAAGTAAAAGGAATAGCTGAGTCTCAGGATGAGACAGTTGTATTCAAGAATAATTTCTGCATCACCTCGACTATTTGTAAATACATGAAAATTAACTGGAACCCATGGAAGGGAGAATGGGTCAGTGATGATCAGAAGATAAATGATAAGTTTAATCCTGTGGATCATCCCTCAAGACCAAAGGATATGAGAGATCCGAGTCTGAGACCTGATGAAGAGGAACCTGTTTATTGTAATGAAACAGAAGAAGAAACAGAAGAAGAAGAAGAAACTCCCATGGATGTTGGAGGAGATACAGACTTGCCCCCAAGTCCTGTTGCAGAATTGGTTTATTCTAGGAAAGGAAAGGTAGAGGAAATTTTGTCTACTTATGAGGAAGACCAGTCTTCACCTCACCAAGAAGAAGAGGAAAATGAGAATGTATCTGAATCGTCTACTTCTGGTAGGTTAAATATGAGTCCTTTGATTGGAAACTCAGCTATGCAGACTGCTGAAGTAGAAAGAGATACAGAAGAAGCTGTACCTGTATCAGAAGATCTTCTAGATGCTCCACCGATGTAACTTGTAGTAGAAGATTCTGATGAAGAGAATCTAGCACTGAATGCTGTTGTGATACATGAGAATGCACCCATTGAGGGGGAGTATCAATCTGTTCTTGGAAATGTTACAGTAGCTGTTGAGCTTGGAGACTGGGTAGAAGACCCAGGGTTTATAGTCCGTGGATTGGATTATCCGGATTCAGATAATGGGATGTCTGTGAATAGACCGAAGACCAATTATGATCTTGCTTCTGAATTGTTGCCAGATAATGTGGTCAGATTTTATGATCTGAATAAGCTGAAAGAGGACCTCAAAACCAGTTTTTTTGAAGAAGTGAAGTTAATGGAAACATCCCTTGCATCCTCAATTCAATCAATAATGACTGATTCTGTAGTTAGTTTGGCCTCATCAAGGGGATCTGCTGTAGTTGTCCCTAATGATTTTCTCTCTAAATCTCATCTTGAATCCATGAAGAATAAGCTGAAAGAATCATTCAGTGTATCAGTTGCTGAGATGAAGCAAAGCATTAATGAATAAATGAAAATGTTAGAGAGATCCTTCGAGCTATCTCTGGCTTGTAATTTATCTTCTTTTGTGTCTGAACTTATGGAAGAAGTGAAAGAGTGCCAGACTCAGTCTTCTAGAATCGAAGCAGATCTTGAAGCTCTCAAGACATCAGTTGCTGCTTTGGATTCTTATATGAGCTCTATGTCTCAAGCTGACAAGGACCTAGCTTATGTGAAGAGTGTAGTAAGCCAGTTTGTCTCGGTGTTTGAAAGTTTCAAAACCTCAGTGAAGGATCACATTCAATTACAAGACTCTCAAGTTCAAAGCCTAATCAGTGGTTTGTCTAAGAGTTTCAAAGAAACTGTTTCCTTCTCTCTTGGCCCTCTCACATCCAAACTATTAGTTGACCTGAATCAAGTTCGAGCAATGTTGAAGGAGGAGATTGGTTCTATTTCAACCAGTGGCTCTGTGGACTCATCAGAGTTGAGCCGAGTGGTGCTTTCTACAAGAGATTCTGCGAGAGAAATAATGAAGATTTTTCAAGATTATATGAGAGAAGCCTCTGCCTCTCAGGAAGCCATAAAGAGCAAAGTGGACTACTACTTCACCAGAATTTTCACCAAGAATCAACTCGAACACCAATTCAAGATGATGTTGGAAAACATGAAGCTACCTCCAGTAACTCAAGCTTTTAGAGAACAAGTGAGCAAACTAAGACAATTGACTCCTGCCTTGGAGAAATTCATGGAGAACAAAGATGATTTCATCTCTTCTATGGAAAGAGGAGGAGGAATTATTATGGATTTTAGAAATTTGTTGATGCCCTTCTTGCATGTTGATGCCAGACCAGTCATCGTACCTCCTGCTTTGCCGTCTTCTGCCTCAGCTGCTTCCACAGTCCAGCTGACTCCTGCTCAAGCTATTCGAAGCCTCACACCAATGATCACCCAAAGATCTTCAACCTACAGGCCTGACTCTGTGTCAGTGGCTCAGCGTCCTTTGATCTTTTCTGGCATTCCAAAACCTTCACCTGCATCCTCACCACCCGAACCTTCTTCTGATCCCAAAGGAAAATCTCACGTGGAAGATGTGGATTGATCCAGTGGCCAGGATTTTTGATAGGAATTCATTTGTATTCTGTTTCTGTACTTTCTGACTGCTCTAATACAGAAGAACTCTTTTTTACTTCTCATGTTTTATTTGTCTCCTATATATTATTTCCCACTTTTTGATTATCACAAAGGGGGAGAACAAAATGAGAGAATGAGGGGGAGAACAAAATGAGAGAATGAAAAATATTTTCAATGGAGAAAAATAAGGAATAAGGGGAGACACAAATAATATTCTTTTCAATTTTATCTCTGATATTATTATGTTTCTTTTTACCTTCGGTACCTTATGATTGTAACCTCTGATAACTTATGTCTATATCATACTATTTCTATTATCTCTGATGCTATTTTCTCTGAGAAAATTGAATTCAATATTATACTCTTTTCTATTATATTTTCACTCTGTTAAATGCTCATATCATAAATTGTGATTATCAAAAAGGGGGAGATTATTGACCTCACCTATTTTGATAATCTCAATCATGAATTCATATGTGTTAAAAATCCCAATTATGTTTTCATTCTCTGATATTTTTAAGTATCATTGATCTATACTTTAATTCTTTCAAATCTGTGATCAAACCAATAATAATTTTTAAAATAGTCTTTGGAATATGTTAATCCTCATTTATCCATGTTCATACAAGTTATAAATTGATTCTAACACAATCGGATGTGTTCTGCATAAAAAAGATAATTAATCTGCCTATAGCTACTAATAAAGAGCTACTGGTACCTAGTCTACCGATAGAATTAGTCTACCGATAGACAGAGTCATCGATATACTTAACACAGAGCTACCGATATACTTAACACAGAGCTACCGATGTGCTTATAAATGTATGCTACTGACTTACAGACAGCTACCGATACAAACATATAGCTACCAGTGTAAGTATAAATAGCTACTGATGGAATAAGAGTCACCGATGGATTAAGCTACTGACAGACTCAGAGCTACCGATACCGACGCATGAAGCTACCGACGCATGAAGCTACCGATGCATGGAGCTACCGACGCATGGATCTACCGACGCATGGAGCTACCGACGCATGGAGCTACCGACGCATGGAGCTATCGATAAACAAAGTCACCGATACAAGCATATACCAACTGACACATAGAGCCACCGATAGAGTCAAAGCAACTAATGAAATTGAGCTACCGATGTTCAAGCTACCGATGTCCAAGCTACCGATGCTGATTACCTACCGATCACTCGACTCACTGTTTGAATTTCTTTATTTCCTATCTTTATTTAATCTATCCAACGGTCATATCATGTACATTTTAATGATTTGTCAAATATCTGATAAAGGTTGTCGATGTCAGGAACCCGTACCTCGTACCTGCAGAAATGAAATCTTTTCTGTCCCCTGTTGCCCGTGAGATAAATACGAGAAGACGACACTGCCCAACATACAAGTAAAAAGAGAAGAGTGTGGTGGATGGAATATACCAGAAACACACGAACAAGAAGAATAAAGTAGAGCAAAACCAGTTCCATCAAGAACATAGAGAAGCTCATAGACAATCAAGCATACTCGAGAAGTGTTCTGTGCATATAAGAAGAACACTGAAGAACTTCAACCACTACATTTTCACTATCTGTGAACCTGGAGCATACGACACTCTGTTTGTCAAACAGAAACGAGAAGAGGACTCAGACTCACTTCTGATCGAATCCATAGGAGTCCAGAGCTACACTGAAATCACCAGAACCATCTCTAAACTCTACATCTCTTGTTCTATGATTTATTATTATTCTTTTCGAGCAGTGTGTGTTATCTGCTGTATCTAACACATACACTGTCTCCTGTACTTAAACTAGAGGATTTGTAAATCCTTACCAAATTCTTTCATTCAATTCTTTCCCACGAATAACAGTGGTAGAAGTCGTGTGTGACCTGGATAGCTGGTTGCTGTTGTACTGTTTCCCACGAAGAACAGTGATAGAGGTCTTGGACCGGGACAGTTGTAAACTGTTGAACCCCGATCCAGGGTGTGGATCATTTTTATATAAACTTTTGAGAGGACTAAGTCTCGGCTTGAGACTGAACCTCTTGGTTACATTTGCTGTTCCATCTCTTTAAAAGTTTTATTCCGCTGCTAATCATTTTAAAACTAATACTGTTTTTAAAGTTACTTTGATAATTAAATTATCAAGTGTTTATGTTAAGTGTAGATTAGTAAGTTAGTTTCAAAAGATAATCACACGCTCCTGTGTTGATTAACTGGGAATTAATCAATCCCTTGAGAATCTAACAGAACCTCTACTTTAATATAAATTCACTATAGTTTAATTTATTATTTTATTTGGGGGTCTTTAAGACAGTGTTTTTAAATACAGAAATTTTAATTGGTACTCAATTCACCCCCCTCTTGAGTAAACCACTCCGACCAACAGAATGGATATTTTCATTGGTAAAGTTTGAAAATAATATGAATATAATTAAAAGTGTTTATCCATTGGATTCAACTCATTAACTAGAATGTAAACATCATGGATTTTTTAATGTATGTTAGATTAAAATCCTAAAGAAAATAATTCCATGGGACTTCTATCAATTCCATGTGGTTGTGTTGGGTGGGAATGTCTATAAATATTCCATATATTCCTTGTGGTTATTTATAAAAGGATTAAATGGCTATATTTTTCAGTTCCCCTAACCAATTAAAGGTTTCATTATTAGATACATTGAACCACGTCTAATGTAGTTTGGGTCAGTCAGGTGTCCCCTAAGGAGCCATAGCTTAACATGGTTTCAACTGAATTACTTATTTATATTATAATATGTACACAAAGTTAAATTTTATATTCATCAATTATATTTTTTAGAAGAAATTGGTGGATGCCTAGTCAGTTGTATTCCATCCCTATTCATGCATCTTCTTTATGCTCGAGAAAATATCATGGATGTACGAAAGGAAAAATGAAATTTCCCAGTTTTTAACTGTAGACATCGATCTTATGTTGGGAGAGTGGGAGTAAAGGATCAATTAGAGACTCAAGAATCTGAAGGGACATAACAATTTTGTGTATTCTATTGTCTTTTTCTTAGTTATCATTACTTTTATGAGCACACATGTTTCATATTTTCTACCACGCTGACATCATCTTTATATAGTAACTGTTTTCTTCTTTATGACTATTTTATTTATTATTTGGATGGTTTTTAAATTTTTTTTGTACATTATTTCTCTTAGATATAGTGTGGATAGCTTTCTAACCATAAAAACACACATTAAACCCACTATTAGGTACCCTATGGTGTATGGGGGGATGCACCTATGGCCTCATATATCATTGGATAGTTACTTGTCATGGAACTGAGATAGAGAAGCCACACCCAACCCCACACCCACATTTATGTAATTCATATCAATAGAATATATTTTTAAATCAATGAATGATATATTATTAAAAAATGGGTAATTAAAAAAGGGACTTATATAGAAAAATGTGAAGGGATTTCATTAATATGTGGTTGGGCAGAGAGTGAGCTCTATGTCTAGATCCTTCAAAAGGTCATAACAGAAAATCTTTAAAATTAGACATTTTTTTTGGATGGTATTTTTCAATTTTACATTATAATCTAAATTATACTATAAAATTAAACTTTAGAAACAATATATGCACTAGTCCATTTAGAATATAACATACTACATAAGAGTTTCATCCATTAGGTGAAATAAATTACGTGATCTTTATATTCAATTCCTCTATTATGGATAATATTTTCATGTGAATCATTCAAAAAAAATAAATTTTAGAAGTACCTCTTGGTTCACTTTTTAACTCATCCAATTCATGTAGTTCAAAATTTCCATTATCCCATACTTTCTCCATCCCCATGTGCTCTTTATTTTTAGCATTAAAGTAATTATGATCACACTCAACCAGGAAGTGTCATGTATAAAAAAACTCATATATATAGAAATATTGAAATATGTTTTAAAACCCATGTATAATCATAATGAATCCAATAATTTATTTCTTCAATCATTAGAGTATTATTGGAATATTATCAACAAAATATTATTCACCTCTTTACTGGATACCTCTTTATGCCCAATTTCTTATTGATTGTATCGTGCTGTTGTAAGACGGTTCACACTCTATCATTTAAACCATGGCTCCATTCCCTGATTGTAAAAAATGGGATCCTTTATCTTTAATTATGTCCTTGGGTAGACCAAATATGAATAAGATCTATGAATTAACAATGTTAGTAAAAATTTTAAAAATATTATCACCAGTTTCCATTTCCTAAATCTTCATTCAATTATATTTCATATCTAATAAAATATAAACCAATCCAAATTAGAACAAAAAACCCGTAAATTAAATTACCAAAACATTATTTATATCCCACAATCTCATTAATTATTGGGGGATTTAATTCATCATGGTAATAATTCACATAAATTGATTTTTTTGAATTTTCGTTACAGTTGAAGTCAATATCTAAAAAGGTGATTCATATAGGGTCCAAAATCTATGATATTCATAACCATCCTTTTGGAAACAATATTCCCCCCACTTGAGTGTTTATATGAAATATTAAGGATATAAAAGTACTCAATCAAGATAATACACAACCTAATTACCCAATCTATACAAATCCCGCATATATGTAAGGATCATCCCAACATAATATTTTGAATCTAATTTTAGTTTTCAAACATTATATTTATTAGGATGATGGGGAATGTTAGTGGTGACTAAGAGGCTATAAATATCATCATACTAGTGATTCATACTCGACACAAATTTCTCACCTAGAATGGAATACATGCAATTTTACCTAATCTATAGTGTCAACCATTGATGTATGTGTATGTAAACTCATTTCGTAATCTTCTAGGTTAATATATCGCGTATTTTCAATTATCTGTACATGAAACATCTGAAGTTGGAGAATCCATGTCAATAATCTTGGTTTTATATTTGATTTCTTCAATTAGTAACACAACAATAAATGATTAGAATAAACATTCACTTTAATTCCAAAATAATATTATAAAATCTTATGAAGATTTTAAAATATATAAAGAATCTTCTTCTAATTTTTTTTGTTTTTTACATTTTCCAAATTCAATTTCCATGAGGTATAAGAAATTAAATGTGGTATCTCTTGTACTTTTCATTAAAATCAATTCCAACTCCATGTTTTGAGGCATCACATAATAGTACAAATGATTACACCCAACATTACAGTCGAATAAAGAGTATTGTGATGAGTATTCTCATTATATCATTAATGGATAAAATGTTAAAATAATTGAAATATACTATGTTTTTGTTCTTGAATAATCTAGTAAATAGGTTATTAAATATTATTAAAATATTGAATAATACTCCTATATAATGATATAAGTTTATGAATTGTTTCACATTATATATAGAAGTATGGTTTTATAAATAGGTTACTATGTCAATTTTATTTTTATCCTCATTAATTTTTTATGATGATATGAAATGACCCAATAAAATATATTTTCAACCATAAAGTGGCATGTTTCATATTTATGAACAAAAATATTTCTAATAAAAAAATTTGTAAAAAATTATACATAAGATATTATGGTAAAATGATCTGACTAAAATACTAAATATGTCACTAAATTCCACTAATAATCAATCAATCAATTCTAGAAATAAATTTTCCAAAAAAATTTCAATGTAGCAAGTGAGATAAATTTTAAAAAATTCATAACCTTATATAAAAATATGTTATAAGAAAATTTGATTTATATTTCTTATTGATCATTAAGTATGATGGGGGAATACAAAAAAAACACTATCAATTAAATAATTTTTTTCCACTTCTAAACACTCAATCATTTTAAAGGAGTGGTGAATTAAAAAATTGTATTTTTGGATAACATGTTTATGCTTTTATGATAATCTAACATCCTCCAAATATCATAAATTCTAACCACAATAATTTATGTTATCATTTGTAAAAATTTTGAGTTTGAATTTAATTTAAAAAAGGTATATTACTTAACATTGTGAATCAAAGATGCGGTTTACTATTCCAACATCAATCATTTTTTCATTCCCTTTCATAACATCCATTAATGTACATGAATTATTCTTTAGTGAAGTCTCGTTAATTTATATTTATATGGAAAAAATATTGCATGCCTGAAAATTAAAGAATTCATTCCATGTATAAAAAAGAATGTCTATCCAATTTTATTGAAATTTCAATTTAAAATGCTCAAATATTTTGTTTCATAATTTTGAATGAGGTCATTATCTATGATCATTAGTTAATGTTAATAATTTATTTGATATGTTTATTTTTTTTATTTTAAGTCGTTTATAAAACCAAGATATTTTTAAAGTATACTATGTTCGATACCATATAAAATACTCAACCTCAAACATAATCAAAAAAATATTATTATTTAATTATGAATATTATAAATTATTCATTAAATTGAAGGGTATAAATAAGATTAACTGTATTATGAAATGTATATATATATATTTCTTTAAAAATCATTAAAAATTTATTGATGAGTTATTAGAAAATTATCACTCAATATTTAATAAGGATATATTATTCATGAGAATATACTTTCATCTAAAATGGGTTTTCATTGTTTTTATGATGAAATATTATAAATAAATTCAGGAAATTCAAGATATTTTATTTTATGAAATGGATATATTTTTTTAATAATAATATCAAAATTAAATTACATTTAATTTTTTTATATTTTAGGTAAATATTGATTTTTATAAACAGAAAAAAATACTATTTTTATTCAAAAATTGTATATTTTTTTCATGAATTTAAAAATATAAAATTTTTAAAGAAATGTTTTGAAAACAAAATTTTCTATAAAATATCATGAATAACTTAATTATTTTCAATAGAACCAATATGGTTGAATTTTTTATAAAAAAATTATACATTTAATGAATATTTTTTGAAAGATATTTTACATTTTGTATGGTATTTTCATCTTAAACTATTTTACTCAACATATAAAAATTAGAACATAAAAAATGGATTCCATATTTGGAATCATTATGTAACACCCTGAGATTTTATGAGATATATTATTTTTAATTTATTTGATGCCTTCTATTGTACACTACACCAATATTAGCTTGTACTATACGCAACACTGTATTAGCTTATAGTATACGCAACACTATTCTTGGCTCGTGTTACACGCAATTTCATGTTCGTTTTGTAGAAATTATTCCATGCAAAATTAAGTAAACATTTTGTTTAATGTATAAATTTGATTAGTTTTAATTATGTTATATGAAACACAAAAGAGAGCTTTCACTACACGAAACCCTAACTTCGCTTTCATTACACGCAATCACAACCTTCCTCGATAGCTTGTGTAGTACACAATACCAGGTTTCACTAAACAATAATATATTGTTATAATATTTCTATGAACTAGCTTTTATGAATATTAGTAACTACATTTTGAATTTATGACATTATAATTCATCTTACACATTTTATAGAACATGGTATGAGAACAAAATAAATGTTTCGGGTAAAATAAGTATTTTTCAAAAAATGCAGTTTTGCCGCCTTTTGATGGTACACCCACATTAAATCGAGTTTTTGAAATGTTTATAAGTCCAATAAAATTCTTTTTTGGAATGAGGATATAAAAATTTACTTTGGATAAATATTTTATATTATTCTGATAACTTTCATATTTTAATAAATAGTAAAAACATGCTATATTTTAATTAAGAAAAACTTTTTCCATCGTCATACTCTATATGGTTAAGTTATAATATTGAATGGGTTTAATGTATAAACAGAATATATATTTTCCATTTAATATAATGTATGTGATTATCATTTATTTTACATTGAATTAATAGGTAAAATCATTTCAATCTTTTGCGATGTTTTAACTTTTAATACTCATTTTCGTAACAACGGGTTTAAATTTAAATTAATTTATGCAAATTATGTTACTTGAATTTGGAAAAATGGATTCCATATTTGGAATTAGTAGGTCCAAATTATTTAAATAGGCTACTTTTTATTTTTGGGCACTATGAATAGTAACTATGGTAAATTTTATTTACCATTACTAAAGGTAAATCGGGTAATTAAGGGTAAATATAATATTATAAAATTACCCTAACACATGTCTTAATATAATTGGATGATTATATTTCTCCCTAAGTAATATTTGGGTCGAAATGGTATCCATTGGAACCCACTTGGATGTGATTAAGACCTTTAATTTATTTTATTTTAATGAAAGTGAAATATGTCTCACTCAAAATTTAATAATTAAAGTATTTTTAATATAAGATTATACGGAATATAAATTTGATTATAAATACTAATTTGAAGGATAAATTTTTTTTATTTTTTATGGTAAATTATTTTTAATTTTGAAGAGATATTTAATTACCATAATAGCTTATACATTAATGATGTAGAAATTATTTACATCATGAAAAACCAAAAATATAGTATTAATTAAAATAATAATACCCATCAAATGGACAAAACACGTGACAAAAACATATTGGTGGAGTATATATATACCATAAGCATCCAAGAGTATAATTGGGGACAATTTGGAGCCATATAATAGAGATTAGGACATTTATATTATTTTATTTTAAATTATGTCGAAGTTGTCTCCTTCATAATTTAATAAATATAACAATTTATATGTTGTTATATTAAGATGATAAATTCGAGTAAAAGTTTTATTATGAAATATATTATATTAAAATCATCATAGAATTTTATTTTTAATTTTTATGCAACAAATAAGTATATTAAATAATTATACAAAAATGTTGTATTACTTATTTCATTAAGAGAAATATCAAAAAAATGGTTTTTAAAATATTAAAATAAATATCACATCATCTAATTAATGTTCTCCACAAATTTTATAGATGAATATGACGTTTTATTAATCTATTAAATATTTTGGTTTGTATATATCCTCTGTTTGGATCTCATTTAAATTCAAATAAATAAATAATTTCAAAATTTACACTATTGTTATTTTATACAAATAACATAATATTAAATTTCCTAAATATCAAAAAAATATTTAAAATTATAAATTGAAATATATATAGTCTAAAATTTCTTAAATTACCTAATTATGGATAATTCACAACTCATGAATAATTATTTATAACAATTTAAAATTTAGAATATTATTACCACAAATAAAATTAAATAGATTAAATAAGGATAAATCAAGTTCATAAGGTTTAAAATAATTTTCAAACATGTCTAAATTTTTTTGGTTGATGATATTAAAACCCTATACCATTTAAATAATTGTATTTGAGACATTTTTGAACATTTTTATGTGGCGATTAAATTTATTATGAATTAATATTTTTGAGGTTTCCAAAGGTGCCCCTCTCCTCCCTTATAATAGGGAATTTCCTCCCTATCATCTTTACACAATTTTGAGCCATCAAGCTCAGCCAACCCCTGCCAATTTATTTTATCAACCTCTATATTAATATAATAGAGGTTCTTTTCTTCTCAAAAGGCCAACTCAAGTTCCCTGAGAGGAATATTAAAAGAGGCACGTCGAAGAAGAGGTAATCTCTTCTACCGATTCTTTCAAGTTTATTTCTTCTTCTACTTCCTCTTTTTCAGTTGTTTCATTATAAAGTAATATCATAAGTATTAATTATATAATGAAATGTTATTATAAATATGAAACAACCCTATTTCACCCTCTATCCATCCTACAAAAAATGAAATCACCGCGCGTGCGTACGTACATAATACCATCTCTAAGCCCTAGTGTAATATGTTTTTCTAATAGCACCTTACTTGGATCGGTATAATGGTGTAAAAAATAACTATATTTTATTATTATAATATGATAATAATTATGATATATTATATCATCCACTCCAATTCCATTCAATAATTATGAGAATGATATCATCACTCGTGCGTACGTACGGATTACCGTCCCCACAATGCGATGAGATTCATTCTCCCTGTTAACCATTCAAGAATGATTATATTGTATATATAATAAATAATAATGAAATATGTGATATAATTAGGCTACTATATTTATTTATAGACATATATATTTCATCCACTTACTTCCATTCAAGTCAATAATGAAAGAAAACTGCGTTCATGAGTACGTACGACCTACCGTCTCCATGAATGGTGTATTTAATTTCTTTTATCTATATATTATATATATACTGAATATTTATGATATATAATTCATGATTTAAATTATGGATTTAATTAAATCATGATATAAGTTATAATAATATCAAGAACAATAAGTCCAAACACGTATGATAAATGAAATGATTTTACCCGAAACACTGCTTTTAAATGGAATTGACAAATGAAAGGTTAATATAAAGTCATTAGTGAGTCATATATGATATCAAAAATATTATTATGATTATTTTACAAGATAATAGTAGGTTTAAACCATATATACAGGAGTCTTGGACACATATGTAAGAAATTTAACATAAGTTAAGGGATAATTTTGAAAATCTCATTTTTATCCAAGATTACTTATACATAAGTATTTACTGGGGTTAGGTTTATCATCCATGTACATGTTTTCTAAAAATGTTTTCATAAAATGTTTACTATTCTTCCATGTACGTTTAAAGTTATTTTTACCTTTTTTTACTTTTTAACACATTGTATGGAAGGAATATTTCCTTTGGTTACCATATAAGGTACTTTTTGACTTCTTCGGAAAAAAATACGAGAAGAATGTTTTTTAACTTATAAGGCGTGAATGGATTTTTACGGTTTCATAATTCCTTTTATTCATGAAGCTTAATCTAAAATATTTCATGATTATTTTAAACAAAATTCTTTTCTTTTAAAATCACGTGACATTTTGAGAAAAGAAAATGGTTTTGAAGAAAAATTATATTTTCCTAAAAAATTCATTACAAGTGTTTATTCAAAACTATTTCCCATCTAAGATTTCATTATTTAGTATGATTATATTTCAATTATAATGTCTCTATTATTTTCATTTTTTAATTTTTCATATGATTAAATGATATCCATTTGTTTTATATAAATTATGTTAAGATGGGATGATGTTTATGAAACCCATTTTATTCTTTGGGTTATGATGCATGATTTTTGATTGTGTTGTGGCACATGTAAGAAAGATTTCAATATGAGATGAGTTGGACCTATATCTCCATCCAATGCATTGGGTAATGATTTATATCTCATGATATAGACATGGATGGAATGTCATGTGAATCCAGTTCCGTAATACAGGGCTGGAACGACATGTAAAAACGGTTCAGTAATGGACTTTTTCCACTATGATGGTCTTGGCAGCGATTCCTTGGCTACTATGGAAATTATAAAATGTTCTTAATGGTTTCCACAATTACATGTTTTATTCCCATGATTTATTATCATTATTGATGTCCTATTGTAATCTATGCCTTACATATTTTGATGTTTTATGTCATTGCTCAAGATTTTGGATTTTAATCTTTATGTTCATGTTTTTAAGTTCAAATGTATAAGGTTTTTTTATTTTCTCCATGCTTACCCTTACTGAGCATTTGAGCTCACCCTTTATATGTTTTCTATTCCCCAGGATATAAAGAATGGTTTTAGGTATGAAAACAAAAGGGGAATATCTTTTCACCATGATTAGAAGAATATGTTACGAGTTTCCCAAGACACTAAACGAATACGCTCATTGGGCGTCTATTTTTTTCATGTATTAAGTATTCAGCAAATTTAATGTAATGTCCATGTACGTCATGCTTTGGGTCTCTACAGTTGGTATCAGAGTGATGGTTTAGTTAACCTTTGGAAACTAGGATGTGGAAACTTTAGTGAAATCCCTAGAGATATTTCTAAGGTATGTCTAGGGATGCCCTTAATGATAAATATACGTATAGGTTACAGTCCTAGAATTATGGTAACAATCATAGAATTAAACCTAAGATGTTATATATTTAAGGTAATACCTCTTTATTATGTTTTTTTCCTAGCATGATTTTTTCCTCTCACACTATTTTTTTTGGGTTTTAAAAAATGGCTGGAAACAGGAAGATTCATGTTAATGGAGAATATGATGGAAAATAGAATGATATTCTTCATGAGATACCAAATTAAACGGTATTTGAAAGGTGAAACATCGTTATTATACCTAATCAACAATCTCATAATATGAACAGTAATCTCAACTTTGGTAATAATCATGATTCAACTAATAAGAGAAAGATGGAGTTTCATGATGACCATAGATGAAAAAAAGTTTAATTTCCCTCACTTAAGTCATGTGGGAAGAGGCATCAAGGAGAATGTTTCAAAGGGACTTTAAGATGGTTTTGGTGCATAAAAGAAGAACACAAATCTAGTAATTGCAAAGGAAAAGGATTAGTTTACACAATGAACAAGGATAGTGATATTACTAAGACATCAATAATGGTTAAATGTTTTAAATGAGGAATGTGTGGGAATTATACAAGCCAATTGCCTAAGGGAAAATCTCATGAAGAGAATCAACATGGTCATATGAGTATTATTTATGTTGATGATGATGAAGATACTATAAATGATATATGAGATGAAATAAGTGTTGAGGAATAAAATTATAATGCTCAGTCGATGGTTTAAGAAGGCAGTGGATTGATTGCATGTTTATCAAGAATAATGTATGGTACTATGTAATAAAGAAAAATCTAAGGATTGTTACACTTTTGTCTTTCCTTGAGTATTTGAATGTATATGATGAATGGTACTGATAACCATGAAAAGTGATTAATATATTTTTGGAAAGAAGATTATATAGGAATAATGAAGGGATATAGATGAAATAATATGTTTGATAGTATTAATGACCTCATGACTGATAAAAGGACAAAGTGATGTCATGGTTGGAGTTTATAGAAATTTTGGGATTTTGGTACGGGGAAAGAGTTACATTTTAACAGCATTCATGTTTTCACTAAGGTTCTATGGTAATTTATGTTTCAATAGAATACATGATTAAGGAATTAACATGTTTAGAATGCGATCAACAAGATATATCTTGTGATATATGGGGGATAAATGATGGTATTCGTGTGCTTGTTATGTAACCATTCTAGTAATTGTTTTCTTTATACTATGATATTGGACAGATTTATTTTGGATAAGTCTAAAGATTGGAATGGATTATGTTGGACATCGGATAGTATTGTTTAAGGATAGAACTTTTTTTGATATTATATCTGTAATGTTATAATAGTTTAGTTTTAAAAAAAGGAAAACTTATAGGACGGTCAAAAAACCATCGCATCAGAGAAGGTTATGAGAATAGAACCCACAACCGAAGTGTGATAGGCATTTATCACCTACCACTTGCCTACAAGAAGTCCCTGGTTAGTAGAAATTAGTTATAATTAATTAAGTGGTATGATAAATGAAGTATAAGTCCATTTTAGGAACCATATACAGACTTGTGTATATTTAATAACTTTTTATAATCTTTTGGTTGAGAAATATGGAATGATCTATCATTCTATCGAATGATCTACTAACACGTCACGAATGAAAAATTCAACTTAATTTCTTTAAGAGATGAAGTGGAAATTCTTCAAGGAATGACCAACTGTGAGATTGTACCAAAATCAATTAAGTATTTCTTCTAATTACTATTTTTTCAACTTTTGGGAAATGATCTTGAAAACCAAAAATGTTGTCCTAGATGGTACCTTAGATCATCACAAATTTATAGCTTTGTGATTTTTGGCTTTTCATAGCCATGTCCTCTACCACTCTTCATCTGAAGATTATGGTTATATTTCTCTTCCATATCGATATTTTCAACTATGTTTGCATATGTGGAAACCCAGTAATAAGGTAATTTGGGTAACCGTTATGTTTCTTACTTCACATTGTAAAATTAAGTTTTAGTATTCTTTTTTACGATGTGGGTTTCTATGAAAGAAACTTTCATGTTGTAAATGATTTATAACCTCGATGAATTTTCAGAGCGAAATTCATTTTAAGAGGGGTAGAATGTAACACAATGGGAATTTATGTGATATATTATTTTTAATTTTTTTGTTGTCTTATATTGTACACTACACAAAAATTATCTTGTACTATACGCAACACCGTATTAGCTTGCAGTATACACAACGCTATTCTTGGCTCGTGTTACACAAAATTTCAAGTTCGTTTTGTAGAAATTATTCTACGCAACATTGAGTATAGATTTTGTTTAATGTATAAATGAAATAAGTATTGATTATGTTATAAGCAACACCAAATGGATCTTGCACTACACGCAACCCTGACTTGGCTTGCATTACACGCAATCGCGACCTTCTTCGATAGCTTGTGTAGTACGCATTACCGGGTATCACTAAACAACGAAATATTGTTATAATATTAGTATGAACTAGACGTTATGAATATTAATAACTAAATTTTGAATTTTATGACATTATAATTCATATTACTCATTTTATAGATCATGGTATGACAACAAAATAAATTTTTGGGGTAAAATAAGTATTTTAAAACAAATGTAGTTTTCGCACCTTTTGAAGGTACACCCACTTTAAATATAGTTTTTGACATTTTTATAAGTTCAATTTGATAAAATAAAATTATTATTTGGAATTAGGATGTAAAAATTTACTTTGGATAAAGTTTTCATATTATTCTGAAAACTTTCATATTTTAATGAATAGTAAAAACACGCTATGTTTTAATTAAAATCAACTTTTTCCATCATAATAATTTATATGTTTAAATTATAATATTGAATGGTTTTAAAGTATAAATAGAATATATTTTTACCATTTAATATAATATTTGTAATTACCATTGATTTTTCATTGAATTCATAAGTAAAATAATTTCAATATTTTGCAATGTTTTAACTTTTAAAACTCATTTTCATAGCAAAGGGATTAATTTTAAATTAATTTCTTCAAATTTAGTGATATAAATTTGAAAAATTGGATTCCATATTTGGAATCAGTAGGTAAAAATTATTTTAAAAGGCTACTTTTTATTTTTGGGCACTATGAATAGTAACTACTGTAAATTTTATTTACCGTAGTTAAAGGTACATCAGGTAATTAAGGGTAAATATAATATTATAAAATTACCCAAACACATGTCTTAATAAAATTGGATGATTATATTTCGTCCTAAGGGATATTTGGGTCAAAATGGAATCCATTGGAACCGAATTGGATGTGATTAAGACCTTTAATTTATTTTATTTTAATGAATGTGAAATATGTCTCACTCAAACATTAATAATTAATTCATTTTTAATATAAAGTTATATAGAATATAAATTCAATTTTAAAAACTCATCTGAAAGTTATTTGTTTTCTTTGTTATGGTAATTTATTTTTAATTTTTAAGTGATATTTAATTAACTTAATAGCTTATACATTAATGATGTAGAAATTATTTACTTAGAGAAAAATCAATAATATTGTTTTTATTAAAGTAATAATACACATCAAAAGGCACAAAAACTTGACCAAAACTTATTGGTAGAGTATATCGGTACCATAATCATCCATGTGTTGACTTGGGGACCATTTGGAGCCATATAAAGTAGATTAGGACATTTATATTATATTATTTTAAATGATGTCAATGTTGTCACCAACATAATTTAATAAATATAAGAATATATATGTTGTTATTTTAAGATTATAAATTCCTGTAAAAGTATTATTATGAAAGATATTATATTTTTATTCATCATATTATTTCATTTTTAATTTTTATGAAACAAATAATTATATTAAATAATTATACAAAAATGTTGTAGTAATTATTTCATTAAGAGAAATATCAAACAAATGGTTTTAAAAATATAAAAATAAATAATATATGAACTAATTAATATTCTCCAGAAATTTTATATATTAATATGAAATGTTAGTAATCTATTTATCATTTTGTTTAGAATATATACTCTATGTGGATTTTATTTAAATTCAAATAAATAAATAGTTTCAAAATTTATACTATTGTTATTTTATAAAAATAACATATTATTAAATTTCTTAAAAATAAAAAAAATATTTAATAATTATAAATTGAAATTTATATAGTATGAAATTTTATAGAGTATCCAATTATGGATAAATCAAAACACACAAGTATTTATTTATAACAATTTAAATTTTTGAATATTTTTACCACAAAAAAATTAAATAGATTAAATAATGATAAATCAAGTTGATAAGGTTTAAAATAATTTACAAACATGTATAAATTTTATTTTTTGATGATATAACAATCCTATATCATCTCATATTCGTATTTGAGTCAATTTTTGAGGTTTCTTAGTGGGGTTTTAAATTATTACAAAATAATATTTTTGAGGTTTCTAAAGGTGCCCCTCTCCTCCCTAATAAAAGGGCACCTCCTCCCTCTCCTATTTACAGAATTTTGAGCCTTCATGCTCATCCAACCCCTGAAAATTTCTCTTCTCAACCTTTCTAGTTATATCATAGAGGTTTCTGTCTTCTCTAATGACCATCTCTAGTTCCATAAGAGGAAGCTTAAAAGTGACATGCCGAAGAATATGTAATCTCTTCTACCGATTCTTTGAAGTTTCTTTCTTCTTCTACATCCTATTATTTAGTTGTTTCATTATAAAGTAATAAAATAGTTATTAATTATATACTGATATGTTATTATAAATATGAAACAACCCTATTTAACTTTCTATCCATCCTACGAAAAACGAAATCACCGTGCGTGCGTACATACGGAGTACCATCTCCCCGCCGTGGTGTAATATGTTTTTCTACCACCACCTTACTTGGATGGGTATAATGGTGTATATAATAACTATATATTATTATTATAACATGATATTAATTCTTAGATATTATATCATCAACTACAATTCCATTCATTAATTATGGGATCGATATTACCGCTCGTGCGTACCTATGGATTACCGTCTCCACAACGAGATGAGATTTATTCTCCATGTTAACCATTCAAGAATGATTATAAAGTATATATAATGAATAATAATGAAATATATGACATAATAAAGCTACTGGATTTATGTAGATGCATATATATGTCATCTACTTACTTCCACTCAATACAACAAGGAACGGAAAACATCGTTCATGCGTACGTACGACCTACCGTCTCCATGAACAGTGTATTTTATTTCATTTATCAATATATTATATATATATACTAAATATATATGATATATAAATCATTATTTACATTCTAGATGTATGTAAATCATGATATATGTAATAATAATATCAATAACAACAAGTCCAAACACGTACAATAAAAGAAACGATTTTACCCAAAACACTTCTTTAACATAGAATTGACAAATAAATGGTTAATATAAAGTCATAAGTAAATCATATATGATTTCATAAATATTATTATGATTATATTAAAATATAATAATATGTATAAACCCACTATACAAGAGTCTCATATCCAGATGGAAGAAATTGAAAATAAGGTAAGGTATAATTTTGCAAATCAAATTTTTATATGAGATTGCTTATATTACGGGGGTAATGTTTATCATCCATGTACATGTATTCTAAAAATGTTTTCATAAAATGTTCACTATTCTTCCATGTATGTTTAAAGTCATTTTTACCTTTTTTTTGACTTTTTACAACATTTTATAGAAGGAATCATTCTTTTGGTTACCATATAAGGTACTTTTTGACTTTTACGGAAAATGTACTAGAAGAATGTTTTTTTACATAAACAGCGTGAATGCATTTTTATGTTTTCATAAAACCATTTATTCATGAAGATTACTCTACAATATTTAATGATTAATTTAAAAAGAATTATTTTTTTTAAATTGCATGAAATTTGGAGAAAAGAAAATGGTTTTGAAGAAAAGGGATATTTTCCTCAAGAATTCATTACATGTTTTTATTCAAAACTATTTCCCATATAAGATGAAAATATTTAGTATGATTATGTTTCAAGTATAATGTATCTTTTATTTTCATGTTTTGATTTTTATTATGATGAATTTATTTCCATTTGTTTTATATGGATTATGTTAATATGGGATAATTTTTATGAAACCCATTTTATTCTTTGGGTTATAATGCATGATTTATGATTATGTTGTGGCACACGTAAAACTAATTTCAATACGAGATGAGTGGGACTTATATATCCTTTCAATGGATTGGGTAATGATTTATATATCATGACATAGACATGGCTAGAATGAAAAGTGAATCAGGTTCAGTAATACATGGTTGGAATGATAAGTAAACTCGGTTCAGTGATGGACATTGTCCACTATGATGGTCTTGGCAGCAATGCCTTGGCTACTCTAGAAATGATAAAATGTTCTTAATGGTTTCCACAATTACATGTTTTATTCCCATGATATATTATCATGATTGATGTTTTATTATGATCTATTCCTTACGTATTTCCATGTTTTATGTCATTACTCAAGATTTTGATGTTTAAATGTTATGTTCATGTTTTTAAGTTCAAATGTATATGGTTTGTTTTATTTTCTCCATGCTTACCCTTAATGAGCATTTAATATCACCTGTTACATGTTTTCATTTCCCTAGGATATAAATAAATGTTATAGGTATGAAAACAAAAGGGAAAGATCTTTATGGGATATGTTGAAGATCTTTTCACCATGATTAGAAGATTATGTTCCGAGTTTCCAAAGACACTAAACTAATAAGGTCATTGGGAATATGTTTTTGTCATGTATTAAGTATTCTGAAAAAGTAATGTAATGTCCATGTACTTAAACCTTTGGGTTTCTACACATTAGTTCTTCATTTGGAAGATAGGTTCCTTTGTTTTTTTCATTATTAAGATTAATAATTGTATAATTTATCAACTCAGTAATGGGTAAATCTGTTTAAACTCAGTTAAAACTAAGTGTTATCGTCACCATATTTAATCATTATTCTTATTAAATGAATTATATTCAAAATTTATCATCATAAGATTTAATATTAACCTTTTAAGGTTTTATTTTACATTAAAATGAACTAAATAATATTTAAAATATATAAAAATAGAAAATTTCATTTTTGTACTTCTAAATATATCTTATATATTGGGATAAAAGAATGTTTTGAATGAATATAATTGTTAATTTTAATAATATTGAAATTATTTTCATGTAAATGATTTATTTATAATTTTTTTGAATAAAAAATTACTTTAAATGACTATGCAATGGTGACATCAAATTTACTCAATTACTATAAAAATAAAATGACAAATTTTAAACAGTATTATATGTAATATAATTGGATGCATTATTATTCTCAAATATATATATATATATTTATATATATCATATAAGATATATTTGAAACTTTTATATTCTTATTTATTTTATTTATTGATTTAATTATATAAATATTACATGAATTGTGTTATTAATGACATGTATAAAATTTTAAGAAAATAATATTTTATTAAATTATTAAAATTCATAACAATCATGAAATAGGAAAATGGGGATAATACATGGTAAAAAATTTCATAAATTTTCCATTTATGGGCCAATTTTTCTCATATATGTATAATTATAACCTTATAAGAGTGAAAGATTTATTATAATGATAATGGTTAAAAGAGGTTAACTATTAGGTTAAACAAAAAATATATGGTTTAAAATGCCTATAAAACAGATATAAATAATTTTATTTAATGAAATTTAAAATATATTATAACTTATATTAAAATATTTCAATTGTTGGAATCATTTTTCTTTATAATGACTATATTATATTTTAATCTGTTAAAAAATTCTAAGAGTGTCCCTCCCTCACTTATAAAATGTCACCCCTTAACTCTTTTCATTACTCAAAATTGATCTATTAATCTTGAAAAAAACCAGAAAAATTAAAATTTAAAAATACTTATACACGTTATATAGATAATCATATTACCAAAAGACTTATACTATGGATATTAATATGATATCTAGAATATTTATTTCAAAGAAGTGGTAATCGTATTAACTGATCCCTTTCTTTCAAAATATTTTTTACCACATATAAATCAATATTATTTATAATAAAATAATAAATTAAGTATAATTAATATAAATAAGTGTTGTTATTATTATTATTATTAAACTCATATTTTCAACCATTTTCCAACAAATTGAAAATGAATGTCTCGCTTGTGCATAGGTATAATTCACCATCTTGACATTGCAATACGATTCATGATTGATCACCAACTTTTACGGGTGGGTATTAATATGGGTATGATATTTATATATGATATTTATGATATTATTATTCATAATTGAGGATAATTTCTTGTAATACTTCTTACCTTTAATATGTATGAAATAATAATATTTCTCATGTATATGTGAGGACTAGCACCACAACGAGGTGATGTGATTAGTTTTTAATTTTCATTTTATATGGAATATAATAAGGATATATTAGACTAATATAATATATATATATATATGATATAAAATTTATCCTATAAAATTTATTTTTATTCACCTTTCTTTTACTTCATCTATTGAAAAGTAAAAATATTGTTCAGACGTATTTATGTTCAATGGTCTCGATGAACAGTGTAATTCATTTATCTATATATAAGTACTGTGGATAACTCTAAAAATATATTTAATTTATATATATAATATCTCAATAATGATTAAAATTCTTGAACCAATGTAACCAAGATGAATTTATAAGGACTAAAACTATCAAGAGAAAACAAACATAAAAAACAATAAAATTATAACCCAGAACAGTTATTTTAGTAATGAATTATTAATAATCATATGATAAGAGGTTATTCATAAATAATATATGTTGTGATATATATTAATATGGTTATGTAATATATTAATAATAAATATAAATTTATTACTTATGAGGATTGAACTCATATGAAGGAAGTCTGACTTGAGAATATAGTATACTTAAAAATAGCATCATTATTGATGATTGTATATGTTTAAGTATCCACTGAGGGAATTTTATTATATTTATATAATAAAAATATATATTATCTTCTTATATGTTTATTTTTTAAATTGAAACATTCTTATTTTTTTCCAGTTTGTATGTAGTCAATATACCAAAATAATATTTTCAAGGAAAGCTAAATTTTTCCTCGATTCGGTAGGGAACCACTTTCATTAATGAAAATACTTACATTCATAATCTTGAAAGAGTATTTTTAAAATTATATATTGATTTATTAAATATTTTTTTACAAATATTTAAAATTTAAATGGTTCAAAATAACACTTCATACTATTTTCTAAATGATTTAAATTTTGACTTTTTTAATTAATTGTGAAAAGAATGGTTTTTAACATATTCATCATGAGTATAATTTCATACCATGAATAATTATCAATGATTTGAAGTAAAAATTAAATGTTTACATAGTTTATTTCAAGGAAAAAATTTCTGTTAATATTTAGGAAATTTTTATATTATAAATAATGCATTTCAAATAGAAATGTTTATTTTACTCAAGAGATTATCCAATGATTTTTTAAAATTATTTTTCATATATATAATAATAATTGGTTAAATATTATGTTTTACCAAGGTTATAATAAAAATATTTCATCCACTATATTATTATGTATAATTTATGATTTCATTGACTGGAAAAAATTAATGACATCCCATTTGGAAGGTCTTTCTATACAAATAATTTTTTATTATTAAGTCATGTTTATTAAATTGTATTTATTATTCCTATGATAAATGTATTGAAATTATTAATTGATAGGTAGGGATTATAATTATATAGAACCTATATTCCTTGGGAGTTATCATGATAAAAAATAAATTTGGTATTTTGGTTAGGAGTTAACCATTTCTTTAGATGTCTTGGAAAGAGGCCTTGAGGGTATTTCCAGATGTCATAGCCCAAGGCCTCAATAGTATTCTTCATATGTATGAAAATATGAATTCTATTTTTATCATGTAGTAAATTTATTTTCATGTGATTATTTAAATAGTTATGTTATCAAAAATATGATTCAATAACATTTGAATATATATATATATAGACTATTTTGGTCATTATTTTTTCATTCCATGTTATTCATTGTGTTTAAGATATTTCTCTAATAGAATGTGTTTTTAGTTATATACCTTGCCATTATGATATTTTCTTTTTTATTCTCGATGAAATCCATCGTATGTAACTTCTACTAAGCATCTTATCTCACATTTTCCTTTTCTCCTCTCACCCAGATACTAAGAAGTTTATTATTATTGAGATGAAAATATATTATATAATAAATAATGGTGTCCTAAATTATAATACTATGTTAAATTCTAATGCATTCAAAATTAATATTAGATTCTTCTTTGAATATATTTTACAAAGAGTTTAAATTTTTTTAGTCCTTTGGGATTTAATCCCATGTATCTAGTTTCAATTTTATAAAGAAACAACAAATCTAGGATATGAGGGCCAAGGTTTTTTTGTTTTTATCCAACAATGTTTGTTATAAACCTTGTAAAGTTGATTTATGAATAAATAAATTAGGCAATACAACATTATGACAAAATTTTCAGATAACCCAAAGTATATTTTATCATCCATAAGTTTTTTTATTGTTGATATTATAAAACCCCAATCCCGGTTTCCCAGAATCAGTGATTTATTTTATTACATTAGCATGATCATAAGAAAATAAAATCATGAATGACCGATCAGTTTAATATCTTTGGAAATGCTAGAAAATACCATAAGTTTAACATTACATCTTGAAATAAAAAAACATATTAACCCCTTTAAAAACTATCATACCCCTTAGACTATCACTATGTGTCAATAATAATATACTTCATCACATCCTGAGGAAAAGTAAAACCAAATAAAGGTGTGGTCCCAAATGATCAGTATGGATAAAAAATATAGTATAATCTATCTTAAATAAGAATTAACTTTTAAGGCAAGGTATAAAATTGAATTAAATTCCTTATAAACATTATTCTTCACCAAAATATGGAAAGAATATTTAAAATAATTACATTTAAAGATTCACATGGATGTTCTACAAGTTTAATAATCAAAAGAAATATCGATAAATATTCTCTTAATGTGGAAATTCATAATTCTTGACACTATAACCATACTGTAAAGGCCTCATTCCAAGACCATTATTATACCATCCAGACCTTGTTCCAAGAAACTAGTTATTCAGGGGATACCTATCGATGAATCAATAGGATATAATGGGCCACGCTCATCACTTACAATGTCCAATGCATCCCTCTTATGAAAATAGTGAAATATAACATAACCATTTGTATTAAAACTAGAATAAAAATATTAATACATTGACCTTAATCCATGAATTTTATAAAAATAATACATCCATAGTAAAAAATATTATAAAACCTTCAATAAAATATGGAATATTGTATCAAAATAAATCAAACTCAATCAATTATAAAATCTAACAGAGGATGTTGACAGAGATGAACACAATATTATAAATTCATTAAAACTCTTTAGGAGAAATATCTATTATTTACATTCAAATTATTTAAAATTATTTCTAATTATAAAAGAAAACATTTATATTAAAAATAAACTTTTAATATTGTAAGTAAATCATCAAAATTTTAAGGCTTCATGATGATAGAAATTCTCCCTCGTGCTAAATAATATAAAAAACAATATTTACTTAATTTCGAGGAAATATTCATAAAGTACCTAGTTTGGAGAATTACTAAAATATTCATATCCAAATAGTTTTAAAAAGTACAAAATGGGTCAAAATTACATTAACCAATTGTCTAGAAGTAGAAATAGTGTTTTGAAAATACCTTTTTTAGACATGGACTTTGATGATAATGATTTCCCAGTGGAAAATTAAGTATAAACAATCTCAAATATGAAAGAGATTGTGAAATTAACTGTTACCATATACATAACTTTAGTATAGGGGGAGTTAGACTCATGTATAATGGTTATAAAATGATATTAAATTATCACATGACCATATATGTATTTATGATATCATATATTGTACTGTTATATCATTTTGGTAATAATATTTCAATATAACCATTGTTTCGAGTGTCAACAACTTCATTTTCACATTCATGTTTTCTCAAGAAATGTCTACTATGAAGAGGATATATTTTATTTATATCCAGAATGAAAATATGTTCATAATTATTTTTCTACTAATTATATAAATTTTATAATAATTCTTTAATGGTTATCTTAGAGAATTAATCTAATCGCAACGTGGAGACGGTAGGCCGTACGTACGCACGAGCAACTACATCATTCCATTAATGGTTAAAGTGTGTAGAATAAGATGATATAATAAATATAAAGAATCAATATCATGTTATTATCATTATTTATATCAATTATACTCAACATAATACCCATCCAAATAAACTAGTGTTGAAAAATCATGAACACCATAGCGTGGATATGGTAAGTTGTATGTACACACACGTGGTGATATTGTTATTCGTTTGATGGATAAAATTATTATTATGGTTTTCCCATGATTATAATAATATTCTAGTAAATGGATGATAAATGAGTTATTATTTATATATGTAAACATTATAAAAAGAAAAATTGTAAGAAGAAAACAACATTGAAACATGTGATAAAACAATTACCTCTTTTTCGGGTGTCTCTTTTTCGTTTTCAAAAAATGACTCCATAGGATGGATTTGTTCCCCATGTATGGAATCTAAGACGAACTGATAGAATTTTGGAAAGGAATTGGGTAGGTTTTGGATGAGATAAATGTAATTAGAAGTGTGAAATAAATAGAAGGAGGAGTGCCCTTTTATAATAGAGGTGATGGGCACTTTAGGAAGATCACAAAATATTAATTTACTATAAATTTATATTCAGTTTGAAATATGTCCAATTTGATTTACATAAAGTATAAGATAAGAATGGGTCAAAATCATTTCATCAAATGATATTTATAAAAGTTAGGTCATGAAATTAACCTTATGTAATGGGTTTAACACATTGGTGAAAAGTATAACACTTACCGTCTATTCTTCTATTTTTACACTATATGGTAAATATAGTTACTATAAAATTTTAAACAACCCCATTTGGATCATTTATGACCTATTTAACAAAAATATATTTAGTGTACCAAAAATGTTTTTTTATGAATTTTATAGCATTTAATTAAAAATTACTTATTTTAAAGTATCATTTATGTCAATTTTGATACTATTCAAAATTGCCCTTTTTAAAAAAATCAAACCAACTAGATAACTTCAATCTAATAAATAAAATATTTCACTAACATGTCAGGGTTTTCTATAAAATTCACTGATGTCATTAATTAAATAAATTGTATTTTTTTTATATTTTTAATATCATTTATATGATTCTTCCTTTATTAATTTTCTTACAACATCATTGTTGTGTCAACATTTAATCTAATTACCTATTTCCTAAAATTATAAAAAAATAAAATTATGTAGATAATAATTTTATAATCGTAAATAGTATTCATTGCCTAATTTATATTCTTTATAGCACTATATTAAAAATGTTTTGGTTATTAAAATTTGAATATGATATTTTTAACTCTTCTTTCAATAAAATATAATTAATTTTTTAATCCTAAACTAGTGGCTTTAAAAAGATGATAATTTTAAAAAAATTATGATTTTAGTTGAAACACTCATATCCAACGAAATTATGAATTTCTTTAGGGTAATATTATATTATTATAAAATAATTTTTACCTTTAAGTACACTATTTACCTTTAACCATGGTAAATAAAATCCAAAATTTACTATTAACCAAAATTATTTTAATCTTATTAGAACAAATTTTCTATACTAATTACAACCATGTTTCTCTTTTTTTATAAATTCAATTCACAGAAGCGTTAAAATTATGTTTAATGCAAATCTCTTAGATATGGCTAGACGGCGGATAAAAGAGACGTTCAAAAGTATAATAAATTTTTATATCGAATTCTATTTTAAAATGATTAAAATGAACTATATTGGATTAATATATGTTTTATTTATATTTTGAATCTTCAAAATAAATTTATAATAAAATAATTATTTAAATTAAATATCTAGTTTTATCAACAATTTAGTATTTTTAATTATTCCTCAAAAAATAAAAACTTTTCGAAAAAAATATATGAAAATTTCACCATAAGATAATTTTGAAAATATGAATTCAAAATTGAAGTCAATTTGGAAAAACAATATTTATAAATTTTAAATTTGGTTAAAACTATTCATAAAAACTTTATAAACAGCAAGTTTGAATGGTCATGGTGTGCTCGAACTCGATATTGCGTGTAATACGAACTAATGAAATTTTTAAAAGGAAGCTTAATGTTGAAACATAAGGTGTTACATTCTTCCCTCCTTCAAATAATTTAGTCCTCATAATGTTAAGAATATTAATTTATAAAAAGATTTGGGTTGTTCTTCATCATAAGTTCTTTAGGTTCCAACATTGCCTCTTCTATTTTATTGTTTCTGCAAAAAGATGTTACCCGAAAAGTCATATGATTTATCAACACTTTATCTCTAGTATCAATAATCTTGATAAGATCTTCATAATAAGACATATCTGATTCGAATCCTATTTCATTATAGGTGAATACATGTTTTGGGTCTGACATATATTTCTTTAACATTGATATGAGGAACACATCATTAACATCAGAGAGACTTGGGGGAATATATAAACAATAATTTTCCACTCCAATTCATTCTAGAATTTCAAATGATCTAATAAATATGGGAGTTAATTTACCATTTTACTAAATCGTCTAACACCATTACATAAAATACCTTCAATAAAACATTATCTCCCACTTGAAATTCCAAATCCTTTCTTTGGTAATCCACTTAGATTTTTGGACTACATTGAGTTATTTTATATGGATCTGAATAGTTTTTACCTTTTATGTTTTTACCTCAACAAGGTCTAGGACATTGAGTTTTCTATCACCAACATCGTCCCAACAAGATAGTGTACGTTATTTCTTTCCATATAATTCTTTATATAGTGATATTTATATAATTTAACTGAATATATTGTAATAGGAAACTTCTACCAGAGGTAATTAATGAACCCCCATACCTTGAATGCCAATAGAGAAAGATCTCAACGTTCTTTCTAATATTTTATTAGTCCTTTTTGATTGTCCATTAGTCTAAGGGTGGAAGGAAGGGCTCAAATGAAGCTCAATATCAAGGTCCTTTTTAATAATTTTAAATAATTATGATATAAAATTGGGATCATGGTTAGAAATAATCGTTAAGGGTAAAATATGAAGACTTAAAACATCATTAATATATAGTGTTTCTAAATGTTCAAGTGGAAAATATTCTCTTATAGAAAGTAAATGTGCTGATTTGAATGATTAACAACAATAACCCATATCCCATCATTTCTTATGGGAGTCATTAGTATCTAGATGAAAAATTCCATCATAATATCATATTACTTCCTCATTGGTATAGAAATATTTTTCATGACTCCACTAGGATGTTGTCTTCCATACTTCATCTATTGACAAAGCCAACATCACAAAAACATAATGGGAAATCTTACTCTTCATTTTGTCCCACTAGAAATTTTCATTCATGTCTTTCTTAAAGTCAGATCCACAGTGTTGTATAGAGACATTGGATCTATGATGATCATCAAAAAATTCCATTTTTTACTCTAGATTTTTAGGAACACAAATCCTCTTCCAAAATTTCAAAATACCATGTTAAAAAACAGAGTCAATCAATCTCCCATTATTAATATATTTCATTTTCTTTTTAAATCTTTCATTTTCAGATTGATAACTTTTTATCCATTCTAGTAATTGAGGTTTGGAAACCATTGGAAAAATTAGAGATGTTTTACCATCCATGATAATTACCGTATCCGTCATTAGTAGATTTAAAAACATAGGATCCCTTTAAACTCTCACTATCTTTAGAATTACATGGTCATTTATACTCAAAGCATATGCCACCTAATTTTACACCCCTTGGCTGTTTTATATTGAAAATCATAATACCTAAGTAGATAAATCCATCTCATTTGTCTCATGTTGAGTTATTTTTTTGAGAAAATATATTTCAAACTCTTATGATTAGTATATATCTAGCATATTTAACCACGAAGATAGTCTCTCGATAAATTTATAGAAAATAGTTATTACAGAAAACTCTAGATCCTATATTGGGTAGTTTTGTTCATGAGTTTTTTACTTTCCTTGATGTGTAAGAAATAACCATATGATTCTTCATAAGGAAACAACTGAGTCCTTTCTTTAATGCATAATTATAAATAAAAAACCAGCATTCCCAGGGGGTCTATTAAAGATATATTAAATGAATAATATTCACTTAAATTCTTCAAAACAATCTTCACACTCTTTTATCCAAACTAATTTAACCCCTTTACTTGTGAGCTTGTTTAATGGTCTTTCAAATTGGGAAATTTTTTTCATGGAACACCAATAGTAATCTGCTAATCCAATAAAATGTCCTACCTCATTTAAACTCATTGGTGTGTACCACTCTGGTATTACCTTTGTCTTTAAATGATCAACATATAATCCATCTTCAAGAGTATATAGACACAAAATGAAGTTTCTTGTAGTTATAATTCGCATTTGATAAACATCACATATAGTTCATTTCTTCTATGAGACATTATGAACCTTCTTCAAGTGGTAAGAATTGTCTTCATAGCTTTTAGAGTAAACCAAGATATCATCAACAAATACTAGGAAAAATATTCTTGATATTCCTTGAATTTTTTTCTCATTAGATCAATGAAAACAAAGGAGGCATTAGTCAATCCAAATAGCATTACAGTAAATTCATAAAGACCGTACCTTGTCCAAAATGATTCTTTTGGAATATCTTCAATTTTTAGACATAATTTATGACGTCAAATATGATGTTCAATATTTGAAAAGTATTGGGCTTCAAAAATTAGATCAAATAATTCAGAAAAGTGAGGGAAGAGATACTTTTTCTTTGTTGTAATAGCATTTATTTCTCTATCATCAATGCATGACCTCAATTATGCATAATTATTTTTAACAATGGGAATTGTGGCTCTCTATGGAGAAACACTAGGGTAAAAAAATATCTTATTACTCTATAGTTTTTTTATCATATATAATAATTTTATAGTGTCCATTATACAATAAAATCATTGATATTGGTCTTGAATTAGGGATTAAATCAATAAAAAACACAACTTCATGCTCTATGGGGTTTCCAAGTAAATATTTCAGAAAAACATCAATGTATTTCTTTACAAAAGTTACATACTCAATTTAAATATTTCATTCACAATCCCAAGACGTTATTTCCTATAACTCCCCATGAAACTCATTCAGAAATTCTACTGGTGGAGGATTTTGATAAGAATTAGGTGATGAATATTTTTCTCAAATGATAATGGATTCTACATCATCCTCAAAAATAATAACTTTCTTATTATTACAATAATTTTTCACATAATATTTTGATATCCAATACACACCAAGTATTATTTCCTAGTCTGCCAATGGTATGATAATAAATTTAGTAGATTATGCATGCTTATATGCCATAATGGAAACTTCCTGAAAATTATTTGTTGCAATGAGACTTCTATTATGGGTTTTTCTGACAAATCCCTTTTTAAATTGAATTTTAAATATCTAATTTTCAATGAAAACAAGAAATATATAAATTAATGTTAATATCTATAATCAAATAATACTTTTAATAAATATATGGACACGATTATATTACCTGCCACAATGTCAATAGAAGTTTAAACCATAACAGTTGTGATGGAAAAAGATTTCCTTATTTCATTGGACTTTTTTGAGGTATGATTCTTGGATTCTTTGGGAAATTTTTTTCAAAATTTCCCATTTCAATACAAAATTATAATTGAGAATTGAAATCTTTTTTCTTCATTTTTAAATCATGAGATTGGTGGCCTTTTTAACCACACCTGTAACAAACTCCAATCCCCTTTAAGAAAGTATCAAGGTGTTTCTTCCACAATTACTATAGGGTGGAAAGTTAGATTTTACCTTATTCACCTTATTTCATTTTCTAGAGTGTTCAACATATCTCTTCATTTCATGATTCCTTTTAATTTCATAAGACATAGATAATTCCTTTTCTATCTTGATAGCACATAAGACTATATCTTCATATGATGGGAAATATTGTGAGACCAATGCACATCGTAGGAATGGATTTAAAAAATTATAAAACTAACCAATCACACTTCATAGGATATATATGTTATCTTCAGCATGTATTTTAATACTTTTGATGCTAGCCGCATACTTCACAACATTCTAACCATATTTATGCCTCACGCTCAGAAATTACCTTTACATATCAACACAATGTTCACAAGGAAAGTGTTTTTCTTGGAAAATTTCATAAAAAACCCATATTCCATATTTTTTACATTATAATCATTATTATTATTTTTTATTAATGACCACAATTAATATTCCTTTTATGAGAGATGATAAACAAACATAAATGTTTTTTCCCTTTCATTACTCTGCAATAAAAGAAATATTTTCTCTATGTAACATATCTTTTGATCAGCTACAAAAAAATTTGTTGTCCTTTTGAATGATAGAAGTTTTGGTCTCATGAAGTGGTCTAACATAGATCATATGTGTTGTTGATCATGATGATATATAAAAATAATTATATTATTCATAACCAGAGTCAGTTGTCCTGGTTTGGTTATAATTTATTCTTCACTTTTTGTATCTCTAGCACCACTATCATTAACTTTTATCGGAGGTAAATCCTTATAGGGATTACATGAAATGATATGAATTTCATTTCTTCAACTATGTTCCGTCTATAAATAATATCATAACCTATATTAGGTTATTAATCAAAATTCATAATTATAAACTAGTAAAGTAATTAACATAAATTGAAAATTTTATGAATATCTAATCCATAATCATAAAAAAGTTTCTTTGAGGACATAGTTAATCATAAATCCTTCATAATGGTTTGTAAAAAAATATTAATTATCCTAAGAATATCCCCGGGAGTGGAAAACCCAATGCATAGTAAATATTTTTGACATATACTAGGTTAACTCAAGTCATGCTCGGAACACCATGTCAGAGTTTTCACCCCTAGGTAGATATTTTCCAAAACCAAATCCAATTAAAGTATCCAGATAGTAACGTTTTTTAGGAATATCCACATAATCTCTATATTACCAAAATTATCAGATTTTATTCTATAATTATCCTCAAATTATATCTTAGTGTAACATTCTTAATCATGGTTGTTTTTTAAATATAGATCCCATGGATTATACTAAAATTTCTCTGATACCAACTGTAATGCACCTACCCCATTTTCCCAAAGCCAGTGAATTATTTAATTACATTGGCATGATCACAATAAGACCAAATAATGAAGGATAGATCGATTTAGTATGTTTATAAATACTACATAGAAACATATGTTTTACATTATATATTGAAATAAATAAACATATTTTCCCATTTAAGACTCTCATATCCCTTAGAATATCACTAAATGTCATTCATAATATACTTCTTCACATCCTAGGTAAAAATGGAACATTAGAAAGGAATGAGATCAGATATATAGTAAGGATAAACAATATAAAAAATATATCATAATTTTGTATAAACATTTAAGGGAAAGTTTAAAACTGAAACAAAAGACTTTTAAACATTATTATTAATCAAAATACAGAAATAATAAATAAAATAATTCCATTTAATCTTTAACATAGATATTATTCTAGTAAAATAATCACATTAAATATCAATAACTAATCCCATAATGTGGAAATTCAAAATTCTAGATATCAGAACCACCCCATTAAGGCCTCGTGAAAAGGCCATTACCATACTGTCAAGGCCTTGTTCAAAGACACTAGATTGTATCATGAGAACTACTAATTCATCATGGAGATATATCAATCCCCTACCATCACATTATATGTACAATGCATTCCTCTTATAAAAATTTTGAAACAAGACATAGACATTCATATTAAATGTAGCCTACGAAATGTTAATACTTAAACCAAAAATCATGAATGGTTAAAAATAGAGTATACATAATCAAATATATCATAAAATCTTCAATAAAATATGGAGTATTGTATCATGATAAATAAACCACAATCAATCATAAAATCCAAAAAAAAATATGTTGATATAGATGAAAACAATCTAATAAATTCATTAAAACTCTTTGAGAAAAATATATCCTTTTGTATGTTGAAATTATTTGAATGTTGTGTACTTATAAAAAACATTTATTTTAAAAATAACCTAGTTTTCTTCTAAGGGAATCTACAATAACATAAAGTGTTATGATGGTGTAAACATATACCCTCACTTTATAAGTTAAAGAACATTCTTTCTGTGATTTTGTTGAAAAGGTCATAAAGTACCTCATTTGGAAAATGAATGAAAGATTCCTTTCAAAATGTTTGAAAAATGTAAAAGATTAGTTAAATGAATTTAAACAATTTTAGAGGATTAGTAATACTATTTTGAAAATAATTTTTTTAAAACATATACATGGAAGACAAAGATTTTACAGAAGATACTTACGTATAAGGAATCTTGGATAGGGAATAGATTTAAAATTAACAATTTCCTTATACTTTTCCTTAGTAGAGAGTGAGTTATCCCCCTATATAATATTTAAAATTTTTATTAAATTATACTAGGACCATATGAATATTTATGAAATAATATATTACACTCTTATATCATTTTTTAATAATAATTCAGTATTACTATTGTTTCGGGTGTTCACAACATCATTTGTTTTATTCCTATTTTATCATGTCAGTCCAGTCTTTTATGCATAGGTTATATTTTATTCATATACAAAATGAAATTATGTTAAAAATTATTATTATTACTCATCATATAAATTTTATAATCATTTTTAATGGTTCACATGGAGAATAAATCTGATCTCATAGTGCAGACAGTAGATTGTACGTACGCACGAGTGACGACATCGTTCCCTTAATGGTTAAATGGTATGAAGTTGGATGGTATATTAATTATATAGAATCATTATCTTGATATATTACTTATATATACCCATTATAATCATCATCATACCCATCCAAATAAATTATTGTTAAATAATAAATTAAAGAATAGTGTCGAGACCATATGTCATGCGTACGCACGCATGATGATATTGTCATTTGTGTGACAGATAAAATAAATAATATGGTCATACCGTAGATTATAATAATATCTTGGTATATTTATAATAATAAAGTTATTATTTGGTATGGGGACAAATATATATAGGAAGTAGAAGAAGAAACGAACTTTAAAAGTGGTGATTAAACAATTACCTCTTATTTTGGGTGTCTCCTTTTGGTTTAAAAAAAAGAACTCCTTATGATGGTTTTCAACCCAATGTACAGCCTCTATGCTGAATTGAGGTAATATAGGAGAATAATTAGTAAGTGGTTGATAGAGAAAGATTGATTTTATGGTTGGAATTAAATGTAAGGATATGATCCATTTTATAAGAGATGCGAGGGACAATTTATGATGATTTTAAAATATAAATTTATTATAAATTTATTTTTTGTTTTAAATACCTCAAAAGTGATTAATTTATAATATAAGATGAATATGGGTGTAAATCCTATCATCTGTTTATTTTTAGAAAATTTTATGTCACTAAATTAACTTTATCATTTTGGTTTAACCCTTAGTTAAATAGTTTAACTCTTACAACATCTTCTTATATTTTTATACTATATTGTTAATATATTTACAATGAAATACTAAAAAAACCCAATTGACACATTTATGAAATATTTATCAATTTTCTAGTTAGTTTAAAGATAATGAGATTTTTAGAAATTTTATAACATTTAATTATGTATTTTTATTTTAATGTATTATTTACATAAATTTTTAAACTATTCAAATTATCATTTTTTAAAAAATAAAACAAACATGATATCTTCCAAAAACTACATCCAATATTTCACTAACATTTCTATGTTATCTATAACTTTTTTACATCATTAATTAAATAAAATTATATTTATTTTATTATTTTTAATATCATTTTATTGTTTCTTACTTTAATAATTCAATTATTAAATCCTTATTATATCACCATTTAATATAATAATTTTTTCATAAAAAATAATTTTATGTATATAATCATTTTATCTTTGTAAAAATAACTTTTAGTTGAATTTATCTTTTTTATAACCCTATATTAATAATGGTTGAGTTATTAAAATTTGAATATGACATTTATAACTCTTCTTTAAAGAAAATATAATAAATGCCTTAATCGAACCCAACTAGCTTAAAAAGATCATAATTGTCACCTAAGGTTGATTTTTGAATAAACACGCTTATCCAAAAAATTAGTTAAAGTGTTAGGGTAATATTATATTAGAATAATATTAATTTTACCATTAATTACCCTATTTACTTGGAATTGTTGTAAATAAAATACGAAAGATATTATTTATCAAACATTGTATCAATATTATTAGACTAATATTTTTATATTAATTACAACCTTGTATATTTTTTTATTGAAATTAATTTTACATTTGTGGTTAATTTTTTATTAATGCAACTCACGTAGATGTGGCCAGATGAGGGTAAAAGACGTGTTCAAAAGTTTAATAAATTTCTATATCTAGTAATAATATAGAATTATTATAATAAGATATATTGGATTAATATCTTTATTATTTATATATTTTTAATTACAAATCATTTTACATTGAAATAAAATTTTCAATGAAATGACTGGTTTTTAACAACAATGCAGTATTTTCACTATTCAATAAAAATTAAAATTTTCATAAAATTACCAAAATTTCTCCCTAAGATAATTTTTCTATTCCAAATTCAGAAGAGAGGTATATTTTGAAAAATGAGATTTATAAATTTCATAATTTTGTTAAAAGTATTTATAACAACATTCTAAACTGCTAGTTTGGAAAGTTCATGTTGTGCTCGAACATGAGGTTCTGTATAGCACAAGATATTTAATTATTTATAAGGATGCATATCGTGGATGCATGTGGTGTAATATAAATTATATCATTTTCATAGAAATATATATCTTTATGGATACTATAAGTGGACATGGTTTCAGAATAGATGTATCAAGCATTAATAACCTTGAAAATATTGGGTAGAGTATATCTTGGTCATCATTCCTAAAAAGGGTGAGTATGCCCTAACTGTGCCACAAGTTTAATACTTTTAAATATTATTCTCAAGTCATTAAACTTTTTATATATGAAAAATTAAGAATGATTTAAAAATATGACTACCATGAATGACCTAGGTTAAACATAAGTAGTCTTCGATTTAATATAATGTTTCATGATTTAGATATATTGTAAATAATAGTAATGACAATATGGTTTCTCACTTTGATTATTGTTGGTCATTCAATGGTTTTATGTTTTATTGAATAGAGGGACCCAATATGAATAATTTTAACACTAAATATGATATAAAATTTAGTAATTATGGGAAATGAAATGGGATGATAAGTAGATTCAAACATATTGGGGCTATTCCTAATTACTTATCATGATATAAAATTAATGTTTTTTTACTTTAACTGACTATTGGAATAAACTAATAAATGTTTTATATATTTTCCTAAGAGCTTTGGTAGTAGATACTATAATGTAATAAAATATAAATTTTCCACACATTAGAAATGTTGAATGAGACATCGTGGGGAATGTCTTAAAACAATTGGATGATGCCTTCTAAATGTAAAATAATGACTTATAGAAACATTTTGTTAAAAAAAATAATTTCTCCTGTGTGGGGATCTTCAGAATTTTCCAAGTCAGTTTTGTAATACAAGGGTTAACTCCTTGATAAAGGAAGGACATATTCCTTGTCAATCATTGAAGATGAAGTATTAAGGTTTTTATTTCGTAGGATTTTATTACTAAGTTGAAAAAGTGTTATGTGAATGATATTTTGATGATAGTAATCCTGAATCATCTAAAGATTCATCTATTGTTGTTTTTCCTTAGATATTTTAAATCATGTGTTCAATGTTACTAATAACATTGAAATGTTATTTATTTATTAGGTGATATTTTATGTAAAACCACATGATTAAGGGAATGATAATACTTAATATGTTTCTGATCATGAGAAAATAATGTTTAGTTGGTATAATGTTATTATTATTGTTAATAAAGTATATGAGATGGTATTTATGACCTTGTAGTTGATTAGTAATTTGATGAAGTATATTTTTCTGTTATATTTGATAGAATTTATATAATTTTTTAGATTCATGGAATATATTCTATAGTATAGGATTTAATTTCATGAATAAAAATTTTGTTAAATTTTTAAGGAATATATTTTATTAATTTATGTTTAATGATAATTTCTGTTATTGTTATGTTTTAAGACAAATCAAGGTATTCACATGTTTATTATGTATAATCAATTTGTAATTTATGTTATTTTTGAGGTTTATGTTATATCAGTATTAAAAATTATGTGAGCATCTATATATTTTTTTTGATTTGGATTTTGGAAAAATATTGATGGGTATTTGGGTTAACAAACTGTGGAATGGATTAATTTGAACTAGTGTGGGTATTTTTAAGGATTTATATGTTAATATATAATTTATCCAAATGGGATTTCTTGTGCTTACAATTTTGGTTTGGATAAATATATTGATAGAGGAATGAATCCTGGATATTATGATCCTTTAAAATTTAATTTTAGTGTGTCGAGCATGAAAAAAAATTCTTTATCATTTATTGGAATGATATATGTCATGGTAATTCATTGAATAACAAAAAAGGATATATTGTTTTCTTCTGAAATAGAATGCAATAATGCAGTTATAAGTTTTAGTGTTCTCTATAATAATACTAAAATTATTCAATAACTATATATAATAATGATATACATATACATTTATTTCTAATGAATAAATGGCCTTTTCACACATAATAGATTTATTATTTTTTTGATCATTAACAATATCCAACACATGTTTTTGGTCAGTCTATATTAGTCCTTAGGCATATTGTTTTGCTTCCTTGTCTATATTTCCTCTTTGTAAAATATTATATTATTTGGAAACCTAGTTTTGGGTTATTCAATATGACCTTCGTATTCCATTTTCACTATTTTGAAATAATGATTTATTATATATTTATTATTTTGGTTTTCATAAAAGGTATTTTCAAACTTCAAACCCATTTCTACTGAGAAAAAGTTAAAATTACAAGGGCAAAATTTTCTAAAAAAAATCTCAATATGTCACTCTCTTACATTCAAATAAATCATGTCTTGTCATATATGGATAAAATCATTTTGTGAATGAATATGAATTGAAATTTTTAGAATAATGAAATTATTTTGAGGTTTTAAATTTATACTTAAATTTTAGTGATTATATAACTTCCTTAAAGTTATACACAACACAGACACAATATTTATTTAATAAATAGAAAGATAAAATAAATGATTTAAAAAATATAGGTATTACTAAAATTGTGATGAATTATTTTTTTTACCAAAATTATTTTAAAAAATATAACATATTAAGGATTTTTTAATGGTTTATATTTTAATTCTTATTTTTTATTGATTAATTTAATTTAAAATAAAATGAACATTATTAAAAATGATATTGATGATGTTTTGTGAAAATAAAATATTATTAAATTATTTTAAAACCATAAAAACTATTAAATATGTTAATGTGGATAATATATGGATGATTATTTCTTTAGTTTTAAATTTATATTCTTGTTTTATATTATAAGTAAAATTATAACCCTTTAAGAGTAAAAATGGTATTACGATGGATATGGTTAAAATATGTTAACTAGTGGGTTAAAAAAAATTTATGGTTTAAAATAGTTCATTAAATTATCCAAAATTTTAATTTTTTTGTTATTTCAACTATATCCTAATATATCATTGAATATATGTCTATTTGGAAAAAAAATTCTTGATAATTAACTTATTATATTTTAATCTTTTAAAATTTCCAAGATTGTCACTCCATTATTTTATAAAAGGGAAATCAATCCTTGTTTCTGTTACACCTCTTTGATCCATATTTCTAGGAAAAACCCAACACAATTTTCTTCTAAACATCCTTATACATGTACTATATGTGTTTTTATTCAATAAATACCAGTGATAGGGTAATTAAGAGATTATATAAACGAGATATTTGAAAGATCAAGCAATTTCTTTAATTGATAAAATTATTTTTTTTACATCATATTTTACGTCCACTACTTCTATAGTATTTAAAATAAAATAATATACTAATTATCCTAATTATACTAAAATTTTATTATTATTATGAACTCCCCATTATTCATACTACTTCTATAAAATAGAAAATGAATGTAACTCCCATGTGTGTGCATGCCTTACCATCTACACGTAAAGACCAAATTTATCATAAATCGCTATATTTTATGGATTATTATTATTATGGGTTAAATTTTTATAAATTTTATTGATAAATTATTATTATTATTTTTAAATAAATATTTTAACTAATTTATTATATTCTAATCTGTTGAAAAATGATAGTGTCGCTCAGTCACTCATGTAGAATGTCGCTTCCATGAAGCAATGTCATTCGTTATAAATTTCTATTTTATAATGATGGTAATATAGACATATTTAATTAATATATAATCCATATATGATTTAAAAGATTTCTTCAAATGATTAATTATTGTTTATCTATCTTTTATTCATTCTTTCGAAATGTAAAAACAACATTCATGCATACACACAACCTATAGTCTCCATGAATGGTGTAGTTCATTTTTCCATATATAGGTTTTATAAATAACTATATAACTATATATAATATATTAAATTCTTATCATTATGAAAGTAATATAGATTTTGGAACCATGATCATAGTACAAGGAAAAAACTACATAACCAAAACATATATGAAAAACAAAGTAGTTGCCACATGGAACAATATTGTTAATAAAGAATTATAAATAAAGAGTTTCTAAAATATTTTAATTAAATTACATATGGTATGATATATCATATTAGGGTTATTTAATATATTTATAATAAATATATATTTACTTTATTGTAGGTTATAATATATATGAATTAAGTCAAACATGAAGTATGTGCTTATTTCACAATCCTGTAATTAATCATGAATTTTTGTGTTTAAGTATCCAGTGAAATAATTATATGATATTCCCTTATTAAAACCAATATATTTTTTTATCCACTAGTTATTTCTATATTTACTAGTTTCCATTTCCTTTTTCTCTCTTCATCTACACCAGATTCTAAAATATTGCTTTTAAAGAAATAAGACAGTATTTTCTACTCAGTTGGAAACCTTTTTCTTCCATGTTCATATATACATTAATTTTTTTTTATTAATTTATTTTTTATAATAAAATTATTTATTAAATATATTCTTAAAAAATTACGTTTTAAAGGTTTAATATGAATTATCTAGTCAACTTATTAATGAGGTATTTTTTAATGTTTTCTTTGAAAAAGTAAAAGGAATTCTTTGTTAACTTATATGGAATGAATAGAATTTAATTCCATAATGAAAAATAAATAATTTTATGTTTATGTTACATTTTTACATGGTTATTTTCATATAAATGTTTTCCATTTATATTTGATAAATTAGTAGATTTTAGTGCTTTCATTTCAATGTGAAATGTGTCTTTTCTTGAACAGAGTTTGGTTTGATTTTTAATGTATTTTTACCTACTTAAAAATCCATTATTATATATTAGGAATCATATAGGATATGATCCAAAAATACCATACCTCATATTCATATATATTGTTTATTATCATGTTTACTTGGTAAATTATTGAAATTTTTATTCTATTTATTTATATACATACAATATTATATTATTAAGGCATAGTTATTCTATTGTATTTTCTTTTCATATGATAAAGGAGTTGGGAATATTAACTGATTTGTGGGTTTTAGAATTATATATATTCTTGTTTTTTAGGAAGTTTTAATGGGAAAAAAATTCATTCATTTTTTGGATAAGGCCTTATACATTTATGTAGATGTAATAGAACATGGCCTTGACGGTATATTTAGATGTCTTGGAAGAATTCCTCAATAGTAAGATTCAGATATTTGAAATTATTATTTTTATCATTATAAAATCAAATTTTTATTTTCATGTGATTATTTAAGTAGTTTTGATATCCATGGATATGATTCTAGATCATTTGTATAATTTTATGATAATTTTTTATCATTATTTATTCACTCCATATTATTGTTCATGATTCGGTTATTTATTAAATAGAATGTTCTTTCAATTACTCACTTTTCCATACTAAATATTTCTTATTTATTCAATATATATTCAAAGTTAAACTTCAATTAAATTATATTTAGCTCACCCATTCATTGTTACCATTCTCAAAGATACCAATATGTATATAAAAATTTATAGTACGAATATGAAATAATAAATATTAATGTCCTCAAATAAAAAATATATATTTCATTTTGTGTTCTCATATGTATTGAGAGACTCAAGTATATATCTATTTTACTAAGAATACAAAACTATTTGGTACCCCATGATGTGATTCCATATATATAGTACATCTGTAATTATGTAACCACTGACTCTGGGTTACTTGGGTCAGGGTCTTTACATGGATTCAATTATAATTTTATGTGTCTTTTTAATGAAGTTAATAGCTCTGGTTCACTCAATTGTATTACCTATATAAAATTAAATTAATAATTATATTAATAATCATCATTAAATAATTATATATTCAAAAAATCACAAAATTGGTCAATAAATTCATAATAATGATAAATAAATGGTTTTTCACAGTTTTTCTACTAAAATTTCCATTTTTAAATAATTTTTTTGACATTAATTGATTTCCATGTTTTAAAATTCCATTAAAGAAATTAATATTTTTTAAATATATTTATTACAATGTTTATATTGAATGTTATACTTTTCATCATGTGGGATTCTCATTAAATATAAAATATTGATATGAATAATATATTCAGAAAATTCCTTTGAATGTATTCCTTAGTGGATATAGATTTTAAACTTCTTGTTACTCAATATGTTTCTTATAATCATGCTAGGTCCATGATATTTACCTCACACTTATTTTTGGTTTCATTCATAGATATTATCTTGGACAATCAAGTCCTACACCTTTACTATAATATCATCCAAAACACTAACATGACATATTATTTCATGGGTTTCTAATTAAATAATAATTCTCATAGGTTTAATATCTCTAATCTATATAAATGAGTATATTGAATAATGCATTAAAATTATAGAACAACAATATCTCTAAAATAATTACCAAAATTATTTATCCTATATAGTGAATGGAATCTTAAAAAGTCATGGATCCTTAAATTGTGTGGGAAGATGTGGATAAATTAAGTATGAGACATTTATTTCTAAAATAACTCACAAATTCTCATGAAACCTCCTCAGCCAAATACAATTTTCTATATGTAGTTATGTCAACCTTGGTATTTTAATTATGACTTACGAAATATATATAATTATTTCCACCTTATTCAATGATTCAGGAACATAAATATTTAGAGACTCCTCGATTAACTTCATGGTGTAGATTATCCATGATGAAAATGGTGGTGATGGTAAAGGTAGTTATTCTACATTTTGATTACATTTCTACCCTTTGATTTGTGCTTCTTTTAATTTATTACTAATAAATTTTAATGGATTGAATAAAATTTAAATAATTAATTTTAATTAATTAGATATCCTATTTTTAAGATATACCACATATGAATTTTCAAACGTGTATTTAATAACTAAGAAACATGTTGTGTAACATCAGTCTAGTTTTTTTTAACATCAATATTAATTAATATGGTTAATGAAGATAAAATGGAGGCCATGAAAGGATTGTATCATTTAAAGTATATACATGGTTTCATATGAATCAAAAAATATTAGGGTAAGATATTTCTTCTCTTTAGAATATTCTCATACCTACTAGGGTAATGGAGGAAGAAGAGGAGTGATTCATTGTAGGGAAAATCATCATAGTCTAATGTAAAAATGGATAGTCACAATCTAATTGTGATTTAATCACTTCAAAATCTTGTGTGTATTTTGTGTGTGTGTGCACACATTTACTACCATGTTAGGAATACATTCCTTCAGTTACAATATTTGTATCCATCAGCCGATGAAACTAACATCTAGTTAATATTAAAAAATGATTTCATATTCATGGACCATTATGTGTATGGGATACATATATTTAAAAATTTATCATTTTGTTCAATAATAAATCATATTATATTGTATTAATGGTATACTATAATTTAAATAATTATGATATAGTAAATCATAGACTACATTTTACCCTTTGGTGGTGTAATAATAAGACTCAAAATATAAATACATCATAAGATATTATATAAAAAAACTCAATAAATATGATTAAGGATATAAGGAATATATCCTTTAATCTATCACTTTTACTAAAGCTGTGTAGTTTGACATTGAATTCACCTTATATTATATGATAAAAAATTAATTATAAAACTACAACCAAAACACTATATAGATATATCCAAAAAAACATTTATAAAGATATCATGAACAAAACCATGTACTACATAATATAAAATAGATTGTTAATACACATCCATAACTCCTTTTAGACAAACTCTAACAAAAATTTCCAACTCCATAAGTCAAAATAAATCACTAATTAGTCAACAAAAAAGTGTGTCCCCATGGTACATTGTAGAAATGAAAAAATATAAAATCAAGAATTGTTAAATGGAAAAAAGAGTTTACTCAAGTGAAGAATCAGTGATACTCAATCTGTAATGGGATTTATCATGATCTCTATCAAACACATATATCTCTATACTTAAGTGAACTTTCTAGAACATATACATTCATGAATTTTCATACAATCATTTTTTATAAATTTTATACTGAACAAGAGACATGTAAGATTTCAATCTATTGTATTGACTAATATTATATTGATCATAGATGTATAGATTGATGAGGATAATCAATATAAAAAATATCATTCACCCTTATAGATGAGTACATCCCATGCACCTCATCTAATAGATAAGAAAATCACATGTATTATCAATATATGGTTGTATAATACCTTAGTTTGTGTCAATAAAGGGTAAATCTATTATACTCTATGATATAACAAAGTAAATCTTGGTTGAGAAAAAACATTCTAGATTATTGACAACAAACCCAACCAACACTTGATTAGATAATTATCTAAAAATAGATATAAAATTTTCATGTTATGAATGTTATTATTCAATGAATCTCTCCTACAATATGTAATAGAAATATAAATTTGAAATATAAACCCATATTATACATAATACATAGAGTATGAATCTTTTTGTGGAATAATTTATTGGTCACCTACTGCACAAAACTCATTTTTACCACAAGATTTTATTTTGTATCCTGATATAAGAATCTTATTCATAATGAACATTAAATATCTTCATATCCTATAATAATCCATGAATAACAATAGTTTGAGTTAACATAAATTTATACTTTCATAGGTCAAATATCATTTCACCTAATGTGAAATATGAAACCAACCTAAAATAATGTTAAAATAGAGATTGACTATTTATACATTTTGAATTCTTAAAACACTTTTAGTAATAATAATAAAAATATACAAAGGATGATGTCTTATCATAAAATATATGATATAATTCCAAATCATAATTTTATTAATTTCACTTTTAGGGTTTTATTAAACTCATTGTATCCTTATTTAATTCATGCCACATCCTTATGTGAATCTCTAAGAAAACCCATCCCACAAAACTATCTATTGAGTATGATATATAAAGAAACAATGTATGAACAAAGACATAACTTAAGAATAATATTCTTATTCTTTACCTCCTTGAAAAATAATTCATACTATTAAACATCACTACATCAAATGTTATGATTTCAATTACTTTTTTTCCCTGGTTAAACTATTTCTATGTTCATCATCAACATCATCATTAATTGTAAAATTAAAAAAATTACATTAAAATATTTTTGTATATAATGTAATTAATTATATTCACCGATTAACATTATATCATGGATACATTCTACGTTATTTTTTGAATTTCACATTGAATTTTTACTGGAATTATCTCTTCTTTAATAAGCATTAAAATTATCTAACCCTAAACATTCCCCAACTAGCCGATTAGACATTATTCTTTTCAAAATATCATGAAAAAATATAGAAAAAATTTTTCTATGAAATAAAACAAATCTACATTGTTGGAAATGTTTAAAAAATAGATTATTTTTCTATATCATATATGATATTATATGTTATGAGATACTTATGTAGAAAATTATATTTTTTACCATATAATATGCAATTCATGATGGGACAAAATACATCGTATTTTAATAAACATATTGATAAACACTTTACCATAAATAAAACATTTATATCACTATGTTCTTCTCCAAATATGTTTTAAAATCATATAAATCCTAAATAATTTTACTGAAACCATTATATTTTATTTTTTTGAATAATCCCTTGTCCTTATTTAACTTCTAATATCAAATACATGGAATGAGATAGCTATAAACATCCTTATTTAGATCTATCAGAGCATAATATATAACTATTTTTCTATGAATTGGAAACCCTTTAGCTACACATTTGAATACAAACTAAATTTTTAATTATTTATTTTCTTAAATTGGAAGTCCTTTACATTTAAACCTTATTTAAAAAAAATAATTGATAAAATATATCTTCAAAATATAATAATTTATTTCTATAACTCTGATATTTAATAGGTACCATCAATGAAGTTTCTAAATTACCTTCATTTATATGACAATACTAAATTATATAGAAATTGTATCCTTTCTTGAATATCCTTTTTTACTAAAAACAATAGGATATAAGAAAAAACATTATTGGTTAAACCAATAAATTTTTTATTCATCCAATTTGAGCTGTTACACACTTGTACTATCGATATGTCCTCATATCCTGTAAATTACTTATCTGAATCAATATATATATAACACTCTTTTTTATCAAAATCCATGTTTCATAACCATTTAGTGTATTCATATAATTGAGATAAAGCTATCATAAATAAATGTTAATTACCCTTTTATAATATCAACCTACTGTAAGATACATAATATAACTATATATTGGACAATTTCTAAAGGATCGAACTAACATTTCGAGTGAACCTTTTTCCATAGTAGTGGTACCAATCATATTGTTTCACGAAACAATAAAGAAAATTCTAACATGGCCAAGCTAACATAGTAATGATATTTTATCATCGATTTAACTTGTGCTTTCATCGATGATAAATCCACCATGTTCATTCAAAAATGCATGGATGAGTATGACCATCCAAATACATTAAGCAGAGTTGAGGAACCAAGGAAATGAGAATCGTTATTGATAATTTCTATATACAGAGAAGCATGAAATCAATTTTATTGATACAAATCAGTCATGGGAATTAGTACATGGTTTGGAATTGAAATCAAATGAAGATATCACTGAGGATAGTGTATGTACATCAAAGAGACATTTGTGAACGAATAAAGGAACCAAATGACGATTATGCCTAGTATATTGGATGGTAATGAAGACTGATGAGCATAATATTCCCCATAAATTGTGGGTTATATCAAAACTGAGTAAGAAGATCATGATGTTTTCATTTTAGAGGATGAAAATTGTTCTAACCAAAAAATTCTGTTAGAGCCCAATTAATGATAGAGACTAAAGAACCAATGAGATTTATATGAGTTAGATGAATAACCATTATTAAATTTTAGTTTTTCTATTATTTTATATACATGTTAATGATTATAATGAATAATTAAGTGACCACTATGTCCTAAATTGATGAGGCATTGGTTCTATGGATCAATACAACACACAATTTCAATAATATTATTCAATTAATTAAACCAATTCTAGTTCAAGACGTATTAAAACAAATTCATAAAAGGCTTTCAGATGATTGAACAAGAATCTTCCAAACAAGAGTCATGATGAAGTTAAAAATTATGATGGATTTATATTATCACGAAATTGAAAAGAAGATGTGATTATTTTCCTGAATGATATTGAAACTGAACAAAAAATTCTTATAGCTGTAATACTATGTTTATAGGTTTTATCTACAAAATAAAATTTATGATTCATTTTTATAAAATTAGTTGTAATGAAGGTATTTATTGGTGTAAACCTTGTTTTTGGAAAATTGTCTAAGAGTCTTTAAAGAGTCATCTTGGATGAGTTTCAAGTGTTGTATTACAGATGATAGATTAGACACAAATATTCTCATTGAGGTAATCGAATAGAACACATTCTTGGTAAAAGAATGAAGATATAATCAATTTCTACCCAACCAAAATTACTTTATTTTTATTAATTGGTGATTACAAACATTCCTAAGGAATTTTTTATATCAACACATGGAACATAGTTTACTAAAAATTGATTTTTAGTTATTTTAATTATCAGAATAAAAAATATATAGATATAATTTATACATAGGTTAGAAGTACATTTTTTAGTAATACTATTTATAGAAATTTGAATATACAAATATGAACAAAATATTCAAGAGTATTATTACTATGATTGAAGATATTATTAGTGTATTTAATTAACAATGAAAATATCTAGGATGCGTTTTCAAATGATAATTACTTAGAGTTGAGCCAAGTACACATGGGACTATGGCATCATTTTTGATGGATTTACACAATCTACTTAAAGGGAACAATATGATATCAAAGTATCCATGTGGATATTATAATGGAAAACAAATACTAATTTTGGTGTATGTGATTGTGATGCCTGGTTATGTGCATGAATCATTAGGTGATTCAGACAAAATTTTAGATAAAAGAATTTTATAGATATAATTTAATATACATCAATAATTATTCAGAGTCTCATTTGATGATGAATTTATTTATATTTTTTCAATAAAAATCAAATGAATATTTCTCTTATGCTATGATTATGGTGGGTTAATACCTCTATGGCTATACCATGAATATTCATATTGTTAAATTTTTCCATGATGTATTTTTTAAATTTAATAATTTTAATATTATATTATTATATATCCAAAAATTTAGAATGATATTTTATAATCAAATTTTCATCCCATTAGTTCATTTATGTATTCCATTCTATGACTGAAAAATCACTAATAAGAGAGTGTGGTACATAAAATTTGTCTTGTCAATTTAATTTATCCTAATCTCGTATGTTCACTCTTACTTTTTAAAACCCTCTTTTATCGATAGAGGATTGTGATCCAAATTATTAATCACCTATTTTTTAACATAATTAGAATTGAGATTACTAACCATATTTTACTGAAAGGATAATGAAAATTGTGATTATAGTTAGTTATCAAAACCACTCAAAAAGTAATTAATCCATCATTTTTATTATAATCTAGGAATTGAGAGATTAATAAGTGTGAAAATAATTTTTTGAAATTCATATATAATAATATAATATAGTTAATATAATTTTTGTAATAATTCCATTATATTAATTAAATAAAATCTTTGAGAACTTTAAATATTTATATAATTTTATCATCCACTAAATATAAAAAATCAAAAACAAATTGAAAAAGAATCATGAACAGAAACAATATAAGATACTACCCTTTGTATTGATGTACATAAGAACTTAGGAAAAATCATATTTTTAGTTTAATAATCTGATAATACAACCTCTTCAATTATAACCATTATCAGGGTGGCTTCCTAGGTGTTCTAAGAACGTTCCAAAAATTATTATTTATCTTGCTGAAAAAAATCAAATCATATAGGAAATAATATTTTGGAATTTACAATAATAATAATGAATGTATGGAGGTACAAAACTCATAAAATTTTATGGAATATTAAATAAACAAAATATGGTATCAAAAAACATTTAACTTTGGGAAATATATAAATTAAATTCATAAAATATTGTTTCAATATAATTTGAAAAAAATTATAGATGTTAAAAAAATCACAAGAAGAGAAATTTGAAAGAATTTTTTACTCATACTATGAATAAACAAAACAATTTCTAGGGTTAACATGAATAAATTACTTGGGTTTTTATTTGGATTGGGTCAACATCACCAATTTACATCATTTCATGGGTTGTCTAATGATGACCCTCGTACTCATTTTAGATAATTTATTATGGTTTTCATAATGATTAAACTACAATGGGTTAGTGATGAACCAATTGAAATGAGATATTTTTCTTTTTTATTGAATGGTGTTACTATGGAATGATTCATCAACTCCAAATATACCTCTATAAAGAGCTGAAACCATCCCATAAAATCATTATAGACAAATTATTATCAGCTTATAATAATTATTCTATTACAAAATAGGTTTTTTGAATTAGATAACTATAATGTTATGGTATATATGATTATTGGTAATGGTTTAAGAAGTTATCCACCATATTTCCTCCCATCAAAATTTACGATCATCTCATAATTCAATATTTCAATGAAAAATTCGTCTTGATGAATGAGAGAATGATATATGTTGGTATTCTTGGAGATTTAATTTATAAAACCTATATTGATTCTAAGAATATTAATGATAATATGGCCTAAAATACACAAAATTTTAGAGTAAGGGGGAATTAATCATGTTATGCTATCTAAGGAAGTATCTTCTTCTAATTCTTGAAAATCCCAAATTAAAATAAATGAGAGAGATTTCCCCATAACAATGAAAAAACATTTTTTCAACACCACTCTATACAAAACTCAATATAAACAAACATTTCCAATCCATGTACAAAATGGTATTTGTTAATCTTATTAAAATTTTAATGATCAATATCCTCAATTAAAAGTATCCTATGAATATTTCAATGGGAAATTCCATGGGAAACCATTCCAAAATAACAAAAATAGACAATTCCATAATAAAAATTGTAAAACTATTCCTTTATAACCTAATAAGACTTTAAATCAAGGATGGAATTACCAAAAAATAATATATTTAAGAAAACTGATCAACCAAATAGTAATTACTACCTCAAAACACAAATCAATAGCTTAAGCATAACTATAAGAAGTTCAATTATCAATATGGTAATAATTTAACAACTCACTAAAATAGAGATAACCAACATATTAGAAATTTCAAAACCACTCAAAATAATTATATAAGATATTAAACCATAATTATATGGTTATAAATTAGAAAATCCTATCAAAAAAATAAAGACTATTATTTAAAATTTTTATAACACAAATGATTAAAATGAAAACTTATATTAGTTGTTTTTAAAATCAAGGAAATGGAGATATATCATCTTAAGATAAAGAGATCCTATGAGGAAAACAAAATATTTTTTCATTGATACTATGTAGTTGAATTGTCATACAAAACAAAAATGATTTTTTTTAATTTAAAATATTTTATTTGTTATGGTTACACATATGGAAAATATAATAATTAAAATTGATGAAGTTATAACATCAACTGGTAAACTTGTTAATAAACCAATGGTTCAAACAATTTTAGAGTACGAAAAAAATAAATAATAGGTGATATCATTCTTGAATTATGTTGTACGTATTCCTAGAACTATATAGGATTATAAAAATTAAAGAACAATGTCAATAATGGATTGAAAATTTATATTGATCCATGATGAAACCATCCAGTTCATCAAGATGTTTCAAAAATACTAAATCACAAATTGAAAAATATATTCCCAAAAAAAATTAGAATGGACCTGTTTAATATTTCGTAGATATAATTCATAAAAAATTTCGAAAATATTATAGTTTCAAAAAAATTTCTTCCCATAAGATAATGTTAAAAAAAAGTGATAAATCAACTTAAAGGTAAATTTTTTATCAAGTAATCTATATTCATTCCATATAAAATATAACATTAGGGGTATATTTTTTATCCATTGTTCTATAGGATAACATAAATTTTAGGATGTGATGTCAGATTGAGGGGCCCCAATAAATGTCATACCTTATAAGGTTTATTTATCAATATAAGCTGGAGTAATAATTAAATTTTGTATAGTAATCCATCTATCCAATAGAAGACAATACAAGATAGCATGAGTCTTTACAACTATAAATAATGTTCATAAAGGAATGTTATCATTAGTTTCTTAAGGTCCAATAGAAAACCATCATAACATTGAAATAATGGAACACCCCATAGAAAACCACTCAGTACAACATGTTAATTTTATATCTCAGTTTTCAATATATTGGTTTAATAATTTTATATAAAACAACCAAATTTTATATACATTGGAAAATTAAAATTTTCATGTTATGATTATACTGGAAGAAATGATGTTGAATCCTATTATGATGATTTTTACCTAAAATCTAATTTGTTTAAGAAAATATCATACTGATAGGGGAATTATGAAAATGGATAGGGTGAAACATTTATTATTTTTACTAAATGTGATTTTTATGTGGATAAGTGTTTTTATGAATTTTTTGAAAAATTGATATTTGTTGAATATTCTAAAATCACTTGTTAAAATGAACCAAAATTGGCATACATAGATTTTAAATCAATAACACATGACAACATTCTGGAAAATTTTAATTTCATTTATAATGGTTCATATTAATCCATTATTAAAAATATTAAAAATATTCATGTTGATGTTAATGAGTTACAATTTGATTTTTTATTTCAATATAATCTTATTTCTCCTCAACCTCATGTTCACTAACCAGAAATAGTTGTAATGTTATTTTAATTTTTTTTAATATTTTTTCTTGGGGACCTAATTAGAATAATGAATATGATTCTAATAACCAACAAAACCAAAACAATTTCAGTGATGTCCTCTAAAACACCATTGAAATCATATACCATTTAATAATAATAAAATAATTCCTCTAGTATGAAAAACATAGAATTTTAGGCATAATTATTACATGATCGTCTCATGAATAAGTTAATTGGATATTAGATGTCATTATAGGGAATAGTAGGGACACAATATTTAATTTATATGACTTAATAGGGATCACTCCTTCAGTTTTAATAAATTAGATCCTTTTAAATAACAATCCCTAACTTGTTCTACAATTCCAGAGGAGGCTGAATCCTATCCTTCTCGACATTATTAAAAATGATGTGACTACCTTGTTGTGTAATAGTATAATTTACACTATTAAAGATAGAAAATAGTTAATTACATTAAATATTATTAATTAAAATGTGGGATTACTCATTTCAATAATGAATTTTGGGAATTAGTTTCTACTCTACTAACTAATAGGTAGAGGTTGTGAACAGACTATAAGATAATGAATTAATTTTTTGGATAAACTATTTTCCATTACATTTTCAGGGTTATATATTTGAAGGGTTAGAGATTCAACCCCATAATTGTTTCCATAACTGATTTTCAGGTTATTCAAAGATCCATATTGATCGATAGGATCTTGATAAAATAAACATCACATGTTCTTTTTGTACATTTTCTTACCAAATAATTCCATTTTTACTATATAATGAATCAACCACATTATAAATATGTATGAATATTATTTATTATGAATTTCATGATGAATTAGTGGAGGTTTTTATAGATGATATCAATGTTTTGGATTATCTTTTAAAGGTTGTCAATGAAGTGTAGTGGTTGTCCTTAGAGTGTATATTGAATTAAACATGGTTTTAAATTATGATAAATTCTATTTTATGGTTGAAAGTGGAGTTTTTCATTGTTATGGGTTTGTATACTAATTGGAATAAATTGGTAAAGTCTGAATATTATATTATATATATATCTCAACATTTAATATTGTATTGGATATTCCATTAATTCATGGAAATACTAGATTTTATATGAGGATCAAAAAATATATTATTCAAATTTCCTTTACATAATGAATAATTTGGAAAAAATATGTCACTTTTTTCATTAATATGAATTATAAGTAATAAGTTAATGATATTAAAATGAGGCTAGTTTCCCTGTCAATTGTGAAGACACTAAATTGGGAATTACATTTTGAGTCGATGCCCCATGCATTAAAAATCTATTTAAGGACTATCCTTGGATGATGTGTAGAAATGAAATAATATTTCAATTCTATTGATTCTATGTATTTAGATGTATCCTAATAAAATTTCACAATAACAAAAAATAATAATTTTTAATAATTGTGTTTACCGATAAGAAATTTAGGTTCAATATTTTATGGTCTAATATAGTGTTTTTCACTAACCATTTAATTATTAGATATCTCCTGATTTAAAAAGTGACAAAATAGAGGTTCAGTTATTGGATATTATTGACACAATACTTTGGTATTTAAATTCATGATATAATTTGAATATAAAACACTATGAGTGACCATTTAAAGAGGATACCTGCTAAATATTATCATGAAAATTCATCTATTGAACCCATTATAGAGTATTTACTGGGGGAAATATAGTATTATATTAATACTAATAAGATAAATAGTTTTTTTACATAGTGAATTTATTATACTCAAATTCACATTATTACTAATTCCCAAGGATGTTGGTTGAAAATATTATTTGTGTGTCCAAGAAATATGTACTAGAAGATCCTAACATCCTGAATTTTGGATGTGATCATATTACTCGAAGAATTTTGTAAATTATGAAATTAAATCTGAACTAAAACTATTTCCCAGTTTGATTTCTGGTGGCCATATTGAGCTATTATGTTTGCCTATAAATGCATTGGATACATGGATTTTCTATTGTACAATTTTAATGATATCTTATGAATTTCATTAAACTGTCAATTCATGTAAATTCCAAGGAATAAAATCTGAAATAATTGAGATTCTATAGCAATATCAATTGGTTTTTTATGTCTTTGATATGTGGGGGATGAATTTTGTGGTCCATTTTCCTAAAAAAATTTAAAATTATTAAATGTATCTTATTTATGTTCCAAAAGGGGTTAAAAATTATCTACTATGAGTCGTGTTTCTAGAGTAATGTACCAATTTTTTAAGAGTGATACGTTTATCATAATAATGATAAAAAGGCTTATTTTTATAGAACAAAAAACCCATTCCAAGAAAATTGAATTATTTTCTGAAAAGATATATTTTTATCATAAGGTGACTTCACTCTATTATCTATTAATAAATGGGATTCCTGATGTTTTAAATAGAGATATAAAAAATTATATTTAAAAAATAGTTAACTCCATTAGTTTGGATTTCAGTTTAAGATTCGAGGATGCTTTATGGGCGTATAGTATATCCTATAAAACTATAATATGGATTTCACCCTACAGGATAACTGGTGTTATAGCCTATCATTTATTGATTTAGTTAGAAAAATGTTAATTTGAAATTATTAAATACAGAAATATGAATTTATTTGAATCAAGAAAATAGTTGATATTGTGTTTACAGGTTTTATAATAAATTTGGACTGATTCCTATAAAAATTAAAAAAATAAAGAGAAATAAAGGATATTCAAGATGGATTAGTTTTGAATATATAATATCACAATAGAGATAACATGTTTCAATTTAGTTCCAAACTTAATCTATTCAAATTTCGACTTCATTCCAAATGGGATGATATTTTTACACACTATTTATTTCCCATTTTGTGATATGCATATTATATATCTACGAAATGGTGTTATTATAGTATTTATAGTGAATGATTTAAGCTCTTTAGATATGATATAAAGGAACACATATGGGTAGAGTCCCTTCTGATAGAATCTAAATTTCAATAAATCCTCAATGTTTTGTCTTTACTTGTTACGTTTTATCATATAAAATGTTATTATGGTGGGAATAGATAAAAATATATTGTTTTATATTATATTGTTTTTCTATATTTTTTTGAATATAATAAATTGATATGGCTATCTAGAAGCTAAAATTTATATTAATTTATCATGAGTAATCCACTTAACTGTAATATTTACTACTCAATTATAACATCTAGAAACATTAATGAATTATAATTGGTTATGAATTATTGAAAAAAGTTTCTAATTGGGATGATGAATTTTTTTTACATCTTATAAGGGAAGAAACATCTTAATCATCAATGATAAAGAGAAACTATAAGTTGAATATAGTTGGATTTATTTCCCCATTATTTCTAAAATATTAATACATTTTTCTCTAATTGGTTATTGTAAAATATTATATTAATTATTTTCCTATATTAGTAGTTGAAATAGACTAACCAAATTTAATCACTCCAAATAAGATGACAATTTGTTCTGAGTAAATTTGAGGGAAAATAAAGATTTAATATTAAGGAAGTTATTAATAAATTTTTCCCTCATTTATATGAATTATATTAAAAAATATAGATAGTACAATTTTTTAATTTCATTGAATAAAAAAAAATTCATTTTGAAGTACTTTTTTGATTATTTTCTTTGAAATTTGTTCGTTACTATTTTTAAACTGATTTTCTTTACTTGTTGTAATAATGTAATGGAATGTTTGTTACTTTGGATTTTTGGAAAATATTAACACCCTAGGAATAAAATGATTAAAAGGTATAAATGTTACTACACATGATAAAAAGGATCACCTTTCACTTTAGGAGGCTACTTCATAATAATTCTACAGCTAATCCTGTTTTTCCTAGAGTATTGATCAGAATTGATGAATTTCTAGGTAATTTTCAAGGGGGTGTGTGACTGATGAAAAATAACATTATAAATAACATGTGTTGTCATGGGGGATTATAATTAGTCTGATAACCAATTTGGTAATGTGGGTGGGCCCTATGGAGGGGACAACACACATCTATGGGGAAACTGGGGTGCCTGTAGGGGACAATGTTTTAAAGGTTCCATCAATCATGATTATGGGCCCGTGAGTTAGAAAAAAATGTGTCTTTTGTGTATATTAGCTTCCTACAAGACCCAGTTGTTGTAAGTTATTTACTGGAAGTGTAGTGGGACTTCCTGGAATGGGGGTGATTGTAACCCATTTTAAATTAATTAGTTTAAAGGTAAAAATATCACTACCCATTTCAACATGGTGCACATTATATTAATTGGGGAAATATGCTAAGAACTCCATAGTTAAAGATCTTTTTCTTTGAGTATTGATATGTATGGGTGAACCCTAGGGATGTTTCATTGTGTATTTGGAAGTTAAGACAAATAAAACAACAAAGAAAATGTCATGGAATTTAGAGATAATCATCATTTTGAATAACTGGTTTGACATGAGTTTGGACCCTAGGGAGGAAAAAACATTAGTTTGTGGTGAAACTAGGGTCCCCATGTGTCCCAATTGTTTCTATTATTAAATTAATTTTTATTATGGATTATATTAATTCTATAAAATTTAGATTAGTTGTGATTTTATGAAAATCAAATTCATCATTAATATTAATATGCACTTTTACGAGATTTGTAAAGATGCAGAATTTCCAATTAATTTTTTTTAATTAAATGGGAATTTTACGAGTCCATGAAAATTGACGGTGCAAGATTCTGAGGCTCAGTGTGCTAGAATAAATTTCTGAAGTTTTTTTCAGGTACGTTTAGTAAACGTATGAGAAGGCTTTTCTAACTTCTGAACCTGTGCTCATAATTGAAATTTGAGGGCACCATTTAACTCACAGTGAATGTATTCACTTAATGAGAATTTCACCTCGACGACACATGGTCAAGGGTGAAAGTTAGTTTTTGGGTTTTTCATGGAAATAATAAAAATAAAATAAACAAATGATTTATTTTATTTTGTTGTAACCACAAACCATGTGGATGTTATGGGGTGTGGTCCATCAGAACTAAACCTTCTCATCTATATTTATTATGGTGGGGACCACCCGAGATCTAAAAACATTCCAATTAGAATTTGGAGGCAGGGACCACCTGATCCCTATTAATGGGGGGAGAATAAAACCTCTAAACTCCTTTATTAATGTGTAGTAGCCTCTTGAAATCCTCCACATTAATTATACCAATCCACCTTAATTAAATATTCAATCCTAGGTGTTTAATTAGGCTAATTTGAATTGGTGCCAACGATTAAAGTTGGGGGAAACACAACAGTTTGCCATTTTTCTTTTTGGTGGAGCCTTCTGAGAAAATTTCTCCAACAAAGAAGTACTTCTTCAAATTAAGAACACATTCTTGCATTGAAAAACACCAATGAAGAATGCCGACCACGACTTCGAGCTTCTTCCTCTGGACTTCTTCTGATGTGGGACATCGTCATCTACGGTGAATCGACGGCCGTACTACCTTCTTTCACAAATGTCATCAAGCGAATGAGGTAGGGGTTTTAGGATATTTTTTATCTCTTTCCATGTTATCCTTTCTTCTCTTGTGTGGGATTGGGAATAATTAAATTGATGAAGATCATTGTTGACGTTCATTTCTTCGTTCTTTGTGAACCGCTTACTACCACTCTAAATGCAGAGGGTGTGATCCAAACTAACATGGCTCGACCCCTCCATCGTTCTTATTTGGTGTGTTCTTAGAAATGGAGGAAGGCGATAAAGGAAATGGTTCTCCTCCACCCGCGGCCTCCGCCACTCTGCGCTGATGTCGAACCGCCGACCGAATCAGCCCGACGCCCCTCTGAGTGTCCCGACCAAACCGGTCCGCGCCCCTCCTGGTGCCCCGACCGAACCGCCCTACACTCCCCTGGCACCATGGCCAAAAAATCCCATGCCCCCTACAGTGCCCCGGCCGAACTGGCCCCACACCCCTATGGCACCCCTTTGCCCCCGCAGCACACCGCGACCAAGCTGCCCCATGGGCTCTACAACCCCTCATGGCCCTTGTGGCCTGCTGGACCTCCCAGCGGACCTGGCCACATAACGGGTTGGGTCGGACCCATCGGGTCAGGCTGGGTCGACCAATGAAAAGTCGGGTCGGACCAGACCCGGGCCCACTACGACCCATTTAAGCTCCTTTTCCCATAATTATGGATCCAGTCAATAGTTTGATGAACCGTCAGTGGAGCTAGAAATCATGGAGCGATACGGTCCCTTTGAGTGATACCCCACTGTGTTTTGAATTAATATGAGAAACTATCAGGTTGGATCGAGCACGAATCCAACAAGTCCATCGAGACTAAAAGGCTAATAACTCACAAATTGGGCATCCGATTGACGTGCTGTATGATTTATTGAGACCCCTATGACTTGGAAGACCATAGAAATACTTCTTTTTTGGACTTTGTGACAGTTAAAGTATCGACCAGCAGCTCATGGTGTGGATCCTTCCAGAGTCAAGCGAGCATTGTGTGGAGACCTAGTAGTTGGCTGAGAAAAGACGACTTCTGGATGATTTGACTCGTAGTGACTCGAATATCCCAATGGGGAGTGCCTTGTTGTCATGGTAGACCCAAAGTGGGGAGCGCCTTGGTGTCACAGTAGACCCATGGTACTCGACAAGAGGATTACCTCAGCAGTCTATGCGGGTGAGCGTGTTTGGTGACGCAGCAGACCCACGTTGGGAAGTCTGCTTGGTGACATGACAGATCCACGATACTTGACAGGAAGTGTACCTCAGCAGTACATGATTAGTGGAAAGTGACTTGGTGTTGCGGAAGGCCCACTGTACTTGATAGATGAGAAGTTATCCAGCAGGTGAGCATTCAAAATGTTACTTGATACTTCCCAAGAATAAATTCATGGTTTGAACTGAGTCAGTTTTTTTGTGTTTTCTTCATGATTGTGATGGATCAAATGAAAACTTTGGTATATTTGTGGGAATATATCTAAGTAGGATTATCTTTTGAATTCATACATTGTGGATTATCCTTGGTGGATTTTGTGTGACCTTGAGGGTCTTGGGGTCCCTACTGAGTATCATCATACTCACTCCCGCACAGGCTATGCCCGCATCTTATTCTATTGGATGTAGATGATGATCAATGCTGACTGAGGCTAAGAGTACCAGGACTGGACAGTACCTAGAGGTGCACCATATGGAATTTCGGTACATGGAGGAGACAGATAGGTGTGGAGTGCTGAGGAGATGATCTATACCTACCCTTCAGGTAGGAACCTCGGTGGACGACTCAGTCGTTGTTTTTCTTTTTTCCTCAATTGTACTTTTACTTTTAGTTTCTTGTAACTTCACTATTGGGATTGTATTATGTACCCTTTTACTTTTTAGCACTCTTTTTTTATACAGTATACACTTGTTTGTAGCTTGTTCTGTACTTGGTTATGAGCATTTATAGGTTATAAAGCCAATTCCTTCCAAGTATAGGTATTTATTCCTTTGGTTCAAGTTTCCAACCCCTGGCCTATGGAATCCAAGTATGGGGTAGTCAAGGCACAATCCCTAGGGGATGGGTTGTGAAAAATTGGTATCAGAGGAGTCAGTTTTACCACAGAACATAGGACTCTGATCTTTTCTATGAAGCAATAGTGTTATGTGTAGTGAATACAATTCTCAGTTCAGGGAGTCCAGTGTTGGTACAACAATTGACGTATCCATACACCCGGACCCTTAATTATGATTTACAACTCAAAGCACAAAAAAACTGATTGAATGTGTGTTTTCAAAAAAAATTAATGTTAGCTAACCAGGTCAGATCACCAGGTATAAAATTTCAACCGTAGTGCACCTGTTTCTTTTCAAGATTCCTCCACGCAGACAGCTAGCTAGATTCTCGAGAGTTGTATGCAATGATATACCACCAAGCAATGAGGCCTCAATGTAGGGCTCTCTTTAAGTAGAGGTAATAGTAGAGGCACCAAAGGTACCATTATCCGTTTGTAAACTGATTCCACCAGCCTCAGCTGCTGACGGTGCATGCTGCATGAGCGCGTTGCACGAGTTCCAGCACCAGAGGTCACCCAGGTTCAGGGGAGAGAGGGACCTGCAGGCAACTGGGGATTTCATGGAGGTGATGGTGAGAGTTTTCTGACTAGTAGGGACACCATCTAATGTCATGGTGACTATTTCAGCCATCCTTCTACAGGTAGCAGTGGGTAGATGGTGGAGGTTGATGCTCCATGTTCACGACGAGGTGACACTTCTCTGGGTAGACTTTGAGATCCTGTTTTGGGAAGAGATTGTTCCAGAGACTCTTCACGCAGTTCTCATTCAGGAGCTACTTCATCTGCAATAGGGCATCTAGATTGTAGCTTAGTACTCAGCGATGTTCACTGACCTCTCACACTACTCCACTGATATGGTGCGGGACCCATAATACAGGGCCCAGACATTTGAGCAGGGACTCAGGCAGGAGATCATGGATTCGATGATCTCACACAGCATCCCGATCCTGGAGGGGGTGTTAGAGGGATCCCTCCTTGTGGAGAGTTTTCTTGTTGAGCAGTCTACAGTAGAGAGATCCACCACCAGTCGAAAAGTAGCAGAGTCTTCTGCAACTGGCAGCAGATCGATGTCGCAGAGGTCCAAGAGGACCAAACCTATACGTGGATGACCGCATGATCCAGATTCTGTTGTGCAGGGAACCTCAGGTGGAGAAAGACATGCCAGGAGCATGAAATGTTTCACAAGCGATGGACAGGGTGACATGGCTTGGGACTATCCGACCAACCGTACATATGATCAGTAGATGGTCGAAGGACTGCCCAGTTAGAGACAAAGGATCGACCGAAGAGGTCTTCAGGGAGTAGGAGGAAGTGGCAGAGGATCTGGTCGGGAAGCTGGTGGTGGGAAACGATTTGAGTTACTTCCACCACCCCCACTAAGAGGTCCACGCCGACCGTAGGGAGCTGGTGGATAGGGGAGAGCTCTGCTCCACTTAACTGAGGCATATGATCACGAAACTCTGGAGATGATACGATGTATGGTCTGTGTCTATTCCACCATAGATACACTACTTATAGACACAGGTGCCAGTCATTATTTCATTTCCAAGGCCCTCATTCAGAGCTCAGAGATTCTGATGAAGCCGTTGGCTCGATCTTTATAGACAGAGACTCTTACGAGATTAGATTCAATGATTATGCACTGGTGCTGGTAGTGCGATCTTACTCTAGGAGGCGGGAGTTTCGACTGGGATCTCCTAGTAGCCGCGTCGAGGCCTTATGAGGTCATCTTGGGTATGGAGTGGTTATCTACAGTCCATGCTCAGATAGACTATATTAGGTGCAAAGTGTGGTGTGTTCACATGGATGGGACCAGGTTTACCTTCATCGGTGAGTAGGGAGACTTTGCAGCACAAGATGGACTTACCCAGAGAATAGTACAGTCGATTACTCATTAGTTGGCTAGACTTACCCTTGGAGCTATTGATGTGGAGAGTCTGAGTTATCCTGTAGTGGTGGCCCAGTATGAGAATTTCATCCCTGATGATGTTCTGGGTCTACCTCCTCACATAGAGGTGGTCTTTTACATTAATGACAGCCCTGATATCTACACATTCATATCGAATGTCTCATGGTGAGCTTTGTAAACTACACGTATAGCTAGAGAACTTGTAGGGGAAGGGATTCATCCGGCCCAGTGTTTCTCCCAGGGTAGCCCTGATTTTGTTTTCCAAGAAGGCAGATGGGAGCTTGAGGCTTTGTGAAAACTATCGCCACCTGAACCAGGTGACCATAAAAAACACGTACCCACTCTCAAGGATTGACGACTTCTTTGATCGACTGAAGAGAGCTTGGTGGTTTTGGATGATATACCACAGATCATGCTATCACCAGCTCGGAGTTTGAGATGTGGATGTACAAAATATGGCCTTCATATGTTGGTATGTCCATTACGAGTTCTTGGTTATTCCATTAAGTGTAACCAAAACTCTTGCAGTGTTCATGGGACTCATGAACATGATCTTTCAGCCATACCTTGATCGCTTCGTAGTAGTATTCATCAATGACATTATGATCTACACAACTAATGAGTAGTATCATTCCTACCATTTGTGGGTAGTAATAGACACACTCTGAGAGCACCAGCATTATGGTAAGCTCTCTAAGTGTCAGTTTTGGATCCGAGAGGTTCAACTTCTGGGATATGTCATCTCAGAGGCTCGAGTTGGAGTGGATCCAAAAATTATTGAGGTGGTACTTGCTTGGGAGCACCCATGAGTGTGACAGAGGTACAAAGCTTCCTGGTTTTGGCTGGATATTACTGGAGGTTTGTACCAGACATTTCGATAGTTGCAGAACCACTATCAGCCTTGACGAAGAAGGGGAAACCATTCTTGTTGTCGGATAGATGCTAGCAAAGTTTTCAAGAGATGAGGCTGAGGGTGACTAGTTCCCCTATCTGGAGGCATCTAGATGAGGGTGTAGGGTATGTAGTTTACTACAATTCATCAGGGGATAGACTCAGATGTTTCCTAATGCAGGGGTGAGAAGTGATCGCATATGGTTCTTGATTGCTGAGATAGCATGAGAAGAACTATGCAACCCATGACCTGGGGTTAGCAGTATTGGCGTTCAGCTTGAAGACATGACGGCACTATCTGATGGGATAGCATTTACCTGGTACTCTTTTCATAATTGAATTAGGTATATCTTCTCCCAGATGGGCCAGAACCTGGGAGAATGGTGTTGGCTTGAGTTCCACCATGAATATGACTTTGAGATAGTCTAAACTCCTGGGAAGGGTAACACCGTAGCAGATGCACTAAGCAGTAGATCTGGTATAAAGCTGCTAGAAGATGAGACAGAGCTGCTAACTTTATTATAGATATCCTTTGTGGATATAGATGGAGAAGCTTTTCTTTAGTCTCTTACAGTCACTCACCCACTTCTTCAGCAAGTCAGGGAGGCACCTCATGGGGACACTGTCTGCGAGGCACGATGTGCTCAGATATCCATAGTACAGGCACCTGATGTATTTTAAAAATATGGGGAGCACGACATCCTCTTAAGGGGACATACCATGAAACCATCCTCTTGAGGGAGTTCCACACAACCCTTATAATGGTATATCCAGGAGTGGCAATGATGTACCAAGATCTCCGACGACAACACTGGTGGCCGGGAATAAAGAAAGAAGTAGTAGAGTTTGTCTCATGATTCCTCACTCGTCAGGAAGTGAATGCGGAGCATCAGGTACCAGTATGCTTGGTTCAACCATTAGAGGTCCCAGAGTGAAAGTGGGATGGAATATCCCAAGACTTCATGATACGAATTCTACATACATTCTGGGGACATGACTCGATTTTGGTGATCGTCGACCGACTCACCAAGTCGGCCCACTTCCTACCGATCAGAGTGCAGGGTTCTGTAGAGAGGTTAAGACGAATATATGTGTAGGGGATTGAGTTGTCACATGGATTACCCACAATGATCATTTAAAATTGTGATGTACATTTTAATTCCCGGTTATGAAGGGGTTGCAGGATGCTTTCGGAATGCATCTTGGTTTGAGCACCACCTTCCATCCTCAAAGGGATTGCCAGACTGAGTGCACCATTCATACCATCGAGGACATGCTCCACTATTTTGTCCTCATATTCGGTCCAAGCTAGGAGGATCACATACCTTTGGTGGATTTTGCATACAACTACATCTATCTCTCCGCCATTGGGATGGAACCTTTAGAGGCGTTGTATAGGTAACCTTTCAGATCACCTTTGTGATGGAAGGACCCAGAGGAGTCTACACTAGTGGTGCCAGAGATGGTACAAGCTACCACAGAGAAGGTGAAGATCATCCAGGAGTGGATGAAGGTTGCACATAGTAGATAGAAGTAGTATGCCGACAGGAGACGGAGACCTATGGAGTTTGAGGATGGTGACCAATTCATTCTACGGGTCTCACCTCGACGAGGTTTACAGAGATTTGGTCAAGGATGCATGTTATCTCCTAGATTCATCAGACCTTTTTAGGTCCTCAGCAGAGTTGGTGAGGTGGCAAACCGCTTAGCTCTTCTACCTCATTTGCACCGGATGCATGATATCTTGCATGTATCCATGTATAAGAGATACATGCATGACCTTAATCGCATCATCGACCTTGGCGAGTTGGATGTTGACGATGGGGTTACGTTTTCGGAGCTTCCAGTAGAGATTGAGGATCGATAGGAGAAGGTCCTTAGTGGATGGTAAACACCTCTAGTGCACATTCGTTGGAAGCACGAGAACATCCAAGAGTGCACATGGGAGTGGGAGGCTCAGACGCATGCTCAGTACCCCCACTTGTTTAACTAGTTTGAGTTGTGGATTATGGGGACGTAGAGCCCTAAGGTGGGGAGAATGTATAGAACAGGAATTTCCATGTATTTTTTTTAATTAAATGGGAATTTTACAATTCTGTGAAAATTGACGGCACATGATTCAAAGTCCTTGTGTGCCCGAAATCAATTCTTGAAGTTTTGTTAGGGTATGTTCTATAAACGTACGAGTGAGTTTTTCTAACTTTTGAACTAGTTCATGGAATTGAAATCTGAGGGCACTGTTGAAGTTGCAGCACCAATATTCAAATAAGGAGACTTTAACCTTGACGACGGATGGTCGAGGGTGAAAGTTAGTTTTCGGGATTTTTGTGGAAATAATAAAAATAAAATAAACACACGATTTATTTTATTTTGTTGTAACAACCCAACATATGGATTTTTAGGGGTGGGGTCCACTGGAACTAAACCTCCTCTTCTAGATTTATTGTGATGGGGACCACCTAATATCTCAAAACCTCCCAATTTGAATTTTGGGGCGGTGACCACCCGACCCCTATTAATGGGGGGAGAGAAAAACCTCTCAAATCCTTTATTAATGTGGAGGAGCCTCTTGAATTCCTCCACATTAATTATTCCAATCCATCTTAATTAAATATGCCAACAAAGGAGTATAATTAGGATAATTATAATTGGTGCTAACGATTAAAGTTAGGGGAAACACATTAGTTGGCTATTTTCTTTTTTGGTGGAGCCTTGGGAAAATGCTCTCCAATGAAGATCTACTTCTCCAAACGATGAACGCCAATGAAGAACACCGACCATGAATTCGAGCATCTTCCTCGAGACTTCTTCCAACATGGGACGTCCTTATCTATGTTGAATCAATGATAATCCTATATTCTTGTTCCAATTCCATCAAGAGAATGGGGTAGGGGTTTTATAATATTTGTTTATCTCTTTCCATGTACTCCCTTCTTCTCTTGTGCGGGATTGAGAATAATTAAATTGCAGAAGATTGCGGTTGATGTTCATTGCTTCATTCTTTATGAACTGGTTGCTACAAATATGAACACGGAGGGTGACATCAAATGTAACATGGACCGACCTCTCCGTCATTCTTCATTGGTGTGTTCTTCAAAATGGAGGAAGACGACAAAGGCAACGGCGCTTCGCCACCAGCGGCCATCGCCGCCCGCGGCCTCACCGCATCACCGCGTGGCTCCTGCGGCCGCCGCTGATTTATGCCACTGCTGAACCCCTGGCTGAACTGGTCCTGTGCCCCTCACGGCCCCCTGGCCGAACCAGCTGCGCCCCTCATGGGGCCCCGGCCGAACCGGCCCTGCCCCCTCTCGGTGCCATGGTTGCACCAGCTCGTGCCCATCGCGGCTCCCCGGCCAAACCGGCCCGCACCCCTCACCGTGTCCCAGCCGAAATGACCCATTCCCCTCGTGGAACCCTAACCAAACTGGCCCCACACCCTAATGGCACCCTGGATGAACCGACCCCGCACCCTAGTGGCACCCCCGCGGCACCCACGGGCTCCGCGGCCCCTCGTGGATAGCTGAACCTCACAACAGACAGAACTGTATCAAGGTTCGGGCCTGACCCAGCAGGTTAGGTTAGGACATCCTGAACCAAGTCAACCCATTCCAGGTTGGATCGAGTTTGTCTTACTGGGTCGGACTGGACTGGGGCCCACTACAACACATTATCACTTTTTTGGCCATAACACTGGCACCGATCGACCATTTGTTGAACCATCAGTGGTGCTGGAAATCTTGGAATGAGACTATCCCTTTAAGTAATACCCCACTATGTTTTGGATTAAAATGGGGAATGGTCATGTTGGATCAAGCACGAATCCAACCGCACCCGAGGACTAAAAGGCTAATAACTCACAGACCGGGCGTCCTATTGACGCGCCGTCTGTTTCATTGAGACGCCTACGACCCAGCAGACCATTGACATAATTTTTAATGGTAATTATTGATAGTTGTATTATTTTACAATATCTCATGGACCAGATCCTTTTAGAGACAAGAGAGCATAGTACAGATACCTAGTAGCAGGTTTAGACCTGACGACTGCTGACCTATTCGACTGGCCTGTTGAGGAACACCTTGTTGGTAGAGAAGACCCACACTGGGGAGCACATTATTGTCATGACAGACCCAGGGTAGTTGATAGGAGGAGTACCTCATCAGGATATGAGGGGGAGCGTTCTTGGTGATACAGTAGACCCACGGTGGGGAGCGTGCTTGGTGACGAGGTAGATCCACGGTACTCGACAGGAGGAGTACCTGAGCAGTCCAAGGTGTGTGGGAAGTGACTTGGTGTCACTGAAAACCCATTGTACTTGATAGAGGAGGAGTTATTCTATAACCAAGGGTTCGAAATGTTATTTGATACTACCCCTATAATAAAATCCTGGTTTGAGCTGAGTCTATTTTTCTGTGTTTTTCTCATGCTTGTGATGGATTAAGTGATAACTTAGGAATATGTATGGGCATGTACCTAAGTAGGGTTAACTTTTGAATTATTACATTGTGGTTTATCATTGGTGGATTTTGTAAGACCTTGAGGGTCTCGGGGTCTCTTCTTATTATCGTCATACTCACCCTGCACTGGCTATGCCCGCACCTTGTTGTGTTGGATGAAGACGGCGTACATCGCTGACTGAGGCTGAGAGTTCTAAGACTAGACGATACCCGGAGGGGGACCATATAGCGTGTCATTACACGGAAGAGACGGATGGATGTAGAGTTTTGAGGAGGAGATATGTACCCACCCTTCATTTAGAAACCTCGGTGGATGATCCAATAATTGTTTTTCTTTTTTCCTCAGTTGTACTTATACATTCAGTTTCTTATACCATTACTTTTGGGCTTATATTCAGGCCCCACTTACTTTTTATAAATCTTTTTATAATACAGTTTTGTTGTGTTGGTATCTTGCTATGTACTTGGTTGTGAGTGTTTATAGGTCATAAAGGCAATGCCTTCCCAGTATAGGGATTTACGCCTTTGGTGCTCATCATCGTCCCCTGGTCTATGGAAGGCGAGCATGGGTTAGTCACAGCACATGCCCCGTGGGATGGGTCATGACAATATTATTCATTCAAAATTGAGTTACTGATATTGTAAGTAGAAATTTTATCTTATACATGTTGTGAATTTAGTATTTTTATGGTAAAATGATTTTTTAGCTTACATGCGACAAATAAAACATGATTTCCAACTACTACATTTAGAAAATATAGTCTAACTTTAATCTATCATTATCTTGATGTCTCTTTCACCTAGGAATTAAAAATCTAGTTTAATATTAGGCTTAAATAGTAGGTGAGGGGTCTTAAATGTGTTTAAATATATTTAATTATTTTAAACATCAAAAAGAACTTAGATTTTTGAAAATTTAGTATTGTTAGGATTTAATTCTCTTACTCCATGGCTTAAAATTGTTATGATGTAGAATTTTTTTTCACTTTTAGGTGGATAACCATTTATATTTCCACATATGTTTAATTGGGTTCCATGTTTTCTTATTATCTTGAAAATTATTATTTTTTGGGAAATATTAGGAGCTAGATTTACAATCATCAATGGTTTTGATAATTTCATAGGTTTTTAAATAGTCATGATTTTCAATTAAATAAAATATTAAATGAAAATTTTAATCCAACATGAAAATTTTATTATTTATTATTTAATTGGGGGATGAAATAAATATACTATATTTTGAATTATTATCTTCAACCATTTTTCAGTTCTATATATTTAATGGGTTATATTTATGTGTGTCTATTCACAAATATGTAAGTGTATGTTAGGGAGATTTAGTTAAATGTAAAGTATTTATTTTTTAAACATTAAAAAACATCGAATCTCATTAATTTCATGTAAAAAACATTAAATCAAAATTACTTTTGTATAATAGAAAAATGAAATCTTCTACTTTATAGTGTCTATTTAGGGGAATTATTTTGAAATTTAATTCTTAGTGGAACTTCATATAGTGAACCATACTTTTCATACATAAATATAATATCTCATTAAAGGTGTATTCATTATTTAAAATTATGATCCATTCCAGAACTATTAAGGCATTGTGTCTTTGGTATCTTAAAAAAACCTAGTTTATAAATGATCTACATAATCTCCCATTATATTATCTACAACTATCACACTTCTTAGAAACATAATACTTAAAACAATTATCTGTGTCTTGGAAAATGGAATGAAAATAATATTTTATTTCAAATACTCAGTAAGGGTATATAAGGGATATATCAATGATCCTTTAAACATTATGTGGGCCTTAGGGTATGAGAACCCAAGCTTAAAAATTAAAAACCATACCCAAAAATTCACATGACATAATGATGAGTCCAAGAATAAATATTTGTAGTTTATAATATAAAAATTATAAAGTAATCAATGAATATATTCCATGAGAGAAAAACATTTCCTCAAGACCATGTCACAAAAGAGTGGAATAAAGTATGGTATAATTATAATCCAATAAATATTATTTCATTGATGCACACTAAGAAATTAATAACATGTTAATATAGGGAAACATCCAATGTAACTGCTTATTTCTTAGGATAACATCACTTTTGTTGTCTTTTGGGCTTCAGATAACCTCTTATTTAACCTCTTTTAGTGTTAGGGTAACCTCTAGTGAACCCTCTTTTGGGAATAATATAACCTCCCGTGTGCCCTTTAATCTCATAAAACATTAATTTTTACCCAATTCATTTCTGAGATATAACATACCCACCCAACACATAAACATAATTCATTCATATGTTTTCCAAAATATTATATAATATTATTTATATCACAATATCATATCAAATTTAAAGAAAACATGTTGGTGAAACATTTCATCAATTCATCATAACCTAACATATGGAAAAAAACAATAATCATATAAATATCATAATAATAATCATATACCAACAAGATAAATAATAGGTATGTTATTATTGGATCAAATGTCTTTTTATGAAAATGTAATTTCAAATAATGTTATCATAAATTAAAAATTCCTTAAAAATATCATTGAAATATTTATTGTTCAAAATAACATTTTCATATTCAAATTACTTCTTTATATTTAAAATTTTTCTAAAATTATAAGGAATGATTTTCCATAGAAAATAAACTTGGAATATCATAAATTAATCATCAAATCATTGAGTAGTCATGATGATGGTAAATTTAGTGCATGTCATGTATTTCAAATCAAAGATTCCATTCAAATTATTGGTATATATTAAAAAGTACCATATTCAGATAATTGAAAAAGATTACATTTAAAACAAATTATATAAATATAGGCATGGGTAGAAATGATTTTAATAAATAATATAAGAATATTAATAAAATAGTTTAAAATATTTTGAAGAACACATGGATATAGAAGAAATATATTCATGACCAAATATCAAATAAATCCTATTTTTATTAAAAACTTTTTCTTGATAATTATAGGGACCACAAAGAGGAATAATGTAAAAGTAAACTAAAATTGAATTAAAATTAGAGGAGAAGAAAATTAAACATTCCTATCACATAATTATTATGTCATTTCCCTTAATGGATGTTTGAGCCTAAACAATACTAACTAAAATGATACTATAACATAAATCATTTATTGCTTTTGTAGCTTTTGAATCATAAAACGCTTAATAGAAATAACATCAAATTAAAAATTAAATACCATTATTATAAGGATATTCATGATATAACATATCCAATGGGTATTAGATACACCTCATAAATTAATATAGGAGTATATCATAACTTATTTCCTAGATAAGATAAATTGAGATGATAAACCCTTAAATGAATTATGACTTACTTCCAAATCACTCTATCCTCCTATGAAATAAAAATAATTTTATTATTATTATTTATCACAACCATTTTAATTTTTATAGTATCATATATTATCCACTTTAAACATTACAACACCCATTTATTAATTATTATTTTTTAGAATTATTATTCTTGGGTGTTAACTATTTGGTTTTTCATAAATGTTTTGGTTTAGAAGTCTTTATACATAAACTTTGATCATGGTTAAATCATATATATAATGATAATAATGATTTAAATATCATATATATTAATTATATACATATTTTTAATTAACAATAAATTTTAGTGACATAAAAATGAATTACAATGTTCAAGAGATGGTAGTCTCTACATTCGGACGAACACTGTTTTAATTTTCTTAAAAAAATAATCAAATAAAGATGAATAATATTATATCAATATGGAAATAAATTAATATCATGAATATAAAAAATAAAAATTAAATCCATCATAATTATAATCCTTGCATAATGGTCTTTTAGGATGAATTATATCTATCCATGGATGCGCTAGTCCACACGTATGTATGATAGATACATTCAATTATCATTTAATAGAAAAGATAATGGATAATTATAGTTTCATAATAAGAATAATATTTTATTATATATAGGTTACTAAATATATAATTTTATGATTCATTCCAAATATTTAGTGGAGGTAGAATAATAGATAATTTGAAAGAGGTTGGGTATGATGATTAACAATTCTTTGGTAACCCTTCTTTAGATCCATTTTTATGTACCCTTAGAGTGTCCATTTAAAAAGGAAAAAACATATAATTCATGAAAACGGAATTTGAAATGATAATTAGATATTTTATTTTCTAATATAAGAAGTTCATAGTGGTGTAAATAAGAGAGAATATGGGTTTCCTTTTATAAATTGGGGATATAAAACACTTGGAATTTCATAAAAGTTTAAAATATATTATTTCCATACTCAAGAAAAATGTTCTAAAATAGAAATAAATATGATTAAAGGACAACATATGGATGGAATATTTTCATAAAATGGGAATTATAAAAGTATAATTAGAAATATTTCTCTGACCACTTAGTTTAACCCTTGATATAACCTTATAAACATTAATATTGGAAATACATTTTTTGGTTTTTTTAATTTAGTATAACTAAAAAATGAAAGTGAACTCACTAAAAATTTTGGAAATACTAATTTCAAACATTTAATACAATTTATAAATTTTAATTTATATTATCAGAAAAAATTAATTTTAAAATAAACGAACAAAATGTGACCAAATTGGTTTTCCATAAGAATGCATTTGTAGATTAAAAATGTTCTATATGAATATTAACCAAAATAACAATTATAATGACACTAAAAAGACTAGGTTTTATCAATATTTACTGATTAAATTTTCAAATAAATTAAAAAAGTAATCTCAATAAATAATTGAATGGAAAATGTAGTATTCTGTAAAATTATTATTTATTCATTTTTCACTAAATATTTATTCTTTCAGAAAAATCTCAACATGACACCATATGAAATATTTTATATGATGATTTCAAAAAATAATATCCATTTTATAAAATACAATTTGTTATGTGATGTAAAATATTTATAATATTAATTCAAAACAATGAATAATTAACATTTTTGAAGAAAACATATTTTTGAATAATAAAATTACATTATTGAAAATTGGGTACATATTTATTATAAATTAATTAATATATAATATAAATCCTTAAAACATATTTTTTTAATGTAGTTATTTCTTATTCATACTACTAATTTCAATATGAAGTTTTAATGTTCACATTTAAAAAATCGTAATTCAATATTATGTCATTGTTTATTTAAACCTAGTGTTACATGTAAATAAAACAATCAAATACTTACTTATTATTTAAAAGGAAATAGATGTTAAAACATTAGGTGTTTCTCTTTACTTTTTTAATATTCTGATTTAATTTATCTAATAATATTTGTATATTTGTATACTTGAGGTCAAGAAAAATTATATCTATGTGGGTATTTTATATAACCCATTTTAGATTCATTTTCCCATATAATGATGCAGTTTAATGAGATTTTGATTCTAAAATGTTGTTTAATTGTAGTGTTATTAAATATTTGAAATTAAATATTGATAAAATATTAATTTAATATTATCATTAATATTATTTTTCTAGGTATTTATTTTTTTGTTACGGAATATTCATTATAACTATAATATACATTTATTTATGATATCCATTATTGGAATTTATTTTTTATTTCAATCTAGAATTTCAATTTATTATATTTTAATTTATTTGGATATAATTTTACATATTATAAATCTGTTTTCAATAAATTTTCCGGAAATGTGAATTGAATCTAATGAGGTTCAATGAAGAGAATCAAAAAATTTCCAAATAGACCTCAAGAAATAAATATCATAATATCATGAGGCCAGGGTCGATTGACTAATATTACGAAGTACAAATGTAATTGTGACTAATGTACAGTAAAAAAGAAATGTTAATCAATAATGTATCTATTAAACCTATCACACATTGAATCAAGTAAGTGAAAGTTGCAATATTTTTTGAAGGATTGAGAAGACAACAATAGTGAATATAATATAATAGTAATAACCCCCATATTACTATGTCATTTTGACATAAAGAGGTTGATTTAATGTCTAAGAGACTATAAGAAGGAATTGGTATCCTTGAACCCTGATTAGTTTGTTCCTACCATAAAGCCACCACGTTCGAATAATTTATTGTAGATGAGTATCACCAATCTGTCACAATAAAGGGGATGGGGAAATGAGGCCATGTGAAACCCAATATTCATACTCTAGATCCATAAGGACCCAAGTTATATTTATATTAGAGAATTTTACCCAGAAAGTATCCATCCTATTTGGAAATAGATTCAATTGGAATGATCACCAAATATTATGGACATGCATCTAATAGCCATTTAAGATTAACCCATGAAATTAATGGTGACTGATTATGGTATTCTAATTGAGGTTGAACACTGATGAACATGAAATTCTCTATAATAAATGAGTTGACATTGAGAGATGTTTAGAAAAATTGGGAGATCAAGTTTGACTGAATAAACAAATTTCCACCAAATAAATCCTATTTGAGCACAACTAATGATTGATATTGAATAATTGATGAGATTTGAATGATTCAGATAAATAATCATTGATGATAATGTGTTTTTTGTCTAGTTTTACTTTATAGACCAATTTTGATATTGATAAATAAAGGGACCACAATGTCCTAAAATGTTTTGACATTTATATTGTGGATTGATTTCCTCAAACTACTCGTTAATATGAAACATACCATGAATTAAAAGTATGTTGAATCCAACTGAACACAATTTCAATCATGGATGTATAAAGTCTAACTAATAGTCTTGAATATATGATTCAAGATGATGTCTGATATTTTGATGGATTTATATTTTCACTAAAGTGAGGTTAATATAGGATCATTCTCTCAAATTATGTGAATACTATAAAAGTGATCCTGATGGATGTATTAATATTTTTCTTGGTTTTATCTAATAATGATGATGGCAGTATCATTTTATTGACTATAATGGTTGGGAAACAACGATGCATGTACACCATGTTGTTGGATAAGAATCAGAGAGAAATTAAATAGTCATCCCTATTGAGTTTCATCATTCATATTTATTATTATATACTAGACATATAATTTCTCATTGAGGTAATTGAACTATAGCTCATTCATGGGTGAAGACACCAGTTCTAATCAAAAATACCACAAAATTGGCTCAATCTATTAATACCATTCATCAGCACTAAAAAAGCACTGATAAATGAGGTACCTTTATAATTTCAAAAAAAAATGTTGATAAAAGGTTATTTTATTAGAGGTTAAAAAAGAACTACTAAAGGTAACTTTAATCAGATCTTTTCCAAGACCTGAAAAATATATGCATTTTATCAGTGTTAAAAGTCTATTTTTATCACTGACAAAATGCATATTTCATAAAAAATTTATATATCTTTAAAAATCATATATTAATACAACAATATATTTTTTGATATAAATATTATATATTTTATACAATACGATTTAAATAGTACGAAATTCTTAATCAAATTTGAGATATAATATATTTAGTAAAAAAGGATTCAAAAATTAATTAAAAAATATTAAATAAATAAATAAATTTGAATTATTATTGAATAATTTTAATGTAATAATAAATTTGTTACAAAAAAACAATAAATTAATTAACGATCAGAAATTATTTATAAACATTAATCAAAATTAAAACAACCATAATGATTGATCTATGTGTCTATTAGAGTTGTACCATGTATCGTATTGAATATTGTAAAAATTATTACCCCAGGGTGATTGAGTGGAACATCGATCACTTATTTTCATGGCCATAACGTCCTAGAAGGCCTCCAAAATAAAGTTTTTAGTTTGGATAATTTTTTTTAATAATCAATAGGCATTATTATTTATTTAAGAGAATATTATTTTCCATTTTTAGGGTGAACGAAATATATTACATGGTTATTCATTCATATAGATTTTCTGGTTTTGAAATTTTATTATTTTTATAATGTAACATTATTTGTAATTAAATATATACACATGTATACTTATTTGTATATATTTATGCATAAAAATTTAATTTCATAAATAAATATATAAACATATTTACATATAAAATATATTTCTATATATAAAAACCATATCTAAATAATAATAATATTTATTTTGTTTAAAATAATAATTTATGAATATTTTAATACCTATATAATTAATTTATATAAATTTTTTATATATAAACAAATATATATTTTTTGTGTAGTTATTAATAGATATGTATTTATCAATATATTTTAATATATGTATATAAATATCAATATATTGTATATGTAAATATATACTAATATGTATTATTATATTTATAGACTGACACACACATACATATATATATATAAATAATTATCTATATATAAGTATATATTTATAAACCCATAATAAAAAATCTTTATTTATGTATTTAAAAATAATTATATATCTCTATATATGAATTAAATTTTGTAACAAACTATCTATAAATAAATATACATATCATAAAATAAATAAAAATACAATATACAATATTGGTAAATGTGTAGATCCGTGAGGGGGAGGTCTCATGATTGAAACTCTCAAAAGGTAGGGGTGAAAGGGTGTGTGAAGCTCAAGAGGGCCTAACATTAATAAAGGGAGGGATTCAAGAGTTGATAAAGGGGTGTGGGATAGAAAAAATTTTATTAAAAGGTAGAGTTTATTGTTGACAAAATGGGGTGGTCTCCACCCTTAGAATTGAAAAAAATATTTTTAAAATCTTGTTTTTTTGACATTTGTGTATTCCTTTTTTAGTGTTGATAAAAGACACATTTTATCAGTGTTTTTTTCATCACTGATAAAAGTGGCCTTATTCATTAATTTTTTTGCCCATTTATAAGGGACCCCACCTCACCCTTAATGTTTCTTAGAGTATCAGTGCTTTTTTAGCACTAACAAAAGTAATTTATATAACAGTTATAAGAGGTTTTTGTTTTAGTAAAATTTCAATCCATCCAGTAGTAAGTATTTTTTTACTTATGGGTGATTAAAAGATAGTCCAATACAATGAAGAACTCAAAACATGTAACATTTTTTTACCAACCATGAGTTTTAAAGTCCAACTAAATCAAAATAAATTCATAATAAATATTCAAAACACTATTATAGAAGTGGAAATTCTAGGGATATTTTGTCTCTCTTGTGAAATGTAAAATATTGTTGGGATTATTATAGAGATTTCATAAAATTAATGAAGACATTTTTATAGTATTTTTTCAACTAGGAATGTAGATAGGATGCTTATTTAGATTCAAATTACTTTTATTCGATCTAAGTGAATATTATCATTAGAGATCATTTGGGGGGACATTACTCAAGTCATGATAAGGGAATAATGTTTTCTAAAAGGATAATCACAAAGGATATAAGAAAAAATTAATGGAAATTTTTGTCTTGTTGGTGCTGATTCTTGGTTAAGAAAATGGATAATTTAAGTGATTCATGTCTCATTTTTAGAGTGTATTTTTCTATAAAGAAAATAATGATGATCGAGGATTTTTTGAGATCCCAGTATTGGGATAAATTTCATTGTATTTCTTTTATGAATATGAATAATGGATATTTCCCTTTTACTATGTAGATGATTCAAAATTCACTTAGTGTCTAATACTAGTAGATTCAAATGGTGTATTGTTTCAATGTAGAATTTATTTAATTTTATATTGTTTCTATTTTCCATAATCATGTCACTGAATATCAATTGATATTTTTTGATCATATTTTTTTTACACATTGTGTAAATTATTATTCTATTTTATGAAAATAGAAAACAATTATAATAAAGTGCAGTTCCGATGATAAAATTTCTAAAATGATGTATTTTGGGATCACCCAATTTGATTCTAATGGGATAAGTTTCCCATATCTCGACTAAGGATTGTAAACCCATTGAGTAAGCAATGTTATCACAAAACTCAAAAATTTTTGGGAGTATTGACAGAATCATCATTAAATTATAAAAACAACTAGTATTTTATTCATTTATCTCAACCTCTCAAACATTGTTAAAAAATGGTTTGCGATGATAATTCATTAATTAAAATAATAATAAGTGGGAAAATCATTTATTTTGATAAATAGATACTAATATAGGAGAACTACTTGGATTTATCCATTTATTTATTTCTATTGATTAAATATTTGTTTATTTACTGAAGTAAAAAAATTAAATCATTTAATTTTCCTACAAATAAAAAAAATAATAAAATGACAAAAACACTTGAAAGTAAACTTAGGAGACTTTCTTTGGTACTTGTACACTAGAGAACTTATGAAAAAATAAAATAAGGTTTATAATACTGATAAATTGACACTAAAATTTATACGAATCCAAAAATTATCTACATTATTCAATACTAGAAAAGACTCATAGTCACCACCAACAACACATTGAATAAGGACGATGAGCAATAGGATAATCCACCAAACTGTACAACACTCATTCCTTATATATCACTACATAAAACATATTTAATATATACCATTTATGTATATAAAAATTAGGGGGAAAATCCTTTAAGAATATCACTATGAATATATATATATATAATGTATTTTTATATGAAACTCATTAGTTCTTTTTTTTAAATATAGTTATTAAAACTCCTTTTATTAAAGTGCCTATAAATACTTTGGTTTATATTTTTATAATAAATAGGAAATATAAAAATATGAAAATAATATATAAAAGATATAAGGAAACTTTTTATAAAAACATGAAGATGAAATAATGAAATGGGAAATAAATAGTAATATATATTCCTGAAGTGACACATATACAATATTTTTCTATAACAATGGGACTGGGGATACTAGAGATCATCGTTCGAACTCTACCCAACACACATAAACCTATTACCATCATATTATCTGAATTGGACTGACCAGGTGTATTACTATACCTATGGGGAATTACAATCTATCACATTATCTCACTCTGTCTAATAGGGATACATTTTGCATCCATCACACTATCAATGTTACAAATGTTTTATTATAATTTACCCACTAACCCATAGTGAGGCATATCCATTTAAAAATCAAACCCATATATCATATTTGATAATAATCACACAAATAAAAAATTATATTCAAGATACCCCTCTTTTGAAACACCATTCAAAAAACTCATTTGAAACCTATAATGAACTGTCTTGGTTATACATAACAAGTCACCCAATCCATCTTTCCATAAAGCCTAAAGCAGACATATTAATTTGAAATAGAACTAAAAATAGCCATGAGGGTCTAAAAGTTCTCATGTGGTGACTATTACCCTTTTTCATAGTATAATAAAATAACAAATGACCAAAAAATTATACAATGATAAAGAATAAAGTAGTCATAAATAAACAAACTGAAACAACAACATGATATAAAGATTCAAATGTATCATATATAATATAATATGCTCAAACAATGTAAAAAATTACCAATTTCCCTCTAAAAAAACTAAATATACCAAAAAGAAGAAAATAAATGTACAAGGATCCTTTACCAATTGTGATCCATACAATATACTTGGTCTCCAAAAATCTTTAATTGCATTAGCCAGATATTGGGACTCCAAACAAGTAACTCCATAAGATCAAATAACCCTAGGATTCAACTTATTCCACTATGTATCTATGATCCAACCTAAAAGTATATATATATATATTCTAGATTCGCACTGAGGTGAATGTACATGGGGTGATAAATAAATATCAATAGGCCACCCATAATAATATACCTATAATTTGATTTTATAGAAAGTGAATGGAGACATGATATGACAAACCTAGTTGAAATAAATAACATCTATCATAAAAAACAACTACAATAAACAGGATAACCAAAATTAAAGGAAATATCTATCTTTGGGTTCTAGTATGACACCTGAGGTAAATATGCCGCCATCGTATCCCTATCTAGAAGATTTATAAAACATAGATCACCTAGCCAATTGAATATTTGTGCATCCACATGAGCTACAAAAAAGATCCATGATCTATAAAACAAACTATTAATGAATGAGGGGACCTAGGGATTACCCAAATATGTTCATATGACAAAACACATCCAATAATCTCTATAACCATATAGTAAAAAAAATGAACTAGGTTTAGGCACTCTACTCTAAATGATGGGTCCTATAAATAACAGTAGAGCCCTGTTAACCTCATCCCCTCTATAAAATAATTTGTTTTTCATTCTAGAAACATGAGTCCATCAAACAATCAAAAACACAAACTCCCACTACCTAGAAGGGGTAATATATCAGCAGGCCTAGAGAGGGTCTTCCATATTCTAGATATTCCATTATCTACCGAGAACTATATATATATATAAGTGATATGAACTAAATGATATCATAGGGATAATTTATAGTTCTTGATATCACGTACGTCTCCTCATCAAACCAATCCATATGAAAGTACTAAATCAACAACTCAACGAAAGGCCAACAGAACATGGGATGATCTAACTCTCAAACCTAATATCAAGAATTATTAAATTGCATCACCATTCATCTCTACTATAATAATGAAATGGTCTTCCTCACCACCTTCAATCTCATAATCTATAAAACAACCACCATAAACTCTCACTCTTTCTTCTCATGGACAAGAAAAATTTTTTACACATGGTCCATGAGGTCACATATCAATATGAAACCCTAATATGGGTTACCTTAATAAACCCACCATCTCATTCCATGCCCATAAAATGTTTATGAAATTTCCAAAATTCCAATTAATGATTATGATACACTATTATTTGTTCTGCCACATCATACAAATCAAATGTTAATAGTGCTGTAGAAATAACTCCATGCCACCCTCAACATCCATTAACTGATCCTTGATCAACAACACATCAACAAGGTAATATAATAGCATTAATAAAACTTTTAATTGAATTCTCAATGGTCATCTTGACCACCTCAAATGAAAGAAACCCTACGGGGATCATATATAACACGAGAGTCCTCAATGAAATTCTCACACAATAAAGCCATATCAAGTCTCATTATTATAAATCCCATCATATAGTATTGTTTCAAAAAATGTTCTTCTATTGAAATACCAATCCCACAATGGAATTCTCAATAGATGATTATGATGTCCACTAACCACAAATTAGAAACAATCCCATAAGGTAATGCATTGTATTATCTAAAACTCATCTCAGTATCATCTCAACCACCCCTAACTATAAACACCATCCCAGGGAATCAAAATTTCCTATAGAATTTATTTGAGACAATAATCAAACATAAAATCTAAACTTCAAGAATGTTGTCAAGAAGCTCGACCACAATAACCAAATTCAACATGGATATAAATCTATGATATAGACATCACTAGATCCCATATTTCGAAAAATTATAAAAGAACATCATAGATATTTCCTTAGAAAACCCATGAAAGACTAATCATCGAGTCCATGACACTCACTAAGGCCACACAACTAACAAACCAACCTTCATGATGACTCTAAAATATAATCTCAGTGAATAACTCCTAAAATATGTTAAACCAAACCCAAACACCATAAAAGTATCCTCTATGAAAATAAATGATATCACTATTGTAAACATTGTGGAAAAATTAATGGAGGGGACTATTCATATGCTGAATTATAGATCCGATGAGAAAAATAAGCAAAACACACTGAATAATTAGAAATACATGATATTCACCTCGATTCCATGGAGTCTTCCCACAAGGGTCCACACCAATCATGTTCCATAGAAAACATATTGTGTACATCTGTTAATGAAATGATGTATTAGCCTCATACACGATGTGTACCCCCTGAGGATTTCAAGCCCTGTACATGGTCTTATATCCCACATAGAGTCTGGCATGTCCCAACCACACACACATTGTAACAAAATCATCCTAACGTAACCCAAAAGGAAGAACATACAGTTTTTTTCCTCTATACTACACTCCATGTAAATGGGTTTCCCAAATGGAAACACCTTACGATCTCACAAACCCCGGTCCCCCATTTTCATAAAAATCATGGATCAACCCTATAGTGGTGCCCAAAAACTGATATAATCATTAAACATTAATAGAAACAATTAATGAAGATATATGTAATAAATGTAAAATGTCAGATATTTGGACATACAAAACCATATATGTGATTTTAAATCTAGGACACGTGTCCACCACACCCTTATCTTCCTAAAAATTGGATCCTAATGAGATCTTCATATCGCTCATCTCTCACTCTACCACACTCAGATACGAGCCACAAGTGCCTCATGGGGGAATATATAACAAGAAAAGGGACTAAAATAGAAAATAAAAAAGAAATAAAAAAGGATAAAAACAAAATATAAATGAAAGATGGGTCAGGGCTCGGGCCTAGACCTAGTCCTCTCGGGTAGGTTATACCATGAATTGGAGAAATCAAACATTCTTGACTTCAATTTGGAGATGGAATCTCAATATAAAGGTCCTTTTTAAATATAGCACCAAATGAATATGTATGCAGAAATTAATATTTAATTAATAATATATATATATATATATAATGCTAAAATTATAAAGTCCAATATTTCTAACATACTCTTTTCTAAGGGTAAACACTATATTCAATGGCCAATAAAGTGTTTAGAATTTTTTGTTTAGATAATCTCATTGGATAAAGTTGTTTAATATGAAACACTTAAATGATAAAATATTACAATTTATTCATATTTTTAAAACCCAATATGGAACCTGTCCCCATTAATTTCCCACCATAAACGCATTTATCCCCTAAGAAACATCAACTGTAAGCCAGAACTCATGATATCACTCCAATCACTGATATTACTAATGATATCACAACCACCCAAAAATATGTCTAACATTAACCATAACACCTTATTAAGATACATTCAACGATGATTGATCTGATTCTCCCCAACATAAGAGTATACATATCATCATTACATAACCCAAAAGACTACCCACATATCTCACTCTCTATATATCACCGAACACAATGATTGGACTTGGCCAATGCACTCACACCATAGAGGAAACAAAAAACATCAAATTAGAATTTCTAGCTCACCAAGAATGATAACCTTTTCACTAAAAAACTAGTTAAAATGATGTTCAGGAACTACAAAATCCTATGGCTCACTTCCCACAATAAATAATTACTTATATTGTTCCTCAAGCACCATCCTTAAAATTTCCACCCCTGATTCATGAATCAGTTTTCTGTAAGACCCAAACCCACTAAAATAACCACACACTTCCCATTGAAACAAACCACAAATCAACTGAAACTGTGAAAATTATATATTCACATTTCCACAAACAAACAGTCTATATCGAAAAAATTTGGTCCAATAACCACTCTCTATCACAAGGATACGTGATTATATAAAAAATTATATGAGGTTATCTTGAACCTAATTTCCCAAATGGATTTGTGAACATATGTTAACAGTCCTAGAAATCCTAGGATAATTTATCTAAATCCAATAATCATGCTTTTCACACATGTTTGTTCCAAAAAATAGATCACCCTCGCAACTCCCCTTGTAATGTTAGGAATATTCCCCATTTTATGGTAAACTGAACGACTGGCCTCCACTTGGAAATTGATCCAAAAATAGTTGAATATGGGTAATCTCATTCCCAACTTCTCAAACATGAGGTATCCTCCCTCTTAACCATTCCATAGAGATATAATATTTTAATTTCTCTATGAGGAAATATAATTCATTCCTGTCCAAGGCCATGGTGATAGTAGGCACGAAAGTGCCACTAAAAGATCCGGAGTACATCACATTGAATGAACTACTCTCTCCCAATAAACATTAAACTAGTACTTCTATAAACGCACCACATTTGAAAAACTATTTCCTAATCCAAATATCTCTCTAGATTCTTTTTTATTGTCGATCCACCAATAGAGACACCTTTGTCTTCATCGGCCCACAGGGGTCTCCATACATCCCCTGATTAAGGTATTGTATCTATATCTCTGGTAAACCTCTCCCCAAAATACCCACATATAACATGATTAAATGAAAATATATATACCTTTATATATATTTTAATTCCCCTACCCTAGTTACCCAGAGTTGGTGCATTATTAAATAAAATTAGCTGGATCACAAGGGATAAAATCCCAAAAGACCAATCAGTTTAGTTGCCTTGGAAGTACTAGATACATTCATAAGTTTAACACTACATTATAAAATGAAAAACAACAAATACATTTTATTCATTGAAAAAAATAATATCCCTTAGAATATATCTGTAGGTAAGTCACAATATACTTCTTCATAACCTGGGAAAAATAAAACATATAAAGGGTTGATCTCAGTTTCTCAGTAAAGATAACAATATAGCAGAAACATTCATAAATATGAATAAACATTTAAAGAAATGTATAATACTAAAACATAATCATTTTAAAAATAATCTTCTGCCTAATATGGCCAATATAAATAAAATAATGTCACTAACTTATTCATATGTATATTCTACTAGTCGAATAATCACATGAATATCAATAACCAATTTCATAAGAATGGAATGCATAATGCCAGACTTTATAACCACATAGTCGAGGACTTGTTCTAAGACTACAAATAAGATTTCATCAAGGCCTTGTTCCAAGACACTAGTTTCTCTCATGAGACCTTCCGATGCATAGAGGAGTAATAGTAGACACCACCCTTCACTTACTATGTCCAATTCATTCCTCATATGAAAAGTTTTAAACATAACATAAACATTCGTATTAAAACTATCATAAGAAATGTCAATACATTATCCATAAACCATTAATTGTGTAAAAATAACAAATCTACAGTCAACATATCACAAAACCTCAATAAAATATGAAAGATTTTTATCATTATCAAATAACATCAAACAAGCTTAAAATCTATCAAAGGATGTAGACATAGATGAAATAAAATAAAAATTAGAGAAATATCTCTTTCTATGTTGAAATCATTTAAAAGTTATATAATTATAAAAGAAAAAAATTATTTTGAAAATAATCTTATAAGATTGTATGGGATGCTTCGACGATGTTATAATGGAGGAAAATATCTACACCTGACATATATGTTAAAAAATACATGCTTACCTTAATTTTGTCGAGAATGTTAGAAAGTACCTTGTTTGGAAAACGACAGAAATATTTATTTCAAAACCTATGTGGCCAAATAAGGGTATAAATGACATTAAACCATGTTATTTTAAATATTAAAAATGATTTGAATTACATTTTTAAGAAAACACGGATGTGTATGATAATGTGGTCCCACTAGATACTTACGTATTAACAACCTCAGATAAGTAAAGAGATTGTAGAATTAAACCTTACCTTGAACTTTTCCCAAGTCTAGGGTATATCTAAACCTATATAATAGTTATTTCAATGTTATTAAATTATACAAGAATAATATACAAAAATATGATATCATATATGATCTTCAAATATTTCTTTGTTAATAATTTTTTAGTATTATCCTCATTTCAGATGTTAACTGATTTTTTCCTCTATATGGTTGGTTAGTTAAACCATTTTGTTATATATATGACATATATGATTAAAAAAAATAATGATATCATGTTCCTAAAAATTATTTTTAATCATAAAATAAAAATTATTCTTGAATGTGTACGATGGGGAATGAATCTCATCGCGTTCATGGAGATAGTAATACGTACGTTCGCACAAGCAACAATATCATTATATTAATCATGAAATCGTATTTAATTGGACTGTATATCATATATACAGAATCATTAACATGTTATATTGAATTTTTACATTATTTATACTCATTATTATACCCATCCAAATAATAAAGTGATATAACAACAAAATACACCACAACATGGAGACGGTAAGCCATACGAACTCACGTATGGTGACATTTTCATTTATAGGATGGATACAATAATGAATATAGTTGTACCATATGTAGGTTCCAGGCACAACAGAAGTTTGTTTTTGGATGTACCCAAATTTAATTTTACTATTAACAACGATCAATCTGAGATTAGTCATGATAATAAAACATCAGATCTTCGGAATAGAACGAAGAACGAAAAATAAAGAGCAGAGCCCCGAAACCATATAAAGGATCATCATATGTTGGTTATAATTAATATAATTAATTGAAAAAAATTACCTTGATATAATTCTATCTTCTTTGATGTCTCTGGACAAAATCTGATGTGATCTGTCGTTATGTCGTAGAATCAACATATAGAATTTCTCTAGAGGTGATCCAAACATGCTCCACCTATCTCTGGATGTTGCCGTAGGGATCTCCGGGTGCTAGCAAAGAAGTTCCTTCATTTGTGATGTCCACCTTTGATTGACCTCATCTAGTGGAGGTGGATCTCTCTCTCGTAGCATGATAGAATTCTTGGTGGAAAAAATAATTCACTCTTAGATTGAGAGCTTTTTCCAAATCTATTGTGCACAACCGCACAAAAATGTCTAGGCCAATGAGAAATATATAATTGGAATTTTTAATTACATATAATAATAAAATGAATTAATTTATGAAAGTATTTATTTATTTCATTTAATTTTTAACGATACCCATTGTATAATAATAACAGTTGTCTTTTATTTTTACTTGACATGCACCCAGCAAATTACACCTAATATTAATTAATTAATTAAATATTATTACTTCACATAAATTCCCAGAAAAACTACATGGTGTGTATATATTAATATACATGGAGTGTACATTTATTTTCCATTTTTCTTAATTTCATCCACCACATTTATTAGACCTTAAATAATGACTATTTATTTTTCAAATATATATCACAACATTACTCACTAATAAATATATTATTTTGCACACAATATTTTATCTCAAGTAACTAGTGTCTAAATAAATGCGATCAGGCATAATTTTAAAATTATTAAAACATAGTTGGGAATAATTATTATTCAACATGTTATGTTAATAATTAACTGAGAAACTTGAACACACTTATTGTGTGACCCTCTAGGCCTCTTTCCTAGTGGAATTCGGTAGAGCCTACCTAAAGTCCAAGGTTAGTGTCTAGAAACACGCCAAGGCACCCATAGAGAATGAAGTTAAGGCCTCAATGATGTGTCACCTCCTACAAATTCTATTTGTTTAATGTAATCCCTTTGTCACGATATCTATAATCAAGAAGGTTTCATGCTAGTTCCATCAAACCATGTGCTTGATTATTCATTCTTTGACTTTCTAGAATTGAACATTCCCATTACTCACCATGGCCATGGATTTATTTAGGCTATATAAATTATATCAAAGGGCTTGAGATATCTACTTATATTATGGAACAGAAGGGTCAAATACATTCTCACATTATCTATTAATGCAATATCACTCGTAACTCACCAAACATATCCTACCTCGCTGCAAATAGTGTGTCCTCACAGTTTTCATCAATACATCTAAGTGTGTGTGTTTTTATACCTATTAATAATAATAATAAAGTCTAAGGACTAATAAACACATCTGTAGATAAAAACATACAATGACACTATGAAATATGGATTTCCTACAGGTGGGTCTCATTCTTATAATATCCTCTTGGACATTACCAAGGGTGTACACCATGAGACGGTGCCTCAAAGTTTTATGAGTCCCCACCCCAAATGGCATGTATTATTTGTGTCCCTCTAATAAAATCATCTGTCCATAGAACATATATTCAAGAAAAATGTTATGGAACATTCTATTTCTCATCATAGTAGGGATCCACAATGACCCTTTAATGCAATAGATATCCTTAAGACATTATCACATTCATTTTCAAATTGAATAACAATAAAGATGTGATTAGGTATTTATTAATGAATAAAGTACAATGTAGTTAGTTCTTGGCTACAAACTCCAACAGACTCCCACGTGGACTAGAGCCTAATTCTAACAACCTTTATCCCACTATCTCTCACATGATATTCATCTTTTGCAGAGATATGCCTTTTGCCATGGGGTCCCCCACATTCTCTTCTGTGGACACTCTTCTCACTACAACTCCACCCCTTTGATAGATATCCCTCAAGAGGTGATAATTGTGAATTATGTTATTAGTCCGTTGATGTGACCAAGGTTTTTTTTCAAGATCCACTCCTGTAGTATTGTCACAATACAACAGGATAGTATATTTACTACTAGGAACCACATCAAGCACCTAGAAAATGTTCCAAATCCAGACAAAATCCTTGGATGCATCAGAAGCAGCTATATATTCAGAATCCACTGTAGAATTAGCGACAACTAGCTGATTTGTTCCAGATCACATCTCCTCCAATAAGATAGAAAACATAAGCAGATTGCAACTTCAGATAATTCTAATTTGTCTGAAAACTATCATTAGCATACCCTCTGATGACAAGCTCTTCATCCCCGCCATACACTAGGGATATAACCATAGTTCTTCTCAGATACTTAAGGATAGTCTTAATAGAAGTCCAACATTTTACTCCGGGATCTTCTTGATATCTTCCTACCATGCTCAGTGAAAAGGCAACATCAATACCGGTTCATAACAAGGCATACAAGATGGATCCTATAGCCGAAGCGTATAGTATCGTACTCAATATATATTTCTCTTATTGTGTCTGAGGACACATTTTATTAGAATTTTGTAGGCCATGTTAAACTAGAACCAATAACCTCCAGGATTGTTCCATACTAAATATCTTTAGTATCTGGTTAATTTATGTACCCTATCATAGTCCAAGAAACCTCTTTGATCTATAATGAATGATCTTTATCCCTAGAATGTAGGTTGTTTCACCCAAGTCCTTCATGGAGAAAGACTTGTTCAACCTGTCCATAACTGACTGTAATACTGTTAAATCATTTCCAATAAGCAATATGTAATCAACATATACTAATAGGATAACAATCACATTCTGATTAAACGGCTTATCAACACATGTCTCACATCCGTTCTTAATGAAACCAAATTCATTTATGTCTTCATAAAATCTAATGTTCCATGACCTGAATGCTTTCTGTTTTCCAAAAAAAGGATTTCTACACCTTGAAAACCCATTTGGATTCACCTGGTGTCACAAACTGTTCTGGTTATATCATATAGACATCTTCTTGAAGGCTCACATTAAGAAATGTTATTTGAAATTTATTTCCCAAATCTCATAGTCATGGTATGCTTCTATGTATTGAATGATGGATTTAAACATGGAAACTTCCAAGAAGGCTTCATCATAGTAAATTCCTTGATGTTGTCTGAATCCTTTAGCCACTATCCTTTCTTTATAAGTTCTACCATGACATTCCATGTCTTGTTTTCTCTTGAATACCCATTTTCATTCAACATGATTTACATCAATTGGATCATCAATCAGAACCTAGACTTGATTATGATACATGGATTCCATTTAATAAATTATAGCTTTTAGACATCTTGAATTTTTTGAGATCTCTAATACTTTCTGGTAGGAGAGAGGTTCATGATTGCCAAAAATTAATTATTCACCATTATTAGTGACTAGAAAACCAAATCTCTGAGTTTCTCTTACCTCTCTTAAGATCCTACGCAGTACTTGTGTTTCTAGAACCTCTTCCATGGGACATGTGGAACTTGTTCATGTACCAACTTATGTGTATCTAGAGAATCAACTTTGTCAAAGTCAATATTTCTCCCTCTATCCTTTTTGAGGATGTGCTCCCTCTCGAGAATGATGTCTTTTCTAGAGACTGTCACTTTCTTGTCTGAAGGGTCGTATAGGTAATATCCTTTCATTTCATTAGGATATCCTATAGGGATACACATCATGCCCCGAGGTGCTAGTTTGTTTTCCTAAGAAGGCCTTAAAAAATTTCTCGCATCCCCATACACATGTGTGGGAAAAATGGGTTTCTTTCCATTCCCTAACTCAGTGGGAATTCCATTTTCTACCATAGTTGGTACTTGGTTTAATGTGTATCCTGTAGTTTGTAATGGGACTCCCCAAAAAGATACTGAATGATATGCATGACTCATCATCGACCTCACCATGTCCAACAATTTTTGGTTCCTCCTTTCACTAACACCATTCCACTATGGTGTATAATGATGTGTGAACTGAGATAGAATCCCATACTCCAATAGAAGATCGATAAGCTCTTGGTTCGGATATTCTCCACCTCAATCAGATCAAAGCTTCTTTATTTTCTTACCAAGCTGATTCTCTACTTCATTCTTGAATACTTTAAATTTCTTTAAGGATTCTGACTTATACCTCATTAAGTAGACATATACATATCTACATAAATCATCAGAAAAAGTTATGAACTAAAAATATCCACCTCTAGATTCTATTGGAAATGTTCCACACACATCCATGTGCACCAATCCAAGATGCTCTATATCCCTTTCACCCTATCCATCAAAAGGTAGCTTGGTCATTTTACCTTGTAAACAAGTGTGATATCATTCAAGTGGTTTTATCTCAATAGTGTCCAAATATCAATCATGGCAGAGCCTTTTCAAGTGCTTCCCATTTATATGACAGAGATAGTGATGCCATAACTTGGTGATGTATGAGTCATGTGAATTTGTTTCAATATCGATTTCCAACACTTGGTTTCCATAATTTAATATATACAAACCATAATTTAAATGTGCCTTACCATAAAATATTTTGTTATTATAAAATAAGAAACCCTTATTTCCAAAAATGAAAATTAATCCATCCATATCCAAATATGATATAGAAATTATGTTTTTGGTAACACTAGGCACATAATAATAGTTATGTAAAACCAAAATAATCCAAGTTGGAAATGAGAGGTGGTAATCACCAATGGATAGTGCCGCCATCCTTGGGCCATTGGTAGCTCGAAGATCCACCTCTCCACTAGAAATATTTCCAAATCTACTTTGTTCCTACATTTAAATGCAGATGTGATCCTGAAAAGCTATATCTATTACCCAATGAGTATAAATGAACATATTACACTCGATAACACATGTACTTTTAGCATTCCCACGCTTTTGGGTGCAGTTTATCTTCTATTTTCCTTGCTTTCCACACGCAAAACATACTTCCTCCCATTACTTTCCCTTCATCTGGATCTTCCATTTCTTGGAGGGATGTTGCTCGGGGGCTTCAGGAAATTTATAGTTTTTCATCCCATTTTCTTTGTCCTTCCTTTCCATATTCACCATAAGGACTGCGGGTTTGTCACAGCCCATGTCCTTATCCACTTGGAGAATTTAGGTTAGATGTTCTGGTAGAATTTTCTCAATGTTTCTCATGTTATAATTGACAATAAATCTAGACAAGGTCTTAGGTAGTGATGATAGGATGATATCTTTACGCAACTAATCTGGGAACTTAATCCCTAATATGTACAGGTGTATAATTAAGCCAATAAGAATGACTACATGAGGCTCGGATGGCACAGAATCTCCAATATTTTTTGTAAATAAAGCGTTATAGATATTATATCTCTTCTATCTCTCCTTCTCTTGGTAGAGATCCTTAATGTGAGACATCATGCTATACGCATCAATGTTTTCATGTTTCTTTAAGTTCTAATTAGAAATTTTTGATAGCATGAAACATTAGACATCTTTGTAATCATCCATATGTTTCATACAAGATATAGTTCCTCATTACTGGCCTCTTTCCCAGGTGCATATTGAACAAGCTCTTCCAGCACATAAAATTTCTGCACATGGAGAAGGATGCCGTGTAAATGTCTCTACCACTAATGGAAATTGGTGGTAGTGAGAAGGTTTTCCTTATAGAGTATGGTTTATAAAGATATGTTTGAACTCATTTTCTTGTTGTTTCTATAAATTAATATCAGCAAAGGTTTAGTACTTTATTGTGATAAAACTGAGACAAACAAATAAATTAATACTTATTAGTAACCCATAATTTTATATAAATCCCATAGCCCTCACCATTGACTTAGGAATATTCTATTCCCAAAATATTCTTGCGGAAAGGATCCATATTTCCCATAACATTACCCAAACTAAGGTTGGTCAAGAAACTTTAAGGGTTTTAGGTAGGCATTTTAAATGCCAACTATATTAAATCAAAACTCCTTGATCTGTTTAGTGGACTCCCCAATCCTGAAATCCTTTTATTTTGGATTTCCTCAACCTTTTCCTTTTGGTCACAAAAAGTCCTACTGTGGCAGTGAACCCTTGATGGAAAACAAGACATGTCAACCGAAATCCTTTAATTATAATTATTCAATAATTGAAAGCACCCAAAGTAGGGTTGGTCCAACACATTGAACTATGGTTTGATTCTAACTAATATTATGGAAGGCTGTACCGACTTATTATTTCATTGAGATATTTTATCCTTATAATTAAATTTACATTTTATTATCTTTGATTAAATGTTTTTTAATATTAAAAGGGATATTCTTAAGTGAATAACCATGTCTAAGATAATATTTTATGCATAAGATGGTCTTATTTTAATTCCATTTTGCATGTTTGATTATTTAATTAATTGTTTGATCGTGAAAACACAACCACAATAAATAAACCGGGAAACTGACAGAAATAAAATAAATGGAATGATCATGATCTAGTTCTAGTGGTTATTTTATATAGAGGTTTATAAAATATCCCATGATCTAAGGGAGAAACACCTTGAAACTTTTGGGTTTGTGTTTACTGCTTTCCACCTATCATCCTTTGTATTTCCATGGGTTGGTTTCACCTTGGCTCCTAATATGATTCACCTCTACTAGATTGGGAGCTCCATCCATTACGTATGCTTTTATCTCACACACAGGTGATAGGTAAAATGGGGTTTTACATAAAAGAAACCTTGGGCGCACATTCCCTACATATTAATGAGGATAAGGCTCATAGGACAACAAATTTAATTTAAATAAATTAATTAAAATAAACTATTCACATAAAAATGTCTTGGTCTATCCCATGATCATCTAGGAATGAAATAATATTTAAACATAAATAAAACTAGAATTCAATTATTTATTCGTTCTTTTTTATGATAAATCATGCTCGAATCAATTAATTATCTTTAATTAATCAATATTTTTATCTTAAAACCTTTTCTGAATTTCCTTGATATTCTCATCGATCATAATTTTAAACAAATAAATTTATTTAAAATTATCTTTGTATGTAACTTGTACCTTGGAGGTGATCAGGTAAATTCCTATTCATAACTACCCAATGAGTAGAGATGAAAATTACATAGATGTTAAATTAGACACACATATATAAAACACCTATCATGTGTTGTGCTTCATCTTTACACATGCTCTATGGTATATGCCTCAAGGGTTTGTATAATATAATAATTCATTTTAATAAATCTGTGTAATTTGGATGAGTACACGACATGTAGTTCTGACTACATGACGTGTAGTTTTGTTCACAGTCTATCTGAAGTACACACATGGGGACATGGTGTGTAGATGTACATTATAAATTTATAGATTACATGACATGTTCAATAGGACACGTGTTGTGTGGAATTCGCATTACACTGTTTCCAGCCAAGCAAGCAGTGTACGGGGTGCGTGGTCCATCCTTAACCCAAAGGGACTATATATCATATTACACGGGCCACACATTGTGTAATCAAGAAACCATGTGCCAATTTTTCCTAGTCAACACACAGAGTCTTAGAGACTTAGATATGATCCATTTACATGACCTGATTGGGCGTACCAGTCCAATGCATTGAACCCAGACTACACTATGTGTACTTCTGAATACACACCGTGTATTATGGTGTTATATATCCAAGAAAATGTTCCACCTCCTGTTGATATCACCTTTTTCATTTTAATAAAAATAAAAATAAAAATCTGTTTCTATAAGGTGAATGAGAAACGTGAGAGGATGAACTTGATTCAGATTTAAAAGAATGATTAACTTGAATTGATACAACTAAATTATTAAATGTGTAAATCACCAACGAAAAACTAAATAATTATAATCAATGATATGAATTTCTTTTTCACCCCTTGTAGGTTCTAGGCGCAGAGGAAGAACATTGGTGGGTGTACCAAACATTAATTTTGGCATTAACAACGATCAATCCGAGATCCATCATGATAATAAAACTCTGGATCTTCATAATTAAACTAAGAACAAAAAAGAAAGAGGGGAGTCCCAAAACCATATGAAGATCATCATATGCTGGATATAATTAACTTAATTAATTAACAAGAATTACCTTGATATAATTATTTCTTCATTGATGTATCTACTTACGATCCGATGGGATCTGTCATTGCATCATAGAATCTAAGTATAGGATTCCTCTAGAGGTGATCCACATGTGCTCCACATGTCTCTTGATGTCGCTGAAGGGTTATCCGAGTTCTAGCATAGAATAGCCTTTTCTTTCGATGTCTACCTTTGATCAACTTGATCTAGTGAAGGTGGATTTCACTCTTATAGCTTGAGAACGTTCTTGGTGGAAAAAATAATCCTCTCTTGGATTTAGATTTTTTTCAAAATTTGTTGTTCACAACCACACAAAAATTTCTAGGTTAATGAGAAATATATTATTGGGATTTATAATTAAATAGAATAATAAAATTAATTAATTACCTGAAATAATTTATTCATATCATTTCATTCTTAGTAATACCTAATGTCTAATAAAAATAGTTGACTATTATTATTACATAACATGTGCCTAGAGAATTACACCTAATATTATTAATTAAATAAAATATATTATTTCTCATAAATTTCCAGAAAAACTACATGGTGTGTATATATAAATATACACGACATGTACTTTTATTTTCCATTTTTCTTAATTTCAACCACCACATTTTTTAAACCTTGAATAGTTACTATTTATTTCTCAAATAAATATCACTGCATTACCCACTAATAAATATATAATTTCCCCCATAATATATTCTCTCGAATAACTATTATCGTTATAAATGCAATCAGGAATCCTTGAATAATTATTAAACCACAGTCGAGAATAATCTTTATGAAACTTGGCAAATTAATATTTAACTGATATACATGGACACACATTGTGTGTGACCCTCAAGGCCTCTTTCATAGTGGCATTAGGTAGAGCCTACCTAATGTCCAAGGTTAGTGTCTACCAACACACCCAAGAACCCATAGAGAAAGTAGGTAGTGCCAAAATTATGTGTTACCTCTTACGAACACTTACTGTGCAATGTAATCCCTCTATTAGGATATCTCGAATCATGCGGGTTGAATGTTATTTCCATTAACCCATGTGCTTGATTATTATTTCTTTGTCTTTCTGGAATTGAACTTTCCCATTCCTCACCATGGCCATGGATTTTTTTAGGATATATCAATTCCATCAAAGGTCCTAAAATATCTAGTTTTGTTATGGAATAGAAGGGAAAATTCAATTCTCACATTATCAATTAATGCAATATCACTCATGACACACCCAATGTGTCCTGCCTCACTACGAATAGTATGCCATCACCGTTTTCATCAATTCATATTAGTGCATGATTTTTAATACCCATTAATAATAATATTATAGTATAAGGGCCAATAAACACATCCAATGATAGGAAAATCCCATGACATTATGAAATGTGGATTTCCTACTTGTGGGTCTCATTCTAAAAATATCATCCAAGACATTACCGAGCACACACACCATCAGATGGTGCCTTAATGTTTTATGAGTCATCAACCCTAATGGCATATATTATTTGTGTCCCTAAAATAACATCATCCAACTATATAACATATCTTCAAGAATAGTGTTGTGGGACTTTGATGTTTTTATCATATTAGGGGTCTGCTATGACCCTTTAATGCAATAGATATCCTTAGGACATTATCACATGTGTTCTCATGTAAGAGAATAGTCAAGAGTGATAAAGTATTTATTAATGAATAAATTACAAAGTAGTTGGTTATAGGATACCAAATCAAAAAATATATTTATAATAACGTCATTTTATATATAAGGTACTGGATTTATTATTTTGGTATAGAAACAACTAAGTAAGAGGAAGTGGAAGAATAAAATAACTTGAAAGATGGTGGTGAAATTATTACCTCTTCTTCAGGTTTTTCCGTTTGAGTTGATCAAAAGGGCTACATAGGTTGTCTTTTTTATCACTGTAAGGCCTCTAGGATGAAGGGAGGAGAGTTGAGAGGATATTTGGGAGGTTTTTTCTGAACCAAATGGCTTTGGAGGTGTGGAATTAATAGAATGGGGTGTACCATTTTATAATATAGGTGAGGGTCACTTTAGGAAAAGCTTGAAATATTATTCTATAATAAAATCATTTTCGGTATCTAATGGATCCAAAATGATTTATTTAGAAGATAATTTGGGAATGGGTTGAACATATGTCAACCAATAAGTTATATAAAGGATTAGGTAACCATATTAATCTTATCTTTTAGATTTAACTATTAGTTAAATAGTTTGACATTTACCATGTGTCTTTGTATTTTTATGTTATATGGTTAATAAACATACTATAACAAGACAAGAGAACCCCATATGGTTCATAATAAATATACCTATCATTATATAATTTATTTTGAAGAACCTTAGATTTTTTGGAAATAAATATAATTTAAAAATATAATATTTGTTTTAAAAACTCATTTTTTCAATTATGACACTATTTTTCATTTGGTTTTTGTGAAAATCATCAAAACATAATTACTTCAAACAAAATAAATTTTATCAACCCTATCATGTCATATTAACCTATAAAATTTTTCTATGTCATAAAAACATCAAAATTATTTTATTATTAATATTTATAATACCATTTATTTGATTCTATCATTAATAATGTAATTACTGCATCATAATTGTGTCATAAATAAATATAATTATTTAATGTCTAAAATTATAAATAAAATAAAATTTTATGGGAAATATATTTATATTTCTAATGATTATTTATAGTCTAAAAGATAACTTATATAACCCCATGTAAAAATTGATTTACTAAAAGATATATGTTTATGTAATTTTTGTATTAATTTAAAATTAATTAATATAACGTGTCATTATCAATCTCAAGTGGCTTCATGGTGTCCCAAAACAGACCAAAGGATGAATAAGTTTAGAATTGTTTCATCACATTGTAATAGGAGACATGTTAGGGTAATTTAATATTATTATAGTATTATTTTTTTACCCTTATTTACCAGATTTACCCTCTTACCATGGTAAATAAAATATTTTCTGAAGTAATTATTCATAATGTATAAAAATAAAAGATACCTATTTTCAAAATTTGTAACTCCTTATTCCAAATATGGAATCTAGTTTTCCAAATTCAAAGCAAAAAATGTGGCATAATTTAATTTCAAATTAATTTCCCTCGTCAAAACAAAAAAAGTGTGGTTGAGAAATAAAAAATCTCAAAATAGTGACACTAGTTTATGTCCAGTTTAAATATGATATTACATTAAATGACATAAATTAATTTAAATGTTAAAAATATAATCGTATAATACTTTAAACCAACTCAAATTTATAATTTTACACAATAAATTATTTTGATGGAAAATGTTGTTTTTAATTAAAATTTAGTATTTTTCACTATTCATCAAGAATAGAAAGATTTCATAAAAGTACCAAAAATTCACCCTAATATAATTTAGATATTCCAAATTCAAAAATGTAGTCCCTTTTGAAAAATGAAATTTATAAAATTTCAAAAAGTGGGTATTAAAACTCGTAACGGCTTGTTTGATTGGTCGCAGTATGTTAGAATCTCGAAGTTGTGTACAATGAAAGCTATTGCATTATTCAAAGGGAAAAGTACAATGGAATCTTTTAGTGTTACATTATTCCCTCTGTCAAATAATTTCATCCCCAAAATTTGTAGAATACTTCCATACAAAGATATATGGGTGGTTCTTCATCATAAGTTCCTTTGGTTCCCACATTGCCTCTTCTATCTTATGGTTTCTCCATATAACTTTTACCAGACGAGTCATCTTGTTTCTAAACACATGTTCTCTGGTATCATGAATTTTGACAGGATATTCACAATAATATAGATCATGTTCTAGTTCATTTTCACATAGCTGAGTATATGTGCTTGTCCATGCATGTCTTTTCTCAACAGTTATAGGTTGAACACATCATGAACTTTTGAGAGACTTAGAGGAATTGCATAATGATAATCCATAACTCTAATTCAGTCTAGATCTTTTAATGGTCTGTTGTACATGGAACTAAATTTACCATTCTTACCGAATCTTATAGCACCCTTCCATGGAGATAAATTCAAGAAAACATCATTTCCTACTTGAAATTCCAAACCCTTCCTTCGGTTATTGGCATACATCATTGGCCTACTGTCAGATGCATTGATGTGGGTTTGGATAATCTTCACATTTTCCATTATTTCCTCATCTAGTTTTGGGCCTATGAGTTTTCTTTCACCCACAACTTCCCAAAAAGTTGTTGTGCGACATCTATTTCCTTATAAATATTTATATTCTTCCATTTGAATACTTTAATAGAAGATATTGTAATAGGAAAATTCAAGAAGAGAATAATATTAATCCCATATACCTAGAAATTCAGTGAGAAAGATCTCAATATGTCTTCTCAGGTTTGAATTTTTCTGTTCTGATTTTCCATAAGTTTGAGGGTGGTAGGTAGTTCTCAAATGAAGTTCAGTATACAAGGCCTTCTAAAGACTTTTCCAGAATCAGGAGATCAAATGGGGATAGTGATCAGAAATAATAGATAGGGGTACACCATAAAGTCATACAACTTCATTAATATATGGTATTTCTAGATGTTCAAGTGGTAAATCCTATCTTATAGAAAGAAAATTTGATTTTTTGGTTAGATGATCAACAATGACCCATATTGCATCATTCCTTCTAGGAGTCTTTGGTAGCCCCATGACAAAGTCCATCGTAATATTAATCCATTTCCACTCAGGTATGTAAAGAGGTTTCATGACTCCTCCAGGATATTTCCTTACATCATTCACTTTTTGACAACCCATACATCTTATCACAAAATAAGAAATATCCCTCTTCATGTTGCCCCACCAATAATGTTCCTTCAAATCTCTATTCATCATGGTGCTCCTAGTGTGTATAGAGAAATCTGAGCTATGAGAATCATCCAACAATTCCCTTTTTAGATAAAGTATTCTGGGAACACAAAGTCTCTTCCCATATTTCAAAATTCCATCTTCATATAAAAAGCCACTAAATCTCCCATCATTTACAAATTAAATCTTCATTTTAAACTCCACATCATTAGTTTGAGACCTTTTTATCCTTTCTAGTAATGATGGTTTGGCAGCCATTTGAAAAATTATTGATTCTTCACCTTTCATGGTTATTCCCTTATCCATATTTACTAGATCCATGAAAATACGATCCCTTTCAACTATCATCTTGTTCAAAACTCCATGATCCTTTCTGCTCAAAACATTTGCCACCATAATTTCCTTCCCCGTGTGGTAGTGTATTGTGGAATTGTAATCCTTGAGTAGTTCAAGCCATCTATTTTTCCTCATGTTGAGTTCTTTTTGTGAGAAAATATACTTTAAACTCATGTGATCAGTAAAAATATCACCTTTTTTCACCATAGAGATTGATTCTCAATATCTTTATAGAAAAGATTACAGTTACTAACTCAATATCATGAGTGGGATAGTTTTGTTCTTTAATTTTTAGCTATCTTGATGCATAAAGAATAACTCTATCTTTCTACATGAGTTCACAACCTAGTCTTTTCTTTATGGAGTCTATGTAAATAAAAAACCCATCATTCCCTCATAATATAGACATGATAGAAGAATTGACTAATCTTCTCTTAAGTTCATCAAAACATTCTTCACAATCATTTATCTAGACAAATTTGACCTCTTTATGTGTGAGCATAGTTAATGGGTTCACCAACCATGAAATATTCTGGACGAAACGTCAATAATAACCTACTAAACCAATAAAATTGTGTACCTTAGTTATACTCATTGGTTCTGGCCATTATTGGATTGAAATGGTCTTAGAAGCATCAATAGATATTCCATCCTTACAAAAAATATTTCCATGAAATGAAATCTCTTGAAGCCATAATTCACACTTTCTAAACTTCCCATATAATTCATTTCTTCTGAGGGTTTTCAGAATAGAGCGCAAGTGATTTTCATGATCTTTGTATCTTTTTGAGTATACCCAGATATCATCAATAAATAGCATGAAAAGTCATCAAGATATTACTTTAAAAATCAATTAATTAAATCAATGAAGGTAGAGGGTAAATTAGTAAATCCAAAAGGCATTAATATAAACTCTTAATTCCCGTACCTAGTATGAAATGCTGTTTTTAGAATGTATCCCTTCTTCACACACAACTGATGATATCCAGATCGAAGGTCAATAATTGAATAATATTGAGATCTATGAAGTGGGTCGAATAAATCCTCAATGCGAGGTAGGGGATACTTGTCCTTTAATTTTATAGCATTGATCTCCCTGTAGTCAATGCACAACCTCATTGATCCATCTTTCTTCTTAAAAAGGATAGGGGCTCCCCATGGAAAAACATTATGGAGAATAAATCCTTTATTACTCAATTTCTATTGTTGTTTCATTAGTTCCACTAATTCCACAGTGGCTATTCTATAAGGTTTCTTCGATATGGGCCTTGAGCTAGGAATAAAATCAATGTAAAAATCCATTTCTCATTCTGGTGGATGTCCAAGTAAATCCTCTGGAAACACATCAAAATATTTTCGCACAATAGTTACATCCTCTATTTGAACATTCTTTTCCTCACCCAAAGTTATTTTATTTTCTTCTTCACTAATAATTTAATTTATTAGAGATAATGGGGGTGCATCTAGATAAGAATCTTGTGCTGGCATTTCTTCTATAAAGATAAGGTACTCATTATCATCATTTAAAATTGTATCCTCCCCCTTCTTACAATAAATATTCACATCATGGTCTGAAATCTAATATAATTCGAGGATTATTTCAAATTCAATCAGCAATATGATGATGAGTTTAGTAGATAAATATCGTTTATATGCCCTGATGGGAACTGATTCACAAAACATTATTGCAATGATACTTCCCTTAGGAGTTTTGACTGAAAACTCCCTTGTAAAGTCAAATTGAAATTTTTTAATTTTCTAAGAAAACTAAGAAGATATGAAACAATCCAATAATGAAGAATCAAATAAATAATTATCTAAACTTGAAGAAAACCATTAAATTACCTACAACCACGTCTTTCGGAGCTTCAACCACAGTAGTAGTGATCACATAAGATTGGCCTCACTCCCTTGTCCTTTTTTGAGGTATGTTACCTTGGTACATTGGACATTCATTTTCATAATGTCCTTTTTCTCTAAAATTTTAGCATTCATCATTGACATAATCTTTCTTTCCCTTGTAATCACGAGCCTGGCCGCCTTATTCACCACCCATGTAAGAGACTCATGTTCCCTTCAGGCAAGTACGAGGGTGTTTCTTAAAACATTTACCACAGGATAGAATTAAACTTTTCTCTTCTTCCCTTAATTTCCATATCTAGAGTGATCAGTAGATCTCATATTCTCTTTCTTTTCATTGAAGTCATAAGACATAGATAATTCCATTCCTTTCCATATATCGCAAGAGAAAATATCTTTGTACGATGAAAAGTATTGTTAGACTAATGCTTGAAAGAGAAATTGTTTTAACCCACCAGGGAATGGATCAATCTTACTCATTCGGTTACATATATAATATTATATATGCCTTGATAACCTTGTAAAGTTAGCATCATATATTATGACATTCTCATCCTCTTTTTTCCTCAGACTCAGAAATTATCTTTCTATATCTACTCGATGGTCACGAGGAAAGTATTTTTCTAATAAAATATCCTAAAACAACCTCAATTCCATGTTCGATACTTCTTCAATATCTTTTTTGTTTTGGATTAATAAACACCATTGATCTATATCTCCCATGAGGCGATAAACTTCCATGACAAATTTTTCCCTTTCGCTACTCCCCAAAGTATGGAATATAATCTCTAAGGAATTTATCTATTACTCAACTAATATTGGATTCGTACTCCCAATGAATGTTGGTGGTTTTTTCTCATTAAGCAGTCTAACGTTGATCCTCCACATTGTGGATTAGTGTGCTCTATACGGGTAAGGTTATTATTCATAATGTGAGTGAGTTTTCGCAGTATGGTGATGAGATGATCAGCACCAGTTGCATCACCATCTCATCAATAATTATCTTTAGTAGGAGGAAAATACCTACATGGATTACGTGCATTGATACAGTTTATATTCCTTCCACTAGGCACTATTTCAAAATAATTGCATACACTAGATTAGTTTAAAAATCTCAATACATAATGTAAAACATGTAAAAAACTAATCATATATTTATTTTTTTGGATAAAATCGATAATCATAAAAAAATGATTTTATTGAGGAGGTATATACTTACAAATCCTTTATAATGGTTTTTAAGGAAAATGTGAATTTTCCTAAGCATATCCCCAGGGTGTGTTGTAATCAAGTGCGAATCAAGTCCAGTTGTCGTTAACCAAGATACCTTGGGTCAAGCCCAAAACACTTTGTTGAAGTCTTCACTCCAAGGTACATATGTTCCAGATCTACCCCTACCTGCTAATATCCAGACATAGATGTGTAGATTTTAAAATACAAAAAATCTTTACATTACCAAAATTCTAGGAAGTTCTTCTATATTAATCCTCAAATTCTATCTTAGGGTAACGTTCTCTAATCAGAGTTTTTATAATTCAAGTTTGAAAGGTTTGTAATAAACTTCCTCTGATTACAACTACAATGCCACGACCCTAGTTACCTAGAGTCGGTGCATTATTAACGAACATTTTCAGGAACACAAGGGATAAAATCCCAAAAGACCGATTAGTTTAGTATCCTTGGAAGTACTAGATACATTCATCTGTTTTACATTGCATTATAAAATGTAAAACCACAACAACCTTGTCTTCACTGAACACATTCATATCCCTTTGACAATCCCTTCATGTCTATCATAATATACTTCTTCACATCCAATTAAAAATAAAACATAAAAATGGGTGAGCTCAGATGCTCAGAAAGGATAACAATATTTTGGAAACTTTCATAAATAAGAATAAACATTTATGGAAATGTATATGACTAAAAAAAGCCTTTTAAACATAATCTTCTGAAAAATATTGATAATATAAATCAAATAATTCCGCATACTTATTTACATGGATATTATACTAGTCGAATAATCACATGCAATATCATTTTCCAATTTCATAATGATGGAATGCAAAATGCCAGACTACATAACCACATAGTCAAGGCCTTTTTCAAAGACTACAGAAAAGATTTTTCCAAGGCCTTGTTCTAAGTCACTAGATTATCCCATGAGACCTACTGATGCATCGAGGAGATATAGAGGACTCCACCCGTCACTAACTATGTCCAATGAATTCCTCATATGGAAACGTTTAAACTTAACATAAACATTCGTATTAAAACTAGCATAAGAATTGTCAATAATTATCCCTAAACCATTAATGGTGTAAAAAAACACATCTATTGTCAACATATCAAAAAAATTCAACAAAAACTGGAAGACTTGTATCATAATAAATCAACTTCAAACAAGCTTAAAATCTATCAACGGATGCCGGCATAAATGAAATCAAAACTTTTTGTTGAGAAATGTCTCATTCTATTTTCAAATCATTTAAAAGTTATATAATAATAAAAGAAAATATTTATTCTGAAAATGTTCTTATAATCTTGTATGGTAAGCTTAGATAATGTCATAATGGTAGAAAATAGCCACACCCTCCGTATAAGTTAAAGAAGACATTCTTACCATAATTTTGGTGAGAAGGCCATAAAGTACCTTTTTTGGAAAATGATGGAAAGATTCCTTTGAAAACAGATGTGGTAAAATAAGGGTATAAATGACTTTAATCCATATTCGAGTAAATTGTAAAAGTTTTTTGAATTATATAATTAATAAAACACATATGTGGATGATAAAGATGTCCCAGTAGATACTTATGTATTAACAACCTCAAATAAGTAAAGAGATTATAGAATTATGCACTAACTTGTATATTTCCTTAGTCGAGGGTAAGTTAACCTCCTTAATAATAGTAAAATATTTTTTATTAAATTATAAAACAGTCATATAAATAAATATGATATCATATATGATCTTATGATATTTCTTTTTTGAAAATATTTTAGTTGTATCATCATTTAGGATGTTAACTGATTCATTTTCCTTTATATGCTTGGTTTCGAAGAAATGTTTCAAATAAATATGATGTATTTTATTAATAAAAATAATTATATAATGATCATAAACATTATTTCTTATCATAAAATGAAAATTATTCTTGAATTATTATGATTGTGAATGAATCTCATCGCGTTCGTGGAGATGGTAATCCGTACATACACACAAGAAACAATATCATTATATTGATGGTGAAATCATATGTAATTAGATGGTATAACATATTTACATAATAATTAACATGTTATATTTATTATTTACATTAGTCATACTAACTATTATTTCCATCCAAAAAATGAAGTGTTTGAATGACAAACTACACCATGACGTGGAGACTGTAAGCCGTACGTATGCACGTCTGGTAACATTGTCATTTATAGGATGGATAGAATAAAAAATATAGATGTTCCATATTTATATTAACATCACAGATTTTATAAGGTACTGGAGTTATTATTTTGGTATGTAAACAAAAAAGAAAGAGGAAGTGGATGAAGAAAAGAACTTGAATGATTGTGGTGAAATTATTAACTATTCTTTGGTTGTTTCCTTTTGTGTTGATCAAAAGGGATATTTTGGTTGGATTTATTGATCAATGTAAGGAATATAGGTTTAAGGGAGAATATTTTATAGGATATTTAGGCTGGGTTTGGTCAAAACAAATGGCTTTGGAGGTGTGAAATTAAGTGAAGGGGAAGTACCCTTTTATAAGAGAGGTCGGGGTCATTTTTGGAAAATCTTGAAATATTATTTTCTAATAAAATTGTTTTCAATTTATAATGGATAAAAAATGATTTATTTAGAGGATAAGGTGGGTATGGGTCTAACACATCTCAACCAATAGTATTTTGACAGGTTTAGGTCACCATATTAACCTTATCTTTTATATTTAACTCTTAGTTAAATTTTTTGACATTTACCATGTCTCTTTGTATTGTTATATTATAATGTTAACAAACATAATATAACAAGACAATAGAACCCCATGTGGTTCATTATTAATATTAATATCATTATATATGTTCTTTGGAAGATCCTTATAATTTTACGACAATTATATAATTTAATAATATAATTTTCTTTTTAAAAACTCATTTATGTCAATTTTGAAACTATTTATTATTTGGTTTTTGTGAATGTCAACACAGCTTGATTACAAAAAACCAAATAACTTGAATTAACCCTAACATGTCATATCCACCTATAAAATTGATGGATATCATAAAAACAATGAAAAATTATTTAGTTTAATATTTATAATACCATTTATTTGATTCTTTCTTTAAACTGGTAATTACTACATCATCATTATGTCATAATTAAATGTAAATATTTACTATATAAAATGATAAATAAAACAAAATTATTTAGGAAATAATTTTAGCTTTCTGATGAGTATTCTTAGTCAAAATTATAACCTATATAACCCCATCTAAAAATTATTTTACTAAAAGATATATGTTTAAGTCATTTTTGTCTTTACTTTAAATTAATTAATATAATGTGTAATTATCAATATAAAGTAGATCAATGAGGTCCCAAAATCGACCCAAGGATGTCCATGGTCTAAAATTTATCAACCAATAGGAATAGTACACATGTTAGGGTAACTTAATATTATTATAATATTATTTTTTTACCCTTATTTACTAGATTTACACTTTAATTATGGTAAATAACATATTTACCAAAGTAATTATTAATAATGATTAAAAATAAAAGTTAAATACTTACACAATTTGGACCTCATGATTCAAAATGTGGAATACATTTTAAAAAATTCAAATCATAGAAGTGGAAGAAATTAATTTAAAATTAATTCCCATTGTCAAAACAAAAAATCCTGTTTTTAAGAAATAATAACTATCAAAATATTGACACTTGTTTATGTCCAATTTAAATGTGATATTATATAAAATGACATAAATTATATTAAAGGATAGAAATATAATCTAATGATACTTTATAACCACAAAAATATATAATTTATCTCTATAAATTATTTTGTTTAAAAATGTTGTTTTGAATTAATATTTTTTATTTTTAGTATTCATAAAAAATTTAAAGTTCTCAAAAAAGTACCAAAACTTCAACCTAAGCTAATTTAGATATTACATATTCAATAATCCAGTCCATTTTAAAAAATATAATTTATAAAATTTCAAAAAGCCGGTATTACTATTCATAATGGCTAGTTTGATTGGTCGCAGTGTGTTAGAATATCAAAGTAGCGTTCCATGCAAACTATTTTAATATTCAATGGGAAACATACACTTCAAGCTTTGGGTGTTACATATATGTTGTTCTGTTGATTATATTACCTCCATGTAGCTATATGTGAAACACTATACATGATATTGAGGAAACATTAAACAATTGAAACTCTATAATTTATGAAAACATACAATGATATGCATATTCCATACCAATATTTCATGATTAGAATATTTCATGAACACCAATCGCTTTCCCATGGAATACGATATAAAATCCAAAAATCATAAATCTACAAAATCAAGTGCATAAATATAGGAGAAATAAAAAAAATCATAAAAAAGGAATGTTATAATAGTAATATCATTTCTTGGTAACTTAGACTACATATCAGAAAAGTTGTTTGTGACACGCATGTCTAATATCAATAAAAGGTTCTAAAAAATGATAGCAATCTTGAATAACAACTCCACAAAGCATAAAACAAAACACCACTAATAACAGTATTTAGGTAAATAGGCTACTGTGACCTAACATGTCACCCAATCCAACCTTGCCTAAATTTTAAAGTGAACATACTCATATCATAATTACTACCAACTAGAAATCATGTTCTAAAAAATATAGTAGAGAGACTATACCCTCTAGTTTGAGTGTAATAAAAATGGAAATAATTTTATATGCACAATATTAAACATTATACTATTCATTAATAAACTAATTGAGATAAAAACATGCTGTAATAGATGAAATGTTGAATAAAATCATTCAAACTAAAAGAATATTAATATTAACATCTGGTCACCCACTGGTCTGACAAAAAATATAATATAATATAACAAAAAATAAATATACAATTATCTTTATACAACATTGAGCATTACGACACATGAGGTCTCCACAACTCTTGAGCTTTTCCACCCCAATCCGATGAACCAACTTGAGCAGCATTATCAATCAACCGACAACGGGCCAAAACCTTATCCATTGTACAACCAACAATCCAAATTGAAAGGAGATATATTTTCTGTAAACACACTATTTTTCACATAGAGGGAGAGATAAATAAATCTTAGTATGTAATACCCTATGAAGAAACTATAATATGTTTTCATAAAAAGTGTGTTCACATGTGTTATTCCCATCTATGTGAAATCTAATCACTAATGTCATAAATATAAACAACTAATATAAAGGGGGTAAATAAAAAATAAAATAGACAACTACATTTTCTAGTCAAACACTCTTAGAAAATCTACGCCTTCTCTAGCCCAAACATGTGTCTTTATAACAAATATATTACCTAGCCACATCACACCATTGGTATCCACTAAATCTACACAGGAGCACCAAGATGTCTAAATTGTGATAAGAATGTTTTCCAGAACCTAAGGGATTATTGTAGGCATTCACATCACAAGAAGAATAAATATATATCTATGAAACCAATGAAAAACAAAATCAAAAATGGTTACATATAACATCCTGAGACTTTATGAAATTTTATTTTTAAATTAAAATAATTTATTTGATATCTTGTGTGGTAGGAAAACCCTAGTTTTAAAGAATCTAAATATACTATTAATAATATTATTTACACATTAAAATTATATCATATCCATTAAATTAAAATAAGTATAAATTGGAATAAACACATTTTGAAAATTATTTATTGATTAAAAAATATATATATTTATTTATAATTACTTAATTTTTGGTCAAGTCTTTTTGTGCTTCGAAAATACATTTTTTCCATAATTGATTTTTATTGATTTTTGTTAAAAATAATAAAATTAAAATATTATAATTTTATATATTATTGAAAACATAAAAATCATTTTTTGAATAAACTGTCTACAATTAGCTTCAAGGGAATGTTTCAGAAATTTCATTCAAGATTAATTTTTCTATCAATAGTAAAAAAACATATTATTACTAAAAAATGCCTTTTTATTTAAACTGTTTATAAAGATCATCATTGTTTTAAATAAATTAAAGTTGATTTTTTTAAAATTTATTATTAGTTATCCAATTTAGGTCATTTTAGTCAATTTTTTATTGAATGTTTTTATAAAATCAATATGTAAATTCGAATGCATTTTATTTGGAAAATTCTTTTTCCACTACATCTGCAAGTTTAATTTTAAAATAAAATCCTCTATTTTTGTTAATTGAATTTGGAAAAATTTAATACATATATTTAATAATTATTATTAATATTTTATATTAAGATTGTATTAATTGTTTGTCATAATGAATAGTAAAAAAAGAAAATTTTAAATAACGTAGTTAACATTAAAACGGGTTCAATATCGGGTTAAACTAAACTGATAAGTGTTAAAATAAACTAAAATCATTTTCAATTCATATTATATGGCCATATTTTAGACTTATTTTATAATTACCAATTTTTTATCCATTATGAATGTGTAAAATTTGGTTATATATTTTTCTTGTAAAAAATTCCAAGTGTGTTCTCTCCCCCTCATATAAAATGTCACGCCTCTACTCTACTATTTCAACATCTAAATAGCTTTTGTTCAGATAATTAAAAACTAAATCATTTCATTACTTCACTAAACACCTACTAGATGAATTATTATTATTATTATTAATCCTTTTAATAAGGCTTTTGGTGAAAACCTAAGTAAGTTGTCTAAAGTAGAGGTATCCTTCTTAACTGAGCGTTTCTGTTTTGTTTCTCCTTCCACCTACAAAAAATATTCATAATATATTATGATATAATAAAAACATTATCTAAAATACAATAATATATTATCATGTTTATTTCCTAACCTATATTTATCTCCTTCTCCATTAAATGAGAGACAAAACAATCAATCGTTTGTATGGAGAACTACCACCTCATAAATCCCTGAAATTCATTTTCCATCACCACTTCTCATGGTTAGAGGTAATAAAAAATATTAATTTTTATATATTTTATTTATCAAATATTTATAATCCTATAATTATAATATCACATACTTATTCTTTCCTTCCAATATATTAGAGAATTATAATGTTTCTCATGTGTATGTGTGGACTACCTCATCCACATAGTGATGTGATTATTTATTCCCTTTATTTTGACATGGATGGTAATAAGGATATATTTATGGAATATATATAATATATATGACATAAAAATTATTTTTTAAATGTGATATATTAATTACCATTCTTTTATACCACCCATCAATAAAATGGAGATAACATTATTGTGTACGTACGACCCACCATCTAAATGAACAGTGTAATTAGTTTTCTATATATAAATTTAATGGATTATCATAAATAAATATATATTAGTTATATATGATATTTATATCAATATTAAAATATTGTAACTGATGGAATAATGATAAAAGTTATAGGATTGAAAATACCAAACCAAAACATTCAATGAAAACAAAGTAGTTATTACCCAAAATATGATTTTTACATGAAACTATACATAAATATGTAATAAATGATTTTAAGAATATAATATATTGTATTATATATATGACTGTAGTTATTTGATATATTTATAAAAAACATTTTTTATATAGTAGGTTTTAATTTGTTTGATGAAATTTGATACATTAAGTAAGGGGTTTTTGTCTCAAATTTCCTTCTTTGGGACATAAGTTATGTTATGCACTCATATTCTTTTATACAAGGTATATGAGAAACATTTTACATGTTATATAATAAATTTATATATTCTTATGATATATAATTTTTAGGTAATTTCATTCTTTCATGGGGATTATGATTCAAAAGCGACCAGTTCTTGTTAGGTAATTTTGTCTAAAATTATTTTTCTGTAAAATGTGTTATGGTTTTAATATATATTGTTTTATGTAGTCTATAAAAATGATATTAAAAGATTTTTCACGAATTTATTTATATTCATTATATTTAATGTTTCGTTAATTGTTATTATTTCACGGGGATTGCGATTCAAAAGTGACCACAACATTTTAGGTATTTTCATCTCTCTTTTATTTCCATGAGACAGGTGCCATATTCACGGCTACTTTTTTGGGGTGATTTTACCCCCGAAGAATTTATTTTATGATTATTATCATGAAATTTTGGGATATGAATATTCATCTAATTTTATTTCTTCCATGTGGATTATTATTAAAGATATACACAAGTGTTAATGGTTTTATGTAATAAACTCATTTTCATCTAAGTTTTTTATAATTAAAATTCTAATGATGATATATTAAGAAAAATATCTCAAAAAAATGAAATTTATTCTCTTTTGGTTGTTTTGGGAGAATGAATTTTTTACATTTCATTTTTCTATCATTAAGTACACAATATACTAAAATAATTATTTTAAGGAAAATATAATTTATATTTTTGTTTGGCCAAAAATCACTTTTCTTCCATGTCTATGTTTTCTGAAATAAAAAGTAATTTAAAAATGTTTTCAAAATAGTACAGTGATTTTTTATTCAAATTTCAATCTATATTTTCATTTTATGAAGTTGTTTGAATGGAGTCTTCTCATTGTTTACCAAATAAGTTTGTTTTGAATTTTTATCTAAAATAAAAATGAATATTTATTTTAACATATATTACCTGAATAAAATTTATTATCATCAAAACCAATCAATTATTTATAGATTATTTTAAAATTTTAAATTATTTTTTTTAAAATATAAACTTTAATTGTATATAAATATTTATGTATTATTTATGTTATTTTAATGTGGAAAGTATATATTCCTCAATAAATGTTCCATGTGGTCTTTTAAAATCATTTTCCTTATAAGATGACATCCTTTTATGTCACATAATATTTTCTTGTGATATTACTTAAGGATACAATAAATATTTATTCTCCAGATGGTTCAAGATTTTGATGAAATTTTTTTTGTTACAACATTTTATTTCCATGGTATATCCTATGATTAATTGATGAATTATTAAGAATCCTATTTCTTCTAAATGTTTTATGACTTGATGAAATGATTATGAAACCCATTTATTGTCCATGGGTCATGCTATGATGATATGATTTTAAAACCCATTTCTTTTTTATTGGTTTTGATATGATGAAATTTCTTTTATCTTCATGAACACATCTATATGATTTTAATTATGTGATGGGTGGGTCTAAAATTATACACCCCTCCAATGTATTGGGTGAATATTGATAACTCCTGATATAAACTAGATTGGAATGGAGAGTGAATCCAGTTCAGTAAGGGGATTGTTAACCTATGATAGACTCAGGATTGAACCTTTACTACTATGATGGTTTAGGAAGTAAACCAATTCCAACATGATATCCTTGGAAGTGATACATTACAACTAAAGAAATTAGTTTGTATGTTTATGTCGATACCATTAAAGAATTTATTATACCAATTTTATTCTCTTATGGTTTATTTTCCATGATTCCTTTTTTATTCAGGTATTATGAAATACCATTATTTATGCAATATCTCAATATTATGATCCTTGTTTAGAATGGTGTTGTTTTAAAAATTTATGAACATTTTAGAAAACTTTTATGCTAATTTTATGTTGATATGTATATTTTTTACTGTAACACCCCATGCGTCAATGGTATGTTTTCCTTTGAATAATACAGTAGCTTGTGTTGTATGCAACTTCGAGTTCAAACACACCACAACCAATCAAACTCATCGTTATGAATAGTAATAACCAATTATGGAAATTTTATAAATTCCATCATTCAAAATGGACATCATTTTTTGATTCCGAATATAAAAATTAGAATAGGGTGAATTTTTGGAATTTTTCAGAAAACATTCAATTTTTGATAAATAGTGAAAAACACTGTGTTATTGTTTAGAAATGACAATTTATTTAAATAATTATTTATATTATTTAAATTTATTTTAGGTCAAAATAGATACATAATTCCTTTATATGTTATATTTAATTCATTGAAGTCATTTTATAATAAGTTTAGATATATAAAAATTTTATTGAACTTTTTACTGTCTTTTACTCACCTCTTAGAAGCCTTGGGAAATTTGCATAAAACATAATTTTACCACTTCTAGGAATAGAATTTGAAAAATCAACGAGACATGGTTGATATCAGTAAGTAAAATATGGTTCAATAAGGTAAAAATATTTTTTAGTGTGTATTAACTTTTGACTTTTATTTACCACGGTTAAAAGTAAATAGGGTAATTAGAGTTAAAAATGATATTATTATTATCCTAACACATGTAATAATTCTATTGGATAAGTTTAATTCGACAAAAAAACCTTAGGAATAAAATAGGATCGTTTAGGTCCACTTGGATTAGATTAGGCCATTTATTATTATTTAAATCAATGAAGAGTTAGAAGTGTTAAATTCAAAGTTTAATAACTAAACGATTTTTTAATATAGGGTTACACATATGATAAATTTGACTATAAATATTTATTAGAAATATATAAATATTTCCTATATAATGGTATTTTATTTATAATTTTTAGTCAATAAATAATTTAATTTATTTATGACACAATGATGATGCAGTAATTACCTTATTTAAAATTACTAAAATAATTGATGTTATAAATACCCAATTAAATTTAATTTGAGACTTTTTATGAATTAAACTAATTTTCTAGGTTAATATGACATGTTAGGATTGACTAAATGAATTTTTTTCGAAGTAATAATGCTGTTATGAATTTAGAAAAAATAAAATACCAAATAGTGCCAAAATTGGCATAAAAGAATTTTTAAAACAAATAGTATATTATTAATTTATATAATATTATTAGATATCTAAGGATCCATAAAATTAGATAGAGAAGGTTATATATATTAATAATGAACCACTATGGGTTCTCTTGGATTGTTATATTTTGTTTGTTAACCATATAATATAAAAATACAAAGAGACATGGTAAATGTGAACCTAATTAACTAAGAGTTAAATCTAAAAGATATGGTTAATATAGTGACCCAAACCTATATATAACCTATTGGATTAGTTTTATTTTACCCATAACCACCTAATCCTAGAAATAAATTATTTTTTGAGCCATTACAATCCGAAAATAATTTTATTATAAAATAATATTTCAATCTTTTCCTAAGGTGCCCCTTACCCCTCTTATAAAAGGGAACATCCGATTCTCTCACATTCACACCATCAAAGCCTTTTGGATAGGTCAAGACCGGCCCAAATATCATCAAAAATATCCTCACTTCATCCTAGAGGCCTTAGTTTGATCATAAATCCATCCTAAAGAGCCCTTTTGATCAAATCAAATTGAAGAACACGAAGAAGTGGTAGATATCTCACCACCTATTTCAAGTTATTTTTTTCATCCACTACCACATTCTTTGTTGTTTCCATTATAAAATAATAACTACAATATCTTATATATACTGTGATATTATTATAAAAATGGTACAACAATATTCATTATGTTATCCATCCTATGAATAATATGTTACTACACGTGCGTACGTACGACTTACCGTCTCCACATCGTGGTGTAGTTGATCTTCAATACATTATTATTTGTATGGATATAAAAATGATGTATTATTTATTTAAATAATAGATATAACATGTTAATTATTCCGTATATATGATATTCCATCCATTTACTTATGATTTTAATTACAAAATACTGATATTGTCGCTCGTGCGTACGTACAGATTGCCATCTCCACGAACATGATGATATTCATTCTCCATCGTAATCATTCAAGAATAATTTTCATATGATGATTAAAAATAATATTTAAAAAGCTTAATATCACTCTAGATAGGAATCAAATACATCCTATCCATAACAAACATTACTTACGTAACAAATCATATAAAGGTAAACGAATCTGTTAACACCTGAAAAAATGATAGTACTAAAATATCATTAACAAAGAAATATTAGAAGATAATATATGTTATCATATTAATGTATATGGTTATTTTATAATTTTATAATATTTATTTCACCATTATACATGATATTACCCTACCCTCAACCATGTAAAAGTATAAGGTAAGGGTTAATTTCAGAATCTCTTTATCATCCAAGGTTGTTTTTATATAAGTATCTACTAGGACCTCCTTATCATCCACATCTATGTTTTCTTAAAAATGTTATTTTTAAAAAAAAATTATTACTTAATAGATAATGGGTTAAAGTCATTTATACCCTTATTTGACCTTATATGATTTAAATGGAATCTTTATGTTGTTTTCCAAACAAGGTACTTTTTGACCTTTTTGACAAAATTCAGGTAATAGTTTTTTTAACTTCTACAGTGGGGGTTGTTATTCTCTATCGTTATAACATAATCGAAGCTTCCCTTAAAATCTTATAAGAATATTTTCAAAATAAATGTTTTCATTTATAATTACACGACTTTTAAATGATTTCAATATAGAAGGATATATTCCTATTAAACATTATTCTTTTCATCTATGTCAACATCCATTGATGGATTTTAAACTAGTTTGATGTTGGTCTATTGTGATGCAAATAATCCATATTGTATTTAAGGATCTGTGATATGTTTTAATGTGCATGTGTTATTTTTATTCCATTCATGATTTATGGTTAATGTGTTGACATTTCATATGCTATTTTTAATACAAATGATTATGTAATATTTCATCCCTTTCATATGAGGAATATATTAGACTTAGTAAGTGATGGGTGAAACGTGCTATAGCCTCTTAGTGGATCGGTAGGTCTCGAGAGACAATTATACATGAAATTGGATGTAGCCATTCCAAATTTGATATATATGGTTTTGGCTGAGGCCTAAATCATTTTTATACATCTTGGCCGAGGCCTTGAAAAAATGTTTCAGAATATCCGAAATTATACATTCCTTCATTATGAAAATAATATTTGTGGTTCATGTGGTCATTAAACTAGTAGAATACCCATGATTATGTTTTATTATGGCATTATTTACTCATCTCATATTATTTCCATAAAACATGATTATTATTTGTAAAGGCATGTGTTTTCAATTATTCACCATGCTTAATATTTATGTTATCTTTTGCGGTATTGATTAACCTTACATAGCATTTGAGCACACCCCTTTTTAATGTTTTATTTTCCCATGATATGATGGTGTAAGTTATGAGTGACATCCAAGAATAATTTAGGAATCTTGGATGTTTCTAATGGTATAAATTAGTGTAGTATTTCTTTTCAAGTTGTAAAGTTGAACTTATTTTTGAATCTTGTTTCCAATAATACTAAAATGATCAGGCTTTTGGGACATGATTTTCTTATGATCATGCCAATGTAATGTAATAATACACCTAATTTGGGTAACTGGGGTTGAGAATTAGTTTTGGTATCAGATAATGTTTAGTAGAAACCTTGGATAATATATTTAGATAAAAATTTATTAGAGCACATTATCATAAGATAGACATTGATGATTAATATAGAATAACATCCTATAATTTTGGTAGTGTAGTGATTTTGCGACATTTCCAAAAAAATACATCCATGTCTGGATACCATCATACATAGGTCACTCTGGCATAGATCTACATAGGGGTAAAACCCGAAAACACTGCTTTATCTAGACTCGAATGGGAACTAGTGCACGACAATGGGCCTTACTGCACTCTTGGTTACGACACTCCCAACAGATATTCTTAGGATAATTATCATTTTATTTACAAAATATTATGAAGGGTTTATGAGTATATAATTCCTCAAAGAAAACATTTTTATGATTATGTATTATATCCTTAAACTGTTCAATGTATGTTATGTGTTTTATAAGCTTGGAGTTATGTATTGCGGTTCATAAAATAATCCAGTGTATTCCATTGTTTAGAAATGGTGCCTAGTGGAATGAATGGTAACTGTATCTACACACATAATACATGTATGTATTTCCCTCCTACTAAAGAAAATTATAGTGGAGATGGTGAGGCAACTACGGTTGATGAGCTTATCACTATACTGGGTCATCTCACTCAGGTTATGAATAATAATTGTGCCTTTATGGAGAACACTGGTCCACAACGTTGAGGATCAATGTTAGAACACTTCATGAGGCAAAAAACCACGACATTAAATGGGAGTACAAATCATTTAGTAGCTAAGAAATGGATATGTTCCTTAGAGAAAATATTTCATGCTTTGCGGAGGATTAGTATGAAATAATTATGGGAGAGTAAAAGAATGTTCAAATAGAGGATGAAACTATTGTGAAATAAAATGTTGATGTGTTTCTAGTGGATTTACCTGGACATCCTCCAGAATGATAAATTGAGTTTCCATTGATTTAATTCCTTGTTCAAGTCCCATATCGAAGTCCCCTTATAGAATGGACACTGCGGAATTAGTGGAATTAAAGAAACATATAGAGTAATTGAGTAATAAGGGATTTATTCACCCAAGGTTTTCTCCTTGGGGATCCCCTTCCCTTTTTGTTAAGAGGACAGAAAAATCTATGAGGTTGTGAATTGACTACAGGGAGATCAATTCTATAACAATAAAGAACATGTATCCCATAACTCACATTGATGATTTATTCGACCAATATAATGGAGCAAAATATTTTTCAAAGTTTGACCTACGATCTAGAAATCATCAATTGTGTGTGAAGAAGGAAGACATTCCAGAAATAGCTTTTCAAACCAGGTATGGGCATTATGAGTTTACAGTAATTCCTTTTGGATTGACTAATGCACCCTCTATTTTCATGGATCTAATGAACGATGTTTTCATGGAATATCTTGATGAATTTATAGTTGTATTTATAGATGATATCCTTGTTACTCTAAAAGCAATTAAGATCATGAAAATCACTTATGCCCCATTCTAAAGACCCTCAGAAGAAATGAATTATACGGGAAGTTTAGTAAGTGTGAATTATGGATTCCGGAGATTTCTTTTCTTGGACATATTGCCTCTAAGGATGGAATTATCGTTGATCCTTCTAAGACAAGAGAAATCCAAGAATAGCCAGCACCAACATGTAAAATTAAGTTATGCATTTTTATTGGCTTAGTAGGTTATTATCGGTGTTTCATCTAGAATTTTTCCCAGTTGGATAACCCATTAACCAAGATCACACATAAAGGGGTTAAATTTGTTTGGAAAAAAGAGTGTGAAATATGTTTTGAATAATCGATAAGATGATTTTTCAATGCTCTTATCTTGATTCTACCATATGGGAATGATGGGTTTGTTATTTATAGTGATGCATCAATGAAAGGAATTTGTTGCGTCCTTATGCATAATTATTGGGTTATTTCTTATTCATCACAACAGCTAAACATTCATGAGAAAAACTATCCTACTCACGATATTGAGTTATCAGCTGTAATCATTACTCTAAAAATATAGAGACACAATCTCTATGGTGAATAATGTGAGATTTACACCGATCACAAGAGTTTAAAGTATATTTTCTCACAGAAATAACTCATCATAAGGCAAAGTTGATGGCTTGAACTACTCAAGAATTGGGATTTCACAATACAATACCACCTGGGGAATGTAAATAAGGTAGAATATGCTTTGTGTGGAAGTGATCATGGAGTTTTGAACAAGATAACAGTTGAAAGGGATCCTATTTTTATGGATCTAGAGAAATGGATATGGGAATTATCATGGATGGTGAAACATCAGTACCTTTTTAATATGGTATCCAAACCATCTATAGTAGAAAGGATAAAAAGTCCTCAGGATAATGATGAGGTGTTTCAAAACAAGATTAAAGCTGTGAATGATGGGAGATCGAGTGAATTTATATATAAAAGATGGGATTTTGAAATTTGGGAAGAGAATTTGTGTTCCCAATATACCAGATCTAAAAAGGGAATTGTTTGATGATTATCATAGCATCAATTTATATATACATCTGGGTAACACCAAGATGTATATAGATTTGAAAGAACATTTATCGTAGGATAACATGAAGGGGAAGATTGCTGATTTTGTGTCAAGATTTATGGTTTGTCAATAAGTGAAAATTTAAAGGCAACAACCGCAAGGAGTCATAAAACCTCTTCCCACACCTGAGTGGAAATGGGATAATATTACGATGAACATTGTCTTGGGAATATCGAAGACTCCTTAAAGGAATGATTTAATATGGTTCACTGTTGATCATCTTACCAATTCATCACATTTTCTTACTGTAAGAGAATATTTACCAATTGAACGTTTAGCAAGACTATATATTAATGAAGTTGTAAGACTTCATAGAGTACCCTTATCAATTGTTTCTGATTATTATACCTATTTTACATCAATATTATGGAAAAGTATTTAGAAAGCCCTTGGTACTGAACACCGTTTGATCACTGCCTTCCACCATCAAACTGTTGGTAAATCTGAAAGGTCTTTTCAAACCTTAGAAGAAATGTTGAGATATTTCTCAACTTACATTCATGGTATGTGCGATAAATATTTACCTATTTTAGAATTTTATTATAACAATACCTTCCATTCCAGTATTCATATAGCGCCACATAAAGCGTTATACGGAAAGAGATTCCACACACTGACCTGTTGGGATGATGTTTGTGAAAGAAACCTCATAGTCCTAGAACTTGTTGAGGAAATAATGGAAAATGTGAAGGTTATCCAAACCCAAATCGAAGCCACTCAGTGTAGGCAAAAGAGCTATGCTGATAACTGAAGGAAGGATTTGGAATTTCAGGTAGGAGATCATGTTTTTTTGAATTTATATCCATGGAAGGGAATTATAAGATTCGGTAAGAAGGGTAAATTAAGTCCCAGGTACATCAGACCTTCCTAAATTATAGAACGAATTGCGGTTTTTGATTACCGTTTGGCAATGTCACCATGTCTCTCCAATGTTCATGATGTGTTCCATGTATCATTGTTGAGAAAATACATGCCTGAACCAACACATGTACTTACCTATGGGGGATTAGAACTGGAACCTGATATGTCTTATTTCGAAGAGCCTATCATGATTTTTGATACAAGAGAACAACATTTGAGAAACCAGACGACTAATCTAGTAAACGTTCTATGGAGAAACCATAAGATGGAAGAGACGACGTGGGAACCTGGGGAAATTATGATGAAGAACTACCTGAATATTTATATGTAGTAATATTATAGAAATTTCAAGGATGAAATTATATGATGGAGGGGAGAATGAAACACCCCAAACTTCCACGGTACGTTTCCCTTTGAATAATACAGTAGCTTGTGTTTTACGAAACTTCGAGTTCAAACACACCACAACCAATCAAACTAGCCATTTTGAATTTTAAAAGAACTTTTTGAAATTATATAAATTTTATCATTCAAAATGGACATCAATTTTTGATTCGTAATAATTAAATTAACTTAGGGTGAATTTTTTGTATTTTCTGAAAACTTTCAATTTTTGATGAATAGTGAAAAACATTGAGTTATTGTTTAAACTGACTTTTTATTTAAATAATTACTTATTTTATTTAAATTTATTTTAGGTCAAAATAGATACATAATACCTATATAAGTTAAATTTAATACATTGGAATCATTTTATAATAATTTTAGATATATAAAAATTTTAATTAACTTTTACCATCTTTTACCCACCTATGAGGAGCATTTGTAAATTTTCATAAAAAATAATTTTACCAGTTTTGTGAATTTAATTTCAAAATTCTGAGAGACATGGTTGATATCAGTAATTAAAATTTGGGTCAATAAGATAAAATTAATTTTTGGGGAATAGTAACATTTGAATTTTATTTACCACGGTTAAAAGTAAATCAGGTAATAAAAGGTAAAAATGATATTATTATTACCCTAACATATGTCCTAATACTATTGGATATGTTTAATTCATCCAAAAACAACCTTAGGAATAAAATATGATTCTTTAGGTACACATGGATTAGATTAGGACATTTATTATTATTTAATTCAAAGAAGAGTTAAGAGTGTCAAATTCAAAGATTAATAACAAAAACATTTTTAATATAGGGTTACACATACAATAAATTCAACTATAAATATTAATTATAAAGATAAAGATATTTATTACATAAGTGTATTTTATTTATAATTTTTAGACATTAAATTATTTTATTGATTTATGACACAATGACGATGTAGTAATTACCTTATTAATGAAATATTAAAATAATTGATATTATAAAAACCAAAATAAATGTAATTTGAGACTTTTCATGAATTCCAAAAATTTAATAGGTTAATATGAAATTTTATTGTTGATTAAATAAATTTTTATGGAAGTAATAATGCAGTTATGAATTTAGGAAAAACAAAATACCAAATAATGTCGAAATTTACATAAAAGAATTTTTAAAACAAATAATATCTTATTAATTGATATAATATTCCTAAAAATATAAGGATCGGAAAAATGACTTAGATAAGGTTATATATATTAATAATTAATCACTTGGGGTTTTTGTGGATTGTTATAGTATTTTTATTAACCATATAATATAAAAATACAAAGAGACATGGTAAATGTCAAACTAATTAACTAACAGTTAAATCTAAAAGATAAGGATAATTTGGTGACTAAAACCATTATAAAAACTATTGGTTGAGTTTATTTCAATAAATAACCAACTTATTCTAGAAATAAATCATTTTGGAGCAATTAGAAACCAAAAATGAATTTATTATAAAATAATATTTCAATCTTTTCCTAAGGGGCCCCTCACCCCTCTTATAAAAGAGAACTTCCCCATCTCTCGAATTCACACTATCAATGCCTTTTAGCTCAGAAAAACCCTGACCATATACCCTCCCAACAATCCTCGCTTTATCCTAGAGGTCTTCGTTTTAGCTGAAAGTCACCCTATGGACCCCTTTTGACCAAATGAAAAGGATGAACTCCTAGAAGAGGTAAATATCTCACCACCTCTTTCAAGTTAATTTATTTTTCCACATCTTCATTCATTATTGTTTTTATTATAAAATAATAACTACATTATCTTCTATATATTGTGATGTTGTTATAAAAAATGTACAACCATATTCAATTTGTTATCGATCTTATGAATAACATGTCACCATATGTACGTACGTACAACTAACCATCTCCACATCGTGGTGTAGTTGTTATTCAATACATTATTATTTGGATTGGTATAATAATGATATATAATTGATATAAATAATAGATATAACATGTTAATGATTCTTTATATATTATATACCATCCATTTAATTATGATTTTAATTTCAAAATAATGATATTGTTGCTCATGCATTCGTACGGATTGTCGTCTCTACGAATGCGATGGGATTCATTCCCCATCATATTCATTCAACAATAATTTTCAAGTGATGATTAAAAATAATATTTAAATAACTTAATATAATTCTGGATATGAATCAAATACATCCTATCCAGAAATACCATTACTTATGTAACAAAACATATAATGGAAAATGTATCAGTTTACACCTAAAATGATGATACTACTGAAATATAATTAACAAAGCAATATTAGAAGAGCATATATGATATCATATTAATGTATATGGTTCATTTATAATTTAATAACAATGATATCACCATTATACAGGAGGTTAACATACTCTATACCAAGAAAAAGTACACGGTAAGGGTTAATTTCACAATCTCTTTATCATCTGAGGTTTTTTACGTAAGTTTCTAATGGGATCTCTTTATCATCCACATCTGTGTTTTACTAAAAATGTATTTAAAAAAAATTTACTCTTCACTAGACAATGGGTTAAAGTAATTTATACCCTTATTTGACCTTATATGTTTTGAAAGGTATCTTTCTGATATTTTCCAAACAGGGTACTTTACAACCTTTTTGGCAAAATTAATGTAATAATGTTTTTTTAACTTATATGGTGGGTGTGGTTATTCTCTGCCGTTATAACATAGTTTATGATATCCTTACATTATTATAATAATATTTTCAAAATAAATGTATTATTTTATAATTATATGACTTTAAAATGATTTCAAAATAAAAAGATATATTCCTATTAAATAATTTTCCCTTCATCTATCTCAACATCCATTTATGGAATTTAAACTAGTTAGATGTTGATATATTATGATACAAATATTCCATATTTAATTGAAGGTTTTTTCATATGTTTGACTCTAGATGTGTTATTTTTAAACCATTAATGGTTTATGGTTAATGTATTTACATTTCGTATGATAGTTTTAATATGAATGTTTATGTTATATTTCAAACCTTTCATATGAGGAATGTATTTCACTTAGTAAGTGACGGGTAGAGACCGCTATAACTCCTAGGTGCATCAGTAGAACTCGTGAGACACATAGAATTATAATTGTCCAAGGCTTTTCACAATTTAATATATATGGTTTTGGCCGAGGCTTAAATCATTTTTAGACATCTTGGTTAAGGACTTGAAAAAATGTTTCAGAACGTCCAACATTATACATTCCTTTATTATGAAAATAATATTGATGGTTCATGTGGTCATTTGACTAGTAGAATACCCATGATTATGTTTTATTATTTCATTATTTACCCAGCTCATATTTCTTCCATAAAAGATGTTTATTATTTCTAAAGGCATGTGTTTTCAATTTTTCACCATGCTTAATATTTATGTTATCTTCCACTTTATTTCTTACCCACACTGACAATTTGAGCTCACCCCTTTCTAATGTTTCATTTTCTCAAGATATTAAGGAGATAGTTATGAGTAACTTTTAGGCATAATCTAGGAGGCTTGGATGTTTATAATGGAATAAATTAGTTTTTTATTTCATTTCAAGTTGTAATGTTGAACTTAAGTGTGAATATTGTTTCCAATAATAAAAAAATAATTGGTCTTTATGCACATGATTTATTTATGGTCATGAAAATGTTATCTAATAATTCACCGACTCTGGGTAACTGGGGTCATAGCGTTACATTTACCATTACCGAGAATCTTAGATCACCCTTTCTTATAGTTCCAATCCCAATGTAATGAATAAATTTATGGTGTATAGTATGTATAAAAAGGATTCCATTTATAAATAACTTATTTGGTTTGGTTTTAAATCACTTATGAACTCATTTTTTTTGTTTCAATGTTTAAAAAGATACAAGACTTTTAGAATTCACAAATGAATATTTATATAATGTAATGAATATATATTCATTCATATGTTATAGCTATGTATGAGTAGTTTGGACCTCTATAACTTATATCAAAGAGTGTCTTATTTCATATTTTTAGACAATTATGAGGAGACATTATTGATAACCCTAAGGATAATTCCAAGTATAGGAAAATATCCTAGAATTTTGGTAAAGGATAGAATGAATGTTTTCAATGAAATTACAACCATATCAGGATACTATAAATTTATGTATCTTTATAATAGTAGTACTTTGGGATAATAACTCTAAAAATGGAACATTGGTCTTTGACACGATCCTCACCAGGTGCATGAAAAAATGATTTGTTACACACATAGTTTGACAGTCATAGGGGATATTTTTTAAAACCTCAAAAACACGTTATAAACCATCATGATTATTTTGAATAGATTATGACCATGAAAAACATATATTACACATATGGTGTCGTTGATTGAAAATAATTTTTAATTATTTAGACATAGTATGAATGATTTTTCATGATAAAATGTTTTCCCACTATTATTATTGTTTCTCAAAATATGATATTTTATTTTTTTCTATGGTTGGAAAATGAATTAATTATGTTAATGCTGAATATAATGTAGAACGAAATGATTTTTCTCCTAATAAATCTAATTTGATGGGATATTAAATAGAAATTAGTCTTTCTATAATCATTCAACTTTATCAAGATATGGATTATGTTAAACTTCTAAAAACAAATATGAGGTAAAAATGTTCAGTTGAGTCCATCCTGAGTCAAATCCCACCATTTATTGTGTATACTTTGATCCAATATTTTTAAAATTGAGTCATACCATTGAAAAAATATTTTCTGGTCTCCAGTGTTTGGAGAAAAAAAATCTATTTTGGTTTTATATTATTTACATGGATGAGTAGATTAATGGTGAGTTCATACTAAAAATATAAACCAATAAGATGGAATTGAATCCATAGAGGGGGAATGAGTTTAAGATAGTTTTTAGTAAATGATTTCCACATATTCTCGAAAAGAAAATGGTGGATAAAATTGTATCTGTCATCCAACATTAATTTTAGGTTGATCGATTCTTTAGTGGATTTAAATATAGTCTCTAATGGGTGTTATTGATAATGTACTTCAGTAGATATGTATAAATATTTTTATGTGATATCAAGGTGGGAAAGGATATTAGAGTAACCCATCAATATGAAGGTGTTAATATGAAAAAATGGAATTCAAAGGTAACTCTAAAATTCAATGACAAAAGAATATGGTATTTACTTCCTAACTGAACTGTGGAAGAAAAGATGGAGGGAATTTTTTTAAGAGGATTGTTAAATATTTTAATTGTGTAAAAAAAGGTAGTTAAGAAATTGAATGATGAGGTAATTAGAAAGATTTAACTAATAATATGAATAAGGAAAAATCTCCAAATAATTCACCACCCACACTCAAGTGCTTCAAAGGCATGGAGTGTTGGGTTTATGATAACCAGTTCTCAAATCTTAGGGTTAATGATCATGTTTGACATTGAAAGCCATTTATGAAGAGATAGATAGGGAGAACTCAAAGGATAACTATTTTGGATGAGGGGTTCTATAATGATGATGTAAAAGGTACACATATCAGCCACTCTTGAGCTAATAATATAATATTTGACTCTAGATCTTCCCACTTATTTAAATATTATAAATTTTTCAAGGTTATCGAAATTCCATAGAAATGATTAGATTCTCAATAAGAAGGGAAAATACTTAATGGTACGATTATCAGATCAAAATTATATGATTCTTCTATAGTTTTTCTTTGTGGGAGTTTTCCTTTTGAAAATATTTTTATTCTTATTTTCGTTCATTTTGATATTATCATAGGCATAGATTAAATTTTATAAATAAATAACACATCAATTACCATGTAAGGTATGTCATGTTTGATAATACCAAATCACCCTATGGAACATCTATCAATGTGATGATAAATATGAACACTTTATTGAAATAAAATCAGTTGTAGTTGTCATGATTCTTATTCAAAAGGTCTATTTAGCTTATATTGTAGGGTAAAACTCAAAATTTATGATATGAAAATTTTTTGGTAGTTTTATGATGTATTTACAAAATATTTTTACATTCATAAATTGAATAATGAAGTTATGTTATCAATAGAACCCATAACTTGTGCTAAGTTGTTTGAAATGATACTAATAAAATAAACATGATTGAGTGGAAATAATTAATGAAAATCTATAGGGGATTATTCAAAATATATTTAATAATAAAAATGTGTCGTGTTTTAATGTAACTATTATTTTTCAAAAACATTACGATCAATATATGTGACTATACTTTTATTATTGATATCCAAGAAGATCACAATAAAGAACAAGTGTCATATACCCCATATTTATGACAAGTTTCATTTACTGTTCTGAGCATTATACTTTTCCAATATTGACATTCATTATAGGTATCTTCAATTGATGATTAAGAAGATTAATACACCCAATGCATCATTCAAAACATGTTATGTCCACAATAAGTATATAGTGATTCCATTAATCTTACTAATTCTACTATTATCTTCATGGATTTAATGAGTACGTTCTTAAGATATTACCACAATTAGTATTTGGTATCGTCTATAGAAGATATGATTTTATATTCAAATAGAAATGAATTAAGTCACAATCACATGATAATTGTGATGAAGAGCTAATAAATGATATGTTGTTTGAAAAAATTATTATGTGTGAGTTTTGGCTATAAATGGATTCATTCATGGGTTATATTTTCTCAAACATCAAGTATATCTTTGGACACAACAAAGAGAAATGTTATTGAACATTGGCCCAAACTAACTACAATGACTAAGATACAGAGTTTTTTTATATTTTAGGGTTTTATTTATTGTTTTTGAATAATTTATCAAAACTATCTAATCCACAAACCTTGTTAACTCGGAAGGGTTCCAAATTCCATTGAAAAGAAGAATCAAAATAAATTTTAATGGAAATAATTGAAGGTTAGTCTTTACATATTTTCATACATTACCCTTCAGTAGAAAAGAATATATAATATATATTTTTTACTTAGTGAAGTGATTTGTATGTGTTCTCATACATCACGATATAGTGATAACTTATGCACCAAAAAAAATAATGATTCAGGAGAAAAATTAACCTACTCATGAATATGGTTGGAACTGATTAATGATTATAAATACTCAATATATTTCGACCCTAAGAAAGAGAACAAAGTGACTGATGATTTTGATCAAAAGGATAATGCTAGAATATCCACAATGAGTATAAAAAATATCCAATATTATTGGAATTAAAATAAATCGATCTCAAAATCATGAATGAAGGGGATAAGTCTTATCATTCCCAAATGGATGGTTAGGTATCTATCTAAGTTAATCATAAATATTTGAAAATGTAATATGTAGAGCTACAAAATAAGTTGAGAAATGTTCATGAGTTTAGACTTGACTATCATGGAATAATCAGATTTAAGATCTATGTATGTGTTTTTTCAACACCATATTTTATGAAAGAGAGATTAGAGGGAGCACATAGTTTTCCATTCTAAATTTATACTATAAGTAAAAAAACATTATGGAGATATTAATTTGTATTTTTTGTAAGATGAAATAAAGTGAGATTTTTCAGATATTTGACTTTGATGCTTGCAATGTTTTTATGTTTATTCTAAATAAAAAATATATATGGAGATGCTAAAACCATTACCCATTCAGGAATGACAATTGGTAAACATAACAATGGATTTAATCCTTATACTCCACAAAACATATAATGGATATAAAGTTATTTACCTTTCAGTTAATCATCATACAATGTCATCTAAATTTAATTATTCCAGAAAAGATTTATATTTTGATAAAACATAATGTATATAAATTAATGTTTTACTAAGGTCTCTTGGACTACCATAGTCTATTGAATATGGTCAGGATAATATTTTTACCATGATGTCCTGGTCATTATTCAAAAATATCTTTATATGGTGTTGAGTTTCAGTGTTGTGTATCATCCTTAGACATATTATTATTATGTAATAACCATTCATAAAATACCCCGAAACACCCTAAGAGGGGAGGGTTGAATCAGAATGTCCAATTTTTCATTCAAACTGATGGATAATATTCCCACATTTGTAAGAACATGTTAAACCTATCTGAGGAGGAAGTATTAAAAATAATCAATCACATGAAATGCAATGACACAACAATTTTACTTGGTTCACTACTAAGTTCTACTTACAAGGAGCATACAACGACAGTGTTTCAGTCATAAAAAACTACTAATCATCACAAGAAGTGGATTATGAGAGTTTAGCACAATAAATTTTTGATAGCCACACTGCCTTTACATGGTTTTAGGGATATCATACTACATATCTCGAATCACTTTTGTTGACTCCCGCTTACTTACTGTGTTGAATGAATCTTTACACAGTTTAATGACATGAATGTCACTTCAATGGGATGGAATTAACTCATGCATACTCAACTATAAATGGATTCTCTATTAATGTCCCTTAATCACTCATAGATGAAATTTATTTTTTAGTACACTGACATGTTATGGGATTTAAATTCGCAAACTAATTTGGCCAATTTTCAGACTTCAGTGGGTGTTCTGCGTATTGCTATTGTTTTCAAGTACCACTATGTTTTCCACATACTGTCCAGCTATTTCTACATACTACTACTATTTCCACGTACTGCTACTATTTCTACATACCATCAAGCTATTTATGTGTATTGTTACTAGTTCTGCATACCGTCCAGTAGGTTTTGCGTTCAACTGATGTTTCATCATAATGTCAAGTGGGTTCTCTGTACCGCTGTTTTTTTCGCGTACCTTCCAACTACTCTACTAAATATACTTTTCCACATACTAACCTACACTGTGTACTGCTCCAAACCTCAACATATGTTCTTTCTCATATAATTTAATTGCTCGATCACGTACTGTGAGAGAATCATGTGTGATCTGCGCTCTCTTCCGCAAATTGCTTTCCTTACGTGGATGATTCTCTCTACATACTGTCTTCTCCTCTAAGTACCACTTCGTACTTCAACAAATTTATTCCTAAAAATTTATTATTCAATATATTCACTTAACAAAGGTTATTACAACTCCTTAATTAAGAAAATATCTCTATATATACTGGTAATCCGATTTTCCCATATTTTCAATGGCGGAAATCTATCAACCAAACTCCATCTGCGCACTGTTAGCCTCCACCATGTACTGAAATATTCTAAACTGTGAATGTTTATTGTGTACCATTAACCATCCACATACCGTACGGAAATCGGTCAGCATACTGTTACTCATCCCTGCATACTGTCACTACAAACCATTTTTGGAATCATTTCACATACTGCACACCTTCACCACATACTGTCGATCAAAAATGTTTTCCATTCTCCACACTATTCCACATACCGCAGGCCATTATTGAATACCGTTGCAAGAAATTATTTAAACAAAATTCTATGTAAAACATGGATTCACTTTATACCACGCACCTTAATCGTGTAAAAAGCTGCAAACTATTTTCTACAACATTCTTCTTACCACATTCCTTCATTGCGTACAATTTCCTATACCACATGCCTTCACGACATACCATTCTGTGTTACTGGCCCCCTATTTACAAAGAACATATGTATCATGCAAACCACACATCTAATTGAAGAGACGTTTGTGGCATTGGGACCCTCTTGATGAGGATGATCTAATGGAATTATTTTTTGTGACATTAATTATAGTTATGATGTGATAAATAGATTTAGGAGATGTGACCTTCAATAATACATTCAGTCCCAAACGTATCACCCCATTCCTTGAAAACACCCATGACATTCATGTTCATATTGTCAAAAAAATAGGAAAAACCCATATATATATTGGTAAAAAACACAAACCAAACTCCAATATTATCAAAAATATCATTGGCTCTAATAATCTCCTCCTTTGGGTTTGTTATTAATCTCCAGATAAATTCATTGATGCACCAACCAGAATCAAAATCTAAATATTCAAGAAACAATTCATCTATCACTCTATGTCTAAGTGAGAAGTGCTCGGTGTAGAAAACAAGAGAGAGGACATGGATTGAGTTCTTATCATTTTCATTTCTCCTTCATAGTTTAAATTTTGGAATTTTCTATTCTACATCATTCCCGTAACCAGAAATAAATAGAATAATCTCCATTTTATTTTTCCATTCTCCTATATTGGAAATAAACCCAATGTACTAAAACATTACATATAGAGTTAAAAAAACATGATCCCCCTGTATCGTATCTCGCCCATAAACTTGCATTATTTCCATATTCAAATTAAAAAATTTAAAACAACTAGGGTGTGGGGGATCTCGTAACCACCTTATGCACTAGGAGGTGGCTGAACACTGTGGTTAAATAGATGTTTCTCAGAAATAGACATTGACATTAGTTTGGTCATAATGTTAGCCACCTGCTCCTTAGTTCCCATATTGTCCGTTTATATTATGCCTCGTTCAACTTTTTACTTGATGAAGTGATATCTGATATTCATATTTTTTGTTCAAGAATACTGAATAGGATAATTAATAAGATCAATTTCACTCTTACTATCACAGTAAATCACCATTGGTAGTTTCACCTTATTTTCTATGTCACTCATTTGATGCTTCATATAATGTAATTGATTTCACTCCATGTTAGTAGATATATATTCATATTTAGTAGTACTAAGTAAAGATAGTTCCTGTTTATTTCTTTACTAGCCCACACATTTCTTCCCAATATATAATGCTCCACCAATGGTATACTTTCTGTCCACTACATCTCTTACCTAGTCAGCATTAGAAAATGATGATAGTTCCCTATCTCCTAAAGAAGTAAAGTATAACTCGTAATTATGTGTACCTTGAATGTATCTCATGATTCTTTTCACTTCTACCATATGTTCATCCTCCATATTACTCTAAAAGTGGGCTGCAAGGCAAGTTGAAAAGACAATATCTTGTCTTGTCACTATCAGGTATAGTAGGCTTCCAATGATTCTTATGTACATGGTGGGATCCAAAAAAGTCAATTCCTCAAGATTTCCAAGCTTTGATCCAACTACAATCACAGTCGAAATTTGTTTGGAATCATGCATATTGAATTTCATTAGTAGCCCTCTTGTATACTTTTTTGAGCAATGAATGTGGAATCCTTCTTATTAGGTACCTACAACCATAAAAAGTATGTTAGTTCGCCAAAAATGGACATTTCAAATTCTGATTTTATGTGATTGGAAAATTCATCCCATGATCCATGTCTCCTTCCAACAAAAATATTATCATACACGTATAACAATACCATGAACTGATCATGTTGAGAGTTCACCACATATATATTCTGATCCAATCCTCCTCTTTTAAACTCAATATTTCTCATATACGAGTCCAATTGAGAGTACCAAACTCGTGGTGCCTGTTTAAGACCATAATGAGCTTTTTTTAATTTTTAAACCATTAGTTCTTCTTTCCCAAGAAGGAACCCTAAGGGTATTTCATTGTAGAGTTATACTTCTTATAATCATTTTATGAATGATGTCTTGACATATTTTTGAGACACTTTACAACCTATTTGTATTTCCAAGGAAAGAAATAGCATGATTGACTCAACTCTCTCTACAGGTGAAAATGACTCCTCAACATCAACACCATCGATTTGCGAATATCATTTACAGACCACGTGAACCTTATTTCTAAACACATTTCCATGTTTTTCAAATTTGTTCATGAAAATCCACATCGTACCAATAATATTAGGATATTTAGGTCATTTAACAAGATCCCATGTTTGATTTTTTTTTCAATCTGATCTAGCTCATTATTAATATCATTCACCCATAAATCATCCTTTATAGCCTCTTCAAATGATGATGGTTCCATAATTGAATGAAATGAAGATTGTTCATTATTCACCATTCTTTTTGTCTTTTTAGGTGTATTCTAATCCCCAATAATTTTGTACTAATATATCTATGCTCTTAGAATTTTCTTTAGGGGATAATCTGAGTTCAATCCAGCTATGACTTCCTCTTTTGATTCTTCTCTAGTGTCAACATCAGGATGTGACTCTTGAGAGTTTTTAAAAAATTCATATACATCAATATTATAATTGTTTAAATGTTAAAATTATTCCTCATCATCTATCACATCAATATAATAATTCCATGAAGCATTCAGGTTTTTCGTTTTAATGATATTTACCTCACTATATTAAATAATTCTTCCAAAAATCTTATTGAAACACTAGTAGTATTTTCTATTCACTGATTATCCACGAAATATTTCTTTTTCTACATTGTCTCCATACTTCCCTAGATTTATTTATTTTTTTAGATAAAACATTTTCTTTCAAAAACAAGAAAATATTTCAAATAGGGATTCCTTCCATGCCAAAATTGATATGGTGTCTTGATTTCGCCCTTATATAGCCTTGTTAAATTTTGAATATACATTGTAGCTTGTACTGCCCCATTCCATCAATGTCTTGGAATATGGATATCAATCATCATAGTTCCGTATATGTATTTTACATTAAATTATTGTACTCAAAAACTCCATTTTTCTATGTTGTTCTCACAGCTACCATCTCATGTTGTATACCATTATTCTCTATGTAATTTTAAAATTAAATGGACGTTTATTCCCCTCCATTGTCAATATGTAGGACACTGATCTTTTGTCCATTAACATTCTTGATGAATCGTTGATATATTTTAATGACATCAAGCACTTGTCGCTTCATGTGTATAACGATCACACATTCCATTAATCTGTAATCATCTATGAAATGATCAAGGCACTTCTCTCCATGTCTTCCAGAAACATTTATCAGTCAACACACATCTGTATAGATGGGGTTAAGGGGATTTTATTCCCTTTTATCCTTTGGTGAGTAGGAACTGCAGACTAGTTTCCCCCACATGTGAGCATCCCAGGTCTCATAGATATATTTTACATGTCTTGATTATTGATTTTCCCCAATCTTAGATACCATAAATTATTTTCCTCTCCAACTGTAAGGTAGAAAATGTTCTCTACACTGTCAACCTAATATAAGTTACCTTTTTTACATCCTTTCATGAGACAATTCCCAAAAATTCATCTTATAGTATATCCATTATAATTGAATTTCACAAAAATACCTGAGTTACATAGTTAACTCCTACTAATAATATTGTGACGCATACCGTCCACATAAAAGACTTGATTTTTCTTCAACTCTATATTAGTAAGCTCAGAACTTCTACTAATTTTTATCTTCAATGCACCATCATTACTGACCCTCACTATTCCATCTACCATTTTCATGACATTCATTAATATGTATGAATTACCCATCATATGGGTTTAACACTTGCTATCAAGAATCCAGGTGATGTGGAGGGATACTTCTACTAAATTGTTCTTTCAATTTTCCTCTTTTCTTTCCATGAGATGTTGGATTCAATGTTGGGAACCGATGGCCTTTCAATTCTTTATTTTGTGTACATGGGTTATTCATATTTGAATTATTATTGTAGTAGATGAAACCTATTTGAAATAGAAACACCATCTGATTAATGTGTATTGACTCATCTCTGAACATTGAAATAATTTCTCTTTTCAAACCTTTGCCTACAATACATAGCTTTATAGCGAATTTTAGAATAGTGAAAACAATATCCATAGAAATTATTTCTTCTATAAGAAGTAGTATATGAATATTTTCTACTTTTTTGAACTCTTAACTCTTCCCCATTCATATGGTTCCTTGCCTCGTCATAGTAATACATGGAATGGACTAGATATCCAAAAAACTAACACTTCATGAAAAGAAATGTCTTCTCACTTATATTTCTCATCATGCATTCTTCTGCATGAAAAATGGTAGACTACCTATCATTTTTTGGAAACTCATGGATACTATTTAATTCTCCACTCATTTTGACTTAAGGGTTTCATTTTCATCATTTATTATGGCTTTTCAAAATGATCATCTATCATTTTTCCTTTATTCTGTCTCACTTTATTTATAGTATTTGATGTTTTGAAATTAAAACCAATCCCTCTATTTCCAATTCAGCTGGGTCTTAGATAACTCAAGATCTTTTCAACTACATCAGAACAATGTTTGTTTTCTAGTACCTCATCATTTGAGAACCTTGCAAATTGTATTTTACTCTTTGCTTCTTTTGAAATTGATTCACTTTCAAGTTTACTTCTCTGAGTAACAACATCTTTTTAGAGTCCATGAATAGTCTAGGGCTTGGCCACAAATATCAAGCTATGGACTTTAATAAAATTTTATTTCTCTTAAATAATATGCTTTAGTTTCAAAAAATCATCAACGCTTTCAAGGATTGATGATTAAACTTTCACCTGTTCTTCCCGTCATTCAATTTTAGCTTCCAACTGATAAATATATTCTAACGATTCCTCCACCATTACATCAAACTTTTTTATCTGTTACATTTAATCTAAAGCATAAAAAAATCATCATTAAGTTAAAACTTGGGATTAGAATTAGTATTCAACTTATTATCTATAGCTTTATCTGTCAACGGTTCTATTATTTTGATAGTGGCCATATTGGTGGCATGGTTTCTTGTTTTGAATTATGGTTCTTCTTCTTCATAGAATTCATTATCATCAGCATCCTCTTCATAGAAAAAACTCATCTTCTGTAATTTATTTCTATATTTGAAGGTGCGCTTTTTAAATAACCTTTTTTTGAGGCTTCTCAACCTATTCACATTTTCTTTATGCAACTTAAAGCATTCTTGACCACTGAGAGGCAATTTTCCCAAGATTTCCACAACGAATGCTATATAGAGATAACACCCCTTTAAATTTACCATACCCCTTCTTGAAATTCTTGAAATTGAGATAATGAATTTCTTTTACAACATAATCCTCACCACAACTATAATTTTAAATTTTCAGTTTGTCCATGGAATTTGATGTCATTTCCGTTCTCACTCTATTTGTAACATCTTCTCACTTATCTCTCATTTTATATTCTACTAGGCTAATTAGCAAATCACCCAGGGAGACTTTGGAATTCTCTCTTTCCACAAGGGCTGCCACCTTTTAATTATATAGGCATGAAAGTCTTCTCCATATATTTTTTAAAATATCAATGTATTTGATTTCTTTGTCGAGACCTTGAATTGCTCCAACTAATTAAGTAATTCAATTGAATAAGGAGTATACATTCTCATTAGGATGCATCTTTATATCTTAAAACCAACTTTTACAGGACTTCATATAAGGTCCCGGCCTTAAATCATTACATAATCTTGAATTAAATTAATAATTCACATTATGGATCTTTTCAGGTTTAGATTTTTAGTGAATTAGGTCATAACTATTACATTACATCTCAAAAAATTACAATCTAGAAACTTCAACTCAGTTTCCATATTTTTTTTCAGAAAATAAAAATAAATGAAAAAAAAGAATCCTTTCTAATTTCAAGTTTTAGACAGCATGAATTTTCCATGATCCCATCATTAACCCTATTTATCTTTAAATACTATAAAAAACATTTCAAAACAAGGGATGACCAAGAAAATATCAGTAAGGGTTATAAAATAAGGAATGGAAACATTAACCCATCAAAAAATACAAATCAATGACACCATACATTACAATCACAACATACCCCATGAAATCATATGTTTTATGAATAACACACAGAAATCGTAAATCATAAAGGTGTCTTGTGGCATAGAAAACATACTTACATTGTAGCTATCATTGCTACATAGGGTGTTAAATTGTATTACCTATCACAATATATTCCAAAAATATCTTAAGATAAACATTAACGTTTAACTCCATCACATTACCCAATCTATTAGAGAGCTATCTTGGGCTCATCCGCCACAGGTTTATCATAGAACCTCTCATATACGTAAAAAATTCCCAATAACCATAACCTAATCATAACACATAACAAAATAAAAATAGAAAGATAACATTTCCAAATTCCACTCACAGTATATCAATTAATGATATTGAAATAAATAATGTGTTATCAACCCACTTTCAAAACCACATAAAATTTTTAATAAAGATATTTTTTGAATCAAACTGTCCCATAAAACTTTGAATATTTTCAATGAATTATCATTTTATATCATTAATGTTCATAAAAATAAATCCTAAAAACCATTTTTACAAAAATTAAATTATTTTTAATGATTTAGAAGACAAAATATTTAAAACAATTAATTGATATTTTAGATAAAGTGTTTTTAACAAAATGAGAGACGCTTGAATAAAACAAATATTGGAATAACATTAATCAAAGCTTATAATGTCATGAGAATAGAATGATTCAGGATATAGTACATCAAAGGGTTGTATATAATCCATATAAAAGTGATTTGGTGTATGAAAATAAATAAGTTTCAATGGAATGTTTATTGAGATGATATCCCTTGTAAAGATCATATCCCTAGATTAAGGACCAATCAATGACACAATTATGTGTGAAAATACGAATACACCAAATATATGTGTATATTAAGTGTAAAACAATCATAGGACATTGAAACAAATTCATAGAACGACTTAACTATTAATTATAAGTTTAACCCAATGAATTGAAATTGGGTTAAGAAGTTCTCTTTGAGAAATTCGACAACCTAAGAGTGTCACTATAAAATAGAGAAAACGAGTTCATGAGAGAGAAAAGGTTCTATCATCACTTGGACTCAGAATTTACATCAATTTGGATATAAAATAACATATCTCGACATAAAAAAGTGTAAATTAAAAGGCATAACATAAATGAAGTCTTTTTAAAAAGAGGACGGCGAAAGATTCCTTTACTGATTTGGTAACGTAGGATACATACACTCCATGAAGAAGGATCATACGATGAAGTTGTAAATACCAAAAAATTAAAGAATATTACACAATTAATACAATCATTGTAAGTACATACTCCTCACAAGAGGACATAGTGGAAAGTATAGCACGAATCTCACGGGAATAAAAAGTGAGATGAAAACCTGTTACCCCATTGTTATCAATCGAGTCGTACGAAAAAAGTTAATAACCACAAAATGATCAGAGGATACCATGAATATAAATAGAATAATGATTATATATATCAAATTTTGGTACACAATACACCAAATGCAATAAATAAGTGGTGAACAATGGAAATCTCAAGAAATTAAAAGTGAGACAAAAAACCCCTTACATCTTGTCTGACTGGACACGATCATTCATTAATCTCCTGAATAATAAACTAAAGTTAATTTTTTACTTGATTAAATTTTTTTTATGTTTATTATTACTTTTATATCAATTATTACTTTTCTATAACAATTAGTTAATTATTTGAGTTCATATCAGACTTTTTGTCGATATTCAGAACTTGAGTTGAAAATGAAATTGTTAAAATTTTAAATTGTCCATGTGGTTGAAGATCCATTATCTATTGAATTATATTTAAGATTTAGATATCATATATTTCATATATATCCAGTATCTATATGTATTATAATATTACATAACATTTGGAGATAAGATATGAAATGTATCGTTTATGGAGACACTAAACCGTACATACACATGAAAAATACTTTCATTTCTATTTAATATTTTATGGAATAAAACAAAATGATACATAATTATTTTATAATTACAGTATAATATAATATATAATTTTATTAAATACATTCTTTATACATTCCACTTATGGAATTAATGAGTCATATCACTTTGAAGGGGCAGTAGTCCGCACTTCCTCAAATGAAATTATCATATTTACCCACATTGGAAACCATAAAAGTATTATATAAATAAAAAATGAAGAAGTATAGAAACAATATAAATATAATATATATCACATATAAAAATAGTTACATGTTAATGTCCAACATAAGAGGTGGTAGGAGAATATTGAACAATCATCCTTTCGTGAGGCGTTAGTTTTCCGCCCACAGAAACAATATGTTCTTCACCCATTAGATAGAGGTGTGTGTAAGTGTTGCTCGAATACATATCATAAAAACAACATAGTATATTTAGGATATAGTTTTTTTTATAAAATAAAGGAATAAAAATATTTTAGGATGTTGGAGATTTAAAATAAAACAAAATAACTTAAGAGAAGATGTTACCTTTAAATTGGGTATCTCCCATTCGTTTGAAATAAAAGGTTAATTGAATTGTTTTCTGCCTAGGGTATGGCTTCTAGAAGGAAGATAGGGGTGTAGGAAGCTTAATTGGGAAGAGTTTTGACTTGAGAAGGTTCTTGAGATGTGTTATGAGTTGGTTAGAAGTGAGGGATTTTTATAAGGGGAGAGGGGCTATTTCGGAAAGCTTGAAATTATTATTTTATTATATAAATGTTTTAGGTTTATAAATGTCTAAAACACATTAAAGTTGAATATAAGAAAACTAATGTATGAATTATAATCATTCAAAAAATAATTTGATAGATTTTGTATATATTTTTATTCTTTATAATAATATTTATTTAAAACATTCATTAATGATGTAAACACGGCATCATTTTTGTGTCATAAATATTTTTATTTATTTAATGGATAAAAATAATGAAAAAAATGTAATTATGTAGATATTTTTTTTATATTTCAAATGAATAATTATAGTCGAAGAGATAACTTTAATACCCCCTTTTAAAAATTTCTTTACTAAAATATATATGTTTAAGTCAATTTTGTCTTTGCATTAAATTAATTAATATAATTTTTCATAATCATCATCAAGTGTCTCCATGTGGTCCCAAAATCGACCAAAGGAAGCCCATGTTCGGAAATGTATCAACTAATAGGATTAGGACACATGTTAGGGTTATTTAATATTGTTATAATATTATTTTGTTTACCCTTATTTACCATATTTACCTTTCAACCCTGGTAAATAAATTTTTTACTGAACTAAATTTTCACAATGTATTAAAATAAATGTTAACTATTTTCACAATTTGGAACTCATGATTCTAAATTTGGAATCCATTTTTCTAAATTCAAAATATAAAAGTGGCATAAATTAATTTAAAATTAATTCCCACTGTCAAAACAAAAATCGTGATTTTAAGAAATAATAACAATCAAAATATTGACATTTATTTATGACCAATTTCATAGTAAAATAACTTCACATGACCAAAAATGGATTAAATAGTAAAAACATAATATAATTACACATTAAAACCAATTAAAATATAATATAACCTTATAAAGAAATTATATTAAAAGTTAGTTTGGAATTAAAATACAGTATTTTCACTATTCATAAAAAATGAATTTTATCAGAAAAATTCTCAAGATTTACCCAAATTAAATTATGAATTCCCCATTCTAAATAAGAATTTTATTTCATAAAATAGAACATATAAAAGTTAAAAAACTAAATTTAATGAGGGTTCTCCATCAAAACGTTGTAAATTTTCCACTTAATGAATATTAGAGTATTTATGCTTAAAATCAGATTGTTTCTTATTTTTAGCCTCTAAAATTTACTAGATAAAAGTAAAAACATTTAACAAACATATTTAATAAAAATATGGTTAGTTTTGTCCAATTTACAATATAAAACTGTTATCCATTAATTACCATTTAAAATAATAATAATATATTAATATTTTTTAACATAACTCAACATTTTGTGAAAAGTAAGTTTTCAATGAAACCTGTTATTGCATATTAGTTATTCCATCGAACATATCATCCCCTTTATGGTAAAATTAATAGATAATTCAAACATTTTAATAAATTAAAATTAATTATATTCTATATTTACATGGGATGTTACATCCTTCCCAAATTTTAGGAATTGGGTCCTCACAATTTTAAAATTGGGCTTGGAATCTTCATTGAAAGTTCCATATTGGAAAAGAGTCAATAAAAATATCACTTTAAACGAAATAAAGGGAAATAAAAAGTTCAACCATTATATCCCTTAATAGGATTCAATATTGAAATCATGGAGATGAAAGAGAAACAAACCATCTACGATTGATAGAGAGTGGTAGAAAACTTGATTGGGCGAAAGTTAACCACAAGAAAATCAAAAACTTGTTATGGGTTAAAAAGTATTTGATTCCCTAGTAAGAAAAGTTAACAGAAAATGTTTTTGTATTATGTTACTTTTTATAATGTATTGGAATTAATTTATGAGATTAACTAAAAACATAAAAAAATATTCTTACTTTTCATGTAGACTCTCATATTTTACTATGCTTCTACCATAAACTCATATTTTCTCCAAATGATGAGTATTCAAACTGATTTGGTAACATTAAAAGCCCTAGAATAAACTTCTAGATTATTAGATAATCCACAAAAGATTAATTATATATTTCCCCTATCTTGAGACATCAACCAAAACCCAATCATTTACTACAAGACAATATAATCCCCCAAAAGTATGGTACTTTATAAAAAGAAAAAGTAATCTTAATCCCCAAAATTCAACAAACAATACCCCAAGTTTATAAAAGACCATTCAATAAACTATTATCCATAAAATTATTTAAAGTAATCCAAACTAAGATTGTAACCCAAAACACAAAAGGATTTATTCACATAGTCAACCATAGTAAATCATAACATTTATCTCCAAGTAAAATTGACTACTCCTAAAGTATCATACTGAAATATAATTAACGTAATCACATATTATCTATGAATGCATAGTCATTTTCATAAATAACACTAATCACCATATGTCCATAATATAAATATATATTCTTCCAAAATAAAATTCTACCATTAGTCATCAAAAGAATATATAATTATTCTTTGAATAAAATTTTCATATATCAAACTTCAGGGTTAAAAATACTGTAAGAAGTCTTCCAATGTAATCCCATCTTCAGTGGAGCCTTACTACTTTTAATCATTTCATTATCTTAAAATATACCATAACTCTGTAATCCCATATATATTAACTTCTTCCTCATTTAATGTTCTTCATGATCCATTATCCATTCCTTACAAACTAATTCTAAAATAATTAAGTCCTATAAACAAAATCACAAATCATATCCTAAGAATAAATAATATAAAAACATTTGTTAGTAAATAATCCATACCATTCATAGGTCATTGTCAGTTTCTTCATCCTCAATTAGAATGGAATTAGGTATTGGTTAGTATATATTTGTATGATCCTGGTGATCCCATTCCCAAAACATCTTCATAGGACATCTTTTTGTATAATGATCATGCATGCCACATTTAAAACATTCAATTGATCCCTCATAATGAACATCTTTCCCGATCCTAGAGTTATTTGGATGCTTTCTTTTTCAATGGAAGGTTCTTAATTTATAACCTTCATTCCCACAACTATAGAATTTTCCCATACCTTTCAAGAATTTTCCTTGGTGTTTCTTTCCACATAAATGACACATTGGTTATTGAACATACTTACTATTATGATTATTTCCTAAACATCCAAAGGGATTTTTTTCTCACATACACGATGTCTTATAAAAATCACCATGGTTCAGGTGGTCAATCATGGCTCTAGACAGTTGGATTAGAATAATGACAAAAGTTCTCATTGGTGCACTCATTTCATTCAGTTGCTCATTTATAAAACCGTCACAATTTTTTTAGATCTACTATTACTTTGGTGCCTAATAGATCCAGCCATTTAATAAAACAAAAAAGCTCATTGTGTGAATATCATTAAAACCGTCATATAACATCTTATAAAGATGTTAAATAAGAAGATATATTTAGTCATGTTATTATAAATGCATTCAATTTTTCATAAAAATCTATGGCTCTTTATAATATGCTAACCATTATGGTTATGTCACTTATACTTAAATAACACCCTATCCTATAAAGTTATCTAAACTAACCTCTGATAACCACTATAAGGACACAACCTTAAAACATTACATAATCTATAATTAAATTAGTAATTCATATTGAGGATCTTTTCAGGTTTAGAGTTTAAGAGAATTAGGCCTTAAAAATTAAATTACATCTCAAAATATTACAAAGTAGACACTTCTACTCAGTTTTAATCTTTCCATAAAATAAAAACTCTTGAAAAAAGGGTCATTTCTAGTTAGATGTTAAAGACATCGACAATTTTTCCCGATCCAATCCATGACCCTATTCATATTTATGTCATGTGAAAAATCATTTCAAAACATGGGATGAGCATAAAAAGCTTAGTAAGGATTATGAAATAAATAAATGAAGGATTAACCCATCAATAAATACAAATAAATGAAACCATACATTTCAATCATAACATACCTAATGAAATCTTAAGATATGTGAATAACACACAGAAATCATAAATTAAAATGGTAACTTGTGGCATAAAAAACATGCTTACATTGTAGCTATCAGAAATACATTAATAATTACGTTGGCATACCCATTATAGTCTATTACCTAAATCTATTATAAGGTACATTAATGTTTACCTCCGTCACATTACCCAATGCATTGGAGAGCTATCTCGGGCTCACCCTTCCTAGGTTTATCATGGAACCACCCGTATACGTAAACAATAACCAATAACCATAACATTATCATAACTCATTGCACAATCATAATGGAAATATAACATTTCCACATTCCAATCACAATATATCAATTCATGATATTGAAATAAAAAATGCTTCATGAAACTATTTTCAAAACCATATAAAACATGTAATAAAGAGATTTTTGGAATCAAAGTTTCCCATACCACTATAAAACTATTAAAGAATTAAAAATTTGAAACATTAATTTCCATATAAATAAATCCTAAAAACCATTTTTAAAACATATAAATTAATGATAATTAATTAGAAGAATAAATCAATAAAACATTTAAAACGATATTTTAGTTAAAGAGTATTTAACAAAATGAGAGACCTTTGAATTCAAATAATTGAGGAATAACATCAATAAAAGCTTATAAATCATGAAAATAGAGAGATTATTGATATAATATTTCAATGGGAATTATATAAAAAATTTAAAAGTGAATTTTTGTCAAACAACAAGTAAGTTTCAATTGAATTTTAATTGAGACAAAGTCCCTTGCAAAGATCATATCCTTAGATTAAAGAAAAATAAATGACATAAATATGTGTGAAAAAATTATAATACACCAAATATAAAAGTTTGTTTTGTGTAACAAAATAATAGGTCATCCACACATATTTACAACACAACATAATCAAGATGTATAAGTTTAAACCAAAGAATTTAAATTGGGTTAAGAAGTTCTCTTATAGAAATTCGACAGCCTAACAACGTCACATTAAAATTGAGAAAATGAGATGATGAGAGAGAAAAGAATATATCATCACTTGGACACAAAATTTACATAAATAGGGATATATAATAACTTATCCTGATATAATAAGTTTAAAATTAAAAGACATAATAGAAATGAAATATTTTTAAAAAGATGAGGGTGAAAGATCCCCTCACTGATTTGGTATTTTACAAAACTTACACCCCATGAAAGAAGGATCATACGATCAAGATGTGAATACTAATAAATTAAAGTGTATTAAACAATGAATACAATCATGGGCAGTACATACACCACACAAAATTACATAGAGGCAAATATAACATCAATCTCATGGGAATAAAAAGTGAGATGAAAACCTCTTACCATGTTGTAATCAATAAATTCATATGAAAAATATTAAGAATTTCCAAATTATCACAAAATAACAAGAATATAAATATAATCATGATAATATATATCAAATATAAGTACATAATACACCACATGAAAATAAAAAATTGGTGAAAATTGGAAATCTCCAGAAATTAAATGTGAGATAAGAAACCTTTTACCTCGTGTCCAACTTGACATGATCATTATTTAAACTCATAAATAATAAATTAAAGTTAATTTATACATTCATAAGAAATAATTTCATGTTTATTATTCTTTTTATATCAATTATTACATTTCTATAATAATTAGTTAATTATTTGAGTTCATATCGGGCATTTTGTCGATGTTAAGAACATGGGTTAAAAATGACCTTGTTATAATTATAAATTTTCCATGTGGTAGAAATTCAATTATCTCCATAATGATAATCAGGATTTAGATATCACATATATCATATATATCTAGTATACATATGTATTTATAATAATACATAACATTTGGATATAAGAAATGAAATGTACTGTTCATGGAGAGGGTAAGTCGTATGTATGCATAAATGCTACATTCATTTCAATTTCATATTTAATGGATTAAAAACATAATGATACATAGGTATATTATAATTCCAATATAATATCATATATATTTTCATTAACTCCATCATTTATACATTCCACATATGGAATGAATGACACATATCACATTGAGGGGGCGGTTATCCGCACTTCTTCAAATGAAATTATCGTATTTATCTACTATGGAATCCATAAATTTATTCTATATATGAAAAATAAAAAAGTATAAAAACAATATAAATTTAATATATATCACATATAAATATAGTTCTTTTTTATTTTCAACTATAAGAGGTGGTAGGAGAATATTGAAAAATCATCATTTCGTGAGGCGTTAGGTTGTCATCCACAGAAACAGTATGTTCTTTACACTTTAGATGAATGTTGGTATATGTGTATTTTGAATCCTTATCATAACAAAATCCTAGCATATTGAGGATACTGGTTTTGTATTAAATTACGTAATAAAAAGAGTTTAGGGGGTTGTAAAAGTAAAATAACAGAAAATAACTTAAGAGAAGACGTTACCTTTAAATTGGGTATCTACTTTTGGTTTGAACCAAAAGGTTTAATTGAATTGCCTTCTTCTAAGAGGAAGGATTATTGGAGTAGGATAGGGATGTAGGGGGATTAATTGGTCAAAGTATGGATGATCCAAGGGTCTTGAGATATGTAAGAAATGGGTTATTAGTAATAAATCTTTATATGGGGGTTGTCATATTTGGAAGGCTTGAAAATATTACATTATTATATAATTATTTTCGGTTTTTAAAGGTCCAAAATCACTAAAGTAGAATATAATATTACTCATGTTTGAAATAAAATCATCCAACAATAATTGGATCGGTTTTGGATATTTTTAATCCTTATAATCAAATTTATTTAAATCATTCATTAACGAGGTATACACTACACCATTATTTTCTTAAAAGTATTTTTATTTATTTGATGTCTAAAAATTATAAAAATTATCATGATTTAGAAAATATTATTATATTTATAATGAATAATTATAGTCTAATCGATAACTTATATAACAGCATGTATGAATTGATTTACTAAAAGATATATGTTTAAGTCACTTCTGTCAATACTTTGTATTAATTATTATAAATTGTCATTATCACACCCTAGTGGCTCCATGGGGTTCGAAAATAGACCAAAGGATTCCCATGGTCAGAAATGTATCAACCAATATTATTAGAAAACATGTTAGGGTTATTTAATATTATTATAATTTTATATTTTTCCATTATTTACCAGATTTATCCTTTAACCATTGTAAATAAATTTTTTACTGAAGTTAATATTCATAATATCAAAAATTAATAGGTACCTATTTACATAATTTTGACCTCCTCATTCCAGAAAAGGTATCCATTTTTTCAAATTCAAAACACATAAGTGGTGGAAATTAATAAAATATTAATACCCGCAGTCAAAACAAAAAGTGTTTTTTTATGAAATAATAACGATCAAAATATGGACACAAATTTATGTCCAATTTCAAAGTGATATTACATTTGATTACCAAAATTGGATTAAATAGTAAAAAACTAATATAATTACACTTTAAAAAAATTAAAAAGATAGTCTATCGTTATAAATAAATTAGATCAAAAGGAATTTTTGAAACAAAATAAAGTATTTTCACTATTCATAGAAAAACATTGTATTAGAAAAATACCAAAAATTTACCTGAAGTCAATTTTGATTTTCAGATTCTAAAGAATAATTATATTTTGTCAAATGATACATATAAATGTGACCAAAACTAGATTTAAAGATGGTTCTCCATCAAAAGGGGGTAAATCAACCTTTTAATGAATATGAGAGTATTTATGCATAAAATTGGATTCATTCTAATTTTATGACTCTAAAAGTTATTGGATAAATGTTAAAACACTTTAGAAACATATTTAATTATAATATGGTTAGTTTTGTTCATTCTCGGCAATACAATGACTATGTGTTAGCTGTGATTTAATTTAATAATATTATATTTATATTTTTCAGTATAACTCAACGTTATGTGAAATGTATATCTTCAATGAAACTTGTTGTTTCATATCAGGTATGCCATCGAACATAGCATCCCATTTAAAGTAAAATTAATATTTAATTAATTTTTTTAATAAATATAAAAATTTTATATTCTTTATTTATCTAGGAAGTCACACCTATAGTTTCACCTCTTTCACTTTTCTATCTCTTTTAAAAATATTTCCATGTTCATCCCACATGGACTTTGCTATGGTGAGACTCATAACATTTACATATATCTGGTCAGATAAGGCTCTGGTGAGAGAAATATGTGCTTTAGCATCTGCATTAAGAAATTTTCATTTTATATAAATCATATCTAGCCCTATTGGATCAATAACTTTTATTCCCTTCACATAAGATAATATGACATTTATTACAAGAGATATTAGATGAGACCTCATTCTATTCTTATAGATTTGAAAATTACTTCCTTCAAATAAGGGGAATCCTCATACATTAGATGAATTATCTATGACAATATAAGAAAGATCAAACACCAGTAACCTATCTCGGATACCACAAGAAAGACCTTAGAACACCCAGATAGTGGAGGGGTGAATCAAGATTCCATATTTTTCATTTAGAAAAATGTATCTTGTTCCTACATTGTTCATAACCAGTTTAACTTGTCAGAGGAGGAAGTGTAAAAAGTAGACAATCATAGGAAAAGGAATGACACATCAATTTTACATGGTTCACGACTATGGGTTATGACCAATAATATTATGCCGACAGTGTGCCAGTCGTACCAAAAACCACTAATATTCACATGTTGTGGATTGCAAGAGATTAGCATAGTCACTCTGTGCCAAGGACACTACCTTTACATGGTTTTAGGGATAGCATATTGCATCCCTTAGATCACTTCCTATGACTCACACTTATATATTGTCTTGGAAGAATCTTTACGAAGTTTAATGACTTAAGGGTCTCTTAAATGGTTTATAATTAATTCATGCATCCTCAAATATAAATGGATTCTCTTTTTAAGTCCCATAATCACTAGCATATGTAATTTATTTTCCCATAAACTTATATGTTATGGAAATTAAATTTGTAAACTGATTTAGTCAATTTTCCTGGTTCCGTGGGAGTTTTGCGTACTGCGGCTGTTTCCACATACCACATCTATTTCTGCATATCATCTATCTATTTCTATGTACCACTTATATTTCCACATACCATTACTATTTCTGTGTACCATCTAGCAATTTTTGCGTACTACTATAGTTTCTGCATACCGTTTAGCTAAATATGCATACTGTTGCTATGTCCACATACCATCTAGCTATTTTCGTGTTCCACTGCTTTTTTTGCATACCGTCTAGCTAATCTGTGAACTATCCCTCTCCATGTACCATATTTATCACCATAATACCTTTCTCATCTTCATACCACGAGGGCTTCCTGTGTGAACCATGCTCCTTCCAAGAACTATTTTCCTTACATGGATGATTCTCTCCACGCACTATCTTCTCCTCCATGTACCACAACAGACTTTAATGAATTTCTTCCCAAAAATTTAATATCCAATATCAACACATAAAAAAGGGGATTACTTCTCATTAAATAGGAATTTATTTTTGCAAAATTCAACAATCTAATTAACCCAAATTTTCAGTGTGGGACAATCGGTAAATTGAACTCCATTAGTATATTGTTAGCCTCTAGCATGTATTGTAATCCTCAGAACAGGGAACCTTTATCATGTAGCATTATCGTTCTGTGTCAGTATGGTTGTCAGTTCATGTACTGAAACTCATCACTATTTAATGTCATTTCAGACCATTTTTGGGAGCGTTTTGTATACCGCATTCCTTCACCATGTACTATCCCTACGAACTATTTTTAGTTATGTGCACCATTCTAGCTACTACACACCTTTACTTCATTCCTTTTCTGCAAACCATTTTGACATCATTTTGCATAAAACCTGACTTCACCACATACCACAAACCTTCACCATGTATCGTGCTACAAACTTCTTCTGACAACATTCTACATACTGCATACCTTCACTACATACTATTCCACGTACTACATTCCTTCACTTTATACAACTTAGCATAACTGGACCTTTTTTTACAAAAATAGTTGTATCTTGCAAACTGCATGTCTGATTGAAAATGTATTTTCTCTATTGGGACCAACTCGATGAGGTAGATATTTGAGTTTGATTCATGGTGAATTTCATGAAAGTTTTGATGTGACAAATATCTTGAGGATCGGTTAACTTAAATAATGCATTCAATCTCAAATGTATGACACCATTAGTTGTAAAAATTGAAGCCATCCATGTGAATATTGACAATAAACAAGAAAAATCTATGTGTAGATTTACAAAATACACAAACCAAACTCCAATATTATAAAAAAATAGCCTTGTTTCCATCAATTCATACCATATAAGAAATGTTCATATATTATTATATGTAATTCAAGGGTGGTTGGGATCAACACCCTCCTCTAGTCAAGTTTTAATACAACAATTGATTTCACTCAGGTATTCAGATGAATCCTTATGAATACCTATATAAAGTGGATTATATAACACCAATGTTATGGGATGAAGTTGTAGAAATAAATATACTGGGACTTAATATATCTAAAGTGATTATAGAAAATGTTATATCCATTCAACAACATATCAATCCATCACAGAGACCACAGAAAACTTATGCAAATAATTGTCAATGTGACCAGAAGTTTAATGTTGATGTTAAGGTTTTTATATGAATTTCTACATCAAATAATGTTACAAGGTTCAAAAAGAAATAAAATATGATCCCTATATATATTTTACATCTCAATATTCTTGATCGAGTATGGATGGTTTCTTACCACTAGCTGTTCCATCAAACATCTCTAATTTATGTCATATATTCCATGTATCTCTCCATATAAAGTATATACCTAATCCTTCAGATGTACTACACTCAAAGGTCACACCAAAATATCATGATCTCTTCTATTTAGAAAAACCTATGGAGATTTTATATCATAGAAAGAAAGTGCTGCAAAAAATTACACACACCTGGTCAAATTTTTGTGGGAAATCACAAACTTAAAAAGTATCATTGGAATACGATGGATATGATAATGAAAAAGGATCCACATTTTTTCAGTTAATGTGATGGAACATTGATAGAAAAATTATTTTAAGGGGGATATAATGTAACACCCCTAGACATTATGTTTTTTCCAAATAAATTTGAATCCATCAATAAATTGTGTTCCATGTAACCCCATAATTTAACGAATCCCAATATAATATTAGTATTAATATTTAATCAAGAATTATAAAATGTGGATGTTAAATTTTATCAGTTTGAATATTAATAACCACATTTGGAATGTTAATTTTGATGTATAAATAAAATATATTGGTAAATTAGTAATTAAATTTTGGTGTTATGTTTATATGCTTCAATAATATATTTTTCTGAAGAAAATGATTTTTATTTCTATTTTTAACAAAAGTAGGATTTTTTCTAGAATTAAAAAATTGATTAGAAAAAATTACTTTAATTTTTGTAATCATAATTTCATAGTTATCTTAGGATTAATTTTTTAGAACCTTATAAAAATGTTAATTTTTCAATTATTAGTTAAAAATAACGATTCTTTAAGAACCAAATTTTCATTTAATGTATCTAAAAAGTTACATTTTATTAAATGGATTAAAAGATGAATTAGTTTAATTTTATTATTATTAATAAAACAAATGTGATTGTACTCAATTTTATGTGGAAATTTTATATTAAAATATTTTATTCGTTTCAAATCACTTTATTTTGAAAATCATCTTTTTATTACTTCAATAGATTTAATTTTAAATTAAATTACACCACTTATATCAATTGATATTTGAAAAATGGTTTCTAATTTTCTTTTAAAAGTGATTAATATTATATAATATGTTCAGTTTAATTTTGGTTAAAATTAAATGAAAAAGATGTAAAAAATAATTATAGATGTTACGGTAAAAATAAGATTATAAGCGGTTAAAATAAAATGATAATAGTTATAATGACCTAAAAACCATAAAAAACACTTTTATGTTTATAGTTTAGAAATATATAATCTATTATATTATAATGATCCATTTCTGATCCTTTTTCACGTGTAAAACAATATTATACCTTTTTATTTTCAAAAATACCAAGTGTGTCATCTCCTCAACATTTAAAATGGAACCCCCTCTCTTATCCACTTAACATATCCAACTCCTTTTGGATCAACCAATATCTACCAAAATATCTAAATTATATTCCTCTCCATGTCTTATTGGTCTAATATTTGTTATTTAACCCTCATATGATGTATTTTTCTGAAAAGTAATGGAGACCTTTTGAATAAGAGGTATTGTTCTTATTTGAGAGTTTTTGTATTGGTTCTCCTTCCACCTCCTTCAAATATTTTTTAAAAACTTTTTTATAATAAAATAATTATAATAAAAATAATTATTTTTAATTTGATAATATAATAAAATTACTCATTTTCCTCCTCCACAAAATTGGAAATGAATTTATCAAATCTATGTATGGCGGACTATCGACTAGAAAATAGATGTAATTTGTTTTACATAATTTTCCCTAATGGATGGATACAATGAGGGATTCAATATTTATACTGATTTAATTTTAATATCACATATAACAAATTAACTTCCAATCTATTTTAAAATGATTATGTTCCTTGTGCATACCTGTGGATTCCAATATCCCTGATGCGATGTGATTCATTATTCATTTTCATTATTACATGTGTTTTAATAAGTATTGGTTTAATTAATATAAATTATATATATGGAATAAAATTAATTTTTTAATTTGATAATTTATTTAAAAAAAATCATTCCATACGTTGAAAAAATGGAAACAACGTTCATACGTACCTACGACCTATCATCTCTATGAATAACGTAAAACATTTAATATCTATATCCATAATAGAAAACTATAAATACATATATAATTAATAAATATGATATTTATATAATTATTAATATAATATAAATGATTTAATTATGATTTACTTATAATTAGAAACAATACCAAACAAAAACATAAATGGAAAACAAAGCAGTTATTCTTCGAAATGTTATTTTAACAAATAATTAAAAAATGGTTAAAAAGGATTAAATTAGTTATATTAAGGTATTATATGAATTATTTTTTTTCAATATTATATTGATAATAATCCTATATTTATTATAAAGGTGTTTTGAGCATGTACGCAAACATTCGAGACTTAAGGTAATTTTTTTTCTTAAATTGTATTCTTTGGGACATGTGATATGTTATGAAGTTATCTTGTCCTATTAGGTGAATGTAAATAATATTTTACATTTTATATAATATTTTTTTATTCTAATTATATTTAAAATTTCATTGAAATTCTTCCTTTCTAGGTTCTAATGATATAAAAGTGACTAAAGCATGTAACCGTTTTTGTCTCAACTGGTCATTTTGGGAAATATTTATGTTGCATACCAATATTATTTTATGATGTGTTTATATAGAAACTAAAACATGTTATATATCTAATTTATTTATTTCTGTGTTATTTATGTTTTCATTTAATTTTATTCTTTTATGGGGCATATGACTCAAATGTAACCAATGCATGTAAAATATTTTCATCTCAACTTTATTTTTGTGAGACACATTCCATATTCGACATTTATTCTTTTATAGTGTATATAAGGACCATTAATTCATTTTATGATAATTCACAGTGAAATTATATTATATAAATATTTATCTAATGTTCATTCTTTCACGAGTCTTATGATTAAAAATATACAAATTGTTAATGGTTTCTTGTTGTAATCTCTTTATTTATTAGGGATGTCTATGTTTATGTTAGGATGATTAAATATTATGAACTATAGATTAATAATATCATGAAAATCATTAATCAGTGGTTATTTTTGGACATAACATTTTTTCCTTTCATTTTCCTCTTTTTATGAAATTATGAGACTGAAATATTGATTTCATCAAAAATTAGCTTTCTAAATCACATTTGTCAAAATTAATTTTTCATCCATGTCTATGATTTTTAAAAATGTTTTTAAATAATAATTTTTTTATTATAAAATAATTTTTTTATAAATATTCCCCCATGATTGATATTTTTTACAAAAACTATATAAGTAATATTCTTTTTTATTTACAATAAACTATAATATTTATTTTTAAGAAAAATAAAAAATTAATTTTTATTTTAACAAGTAAAAAATGAGTGGTACTTCCTTCCATAATTTCCACTTATTTATCTAATGGTTACATTACATGTTTCTATGTTTTTTTAAATTGAAATGTTTTATTTAATATTTTGGAAAATTAATATACCTTACATAATTTATTACAAAGTAGAAAGGTTGTTTTCATCAGGAAATATTCAGTGTTATATTTTAAAACCATTTTCAATATAATACAACATACGTTGATATTAATTAGTATTTACTCAGGATATTCCATTTAGATACCAATTTTATCCTTTCATTTAATGGTTTATGATTTTCCAAAAAATATTTTTATAAAACCCATTCCTTTTCTGTGGGTTACGATATGGTGAGTTGATGAAATTATTAGGAAACCATAATCATTTACATGGGTTATTCCTTGTTTAAATACATTGAAAATATTTTTCCACAAAGTTATATTAGGATTGGATGATTAATAAATAAATTTATTTTTTAAGTTTTAATATTTAAAGAATATGTTAGGATCACATGGTCTAAATATATATTGTTTTAATGATATAAATAAGACTATAATAGGGGTGGGACAATTTCAGTAAGGGACTGTTTCCATTATGATATTATTGGGAGTGAAACTGGATTACTACAATGTATTCTAGAGTGAACCCATTCTACAATGAGAACTGTTTAAATGAAAATTTTATACTAAGGAAATAATTTTTTATGCTTATGTGAATGATAAAAAACCATGACTTATGTTAATAATATTCTATCATATATTTTTATCTTTTATTATTTTCGGATGATTGTTTTATAAACATGCATGATTTATTCCATGTTACAATATTATAATCATAGATATGTAGTGTATGGTTTTTGAATGTTTCTCATGTTCTAATTCCTATAAAGTCATGTTATGTTAATATATCCCTTGTTTATCTATTATGAGAATATGAACTCACCCTTCATTATTTTTTCTTTTTTAAGGATTATGATGAATTTTATTATGTGTGATATTTATTATATGGGTTCTAGTTTGGAAAAAATAGTTTTCGATGATGTATGAAATCAAGGTTTCCCACTCCATAGATGAGGTAATACATTCGTAGTCTTAAAAGGGGGTTGAAATTATCAATATCGTGTATTATCCCCTAGACCCAACTAAGAATTACCAACCAAATAATTAGATAACTAAATCAAATATCAAGTCCAATTATTAGTCCAACATATCGTAAGGTTATAATTGTCAAACCTAGTTATATGTATGTTCTACCATAACATCGTAGCCAAAGGTTAACAGAGCTTGGGTCGATCCAATTCTTGAGCCTAATATCCAATATATAAACTAATAGGATCCATCAACACTTATCTAAAAAGGTAATGATATACCTTGGTGCTATAAATGATATAATCTGAAAAAATCATCAAAAAATCTAGTATACCCTCTTAAGGGAAAACCCAAATTTTCAACTATAGTTCTCAAGGACATTGATCAATGGGACACCCTTCTAGGTAATCAATTGTTGTAAAAACCCTCTATAGAAACAACTATATAATATTTTCCATATATCAAAAAGGGAATATAAATAGTACGACACCAAAACAATGTTTATTGTACCTCATCAAAAGTAAAATACAAGAATAGAATGGGAAAAAATATAGAACCTTAGTGGCCTCTAAATTATCTAAATCGATCACATACACAAAATTACATCCAAAAGAACCATCATGCCTATAATAGAATTATCAATTGTTTTTAAGACCACCTAAAAGTAGAAAACCCTATAGGGTATACTTTATTCTAATAAAAACCAGGTGTTATGTAACATTTAATAGATACTTATCCATTATCCATGGTATAAGACCCATTCTTGGGTATTATCTCAAGAAAATGGGAATCTAGTGTAACACCGATCTATGAGGGAATTATCAAAAGATGAATATAACATCCACTAACCAAATGAAAAAATACATTACACAAGGGAATCCTTGAGAGTCCCTTATAATCATCTTATAATAATATCAATGGATCCCTGTATTAACCAACATTCATGGGAATCAACATATCATGATTGATTTAATTGAGAATAACCTCAAACACAATATCTAACCTCAAGTGAGCAGTCTATAACCTCTAACAATAAATCCTCAAGAAATAGGGATAAAAATAAATAATTCTATATTTCAATGGATTCTATATTCAATAATTATATACGGGAACCTAAAAAGTATCACCATGGAAAATTAAATAGAGACCGATCAATAAGAACATGACCATTGCTCAAACCTCCCAACATGAATCCCAACCCACGGGAGGATTTAGAAACAGAAACTCATCAATACCTTCCTATAAAACACACAACCAATTGAAAACCACATATAGAAAACATCAAAATAATGAAATAATATCACCACCATGATCAATATAAAAAATAAACTAAAATATACTAATCGCCTTTCCTACTGTTAATATTGGGTGAATATTTTGAATACATGCAAAGGAAGGAATTTACATAGCAATCCCCTCAAATACACATTGTGTGCCCCCATGGTTCCAACCTAGATATTTTCCATGGATGACTCGATATGTACTTCACCTAACAGAAATATGTTTCAACCAAATATGTGTCATGTACAACACATGGAGTTTCCATCCATGTACGTTGATGTGTGCCCTAGATGATGCATTACCAACTTTAGTACAAGACCATTTTATTTATACCTCACACGGGCTTCGGTAATTATCCCTACACATCAAATTTCTGCAAACAAATTGTGTTAATCCTTTCCCTAGGACACACCCTAATCCATTAAACATAGAGGATCCTAAAAAAACATGTAGTGTGAACCCGTCATCCTCACCTCACATAAAAGGAATAAAAATTATGTTCATTTTCAGAACTACACAATATGAAAAACGGTTTCATAAATATAAATTCTTTATGATATTAACAAAACGTCCAATTATTCAAAAAAACAATATATCGGTCTTCTAGGGGTCCTAAAAAATTTATATCTGTCATTAAAAATAAGAAAAATACCATAGTATATGGATAATTCCAAAAAATATATACCATATAGTAAGGAATAAACCATTAGAGATTTGATCTCGGATACATCTCACAAATCCATCACGCCTAATCTAGCTATGTCCAAGCTCTATATTCAATCTCTCTTTCCTTATTCAGTCACTCTCTCTCTCTTTCACATGACACAATATCCCCAATGGGCCTTCTGTGATAATATATTTTAGTAAAAGAGAAAAATAATTCTAATTTAAAAAAAATATAAATGAAAAAAAAGAAAAGGGATCCCATGACTAACCCCAACACTCAAAATTAGGTTATTATATTCTATGTAAAAACGCATGATTATAGACATAACTGAATATTATAAATAAATAAACATCTAATGCTACAATTAAAATATTTCACTGAATGAATCTGTACAAATATCTTGATATTTAATTAATTAAATATTAAATATTCCATGAAATTTTGAATAAATATTATTTCCAAAAAATTATTTCCTTGGATAAACACATTATTTTAGGTCAACTAATTTGGTCGAAAAATTTATTTGAGATCGTCTCATGGAATAAAATACCATTTTTCTTTTGAAAATTTTCTTGGAAAAAACATTAAAATTTCTCAAAATATCCCCATCCTAAGTAACATTCGTATGAATAAAAATATAATAATCCATATAATGAATAGTATATAAATCAAATAATTCCCATTAAATGGTATTATTTTGTTATCAAGGAGAATAACCCTATGTAAACATAGAATATGTCTGTTATAATCAATGTATCTAGAAGTAAACTTATCAAAGAAATATATATGTAATGGTACTTTCAATTTATTAGTTTATCCATGGTATATAGTAATTTGGTTTGATATCTCGCATTGGAAGGAAACCAAGTAAATTGTATAAAAAATTCCTTCATCATGGTAACTAAATGGAGTGTGAATATTCCAAATAATTCCTTTGCTAGAGCCTATCCAGCTATAAGTCTGAAGTTCATTCATCATGATTGAAGATGATGAATGAGCCCATTATAAACCACCCATTTTGGGGTGATTTCATATATTAGGATAAATTTTATATATGAATTCACTTTATATATCTACAAGGGGATGTATTTTCTTGGAAACTATACACATTAAAATTTACTAATTCTTAGGATGGGTTTTCCACCAGGGAAGAGAATGAGTTTTAAAAAGTAATCCATGAATCAGAAGAGTGTTATGGTGGTATAAAAATATATAAATTTAAATAATATAAAGTTCATAAATTATATCATAAAAAATACCTTGGAAATGTTTGCAACATGCAAAAGGAAATATTTGGGGAATATAACATGTGTCCCCAAGAATGAAAATTGTGTAACAAAACCCCACTTATGGATTGGGTAAAAAATGAATCAAAACCACTTGAAATAGAGTGAATAAAATTTAGGATAAAAACCATGTATAAAGTAATTTCATGTTATAATATCTTAAATAGGTAGTATATACACCATATAATGTAAATTAGTCGAATAAAAAATTCATGTCCCATATAAATGAATTTGAGAAGGAAACCCCTTACCTATTCTCCAAACATCAATGATAATAACATAACCACCTGAATAAAAAACAATTATATCATAATAAAATATTCAAATAACAAATTTTTAATCATTTTCATTTATATTATTTTTATATAGTCATTCTCCATAGATTTTTTATATATTTTCCACATCGAGTGTATATAATATTTTCATTTGTATTGTTTTCACAATAGTGGTGTTTGTATTTTTTTCATCTTTTTAAGGTTGTCATTAAAATTTATTTAATATTAGATTTAGATTTATTATTATTATCTATGATATACCACATTCTTCTAATTGATTTTTTATACATTATCAATGAATGCAAAATTGATAACAAACATGTTTTCGTGATTCTTGTTGATAAAACGGTGTTTTCTTAAGTGAAAAATTAGATATTGATATAACATATCCAAAATCAAATAAAATAAAATATTTCCAAATTTATATTATATTAATGATGTAATTTCATTCCAAAATTCATTCAAGATAATAATTCATAGTATTTCTCAAGTATGTGGATAAACAGAACCAAGCATAGAAATTACCAGATTTAAGGAATGATTAAGAGGTTGTTTTGTTGAAAAAACATTGTACCATGATAATAATGATATTATTTATTTTTTAATATTGTTAAATTTTACAATTTTTATAAATTATATGAATATTTTATGATTATAAAAATAATACAAATTTTCAAAATAATATTATCCTCTTTATATGATTATTTCAAATTATTAAATTAATAATGATTATTTATTGATCAGATAATTAATAGGTTATATAATATTTCATAAAAAAACTTTATATCATAAAAATCATATTTATCATTTAATCCCATTCTTATTTCAATAATTTTAATGTGGAGGATGAAAAAGAAACATGTTGCGGCCTGGAGGCAGTAGACCTCACAATGCACGAATGATGGTTTGGGTTTTATTAATGGAAATTGTAATGGTGGTTAGTGTTTACTTACAAAATATATAAAACATTAACTACACTATAAATAATTAATTAATTTTTTTAGAAAGGGAAAAATAAATATCAAGTGGAAGAAAAAATGCAGATATGTTGATGAAAACATTGAACTTCTGCTGACCACATTGGGTTTCTCTACCCGGATTACCAGGAAGGTGTAGATTAAGTTAATATTGAATTTATAGATGATTGGGAGAGTGAGATAAGGCTTTATGGGAAGGATTGAGGTTTTAGTTTTAGGAGTATAACTAATTTTTAGGTTTTCTTTGATGGGGTGGTGAGAGGCCCCATTTATAAGTGGTGAGAAATGAATTCTTAAAAAAATATCAAATTAAAATTAAGGGAGTACAGGTTAAACATGTAATGTGGATCCAGAATAAAGAAGTAATAGATTTCCAAAGAGTTAAGGTCAATACACACTTCATCCATTCATTTTTACACATTTTATTATACTATTTCAATCCCTTAACATCATGAATTATTTATTTTAACATTTTTTCTTTTGCAAAAAAAAATATTTTTATCCTATGGTAACACAATAATTATACCTAAAAATAATGTGATCCTTATTAGAGAATCTGGAAATGCTAATTATAAATTTTATTTCCATTATTTCAATTTATTTAAGAGTTAAAAAGTAATTTTATTATGGAAAATATAAAATATATTAATTTTTTTTGTGAAATAGTACTTTAGATATAAAATGAAAATCATATGTTTTTATAATATAATTTATATTTTAAAAATTTTATGTTAATTATAAAATAAATAATTTTTCAAGAAAATTGTTTAATAGAAATCTAAATCATAGTATATAAAAAATTTTCATAAATTTTATACAATTAGTAAAAAAAAATTGTTTCACTATTCACTTAAAATGAAATTATGCTTTTTGAAAAATACCAGAAATTAATCACAAGTAAATTTTTTTATGAAGTACTCCAATGTGAAGTATAATTTCCTAAAATAAAACACTAAAATCCAAAAAATAAAAAAATCAAATATACTCATCAATAAATTCTCTTTAAAACATGCTTTGCATAACAGTTCTGGATATGATTTTTAGCTACTATTACAGATCCTACAGTATTACAAAAGCTCTAAATTTTATGTGAAAAATATTATTATTCTCCCCCGTTTAAATGTTAGTGTGCACTATTAGTAGTAAAATTTTGATAACCATGTGTCCAAGTCTGTTTTCCAATTTTTTAGGAAACTCAACTCTTAAATACTAAATGTTTTAGAGAAAAACATTATAATAAAACTCAATTAAACACATACTAGTGACCCTGTTGGTGTCACAATTATCCTCACGATGCCAATTTCTAACTGTATATTTTCCTCAGGGTTCTAGATTTGTTGAATGGTTAGTCCACTACTCCCTCATCGATGTATCACACTCCCATGTGTCGTAGTTGACCCAGGCTCACTATTATATAAAATAGTCCAAAGGAATCATATTATTGTATATAACGTATTTTAAAGTCTATGTACTATGAATAGGATTCTCAATAATCTAGGAGTCATTATCCATTTTAAAATCATCATAATAAATCATATGGGATGGTTCTTCAAGGTACTTCTTAATTTTTTAAAAATGAACACATCACGGACGGACATCATCTGAGATGGTAGGGCCAACTGATATGCTAATTTTTTGTTATATTCCATAATCTATAGTGTCCAAACATACTATAATGCTTGAGTACACTATACTCCCCTCTAATTGAATCCTAAATAAGGATGCAATTTAATAAACACATGGTCTCAAAAAAATACAATTACAATCCATGAAGATGACAATAAAACTATAATTGATGATGACTCTGAATTTTTTTCAAATTCTTTCAGATAAATTACACATTATCTATGATCCCATTGATGGGAATTGTCCTGAAAAAAGGAACATTCTTAAATTATTTTCAATATAGAGGATGTAAATTTAGTCACCCATACAATACTTTAAAGGGATACATCTTATTTAATACATGATAACTTTTCTGATATATAAATTCAACCAATGGAAAATTTATCTCCCAAAAAATTATAAAATTAGTCAGGCATGATTAAATAATTTATTCATGAATCTGGATAGCCATATAAGTTAGACTATCCAACTTTGGATGATAGGTAATGAATATTTTTATCTGATAACCCATATTATACTAAAAACCCTTCTAAAACTAATAGTTGATTCATGGGTTTAGATTTAATAGGATAGTTTATGACTAATACTGAAGCCTAATAATATCTAGTCCATATAAGATCATGAGATCACCCACATTAATCTACTCTCAAATTGGATGGGAGTGTGTTATTTTCAATAAACAGTAAATTTCCAACCAAATATCATGATTCCATATGAAATTATAAATAAATCCAATCATGATATTCATTTAATGTCATCATATTTCCATACTAAAATGGGATGAGGATATAACAGAACATTAGTTATCTATTTCACCACACTGATCTTGTGATAGGTAAGGAATTGGGAAACAAATTTTGAAATTTAATTCATTATATAAAGCCAAAAATACTTGAATTTCAGATCATAAAACATCTTGGTATCCCTATGGTGAATGACTAAACGATAATACATTCCACCATCCATAATAATCTACCTCATGGTTAAGGGGATGGAAATCATATTCTAAATATAATTTCACCATCGGGTGAACCAAACCAATAACTCACGCTCTGAAAATAATTTAAAACTCTACCAATATTATATAATTTTGGATTCATTTTATACTCGATCTGAATCTAAACATCAAAGGAATATTAATCTTGAAAAGAATCCAAACATTTATTCTCTCTTTAATTCTCTTCCATAAAATGTATATTGGTAAACATACCCATTATGTTCTATTCATCCTTTAATTCATTCACTTACTGTGAGGGAAATTACCAAAACAGGGCAACATCATCCATATTCCCCTATACAAGAATATATACAATAACAATACAAAAAACATTTAAATATTATATCCAGTGCTTCTACTGACATTCAAGTCCCTTTGGGTGATGATATTAATTAGATATTTATTATATTACTACACTATATGTAGCACCCTAAAAACCTATTTGTTCAACTTATTTCATACATGCATGATAACTAATATAATCATGTGAGTGTGGGATAATGTTTCTCATGATGGTGTAATTAGTGACAGATATATTCCACTACATGCTCAAATTGCATCATAATTCACCCCAATCCGAAATAAAAATCATCAAAATATAGAATATATCCCATGCATGGATAAGGAAGAACTAGAAGAGGAGTATATATCAACCTCTCTTTGAACTCGTAAGATTAAATCTTACACTTCCAATTATATATAGACATATCCCATTCATAGAAAATGATATCAAGGGTTATTACAACCTAGAGAAGTACTAAAATATTTCATTTAATATTCTATTAATCCCAGTAATATTTTGATATGAAACACATTCATAGGATACTCCCTAGACATAACTACTTTAATCTTATCAATATCTATTGGGATTCCTTTGCAGATATCACTTGTATTAATAAACACTCTCCATTAATCCAAAAAGATTATATAGTTAAGTATAATGGTGTTTATCTTCTAGGGTTTTCAAAATGATAATTAGATATTATGATTTCTCCCCCTTATCTATGAAGGATTCCATTAAATCATCAACAAATAAAACTATGAAGAAGTCAGTATAAATTCAGAATATCTGGTTCTTCAAATCATTTAAAAAATATAGATCCTTAGAAATTCCACAAATCATAACCAAATACTCTTAGTGCACATACATTATTCTGAAAATTGTATTTGGAATATATGTTTCTCTATGCTTTAATTGATGGTATCATTATGTTAAATAAAATTTTCAAAACTAATGGGATCCCAAAGTCTGAACAAAGTGATCATCATTTCAATTAAATTTATATTTACTCATTATGGACACATGGTTATGTTGATGAAAGAGGATTAACTTTTTTCGGTTCCCTTCTACATAATTTGGAAATAGAATCAAGGTATTACATGGTATCATATTTGGTTGAATAAAACAATTTCCTTCAATATCCTATAGTTAGACATTCAACTCAATTAGATAGCTTGGATCCATCCAATTATATTATAAATAGATTAGGATCATCCTATTCATATTTCAATTTGAACTCTATGTCTCTATGGGTTAGATTCACAGAATCATTTTTTAAATAACCTCAATATACGTATCCACAACTACTAGAAGATATCCAACCAAACCTCTTTGATCACATTGTTTAGAAAACTATACAATTTGCATGAAATCAAGATAACATCTAAAATATTAGGTGATAACCCCAACAAAAAATATAGGTCCTCGCCCATTATGGATGATATTAGTGTTACTATTTTTGAAAATAATTGAACCCTTTCATGATAATAATAGATTTTTTAAACCTATAATCAAGTCCAATAAAATAATGAGAGAAATAATATTTTTGTTATGGATCATGAAATAAAGAAAATGATCAAAATCAAATATTAATATCCATTATTCCTACAATATGAAGCCCCAATCCTTCCACTCCCCAATGGAGTGGAAATATATATTCTATATAGTATCTTATCTTACTAAAATAACATATCATCAATGAAATTTGTAGAGATAATGGAATAGGGTTCACCTATCAAATCAATTATAAGTCCATAGAAGAAGAAATAAACACCATGCATCTCACGGATGTGGGAAAAAAATATAAAACCTCTAGAACATGATATTTTATATATATACACATCGAATTGGTCCCAATATATGAATATTTAGTTGGGTGATAATCACATTTAGTATCGGTGTGGGAACCCACACCTAGAAATGCATCTAATTGAACTTGAGAGTACCTCATTCTGGATGATCCTAGTCTGCAACCCTATTTAGTACTTATACAAAAATTCCTAAGATGTCTTGAACAACAACAATAGTTTCATATATTTGGTGCCTCTTTTTAGTCTTTAATATTTACACATTGCTTTATACACAAAAAACATGTCACCTTATTTCCCATAGAATATTATACTCGCATTGAATCTGATGAACTGTGGGTTCGCCCACCACCACAGTCATGGAACTCTTATTCCATCATATTTTTACTATATTTATATATCTAACTACCGATACCACAAAAAGGTTCCATTGAGGTGTATCAGTCTATATATGTTAGTTTCTCCCATTATATATTTATAAAACACCTCAAAAAAGATTTCATGCACAAGAGAAGGTGTCTCAATATAATCATAGGAATCAATCCCATACCATAAAGTTTATCCTTGAGATAACGATCCATGATGAGATTGGTCATGAGAAAAACAAATTTAGTAAACCAATATTCATATTAAATTATAGAATTACTTTTTTCTCCATGTTCATGTACTCTCAATCCTTTTCTGTTCATACTTATTTGGGGTAGAATTTCTAAATGAAAATATTCTAAAATTAATCATGGGAGAGATACAAATTCAACTTGTCTTGCATGAAATAATCCCACCACTATCTTCTAGGCCATTGCATCATGTAAGCGGTGAATAAAATTTTCATATTCTATAGATCCTATGGGAAATATAAGATGCCCTCAATATTCTATATTCACTCCATAGGATATTCATTCCCTTTATCACCATGAAAGACAAGTGTATTTTTCGTTGAAAATTCTTCTACTTGATCAATCATGCATTCCTGATCTCTTAAACCCTATTGATCTAATGATTCATGGACTATATGGCCAATTCAACAATTTATATGGCCAATAAGGGGTAATATACCAGTTAATGATCTGTAAATCCCTCACATTGACCCTTAAAGAGATTTCACTAATTCGTGGTCTACAAAGTAGAATGAAAAATATCAATTAACACTAAAATATAATTCCAAATTCATTTATTAAATCACAAAAAATAAAAAATTTACTCTGGAAAAAGTCATAAAAATTTAACATAAATTATGAATACCATATGTGGATAAAAAATAAAAAATTCAAAATTTCATCTATGGAAAAGATTTCACCTCATGGTTTGTACTAATCATGCACCAACAACGAATGTTCCCTTAAAACACGTAAAAACCATGACACATTGGAGTTGAATGGTACCTACTAACCATGTTCTTAAACCATGTGCCTCTTGTTTCCTCCGATTTTTTACCCCACAACATGAAATTTTATAAAACAAAACAAGGTTTCTCATATATATTGTCATGACCCGACCCACCGAGGCCCTCCTAGTGTGTGGAAGGACAAGCCAAGAAAATCCAAATTCTACTTCCATGGTATAGGGGATGGAGAAAAGAAATTAAAATCATAACTAATATAGGAGGCCTTTTACATATGTACATGTACAAAAACACCCAACCATAACCATGTAGATTTAAAAGATAAAAATATAAAAAACAATAACATATAGATTAACAACCATGGATGTGACAACATCTAAAGAATATAAGCTTATGAAATCATAGTATTAAATGTGAATGAAAAAAAACAACCCAAAATAAATATATCCCAACATTTAAATAACTAGAAAATTAAAGCTTAGAGATCCCAGTTCCAAATCTCAAATACCCAACCACCATATGCAATCAAATGCAACCAGGTATCCCCTATTCTCCTAATTAATCACCAGTTACTTGTAATTAGTTTGCAAAAGACATTACAAATGTAAGAAAATACACTAAAAGGGTGAGTATATAAATACCCTATAAGACACCATTAAAGTTTAGTGGGGAAGGAAATAAAATATGAGATATATAGAAAGAGACATCTCAACCCACAGTAACAGGAAAACGAAATCCAACAATAATGATACATACATACAAACAAACATTCATATAAATTCCACTTCTCTAAAAAGAAAATTAAGTGAGCTATAAAGGGGATCTCCATCTCCTGTTGTATTCTAGGAGAAGATTTTTATTGTAGTTATAAGTGGTCCATCAAAAATGATCATCATCTGAAATGTATATTTATAGATCTAATAATGTGGAGGGACACACCTCACAACAATACTGCATAGTCAAGGGGTAACAATCTCAAAGTATAGGATGCACGTTGTATTGTGTTAGGTAGGTTCTACAGAGTATATATACAGTACATGCTTCATTGTATTCTAGGGTGTACCACTCAGTAAGTAGGGGACCCACACCATGGTTTATTAGGGGGAACCACACAATATATAGAATAGTTTTTACCTTTTCCAACATGGGGTACCACTAAGTAGTCAGAGTACCTCCACCCCAGTGAATCATGGGCATACCAGTCAATTGATATATAACATGTGTTGTAGTCTATTTGGGGGGTTCCACTAAGATGGTAGAAAACCACAACCTAATATGAGAGGGGGAACCACATATTAGTTAGTGGAACTATACCATAGTCTATTAGGGGGAACCAATCAGTAGGTTGAGGACCTGCACCCTAGCCTATAAAGGAGTACCACATAGTAGGTAGGGTATGCACACCTTAGAATGATAGGGGTACCAATAATGGATCATACATTTTTTTGCATAGATATTACTTATAAATAGAATAATATTGATTAAAAATCCTAATTAAACCACTATAATTGTATAGGATTATTGTCTTTATAAACAAGGAAACATATAGAATTGGTTTATAAAACATCTATGTTATCTCCCGCTTATGTCATCCTTTCTAGAACCCTTTTTGACACATCAAAATTAACACCCTTAATCATAACCTAGGGAAAAGACACATAATAGAGGGTGAGATTATATTTTAGATAAGTGTAAAAGAAGGAGATATGGATCATATCATAATCATATGATATAAGAACATAAACATTGTATTTTAATATTAAATATTTCATATCAAAGATTGTGATATCATGTCATGGGATAAATCAAATATGTTTATCAAAAAACATAATCCCAGAGAGCATAACATAAGAAATGTAATTTTTGGCATAAAAATAAACATAGAGAATCACCTCTATATTAGTCAAGGCTCATTTAGAAGACCATTATAGATGACAATGTACTTTACTGAACTGCGTCCCCTCCTTATTTCATCCATATGTTACTTAAATAGGTTGACATCCCGTGTCATCCTTGTATTACTAAACCAATATCATTTATCATTCCCATATTGTCTATATCATGATATATAAATCATTACCCAACTCATTGGATGGATATATATGTCCCACTTGTAATATAATGAAAATTATACATATGTGTTCCACAAAAATATAAATCATTCATCTTATATTAACCCATGAAATGAAATGGGTTTCATAAACATCATTCCATCCTAAAATAACCCATGGAAATGAAATGGGTTTCATAATATCCTTACTTCACAAATATAAACAAAAAATAGGAATAATATTATTAGAATCCTTGATAAATATCCCAATGATATATCAGTTGAAAATAATTCTTGAGGGAAATATCCTTTATTCTTTCAAAATATTTCCATTTATTAAAATGATGTTTTATTTTAAAAGTAAAAATTTACAATGATAATTAAATTTTAATAGTGGAAGGTAATAAAAAAATTATTATGGATTCATAAAATTCAAAACAAATGTTCATTCCACATAATTTAAATAAACACTCTTCTCATAATTTTGTCAGATATGTTTAGAATTACCTCATTAGGAAAATAAAAAAATGATTATGTTCATACCGTATTGTAACAATTGATACATGGGTAAAAATGGCCTTAAAAATGTATAAGTACAATAAAAATATTCTTGAAAATATTTTTTTGAAACATGAACATGGATGATAAATGTTCCTGAGTAAATACTTTCATTAATACAATCCTGGAGAGATTGTGAAATTAACTCTTACCTCATGTTTGATTTCTATTATAAGAATTTGATACTCTTGAATAATGGTTTATAAATTGTTAATAATTTATAATAGAACTTTATTTATATTTATTATATCATAAATTATTATTTTATTACCCATTTTTTATTAATATTTAATTTTTACCCTTCTTTGGGGTGTTAACTTCTTCATTTCCTTATGCATGTTTTATCATATAAGTCATGGATCATGTGGATAGGATATAATTCCATCCCTTAAAGAATGATATTAATGTAATTTATATCATATGAATTAATCATATACATTTATATCATCATGATGTAATGGCGATCTTGTAGAATGAACCATATCTTGTCATAGAGATGGTAGGTCAAACTTATGCACAAGAGATGATATCATTCCCCTAACGGTTAACCTTAATGGAAGTGAGTGATATGTATTTTGTTCCAAAATAAAAATAATGTTATAATTGACATAATTATTTATTATTTCCATAGTTATAACCATCCTATTAAAATGAAAAAGAAAAATAGAGTACACCACAATGTGGATATGGTAAGTCACACGTAAACACACGTGGTGATTTCATTTTTCATGGGATAGATAAAAGGTGGAAATCTATTTCTCCATAATCATAACAACATATTAGAATTTATTTAATACAATATTTATTAATTTATAATGGAATCAAAAAATTAATATGATTTAGAAAAATAATCTTGAAAGAGTCAGTGAATGAGATTACCTCTTCTTCAGTGAGCTCCCTCTATACCTTCTCTTAGTGAAACTAGAGTTAGCCTTTTGAGTAGACTAGAACCTCTATAATTTAATGAAAAATGTTTATAAGGTAAATGGGAAAATGATGGTATAGCTTCAAGTATAAATGGTATGTGAATATGTGAAGGATGAGGTGCCAACTTATAATTGAATTCAGAGTAACTTTTGGAATTTCTAAAAATATCAATTTATAATAATTTCAATATCATTCCAAATAACTCCAAAAGACCATGAATTCTAAGATAATTTAAGATACAGTTTTAATCTCATCATCCAATAGATTTTTCATTTTTTTTGTTATTGTTTCGATCTTTATTATTTTAATTAATTTTTATTTAAAATATTTTTATTTTAACTAAGCTAACAAAATTTGAAACATTAAAAGATTTTAAATGTTAATTATTTGATATAAATTGGACCATAAATGAACCCTTCAGAAAATTTTCCACCATATTTTAATTATATTTTATTTTTTAAGATTTATTTCAATTTATAAATAATTTAATAAACATTATTGTCGATAAATTATCAATAGTGTCAATTTTGACACAATTAATTTCATAGTTTTTTAAGAATATCCATATAATTAGTTAACATTGAAATATATATATATATATATATTATAACCTGAAGAGGTTGAGATCATCTATAAGATAAATAGATTACATTAATTATCTTTAATTGAAGTTATATTAATTTTTTTAACAACATTTATGTCATATATCAATTAATAAAATAATTACTACATCAGTGTTGTGCAATTATTTCATATACTTATTCCACTACGAAAAAATAGTCATAATGTAAATTTTTTAATATAAGTATTCGATCATTTAGTAGAATATTTATAGATTAATTTATCTACTATGTAACCCTTTAATATAAATGATATATTTATTGAAAACGTGAATTTAACATCTTTAAATTCCTATTAAATTAAATTTTATAAATTTTATTGTTATTCCATGTTGAACAAAACATCAAAATTAAATTTATTAAATGGAAATATTTCTATGTTTATTATTTTAATAATTTACATTGATATTAATTCATAACATGCTTTTTTCCTTATTTGGACACATAAGAGTTATTAAAGAAAATGAAAATTAAATTGTGTGTCTTTTTATGATTTAAAAATTATATAAGCCATTTTCATGTAAAAGTGTCCATTAAATATTATAATGTAGATACTTAAGTGTTATGGGTCTAATTTAAATCATAAAATTAAATTTTTTCATTTGTTAGTGTCCTTTTATTGTCTTTATAATTTAACTTTTTACCTAAATTACTAAATTTACCCTTTAATGTGGTAACAAAATTATACCATGTTACTATTCATATTGTCCAAAGAAGGACCTATTCACAAAATCCAGACAATTTGAATCTATTTTTTTAATACAGTTTTCAAATATAAAATCAAATAAGTAGTATAATTTAATTTGAAATAAAACACGTAAAATACAATAAAAAACTGTTTTCCTAAAATAATTTCCTTTTAAAACAAAATAATGTTTTTTTTATAAATTCATATATAAAATCTTTTAAAACAAAATAATTGGATATAAATAAAAAAATTAAAATTAAAATATATTCTAAAACATCATTTTACCATGTAAAAACATTAAAATAATAATACAGTTTTCAATAAAAATTAGTGTTTTCATCAATCCATAAATGTTTTTATAAAATTAAAAATAATTAATTTTAATGCAATTTTAAAAAGTTGATTCCCAAAAATAAATTAATTTTTTGAAATATATTTTTTATAAATTTTAATAATTAATATACCCTAAGAAACTAAAATCATTTTTGAATAAATATAATTTTTGTCGATTAAATATATTTTACTAAAAATTATCTGATTATTTATTAAGAACATATCGATAAATTCATATTGAGTTATACATTTATGTTTATTTCAAAAAGTAGTTATTCATATTAATTTCTACAAATTTAACTTCTCTGGTATTATGTAGAGACCCAAATATTGACATACATGGACATTTCATTACGTTTGCAGAATACATAATACATAACAAAAACAGACACCCAAGAACCGTAAGAGTTTAGTGTCTTCAGAAACTCAGTACAAAATCTTCTAATCATGGTGAAAGATCTTCAACATCTCTCATAATTTTCTTACACTTTTATCCATACCCCTTTTTTATATCCTCTGTAAAAGAAAAAATAAAAAGGGTGAGCTCCAATTCTCAGTAAGGGTAAACATGGAGAACATTAAACAATCCAGAAATATTTTATCATAAAAACATGAACATAAAACATGATCAATGACATAAATTATGGCAGTGCATAAGAAATAGATCAGAAAAGAACATTAATCATAATAAAATATCATGGGAATAAAACTAGTAATTATGGGAAACCTTTAAGCACATGATATGATTTCCATAGTAGCCAAGGCATTACTACCCAGACCATTATAGTGGACAAAGTCAATTACTGAACCGGGTTTACATGTCGTTCTTGTGCTGTGTTAATGAACTGGATTTTACTAGTAGTTCCATCCATGTCTATCTCATGAGATATATATCTTTACCCAATGATTTGGAGGGAGATATAGGTCCCACCAATCTCATAATGAAATCATTCATTTGTGTACCACAAAATATACATAAATCATTCATCATAACCCAAATAATAAAATGGGTTTCATAAACGTTATCCTATCATAACATAATCCATATAAAACAAATGGATATAATTTTATCATAAGAATAATCAAATAATGTAAATAAAAGAGGCATTATACCTGTAACATGACCATACTAAATAATGTCATCTTAGATAGGAAAATAGTTTTCATAAACCACTTGAAATGAATTCTTGAGGAATATAGCCTTTCTTCTTCAAAATCATTTTCTTTTCACAAAATTCCATGTCATTTTAGAAGAAAAGTATTTTGTTCAAAATAATACTAAAATAATGTAGAGAAATCTTCATGAAATAAGGTATTATGAAAATGTAAAAATCAGTTCATGTTGTATAAGTTAAAAAAAACATTCTCCTCGTACTTTTTCCGGAAAAGTCAAAATGTACATTATATGGTAAACAAACGAAAGATTCATTCCATACCATATGGTAAAAGTCAAAATAGTGTAGAAATAAATTTTAAATATACATGGAAGAATAATAAAAAATTTATGATAACATTTTTAGAAAACATGGACAAGGATGATAAACACAACCCCAGTGAATACTTATAAATAAACAATCTCGGATAAGAAGAAGATTGAAATAATTATCCCTTAACTTATCTCCAATTTCATATATATGTGTCCGAGACTCCTATATAGTGGGTTTAAAAATATTATTAACTTGTATCAGAACCATAATAATATTTATCATATCATATATGATTCACTTAAGAGTTTATATTACCTGTTCGTTTTTCAATTCCATGTTAAAGAAGTGTTTTGGGTAAAATTGTTTCATTCACCATACGTGTTTTGAATTTTAAATATTTCTATGATTACATATATCATTATTACTTACTTATAGAATGTAAGAAATGATTTTTATATAATATATATTCAAAATATACATATATATAATAGATCGATAAATGGAATGAAATACACCATTCATGGAGACGGTAGGTCATACGTACGCATGAACGCTGTTTTCGTTTTCTTATTAAATTTAATGGAAGTATGTAAATAACATATACATAAATCTAGTATAATTATTATTTCATATATTTAATTATTATTTATTATATATACTTTATAATTAATCATTAATGGTTAACATGGAGAATGAGTCTCATCGCGTCGTGGAGACGGTAAGCCGTACGTACGCACGTGCGATGATATCATTCCCATGATTGAGGAATTGTATTGATGTGTATGGTGTATAATATTTCAGAATAAATATCACTATAAAATAATCATATATATTAATTTATTCCATCATTATACCCATCCATGTATGTTGGTGAGGAAAAAATATTACACGACGGCGTGGAGATGGTATTCCGTACGTATGCACGCGTGAAGATTTCATTTTTCATCAGATGGGTAGAAGATGAAATAGGGCACCTTAATTTTTATAATAACATATCACTATATTATTGACACTTATGTTATTACTTTATAATGAAACAACTAAATAATAGGAATTATAAGAAGAAAGAAACTTGAAAGAATTGGTAAAAGATATTACCTCTTCATCGATGTGCCTTTTTTAAAATTTCTCTTAGGGCACTAGAGTTGGCCTTTTGAGATGGCCATAACCTCTATAATATAACTTTATATGTTGATAAGTGGAAGTTTCCTGGTTTTTCTGAGATTGAAGGATTAATATGGACTGAAAATAAGAGGGAGGAGGTGCCCTTTTATAAGAGAGGTGAGGGGCACTTTTGGAAACCTAAAAAATATTAATTTATAATAAACTCAAAACCCCATTAAAATAATCCAAAATGACTCAAATTCAAAGATGAGATGATATAGGGTTGTAATATCATAATAAAATAAAATTTACACATGTTGGGAAATAATTTTAATCCATATAAATTTGATTTATCTTTATATAATCTATTTAATCTTATTTTTGATAATAATTTTCTAAATATGAATTTGTTGTAAGGACTTACTTATGTGTTGATAATTGTCTATAATTGGATAGTTTATGAAATTTTAGAACATATAAATTTTAATTTATAATTTTTAAGTAATTTTGTGATTTTTAAACAATTTAATAATATGTTTTTTTATAAAATATCAAGTGTAAATTTTTGACACTATTAATTTATATTAATTTAAATAAAATCCACACAGAATATATGTTCGAGCCAAAATATTTAATAGATTTATAACATCTCATATCAAACTATAAAATTTTTGCATCACACCAATTAGTTCATATACTATTTATTTCAATATTTTTAGAACCATTTATTTGATATTTCTCTTAATAAAATAATTTCTACAACATTTTTGTATGATTATTTAATATACCTTTTTTTCATAAAAATTAAAAATAAAATATTATAATTAATATAAATCTAATATATTTCATAATAATACTTTTATTTTAATTTCTCTTTTAAAAAATAAAATAAAAATATTTAATCTTTATTAAAGTATGAAGGTGACAACTTTGAAATCATTTAATATAAATAATATAAATCTCATAATCTGTTTTATAAGGATTCAAATGATCTAAAAGTATACCCTTGGATTATTATGGTATAGATATACTATAACAATAATGTTTGGTCAAGTTTATGGTCCATTTTATTGGTATTATTATTTTAATAAAAACTATATCATTGAATTTTCACTAAATAAATAATTTCTTCTTGATTAATGTATAATCTATTAAGGTAATTTTATAATTCTTACAAATTTAAAATAAATTACCATGATGAAGAAAAACATTTTATATTTAAAATGGGAATTTATAATATAATTTATATTCTTTATAACCTTATATTGAAAATACTTTAATTATTAAATTTTGAGTGAGACATATTTAACTTTCTTTAAATAAAATAAATTAAAGGTCTTAATCACATCCAAGTGGGTTCAAAATGATACCATTTCGAAAAAATTATATTTTAGGATGAAATATAATCATCAAATTATATTAATACAAGTGTTTGGGTAATTTTATAATATTATTTTTACACTTAATTACCTGATTTACCTTGAACTGTAGTAAATAAAATTTACCATAGTTACTATTCATAATGTTTAAAAATAAAATGTATCCTATTAACATAATTTGGACATACTGATTTCAAATATTGAATCCATTTCTCCATATTTAAAACACATAAGTTCCAGTATTTAATTTTAAATTAATCTCACTTTTGAGAAAATAGGGTCTAAATGTTCAAACATTGCGAGAGATTGAAATATTTTAACCTATGAATTCAATGTAAAATTAATGATAATGACATAAATAATATTAAATGGTAAAAACATATTTTATTTATAATTTAAAACAATTCAATATTATAATTTAACTATATAAATTATCTTGATGAAAGATGTTGTTTTTAATTAAAATTTATCGTATTTTTACTATTCATCAAAATATGAAGGTTATCAGAATAATTTCAAAAATTTATCCAACGTAAATTTTTATATCCTGATTCAAATGAATAATATTAAATTGTCAAATTGATCTTAGAAACTTGTCAAAATTATATTTAAAAAGAGTGTTCCATCAAAATGCGACAAAACTGCATTATTTTAAAAAACACTTCTTTTATTCGAAAAAATGATTTTGTTCTAATACCATATTATAGTAAATGAGTTAGATGAATTATAATGTTATTAAATTAAAAATGTGCTTAATAATATTAATAATTTCTAGTTCATAATAATATAATAAAAATATATCATTGTTTATTAAAACTCGTTATTGCGTAAACACACACTATTGAGGATGGCTGCGCTTGCATGCAACACAAGCCATGAATAGTGTTGCATATACTAAAAGATAATACGGTGTTTCATATAGCATAATATAATATTGATGTAATTTACAACATGAGATATCAAATAAATTAAAAATAAAATTTCTCATAAAATCTCCAAATGTTACATTCTACCCCCCTTAAAATGAATTTCGCCCTCGAAATTCATCAGTGTTATAAATCATTTAATACTTGGAAGTTTTTTTAATAGAAAACCACATAGTAAAAAGGAATAATAAAACATAATTTTAGAAAGGATAGCTAAAAACCTAATCGTCACCCTATGTAACTCACCACTGGGTTTCTTCATAGGTGAATATTAGTAAAATTATGGATATGGAAATGTAATCTTACCATCATGTTCTGATAAAGACTTGTAGAGAACATGGATATAAAAAATCCAACAATCACAAAGCTATAAAATTTTGATGACCTTAGGTACCATTTGATTCATATTATATACGGGTACTAGGACAACATTTTTGGTTTTCAAGATCATTTCCCTAATGTTGATAAATTTTTTCACAAGGACAAATACTTACATGATTTCAGTGTAATATAATTGTTTTTTATTCCATGAACCATTACCAAATAATATATTTTTTAATGAAATGATATTGAATTTTTCATTCTAGAAATGTTAGCAGATCATGTGATAGAATGATGGTTCATTCTTTCTGTCTCAAAAAAAAGGTTTAAAAAGTTATCAAAGAAACATAAGTCCATCTATGGTGAGATTAACCGTATATGATTCCAAAAGTGTACTTATAATTCATCTATCATACCGCATAGTAAAATAAAAATAATTTATACTAACCAAAGACCTCTTGTAGGCCAGTGGTATGAGATAATGGCTTGTCTCACTTCAGTTGTGGGTTCAATTTCCACAGCCTTGTCTGATGCGATGGGTTTCCACCCGTCCTACATGTTTTCCTTTTTCTAAAAGTACACCATTATCACATTTCAGAAATAATATCGAAAAAAAGTTATATCCTTAAAAAATACTATATAATGTCCAACTTAATCAATTCCAACCATTAGGTTTATCCAAAATACTTTTGTCCAAACTCACATTTTAAAGAAAACGATTACTAGAAAGCTCATATAACAAGCATGTGAATACCATCATTTATCCCCCATATATCATAACATATATCTTGTTAGTCACATTCGAAACATTTGAACACCTTAATCATGCATTCTTGGAACATGAATTACCATAGAACCTTAGTGAAAACATGAATGATGTAAAAAGTTAACTTTTTCCACATACCAAAATACCAAAAATTTTATATACTGAAATCATGATATCACATTGTCCTTATATCAGTCATGAGCTCATTAATAATATCTAACATATTATTTTCTCCTTATCCCTTCATTATTCACATGTCATCTGGTTTCCAAAAATATTTCAATCAATTTTCATGGTTAATGGTACCATATAATTTTTAAAAACAATAATAAACCAATACACAGATATTCCAAAATTCCACGATACTATAAAAGAGATTCCACACCACTATTTTGGAATCCCATTACAAAAACACTTAATCATTCCACCACATTGTTTTCATATTCAACATTTCCCATTGTGATCACATGTGACTTCCCTTTTTCATTTTTCTTAAGAGTTTATTGATGTCGATCTCCACTAACCCTTGGATTAGGGTATTAGTTAGAATAATACCCTTTTTCCTTGCACTTGCAGCATTGAAGTGTTGGTGCTGCATTCTCTGTTGTATTTTCTCTATTCACATAATTAGATACCTTTTTCCCATTACTTAGGCACTCATTTGCTTGATGACCTTCTTTTCTAACCGTAAAACATTTTCTAGTCCCTTTTAGACAGTCTCCACCATGCTTTATTCCACACTTTGAGCATAAATAAACATTCATCTTCTTTTTACCATTTTTTTGAGATTTTTCTTTGAACTCCATCTTTCATTTATTTTTAAAGCCATGAGAAAGATATGTAACACCAACTTCTAGTTCTACCTTGATAGAACAACACACAATCTCTTCATAGATACTGAAGTCCCTTATAGAAAATTTACTTTTAAGTCTTTGTTTTAAGCCACTGAAGGATCGATCAACATTACTTTCAGGTTGGATGATAAAGCTAGATGTGTACCTTGAAAGCCTTTTAAAATTTGCTTCTTATATACTAAATGATTCATCATCCTTTTTATTAAGATCAACGAACTCATTTTTCATTTTTGTTTAAAGAATATGAGGGATGTACTTATTGAAAAACAAGTTTTTGATCTCATCCCATTCCATGGATTCAATTTCATTTTGGGTCCTTATATTCTTAATTAAAGTCCACCACTGGTCTGCTTCACCTTCTAAATGGTAAATAGGCAAAATGACCTTTTCATTTTCTGAACATCGATGTATTGAGAATATCTTTTCAATGGTACTGATCTATTGTTTAGAAACAAGTGGATTAGAATACCCACTGAAATAAGGTGGTTGTTGCCTCATGAAGGACACAATAGAATATTGTTACCTTTTTTGGGAATTTTGAAGTCCATAAATATTCATAGATTGTGTAAGTATATAAATAAGATTTTTCACGCCATTTACAATAATATTATGTTGTTCAGGAGGACAACCATTGCATTTCGCAGAGGATTGATCATTAACACGGTTCCTTCGGGTTCCGGCCATTATCTAAAACCCAAAAAGAATAGTGTGAGAGGCAAAAATCAAACAAGGAAAACAACATAATCAAGTGGAGTAATTTAAATATCTAACATATTAGGTTTAATTCTATGTTATTCATGACCTTTATCATAAATCTAGGACTGTAACCTATACTTAAAATTGGGGACATCACTAGACATACCTTCGAAATATCTCTAGGGATCTCTCTAATGTTATCACCTCATAGTTTCCAAAGGTTAAATAAAACATTCCTCTGATACCAACTGTAGAGACCCAAATCTTGACATACATGGAAGTTACATTACTTTTTAGGAATACTTAATACATAACAAAAACACACACCCAAAGACCATAATAGATTAGTGTCTTTAGAAACCCAGAACAAAATCTTTTAATCATGGTGAAAGATCTTAAACATCTCCCAAAAAGTTCTTACACTTTTTTATTACCTAAAACCTTTTTTATATCCTGGGGAAAATAAAACATAAAAAGGGTGAGCTCAAATTCTCAGTAAGGGTAAACATGGATAACATCAAACCATCCATAAACATTTGAACGTAAAAAAATGAACATAAAACATGAGTAATGACATAAATCTTGGCAGTTAATATGGCATAGATCATAAAGTAACATTAATCATGATAAAATATCATGGGAATAAAACATGTATTTGTGGAAAACCAGTAAGCACATAATATGATTCCTATAGCAGCAAAGGCATTGCTTCCAAGACCATCATAGTGGAGAGATTCCATTACTGAACTGGGTTCACTTATCGTTCCAGCCCTGTATTACTGAATTGGATTTTACTTTCTGTTCCAACCAAGTCTATATCATGAGATGTAAATATCTACCCAATGAATTAGAGGGATATATATCTCCCAACCATATCATAATTAAATAATTCTTTCATGTGCCACAAAATAAACATAAATCTTTCATCATAACCAAATGAATAAAATGGGTTTCATAAACTTCATCCCATCATACCATAATACATATAAAATAAGTGGATATCATTTTCTCATAAGAACAATCAAACAATGTAAATAATCGGAAAATAATACTTGAAACATAATCATACTAAATAATATCATCTTAGTTGGGAAATAGTATTGGTATAACACTTGAAATGAATTATTGAGGAAAATATACTTTTTTCCTTCAAAATCATTTTATTTTCACAAAATTCCATGTAATTTTAAAAGAAAAAGATTTTGTTGAAAATAATCATGAAATCATGTAACGGAAGATTCATGAAAATAAGGTATTATTAACCATAAAAATCTGTTCATTCTATATAAGTTAAAAAAACATTCTCCTCGTACTTTTGACAGAAAAGTCATAAAGCACATCTTATGGTATACAAAAGAAAGCTTTATTCCATACCATATGGTAAAAGTCAAAAAAGTGTAGAAATAACATTAAAAATACATGTAATAATATTAAAAAATTTATGAAAACATTTTTAGAATACATGTAAAGGGATGATAAACATAACCCTAGTAAATACTTACGAATAAACAATCTCTGATAAGAATGAGATTGGAATAATTATCCCTTACCTTATGTCCAATTTCTTCCATATGTGTTTGAGAATCCTATATACTGGGTATTAACATATTATTAACTTGTATTAGAACCATAATAATATTTCTGATATCATATATGATTCACTGATGTGTTTATATTACCCGTTCATTTTTCAATTCCATGTTAAAGTAGTGTTTTGGGTATAATTGTTTCATTTTTCATACGTGTTTTGAATTGTAATTATTCATGTGATTACTTAGATCATGATTACATACATCCAGAATGTAAAACATTATTTTTATATAATATATATTCAGAATATGAAAATATATAATAGATCGATAAATGGAATGAATACACTATTCATGGAGACGGTAGGCCATACGTATGCACGAACGTTGTTTTAGTTTCCTAATTAAATTTAATTGAAGTAAGTAAATAAAATATACTTATATTAAGTATCATTATTATGTCATATAATTCATGATTATTTATTATATATACTTTATAATCAATCTTGAATGGTTAACATGGAGAATGAGTCTCATCGTGTTGTGGTGAAGATAAGCCGTACATAGGCACAAACGATGATATCATTCCCATGATTATGGAATTGTATTGAAGTGTATTGTGTATAATATCTCATAATCAATATCACTTTAAAATAATAATATATAGTAATTTCATCCATAGTTATACCCATCCAAGTATGTCTGTGAGGAAATAAGATTACACCATGGCATGGAGACGGTATTCCGTACGTACGCACCTGCGGTGATATCATTTTTCATCAGATGGGTAGAAAATTAAATAGGGTCATGTATATTTATAATAAAATATAATTATATTAGTGATACTCATGTTATTATTTTATAATGAAACAACTAAGTAAGATTAAGTATAAGAAAAATTAAACTTGAATGAAGTGGTAAAAGAGATTACCTCTTCCTCGACGTGCCTCTTTTAGACTTCCTCTTAGGGCACTAGTGTTGGCCTTTTGAGAAGGCCATAACCTCTATAATATAACTAGGAAGATTGAGAATAGTAATTTTAAGGGATTTACCAATCTTGATTTATAAAAATGGAGTGAAGATATTATGGAGGAGGTGCCCTTTTATAAGAGAGGAGAGGGAAACTTTTGGAAACCTCAAAAATATTAATCTTTAATTAACTCAAACCCCACATAAAAACTTCCAAAATGACTCAAATTAGAATATGAGATGATATAGGGTTGTAATCTTATAAATTAATAAAATTTAGACATGTTGGGAAATTATTTTAAACCTTATCAATTTGATATATCCTTATTTAATCTATTTAATCTTATTTGTGGTAATAATTTTTTAAATTTTAAATTGTTATGAATACTTACTTATGTGTTTTGAATCATCCATAATTGGATACCTTATGACATTTTAGACCATATAAATTTAAATTTATAAATTTTAAGTATTTTTTTTATTTTTAAAAAATTTAATAATATGTTATTTTTATAAAATATCAATAGTGTCAATTTAGACACTATTCATTTATTTGAATTTAAATCAAATCCACAGAAAAGATATGTTCAAAAAATTTATTGATTACTAACATGTCATATTCATCTATAAAATTTGTGGATCACACTAATTAGTTCATATAATATTTATTTTAATATTTTTAAAACCATTTATTTGGTACTTCTCTTAATAAAATAATTTCTACAGAACTTTTGTATAAATATTTAATATAATTATTTTTTCTTAAATATTAAAATTAAAATAATATGATTAATATAAATACAATATATTTAATAATAATACTTTTAGTTGAGTTTATCTTCTAAAGAACCAATTTTTAAAATTTTACATTTATTAAAGTATGAAGGTGACAACATTGACATCATTTAAAATAAAATATTATAACTGTAATATTATGTTTTATAAGGCTCCAAATTGTCCACAAGTATACCCTTGGATGATTATGTTATTCATATAATCTAAAAATAAGTTTTGGTCATTTTTATTGTCATTTTGATGGGTATTAGTTTTTTTAATAAGAACTATATCATTGATTTTTCACTAAATAAATAATTTCTGCATCATTAATGTATAAGTTATTAAGGTAATTATATATTTCATAAAAATCACAAATAAATTACCATGATTAAAATAAATATTATCTTTCAAACTAGTTTTTATAATTGAATTTATATTCTATATATAATTATAGAAAAAGTACATTAATTATTAAAGTTTGAGTGAGACATATTTCACTTTCTTTAAATGAAAAAAACTAAAGGTCTTAATCAAATTAAATTGGGTTCCAAAAGATACAATTTCGACCAAAGTATATTTTAGGACCAAATATAATCATCCAATTATATTAATACAAGTGTTAGGGTAATTTTATAATATTATTCTTACCCTTAATTACCCGATTTACCTTTAACTTTAGTAAATAAAATTTACCGTAGTTACTATTCATAATTCAAAAAAAAGCCTATTAACATAATTTGTACCTAATGATTCATAATATGGAATCCATTTTTCCAAATTAAAAATATATAGGTTGCGGTATTTAATTTAAAATTAATCCCGCTATTGAGAAAATGAGTTCTAAAAGGTAAAACATTACAAAAGATTGAAATGTTTTTTTCATATGAATTCAATGTTAAATTAATTATAATGATATAAATAATATTAAAAGGTAGAAATATATTCTATTTATACTTTAAAACCATTATATATTATAATTTATCCATATAAATTATCATGATGAAAAAAGATATTTTAAATTAAAATTTAGAGTATTTTTACTATTCATCAAAATATGATGGTTCTCAGAATAATGTAAAAAATTTATCAAACGTAAATTTTTATATCCAATTTAAAATTAACAAGTTTACATTGTCAAATTTAACTTATAAACCTTTCAAAAATTAGATTTAAAATGGGTGCACCATCAAAAGGCGACAAAACTGCATTTTTTTATAAAAATACTTCTTTTATCTGAAAAAATTGACTTTATTCTCAAACCATGTTCTAGAAAATGAGTTAAATGAATGATAATGTTATTAAATTCAAAATTTGGTTAATATAATTCATAAAGGATAGTTCATAACAATATTATAATAATATATCTTTTCTTAGTGAAACTCGGTGTTGCGTACAACACACGCTATTGAGGATGATCACTCTTGTGTGAAACACAAGCTAAGAAGAGTGTAGCATATACTACAAGATAACATGGTGCTGCGTATAGTGCAAGCTAATCATGGTTTAGTGTTCAACACAAGACATCAAAAAAATTAAAAAGAATATTTCTCAAAAAATCTCAGGGTGTATCATATTACGGCCATTTTATACTAATAGTGTCCCATAGTTAACATCAACTCATGATTTCATGCATTGTAAGAAATTAAATAAGTAAAATTATTTTAAGAGAGATGTCTATTCAAATATAATGGTGCTACATTCTTCCCACTGTAAAATTAATTTCACCCTCAATATTCCTCACTTGGATACATAAAAATTGGGATACCTTTACCTCATCACATCCCCAAGATCCCAGGTAACATCTTTATATTGGTGGTTATACCATCATACAATTACCAAGTGACTAGTCTAGTTACATTATACATTTTTATTGTGATCCAAGATCTTTATCAGTTGATATTAATATAAAATATATTTCTCTTATGGTTCAAATCCGAAGATTTGTGATGTGAAGGATTATGTGTGTACTTTCTCAAGGGAGAACCATGGAAAACAACATGAACTTGAGAGAGATTTAGTGGAAGTTCCATTTGATAAGCAACATTCCTGACATGATCAATAATTTCAAAAGGACAGATATACCTATGGATTAAAATTCCCTTATTTTTGAATCTAGTCACTCTCTTCTAGGGATATATTCAATGAAAATCCTTTCCCCCCAACTTCAAACACCATTTATTTTTTCTATTGTAATCATAAATATTTTATCAGCTCTGATCTTATCTTATGTTTTGTTGAATAGATATTACCATCTTTATCATTCCCTCCACTTAATTCGAACCCATTTACTTTCTTTCCCCAAATTATTCCCAACATGTTGGATTTCTACACTTCTAACCATATAGATCTTCATAATGAGACATATTAATACTACATTGAAATCTATTGTCGTAATAAAATTCAACTAAAGGTACATTTGGATCCCAATAACCTTTTAAATCCGTAGAAAAATATATAAACATGTCTTCTATAGTTTTAATTTTCCTCTTAGATTGATTATATATCTAAGGATGAAAAGAAGTGATGAAACATTACTTAGTATCCAGTTCTTGGTAAAGACATCTCATGAAAATTGAGTTAAACATGAGGTTATGATCAGATATAATAGAATGTGGTACACCATGAAATCTAACCACATCGATTATATATATCCTGTTATGATAATAAATAGAGATATATTCTCTAATATAAATGTAGTGTTCCAACTTCATATGATGTTCAAATATAACCCACATAATAATATTTCTTTTTGATTTTTTCAGATGTCTGACGACAAAGTACATGGTGATTTTCCCATTTCCATTATTGTGTGTGTAATGTTTGTAGCATCCCCTTAGACATATGTCTCTCATCCGTTACATTCTATTAAATTACGTATCATGAAACATATTCTGAAATAGCTTTCTTCATTCCATTCCACCAAATATAATCTTTTATGTCCACATAAATCTTTGTAATTCAAGGATAAATAGATAATGTAATAGTGTGAGCCTCATACAATAGATCCATTAATTTTAATATAGGAGGAATAAAAATATGGTTCCTAAAACTAATTATTCCACAACAATCAATGATAACCTCAAGAATATTTGACACATTATTTTTTAGTTATACTTCTTTCTTATGTGCCTCCTTAATAATCACTCTTATAGATGGGTATACATTAATTTGTGGAAGATAATATTTATCCACATTCATTAAGATTTAGTGATACATGATTTGAAAATTCATAAACATTGTATCATGTGTGATTATCATTATATAAATTCAAGATGGTCCTTTCGAATCAGATTATATACCATCTTGTTCACTTTCCCATAGTGTTAATATATTTAGATGTCATAATATTTAGAAAACTCCAATCATCTCATTTAGCACCTATTCATTTATTTTTTAGTGAAGATACACATTATAATTTTATTATTAGAATATATTTCACACATATCTCCACAAAAATACTTCCTCTATATCAATAATGCAAACATTATCATAGCTAACTTTAAATCATGATAAGGGTAGTTTTTTCATGGATTTTAAATTGGTGTGAGAGATAATCTATCACCATATCATTTTTAATGAGAACAGATCCCATAAACGTATTCTATGCATCACTATACATGAAAAATCTCTCTATACTATTCATTAGTGTGAATACAAGTCGAATAAATAACCTTCTTTTGAGCTACTGAAATTATCTTCACAATCTAAAAATATGAACATAACTCCTTTCCGAGACAATGTGGTTTCTGGATTAGATAAACATGAAAAATCCATCAAAAAAACAACGAAAATATCCATCCAACCTAACAGTACATCGAATACGAGTCACTATTGTTGGTCTATGAAAATGTTCAATAACATTTTTTTTGGAACCATAGATATCCCCTCTTGAGAAAATATGACCTAATAATGAATCATTCTTAAGATCAAATTAACATTTGGTAAATTTTTAATTAAGCATATCTTTTCTCAGGTTATTCAGTAAAATATTTATGTGATCATAAATTTATACCTTTCACATTGAATATTTAAGTGTATTATAAATAAATACTACCACAAACTGATCAATATAGTCTCAAAATACTCTATAAATTAAATCCATTAAGACAATGGGGTTATTAGTAAGACCAAAACAAATAAATTTAAATTCATAGTGTCCATACCTTGTATGGAATGTCATATTGGTTATATCATCCTTTTTGACCCCCAAATCATGATATGTGGAATGAAGAACAATGTTGTAAATGTGTTGTGCTCTGTATAGTTGGTAAAATAACTCATCAAAACAGGTATGAGAGTATTTTTCATAATATGGATCATTCTATGTTCTTAATTATAAATGAAAACCTTCATTGATTCATGTTTCATCGTAGAAATGGAACAGGTGCATCCAGTGGTGATTGTCTACGGTGTATGAATCCCATATCAAGATTCTCACTGAGTATTTTATTCAATTATTTCAACTTATTTAGATCCATTTTAAAAGGAGTTTTTAAAATTGGCATATCAACCATTATGAGTTCTATAGAAAACTTTACTTCACAATTTAGTGGATGTGCTGGTGATTCTTCTGGAAATTCATCAAAAAAATAATGTAAAATAGATGTATCATTAACTGTGAGACTCTCCCCATACATCTAATATATGTTACCATCATTTATAAGAATCAAGACCCATAAGATCATATAAATTTCAACTGGATGTTCATTTTCATTTCTGTATCGATAGTTGAGGATATATTGTAATAGACCAGGTAATTATAAAAAAAATAAATTTTTATATTTATTAATAATTATGAATTATATAGTAATTTACTTTAAAATGGGTGATATGACTGATAGAGTACCTAACACATGATAATGGGTTTCACCATAATATTACATTTCACACAAGATTGAGTTAAACAGAAAAATAATATATTATTAATATTATTATTTTATGTTGTTGTAATTGAATATTCACTATAATGGTGGGAATGATGGTTATTAACTAAATTATGAAAATATGGTTTACAAAAGTTTATATAAAGATTCATTGGTTTGAAAATTAATTTGAAATGAAAATAATAAAAAATTGAATATAAAGGATGTGTTTTTAAGAAAAACTATTTAAGTGTGAAAAATTAGATTTCTAGAATAATAATATCACTGTTTTTTGGATTAATATAATGAAATATAAAATAAATATGGTGTTTAAAATCCATCTTATATGTTTTCTAGGCATTATATAAGAAGAAATTCATTTTTTTTGAATAAAAATAGTATTTTTCAAAAAAAGACATTATTACCACATTTAAATAGATAAACCTTTTTTAATATTGTTTTATTCACTTTCCTATGTTCAATTTGATAAAATAAACTTAGTATTTGGAATTATGACATCATAATTTACTTTGATTTAATTTGGGGTATTTTTCTGAAAAAGTACAAATTTTAATTAATAGTGAAAAATACAACATTTTCATTCAACACTACATTTTCATGGAATTCATTTATAATTATAGATTATCTTTTTACATTATCTCATGGTATCATTAGATGAATTTTTTATTATTTAATCCAATTTAGTTCATTGGATTCTTTTTCTTATTAAAATTAAATTGGTTAATAATGCGAACTTTGGAATATTTTACTAAAAAACCATGTTTTCTTGATTTGTCTATATGATTAGTGTTTAACCTAATTTTAAAAAATTAATCAAATTAATTTTAAGAAATAGATTTATATATTAGTACTAATTATGAAACACTTTGTCTAATAGGATCAAAATAATTTTTGTTGAATAGTACCACAGTTAATGGTATATAGGGTAATTAAATGTAAAATTAATATTATAATACTATAAAATTATCCTTACACATATCCTAATATTATTGTATGAGTTATTAGGGGCCATGACCATCCTTGGTATAAAATTTTTACCATTTCAAGCCATATGGTGGGGATTATGACATTTATATCCTATAATTTAATGTAGAAGAGAAATATATCACAAATATGTATCTCCTTAAAGAAATATTTATATTAAATAGTGACACAATGATGAGGCAGTAATTGATTAATTAAAGAAAGAATCTATTAAAAAATATTAATAATTTTAAAATAAGTATAATTTAAAATATTTGATTTCATCCACGAATTTTTTGATGAATATGAAATTTTAGTATTGATTTAATGTAGTTTTTTCTATGGAATCATGCTGTTTTGATTTTTTTAAAAGTCATTTAATGAATATTGTCAAAAATTGACATATTTCATAAAATAAATTATAAAATACCAAGTTAAAGGATTTAAAAATTATAAATAACCAATATCATACCAAAAAGATTATATGACCCTAAAATTTCATTAGTTATTAATTCAATTGTTGTGTGGAAAGATTTGGTAATTAATAGATCATTGAAATTTAAAATTACATGATAAAATAGTAAGAGTTAAAAAGGATAATAAAAAATGATAAGGATTAAAAATTATTCCAAAAATTTCTGATTCTAAATGGATGATTATATTTCAAACCCCACTCATCCTGTGTTCTAAATAAATCTACCTGGACCCATTTGGAACTGAAATTGAGTTTATATTAATTTAATATTTTTTATAATTCCACGGGTGCCCCTCCCCTCTATTATAAAAACAAACTCATTATTATCTATTTCTCACACAACCAAAACCTTTTGGTTCAGATAATCTCTATCAATTACCTTTTACGTAATCCTTCCCCACATTCACGAGGCTTTGTTTTATTCATTACACCCTTCCTAGAGGTGCTAAAGTGTTAAGAAAGGTGGTCATCTGATGAAAACGTAATGTTTTTATATAGGTATTTCTATTTTAATTATTCTTTAATTTTATTAAAATATTATTCATCCATGATGAAATAATAATTACGTTACCCTAAATATTATATGCTATTATTATGTTAATAAAATCAACTAAATCCATCTGCACTTCCATTAAACAGGAAATGAGTTAATCATTTGTCTGTACGTGTGAAATATCACCTCAACAGACTGATCTAATTTGTTTTAAATAACTGTCTATCATGAATCATTATAATAATGGAATTAATGTGTATATGATATATTCATGACATATTAATCATTATATGATGATAATATATAAATTCTATTCTTACATTCCATGAACATAAAAATGTTAACTTCATTTGTGTGTATGTGGGAACCATCACCTCCACAAAAGTGATGTGACTCATTTTTATACATTATATCTATAGTATAATATATATAAAAATATTTAAATGATTAATATTATATTAATTAGGTTATTAAAATTATGTAAAGATAAATTAATAATTACATTTTTCCATAATGATCAATGAAAAATAGAAAATGTTTCTCATGAGTACGTGCGGTATACTATCTCCATGATTATACTATTACTGTTTTTCATAACCATAATTAATGGATTGTTATAAAAGTATAATTTATGTATAAAAATGAAACTATTTTCATAAATATTATTCTATATATGAAATAATTATGACCACATGTACTACTGACATCAAACCATGATCATTTTTGACTCACGCACCAAATATCAACAAAACATCCTCTATAAACATAAATAATTATGTAATTTTTATAATGTTTTATTAAGTGATATAGAAGAAATAATGAACTAGGAAATGAATTTCATGAATTTAGAAATTATCCAAAGTTTATTATATAGAAATATAATGATTGTACGTGATGAGTCGGACTGACGGTAAGGTACATAATCTCAATCTCCTTTCACTAAGACAAACATTAAAACTATACACCACCTTCTTTTATACGGTGTATAATTTACCCGTATGAATTTTAGTATCATTTAAAGGTATTAAAAAGAAATATGTATCTTTGAATTGTTTTACTAAATATGAAAAGGAATTTTTTTCTTATGTATGTGGCGACAACAACTATTCTGCCGCCATGAACATTGTTTGATATTTGGTTTCCTCTGTAAGACATAAAGATTATTAAAAAAATAAATTCCTTATTACATTATCTTTTATTATGGAATTGAAAATTATTTTTTAATGTATTTATTATGTTAATATCAATAAATGATATCTTGTGATTAATATTTGTAAATTCCCTTTCTTCCATTATGCATTTCAATGTGCTAGATTATGTTACGGTTCTTGGGAATTGCTTATGTATAAGGGTGGTTCTGTGATAATCTAAGGGTGGGTTATCCAATGATAGCTACCCAATGAATTAGGTAATTAGATGATGTTAAAATATAAGGTTTCTCATAAGTTATTTAGGGAATATAGTGTGATGGGTATTCCAAACGTTACCATAATGGTAACTCCTTGTGTAGTTGTGAAAGATAAAATTTAAGTATGATATGGATGACATTATTTACCATTATTATAAATGATCAATATGATATTTTAATGAGTCTTATAATTTAATGAGGTATGTTAAAGAACATATTATTAATGGATGAAAAGGAAGATATTGAGAAAATGTTTTCACGATTTTAAAATATCCATGTGCTAATGGTCTCATTAGTTTTTTATATCCCTTATAGAACTTTTTATTCTCACCTTAAGATTTAAATTTGTTTTATATTTATTATTATTAGTCTAGAAAATTAATATGTAAGGATGAAATAATTGAGGATGTGACTCAAAAAGTAATCATGTTTTATTTTAAAAGTGTTTCTTTTGGTGCAAAATGGATACAGTTTGGAAATGTCCACTTTGCTTACTTATGGTTTTTTATGTAACAGTTATAGTTTATTTATCTAGAACTATAAATCATAAATGATACTAAATGTGAATGTAATTTAATTCTTGACTAAATCTCATGATTATGTAATTTTTAAGGTTTGGCCCATATAGTTTGTATCATAGGTTGGTTTAGATAACATTAGAGGTTACATTGATTTTTAAGCATAAGTTACAGGTTATTTATAACGACAATGTTTAAAATAATAGAAAGATTCATATTTATTTTAGATAAATTGATTGATTTTGAGATAACATGAATACTTATATATTTCTATTTATTTTTCTCATAAGATAGTATATAATGATTTTATTTCTATAATCAAACTATTTTTTTAGTAAATGGAAGGATCCAATAGGCTCCAAAGTAATAATAGATGGGAAAGAAAATATGGTGGTTCTCAGAATAAGAAACCAAATAAAATGAGAACATAAATGAGTAATATCTTGGTTATTCAAAACCAACTATCAAGAGTAATGATTAACTACTTGGACATTGGTGATTTTTCTAATGAATCATTTCTGATAGAAAGGAATCTATGTGGTAGTTCAGGTAATAGTGATCATAAATGTAAGAATATTAATCAACATATATTTCATCGATGTTGAAGGAAACAACTGGGAAACATTTGGGATGGGAATGTAATATTGACGTTGTAATGAACGTCGTAAACATGTAAAAACCATGAAACATTGTAGTTGAATGGTTCCTACTAACCATTATCTTAAACCATGTGCCTCTGGTTTCCTCTGAAATTTTACCCCACAAGATGAAAGTTTATAAAACAAAGCAAGGTTTCTACTAAATATTGTCATGACCCGACCGACCAGGGCCCTCCAAGTGGGTGGAAGGACAAGCCAAAAAAACCCAAATTCAACTTCCATGGTATAGGGGATGGAGAAAAGAAATTTAAATCATAACTAAGATAGAGGGCCTTTTACTAATGTACATGTACACACACACCCAACAATAACCATATAGATTTAAAAGAAAAAAAGTATGAAATACAATAACATATAGATTAAAAACCATGGATGTGACAACATCTAATGAATATAAGCTTATGAAATCATAGTTTTAAATGTGAATGAAAAAAACAACCAAAAAGAAATATATCCCAAGATTTAAATAACTTGAAAATTAATGCTTAAAGATCCCAGTTCCAGATCTCTAATACGCAACCACCATATGCAATAAAATGCACCCAGGTATCTCCTATTATCCTAATTAATCACTAGTTACTTGTACTTAGTCTCCAAAATACAATACAAATGTGAGGAAATACAATACAAGGGTGAGTATATACATACCCTGTAAGACAACATGAATGTAGAGTGGGGAAGGAAATAAAATATGAGATATATAGAAAGATACATCTCAAACCATAGTAAGAGGAAAATGAAATCCAACAATAAGGATACATACAAACAAACAAATATTCATATAAATTCCTCTTCTCTAAAAAGAAACTTAAGTGAGATAAAAAGGGGATCTCCATCTCCCATCGTATTCTAGGAGAAGATTTTTCTTGTAGTTTGAAGAGGTCCATCAATAATTCTCATCACCTAACATGTCTATTTATAGATGTAATAATGTAGAGGGACACGCCTTACAACTATACTGTACTGTCAAAGGGTAACAATCTCAAAGTATAGGATGCATGTTGTACTGTGATAGGCAGTTTCTGCAGAGTATATATATAGTACATGCCTCATTGTATTCTAGGGTGTACCACTCTGTAGGTAGGGGACCCACACCATGGTTTATCAGGGGGAAGCACACAACATATAGATTAGTTTTTACCTATTCCAATATGGGTTACCACTAAATAGATAGAGTACCTCCACCGTAGTGAATCATGGGCATACCAGTTAATTGATCTATAACATGTGTTATAGTCTATTTGGGGGTTCCACTAAGATGGTAGAAAACCACAACCTAAAATGAGAGGGGGAACCACATATTAGTTAGTGTAACTATACCATAGTCTATTTGGGGGAACCACTAAGTAGGTTGGGGACCTGCACCCTAGCATATCAAGGAGTACCTCATAGTAGGTAGGGGATGTACACCTTATAATGATAGGGGTAACAATAATGGATCATACATTTATTCATAGATATTACTTATAAATAGAAGAATATTCATTAAAAATCCTAATAAAAACACTAAATTTGTATAGGATGATTATCTTTATAAACAAGGAAACATATAGTATTGGTTCATAAACCATCTATGTTATCTCCAGCTAATTTCATCATTTCTAGAACCCTTTTTGACACATCATAATTATCACCCTTCTTCATATCCTAAGGGAAAGACACATAATAGAGGGTGAGATTATATTTTAAATAAGTGTAAAAGAGGGAGATATGGATCACATCATAATCATATGATATAAGAACATAAAAATAGATTTTTAATATTAAATACATCATATCAAATATTGTGATATCATGTCGTGGGATAAATAAAAGATTTTTATCAAAAAACATAATCCCAGAGAGCATAACAAAAGAAAAGGAATTTAGGCCGAAAAATAAACATAGAAAATCACCTCTATATTAGTCAAGGATCATTTATAAGACCATTATAGAGGATATTTTACTTTACTAAACTCTGTCCCATCCTTATTTCATCCATATGTTACTTAACTAGGTTGAAAACTTGTGTAATCCTTGTATTACTAAACCAATATCATTTATCATTCCCATATTGTCTATATCATGAGATATAAATCATTACCCAACTCATTGGATGGATATATATGTCCCACCCATAATATAATGAAAACAATACAATATGTGTTACACAAAAATATAAATCATTCATCATATATTAACCCATGAAATGAAATGTGTTTCATAAACATCATTCCGTCTTAAAATACCCATGGAAAAGAAATGGGTTTCATAATAGCATTACTTCAAAAATAGAAACAAACTATAGGAATAATATTATTAGCATCCTTGATAAATATCCCAATGATATTTTAGTTGAAAATAATTCTTGAGGGAAATATCCTTTATTCTTTCAAAATATTTCCATTTCCAAAAATATTGTTTTATTTTAAAAGAAAACATTTTCATTGAAAATAAAATTTTAAGATTGTAAGGTAATCAAAAAATTATTATGGATTCATAGAATCCTAAACAAATGTTCATTCCATATAATTTAAATAAACATTCTTCTCATACTTTTGTCGGATATGTTAAGAATTACCTCATTAAGAAAATAAAAAAAAAGATTATGTTCATACCGAATAGTAACAATTGATACATGGGTGAAAATGGCCTTAAAAATGAATAAGTACAATAAAAATATTCTTGAAAATATTTTTTTGAAACATGAACATGGATGATAAATGTTCTTGTGTAAATACTTTCATTTAAACAATCCTGGAGAGATTGTGAAATTAACTCTTACCTCATGTCTGATTTCCATTATACGAATTTGAGACTCCTGAGTAATGGTTTATAAATTGTTTATAATTTATAATAGAATTGTATTTATATTTATTATATCATAAATTATTATCTTATTACCCATTTGTTATTAATATTTAATTTTTACCCTTCTTTGGGGTGTTAACTTCTTCATTTCTATGCATGTTTAATCATATAAGTCATTGTTCATGTGCATAGAATATAATTCCATCCCTTACAGAATGATATTAATTTAATTTATATCATATTAATTAATCATATACATTTATATTATCATTATGTAATGGCGATCTTGTAGAGTGAACTATATCTTGTCATAGATATGGTAGGTCAAACGCACGCACAAGCGATTATATCATTCCCCCAATGGTGAAATTTAATGGAAGTGAGTGATATATTTTTTTTTCCAAAATAAAAATAAAGTTATAATTTACATAATTATTTATTATTTACATAGTTATAGCTATCCTATTAAAATGGTAATGAAAAATAGAGTACACAACAATGTGGAGATGGTAAGTCGTACGTACACACGCGTGGTGATTTCATTTTTCATGGGATAGATAAAAGGTGGAAATCTATTTCTCCATAATCATAATAACATATTAGAATTTATTTAATACCGTATTTATTATTTTATAATGTCATCAAAAAATTAATAGGATTTAGAAAAAGAAATAATCTTGAAAGAGTCAGTGGACGAGATCACCTCTTCTTCGGTGTGCTCCCTCTATATTTTCTCTTAGTGAAACTAGAGTTAGCCTTTTGAGTAGACCATAACCTCTATAATTTAAAGAAAACTTTTTATAAGGTAAATGGGAAAATTATGGTATGGATTCAAGGCTCAATGGGATGTGAATAAGTGAAGGATGAGGTTCCCATTTATAATTGAAGTTAGAGTAACTTTTGGAATTTCTAAAAATAGTAATTTATAATAATTTCAATATCATTCCAAATAACTCCAAAAGACTATGAATTCTAAGATAAGTTAAGATACAGTTTTAATCTCATCATCCAATAAAGTTTTCAGATTTTTTGTTACTGTTTTCATCTTTATTATTCTAATTAATTTTTATTTAAAATATTTTTATTTTAACTAATCTAACAATATTTTAAACATTAAAAGATTTTAAATGTTAATTATTTGATATAAATTAGACCATAAATGAACCCTTCATGAAATTTTCAACCATATTTTAATTATTTGTTATTTTCAAGATGTATTTCGTTTATAAATAATTTAATAAACATTATTGTTGATAAAATATCAATAGTGTCAATTTTGACACAATTCATTTGATAGTTTTTTTAAGAATATCCATATAATTAGTTAAAATTGATATATATATATATATTATTATAACTTGAAGAGGTTGAGATCATATATAATATAAATTTATTACATTAATTATCTTGAATAGAAGTTATATTAATTTTTTTTTACAACATTTATGTGATATATCAACTAATAAAATAATTACAACATCAGTGTTGTGTAATTATTTAATATACTTCTTCCACTACTAAAAAATAGAGATAATGTAAATTTTTTAATATAATTATTCGATCATTTAGTAGAATATTTATATATTAATTTATCTACTATGTAACCCTTTAATATAAATGATATATTTATTGAAAACATGATTTTAACATCTTTAAATTCCTATTAAATAATTTTTTTTAAAATTTATAGTTATTCCAAGTTGACCAAAACATCAAAATTAAATTTATTAAATTAAAATATTTCTATGTTTGTTATTTTAATAATTTACATTGATATTAATTCATAACATTCTTTTTTCTTTATTTGGACACATAACAGTTATTAAAGACAATAAAAATGAAATTGTGTGTGTTTTTATTATTTAAAAATTATATAAGCCCTTTTCATATAAAACTATCCATTAAATATTATAATGTAGATACTTAAGTGTTATGGGTCTAATTTAAATCATAAAATTAAATTTTTTCATTTGTTAGTGTCCTTTTATTGTCTTTGTAATTTATCTTTTTACCTAAATTACTAAATTTAACCTTTAATGTAGTAACAAAATTTTACCAAGGTCACTATTCATATTGTCCAAAAAAGAACCTATTCACAAAATCCAGACATTATGAATCTAAATTTTTAATCCCATTTTCAAATTTCAAATCACATAAGTAGTAGAATTTAATTTGAAATAAAACTCATAAAATACAATGAAAGATAGTTTTCCTAAAATAATTTCCTTTTAAAACAAAAAAATGTTTTTGTTGTAAATTCATATATAAACTCTTTTAAAACACAATAATTGGATATAAATAAAAAAATCAAAATTAAAAAATAATCCAAAAAATCATATTACTATGTAAAAACAGTAAAATAATAATACAGTTTTCAATAAAATTTAGTGTTTTCATCAATCCATAAATGTTTTTATAAAATTACAAATAATTAATTTAAATGTAATTTTGAAAAGTTGATTCCCAAAATTAAATTAATTTTTTAAAATATATTTTTAATAAATTTTAATAATTAATATACCCTGAGAAACTAAACCCATTTTTGAATAAATATAATTTTTTATGAATAAAGAGATTTTACTAAAAAATATTTGATTATTTATTAAGAACATACCGATAAATTCATATTGAGTTATACATTTATGTTTATTTTAAAAAATAGTTATTCATATTAATTTCTACCAATTTAACTTATCAAGTATTATGTAGAGACCCAAAGCTTGACATAAATGGACTTCACATTAAATTTGCAGAATACTTAATACATAACAAAAACAGACACCCAAGGACCGTAATAGTTTAGTGTCTTTGGAAACTCAGTTAAAAATCTTCTAATCATGGTGAAAGATCTTCAACATCTCCCATAATGTTCTTAAACTTTTTTTCTCAACTAAAACCTTTTTTTATATCCAGGGGAAAAGAAAAAATAAAAAGGGTGAGCTCAAATGATGAGTAAGGGTAAGCATGGGGAACATCAAACAATCCATAAATATTTGAACGTAAAAACATGAAAATAAAACATGATTAATGACATAAATCATGGCAGTAAATGAGGAATAGATTAGAACAGAATATTAATCATAATAAAATATCATGGGAATACAACTTTTAATTGTGGGAATCTATTAAGCACATGATATGATTTCCATAGTGGCCACTGCATTACTGCCCAGACCATCATAGTTGACAAAGTCCATTACTGATCCGGGTTTACATGTCATTCCAGCCCTATATTACTAAACTTGATTTTACTAGTCGTTCCATCCAAGTCTATATCATGAGATATATATCTTTACCCAATGCATTGGAGGGAGATATAGGTCCCACAAATCTCATAATGAAATCATTCTTTTGTGTGCCACAAAATAAACATAAATCATTCATCATAACCCAATGAATAAAATGGGTTTCATATACATTATCCTATCATAACATAATCCATATAAAACAAATGGATATCATTTCATCATAAGAATAATAAAATCATGTAAATAAAAGAGAAATTATACCTGTAAGATAACCATACTAAATAATTTCATCTTAGATAGGTTAATAGTTTTGATAATCAACTTGAAATGATTTATGAAAGAAAATATCATTTCCTCTTCAAAATCATTTTCTTTTCACAAAATGCCATGTAATTTTAGAAGAGAAGTATTTTTTTCAAAATAATAATGAAATCATGTAGAGGAATCTTTATTAAATAAGGCATTATGAAAATGTAAAAATCTATTCATGTTGTATAAGTTAAAAAAACATTCTCCTCGTACTTTTTCCGGAAGAGTCAAAACGTAAATTGTATGGTAAACAAAAGGAAGATTCATTCCATACCATATGGTAAATGTCAAAAAAAGGATAGAAATAAATTTAAAATATACATGGAGGAATAGTAATAATTTTATAATAACATTTTTAGAATATATGGACCTGGATGATAAACATAACCCTAGTAAATACATACGAATAAACAATCTCGGATAAGAACAAGATTGAAATAATTATCCCTTACATTATGTCCAATTTCATAAATATGTGTCCGAGAATCCTATATAGTGGGTTTAAAAATATTATTAACTTGTATCAGAACCATAATAATATTTATGATATCATATATGATTCACTTATGAGTTTATATTACCCGTTCATTTGTCAATTCCATGTTAAAGAAGTGTTTTGGGTAAAAGTGTTTCATTCATCGTACGTGTTTTGAATTTTAATTATTCCTATGATTAAATATATCATTATTACTTACTTCTAGAATGTAAAATAGGATTTATATATAATATATATTAGGAATAATCATATATATAAGAGATCGATAAATGGAATGAAATACACTGTTCATGGAGACAGTAGGTCATACGTACGCATGAATGTTGTTTTTGTTTTCTTATTAAATTGAATGGAAGAATGTAAATAACATATAAATAAATCTAGTATAATTATTATGTCATTTATTTAATTATTATTTGTTATATATACTTTATAATCAATCCTAAATGGTTAAAACGGAGAAGGAGTCTCATCGCGTCGTGGAGACGGTAAGCCGTACGTACGCACGAGCGATGATATGATTCCCATGATTGTGGAATTTAATTAATGTGTATGGTGTATAATATTTCAGAATCAATATCACTTTAAAATAATCATATATATTAATTTATTCCATCATTATACCCATCCAGGTATGTTGGTGAGGAAAAAAGATTACACCACGGCGTGGAGATGGTATTCCATATGTACCCACGCGCAAAGATATCATTTTTCATCGGATGGGTAGAAGATGAAATAGGGCTGCTTAATTTTAATAATAACATATCACTATATTATTTATACTGATTTTATTACTTTATAATGAAACAACTAAATAATATGAAGTAGAAGAAGAAATAAACTTGAAATAATTGGTAAAAGATATTACCTCTTCATCGATGTGCCTTTTTTAAAATTCCTCTTCGAGCACTAAAGTTGGCCTTTTGAGATGACCATAAACTATATAATATAACTAGAGAGGTTTATAAGTGTAATTGGTAGGGTTCGGCCGAGCTTGAAGGCTTAAAATGGAGTGAAAAGAAGAGGGAGGAGGTTCCCTTTAAAAATAGAGGGGAGGGCACTTTTGGAAACCTAAAAAATGGTAATTTATAATAAACACAAAACCCCATTAAAAACACCGAAAATGACTCAAATTCGAATATGAGATGATATAGGGTTTTAATATCATCATAAAATAAAATTTATACATGTTGGGAAATAATTTTAATCCTTATAAATTTGATTTATCTTTATTTAATCTATTTAATCTTATTTGTGGTAATAATTTTCTAAATATGAATTTGTTATAAATACATACTTATGTGTTTTGAATTGTCCATAATTGGATAGTTTATGACATTTTTGAATATATAAATTTTAATTTAGAATTTTTAAGTAATTTTGTGATTTTTATACAATTTAATAATATGTTTTTTTATAAAATATCAATAGTGTCAATTTTTGACACTTAATTTATTTTAATTGAAATAAAATCCACACATAAGATATGTTTGAACCAAAATATTTAATAGATTTATAACATATCATATTAATCTAGAAAATTTGTTTAGATCACTAATTAGTTCATATAAAATTTATTTTAATATTTTTAGAACCATTTATTTGATATTTATCTTAATTAAATAATTTATACAACATTTTTGTATGATTATTTAATATACTTATATTTTCATAAAAATTAAAAATAAAATATTATAATTAGTATAAATCTAATATATTTCAAAATAATTATTTTATTTGAATTTATCTTCTAAAAATCCAATTAAAAAAAATTGATATTTATTAAAGTATGAAGGTGACAACTTTGACATCATTTAAAATAAATAATATAAATCCCATAATATGTTTTATAAGGATCCAAATGATCCACAAGTATACCCTTGGATTCTTATGGTATAGATATACTCTAACAATAATGTTTGGTTAAGTTTATGGTCCATTTTATTGGTATTATTGTTTTAATAAAAACTATATCCTTGATTTTTCACTAAATAAATAATTTCTGCTTGATTAATGTATAAGCTATTAAGGAAATTATATAATTCTTAAAAATTTCAAATAAATTACCATGATGAAGAAAAAAATTTTATATTTAAAATTATTATTTATAATATAATTTATATTATGTATAACCTTATATTGAAAATACTTTAATTATTAATGTTTGAGTGAGACATATTTAACATTCTTTAAATAAAATAAATTAAAGGTCTTAATCACATCTAAGTGGGTTCCAAAAGATACCATTTAGACCCAAGTATATTTTAGGACGAAATTTAATCATCTAATTATATTAATACAACTGTTTGGGTAATTTTATAATATTATTTTTACACTTAATTACCTGATTTACCTTTAACTGTAGAAAATAAAATTTACCATAGTTACTATTCATAATGTTTAAAAATAAAATGTAGCCTATTAACATAATTTAGACATACTAATTTCAAACATTGAATCCATTTCTCCAAATTTAAAACACATAAGTTCCATTATTTAATTTTAAATTAATCTCGCTGTTGAGAAAACAGGTTCTAAATGTTAAAACATTGCGAGAGATTGAAATATTTTTACCTATGAATTCAATGTAAAATTAATGATAATGAAATAAATAATATTAAATAGTAAAAATATATTTTATTTACTCTTTAAACCCATTCAATATTATAATTTAACTATATAAATTATCTTGATGAAATAAGTTGTTTTTAATTAAAATTTATCGTATTTTTACTATACGTCAAAATATGAAGGTTATTAGAATAATGTCAAAAATTTATCCAAAGTAAATTTTTATATCCTGATTCAAATGAATAATATTACATTGAAAAATTGATCTTAAAAACTTGTCAAAATTATATTTAAAATGAGTGCGCCATTAAAAGATGACAAAACTGCATTATTTTAAAAAATACTTCTTTTATTTGAAAAAATGATTTTGTTCTAATACCAGGTTCTAGAAAATGAGTTAGATGAATTATAATGTTATTAAATTCAAAATGTTGTTAATACTATTCATGATGGCTAGTTCATAATAATATTATAATAATATATCATTGTTTATTAAAACTGGGTATTGCGTAAACACACCCTATTGAGGATGGTCGCGCTTGCATGCAACACAAGCCATGAATAGTGTTGCATATACTACAAGATAATACAGTGTTTCATATAGCATAAGATAATGTTGGTGTTGTGTACAACACAAGATATCAAATAAATTAAAAATAATATTTCTCATATAATCTCCATGAGTTACATTCTACCCCCGTTAAAATGAATTTCTCCCTTGAAATTCGTCAGGGTTATAAATCATTTACTACTTGGAAGTTTGTTTCATAGAAACCCACATCGAAAAAGGAATACTAAAACATAATTTTAAAAAGGATTGCTAAAAACCTAATGGTCACCCAAAGTAACTCACCACTGGGTTTCTTCACAGGTGAATATTGGTAAAAATATGGATATAGAAAAGTAATCTAACCATCATGTTCTGATGAAGACTTGTAGAGAACATGGCTATAAAAAATCCAACAACCACAAATCCATAAATTTGTGATGATCCTAGGTACCATTTGATTCATATTATATGGGGGTACTATGACAACATTTTTGTTTTTCATCAGCATTTCCCTAATCTTAATAAATTTTTTTCACAAGGACAAATACTTACTTGATTTTAGTGTAATATAATTGTTGGTCATTCCATGAACAATTTCCACATCATCTATTTTTTAATGAAATGATATTGAATTTTTCATTCTTGAAATGTTAGCAGATCATGTGATACAAGGATGGGTCATTCTTTCTGTCCCAAAAAAATGTTTATAAAGTTATCAAATATACATAAGTCCATCTATGGTGAGATTAACCGTATATGATTCAAAAAATGAACTTATACTTCATATATCATACCGCATAGTAAAATAAAACAAATTTATACTAACCAGAGACTTCATGTAAGCCAGTGGTAGGAGATAAAGGCTTGTCACACTTCGGTTGTGAGTTCAATTCCCACAGCCTTCTACGATGCTATGGGTTGTCACTCGTCCTTCAGGTTGTCCATTTTCTAAAAGTACACCATTATCACATTTCAGAAATAATATCGAATAAAATTTAGCCATAAACAATACTATCTGATGTCCAACCTATTCTATTCCAACCATTAGGTTTATCCAAAATATTTTTTTTCCAAAATCACATTTTAAAGAAAACAATTACTAGAAAGCTCATATAACAAGCATGTGAATACCATCATTTATCCCCCATATATCATAACATATATCTTGTTAGTCACATTCAAAACATGTGAACACCTTAATCATGTATTCATGGAACATGAATTACCATAGAACTTTAGTGAAAACACGAATGACGTAAAAAGATGACTCTTTCCACATACCAAAATCCCAAAAATTATATATACTCAAATCATGATATCACGTTGTCCTCATATCAGTCATGAGCTCATTAATAATATCCAACATATTATTTTCTCCTTATCCCTTCATTATGCACATATCATCTGGTTTCCAAAAATATTTCAATCACTTTTCATGGTTATTGGTACTATATAATTTTTAAAAACAACAATAAACCAATACATAAATATTCCAAAATTCCACGATACTATAAAAGAGATTCCAAAACTCTATTTTGGAATCCCATTACATAAACACTTAATCATTCCACCACTTTGTTTTCATATTCAACATTTCCCATTGTGATCGCATTTGAATTCCCTTTTTCATTTTTATTAAGAGGTTATTGATGTTGATCACCACTAACCCTTGGATTAGGGCATTAGTTAGAATAATACCCATTTTCCATGCACTTGTAGCATGGAAGTGTTGGTGGTGCATTCTCTGTTGTATTTTCTCTTTTCACGTAATTAGCTACCTTTTTCCGATTACTTCGGCACACATTTTCTCTATGAACTTCTTTTCTAACCTTAAAAAACATTTTCTAGGCCCTCTTAGACAGTCTCCGCCATGCTTCATTCCGCACTTTGAGCATAAATAAACATTCATATTCTTTTTACCATTTTTTTGATATTTTTCCTGGAACTCCATCTTTCATTTATTTTGAAAACCATGAGAAGGATATGTAACACCAACTTCCTGTTCTACCTTGATAGCACAACACACAATCTCTTCATATCTACTAAAGTCCCTTATAGAAAATTCCCTTTTAAGACTTAGTTTTAAGCCACCGAAGGATTGATCAACTTTACTTTCAGGTTGGATGATAATCTTCATGTGTACCTTAGAAGAATTGTAAAATTTGCTTCTTATATACCAACTGATTCATCATCCTTTTACTTAAGATCAAGGAAATCATTTTTCATTTTTGTTTGTAGAATATGAGGGAAGTAATTATTGAAAAACAAGTTTTTGATCTCATCCCATTCCATGGATTCAATTTCATTTTGGGTCCTTATATTCTTAATTTGAGCCCACCACTAGCCTGTTTCACCTTATAAATGATAAATAGAAAAAATGACTTTTTCATTTTCTGAACAGTGACGTATGGAAAATATCTTTTCAATGGTACTGATCTATTGTTTAGAAACAAGTGGATCAGAATACCCACTGAAATAAGGTGGGAGTTGCCTCATGAAAAACAAAATAGAACATTGTTACCTTTTTTGTGCATTTTGAAGTCCAAAAATATTCATATCTTGTGTAAGTATAGAAATAAGATTTTTCACTCCATTTAAACTAAAATTCGGTTGTTCAAGAGGACAACCATTGCATTTCACAGAGCATTGATCATTAACATGATTCCTTCGGGTTCCAGCCATTATCTAAAACCCAAAAAGAATAGTGTGAGAGGCAAAAATAATACTAGGAAAATAACATAATCAAGGGGAGTAAGTTAAATATCTAAAATATTAGATTTAATCCTAGGTTATTCATGATCGTTATCATAATTCTAGGATAGTAACCTACACTTAAAATTAGGGACATCACTAGTCATACCTTCGAAATATCTCTAGGGATCTCACTATTATTATCACCACATAGTTTCCAAAGGTTAAATTAAACATTCCTCTGATACCAACTGTAGAGACCCAAATATTGACATACAGTGAAGTTAAATTACTTTTTAGGAATACTTAATACATAACAAAAACACACACCCAAGGACCATAATAGATTAGTGTCTTTAGAAACTCAGAACAAAATCTTTTAATCTTGGTGAAAGATCTTAAACATATCCCATAAAGTTCTTACACTTTTTTTCATACCTAAAAACATTTTTATATCCTAGGGAAAATAAAACATAAAAAGGGTGAGCTCAAATTCTTAATAAGGGTAAACACAGAGAACATCAAACCATGCATAAACATTTGAATGTAAAAACATGAACATAAAACATGAGTAATGACATAAATCATTGGTAGATAATATGGCATAGATCATAAAGGAACATTAATGATGATAAAATATCATCGGAATAAAACATGTATTTGTGGAAAACCAGTAAGCACATAATATGATTTCTATAGTATAAAACTCATTGCTTCCAAGACCATCATAGTGGACAGATTCCATTACTGAACCGGGTTTACTTGTCGTTCCAGCCCTGTATTACTGAATTTGATTTTACTTTCTGTTCCAACCATGTCTATCTCATGAGATATAAATATTTGCTCAATTCATTAGAAGGATATATATCGCCCACCCATCTCATAATTAAATCATTCTTTTGTGTGACACAAAATAAACATAAATCTTTCATCATAACCAAATGAATAAAATGGGTTTCATAAACATCATCATATCATACCATAATACGTAGACAACAAATGGATTTAATTTTCTCATAAGAACAATCAAACCATGTAAATAGTAGATAAATTATACTTGAAACATAATAATACTAAATATTGTTGTCTTAGATGGGAAATAGTATTTGTATAACACTTGAAATGAATTCTTGAAGAAAATATACTTTCTTTTTCGAAATCATTTTATTTTAACAAAATTCTATGTAATTTTAAAAGAAATGGATTTTGTTGAAAATAATATTGAAATAGTGTAAAGGAAGATTCATGAAAATAAGGCATTATTAACCCAAAAAATCTGTTCATTCTATATATGTTAAAAAACATTCTGCTTGTACTTTCAACAGAAAAGTCATAAAGTACATCGTATGGTAAACAAAAGAAAGATTCATTCCATACTATATGGTAAAAGTCAAAAAATTGTATAAATGACTTTAGAAATACATGGAATAATAGTAAAAAAATTATGAAAACATTTTTAGAATACATGGAAATGGATGATAAACATAACTCTAGTAAATACTTAAAAATAAACAATCTCTGATAAGAATGAGATTGGAATAATTATCCCTTAACTTATGTCAAATTTCTTCCTTATGTGTTTGAAACTCCTATATAGTGGGTTTTAACATATTATTAACTTGTATCAGAACCATAATAATATTTACGATATCATATATGATTCACTGATGTGTTTATATTACCCGTTCATTTTTCAATTCCATGTTAAAGCAGTATTTTGGGTATAATTGTTTCATTCATCATACGTGTTTTGACTTTTAATTCTTCATATGATTACATAGATCATGATTACATAATTACAGAATATAAAACATTATTTATATATAATATATATTCATAATATACAATTATATAATATATCGATAAATGGAATGAAATACACCATCCATGGAGACGGTAGGTCGTACGTTCGCATGAACGTTGTTTTCGTTTCCTAATTAAATATAATGGGAGTAAGTAAATAACATATACTAAAATTCAGTATAATTATTATGTCATATATTTAATGATTATTTATTATAGATACTTTATAATAAATCTTGAATGGTTAACATGGAGAATGAGTCTCATTGTGTTGTGGATAAGGTAAGTCGTGCGTACACACAAACGATGATATCATTCCCATGATTATGGAATTGTATTGAAGTGTATGGTGTATAATATTTCATAATCAATATAACTTTAAAATAATAATATATTGTAATTTCTTCCATAATTATACCCATCCAATTATGTTGGTGAGGAAATAATATTACACCATGGCATGGAGACGGTATTCCGTACATACGCACGTGCAGTGATATCATTTTTCATCAGATGGGTAGAAAATTAAATAATGTTGATTTATATTTATAATAAAATATCATTATATTAGTGATACAAATGTTATTAATTTATAATGAAACAACTAAATAAGATGAAGTATAAGAAAAATGAATCTTGAATGAATTGGTAAAAGAGATTACCTCTTCCTCGACCTGCCTCTTTTAAACTTCCTCTTAGGGCACTAGTGATGGCCTTTTGAGAAGGCCAGAACCTCTATAATATAACTAGGGAGATTGAGAAGAGGAATTTTAAGGGATTTACTGAGCTTTATTTCTTAAAATGGAGTGAAGATAATATGGAGGAGGTTCCCTTTTATAAGAGAGGATAGGGGATCTTTTGGAAACCTCAAAAATATTAATTTTTAATAAACTCAAACCCCACATAAAAACTTCCAAAATGACACAAATTCGAATATGAGATGATATTGGGTTGTAATATCAAAAATAAATAAAATTTAGACTTGTTGGGAAATTATTTTAAACCTTATCAATTTTATTTATCCTTATTTAATCTATTTAATCTTATTTGTGGTAATAATTTTTTAAATTATAAATTGTTATGAATAATTACTTATGTATTGTGAATTGTCCATAATTGGAGACCTTATGACAATTTAGACCAAATAAATTTCAATTTATAATTTTTAAGTATTTTTTTTTTTTTTTAAAAAAATTTAATAATATGTTATTTTTATAAAATACCAATAGTGTCAATTTAGACACTATTCATCTATTTGAATTTAAATAAAATAAACATAGAATATATGTTCAAAATATATATCTAATAGATTACTAACATTTATTATTAATCTATAAAATTTGTGGAGGACACTAATTAGTTCATATAATATTTATTTTAATATTTTTAAAACCATTTATTTTGTACTTCTCTTAATAAAATAATTTCCCCTGTATTTTTGTATGATTATTTAATATAATTTTTTTTCATAAAATTTAAAATTAAAATAATATGATTGATTTTAATCCAATATATTTAATAATAATACATTTATTTCAGTTTATCTTCTAAAAAACCAATTTTGAAAATTTTACATTTATTAAAGTATGAAGGTGACAACATTGACATCATTTAAAATAAAATATTATAAATGTAATATTATGTTTTATAAGGCTCAAAATGGTCCAAAATTATACCCTTGGATGATTATATTATTTATATACTCGACCAATAAGGTTTTTCCATGTTTATTGTCCTTTTGATGGGTATTAGTTTTTTAATAAGAACTATATCATTGATTTTTCACTAAATAAAAAATTTCTGCATCATTAATGTATATGTTTTTAAGGTAATTATATATTTTGTAAAAATCAAAAATAAATTACCATGATGAAAATAAATATTATCTTTCAAATGAGTTTTTATAATTTAATTTATATTCTATATAACCTTATATAAAAAATAATTTAATTATTAAAGTCTGAGTGAGACATATTTAACTTTCTTTAAATAAAGTAAATTAAAGGTCTTAATCACATTTAATCGGGTTCCAAAAGATACGATTTCGACCCAAGTATATTTTAGGACGAAATATAATTAACCAATTATATTAATACTAGTGTTAGGGTAATTTTATAATATTATTTTTACCCTTAATTACCCGATTTACCTTTAACTGTAGTAAATAAAATTTACGGTAGTTACTATTCATAATTCCTAAAAAAAATTAACCTATTAAAATAATTTGGACCTAATTATTCCTAATATGGAATCCATTTTTCCAAATTCAAAAAATAGATTTTGCGGTATTTTATTTAAAATTAATCCTGCTGTTGAGAAAACGAGTTCTAAAAGTTAAAACATTACAAAAGATTGAAATGCTTTTTTCATATGAATTCAATGTTATATTAATGATAATGATATAAATAATATTAATTGGTATAAATATATTCTATTTATACTTTAAATCCATTAAATATTATAATTTATCCATATAAATTATCATTATGAAAAAATATGTTTTTAATTAAAATATAGCGTATTTTAACTATTCATCAAAATATGAAGGTTCTCAGAATAATGTAAAAAAATTTATCGTATATAAATTTTAATATCCCATTTTAGATGAATAAGTTTACATTGTAAAATTGAAATTATAAACTCTTCAAAAATTAGATTTAAAATGGGTTCACCATCAAAATGCGACAAAACTACATTTTTTTTAAAAAATAATTCTTTTATCCGAAAATTTTGACTTTATTCCAATACCATATTCTAGAAAATGATTTAGATGAATGATAATGTTATTAAATTCAAAATGTGGTTAATACTATTCATAAAGGCTAGTTCATAATAATATTATAATAATATATCTTTGTTTAGTGAAACTCGATATTGCGTACAACACACGCTATTGAGGATGGTCGCTCTTGTGTGCAACACAATCTTGGAAGAGTGTCGCATATACTACAAGCTAACACATTTTTGCGTATAGTGCAAGATAATCTTAGTTTAGTGTACAACACAAGACATCAAAAAAATTAAAAAGAATATTTCTAAAAAAATCTCGGGGTTTTACATGTTATGTCCATTTTATACTAATAGTATCCCACAGTTAACTTCAACTCATGATTTCATGCATTGCAAGCTATTAAAGAATTAAAATTATTTTAAGGGAGATGTCTATTCAAATATCATGGTTCTACATTCAACCCACTGTAAAATGAATTTCACCCTCAATATTCCTCACTTGGATATAAACAGATTGGGATACCTTTACCTCCTCACATCCCCAAGATCCCATGTAACATCTTTATATTGGTGGTTATACCATCATAGAATTACCAAGTGACTAGTCTAGTTAAGTTATACATTTTTATTATGATCCAGGATCTCTATCAGTTGATCTTTATATGAAATATCTTTATCTTATGGTTCAAATTTGAAGATTTATGATGTGAAGGATTGTGTGTGTACTTTATGAAGAGAGAAACATGGAAAACAACATGAACTTGAGAGAGATTCAGTGGAAGTGTCCTTTGATATGCTACATTCCCGACTTGATCAATAATTTCAAAAGGATAGATATACCAATGGATTATAATTCCCTTATTTTTGAATCTCGTCACTCTGTTCTACAGATATATTCAATGAAACTCCTTTCCCCCCACTTCAAACACCATTTATTTTTACTGTTGTTATCATAAATATTTTATCAACTCTGATATTCTCTTACGTGCTGTAGAATGGATATTACCATCTTTATCATTCCCTCCACTTAATCCGGACCCAATTGCTTTATTTCCCCAAATTCTTCCCAATATGTTGGATTTCTACACTTCTAACCATAGAGATATTTATAATGAGACATATGAATACTACATTGATATCTATTGTCGTAATAAAATTATACTAAAGGTACAATTGGATCCCAAAAACCATTTAAATCCATTGAAAAATATATAAAAATGTCTTCTAGAGTTTGAATTTTTCTCTTAGATTGACCATATATCTAAGGATGAAAAGAAGTGATGAAACAATACATAGTATCCAGAGCTTGCTAAAGACATCTCATGAACATTGAGGAAAACATGAAGTCATTATCATATATAATTGAATGTGGTACACCGTGAAATATAACCACATAGATTATATATATCCTGTTATGATAATCAATAGAGATATATTCTATAATAGAAATGAAGTGTTCCAACTTCATATGATGATCAACTATAACCCATATAACAATATGTATTTTAGATTTTTTTCAGATGTCTGATGAAAAAGTACATGGTGAGTTTTTACCATTTTCATTACAGTGTGTTTAATGTTTGTAGCATCCCCTTAGACATATGTCTCTCATCCGTAACATTATAACAAATTAGGCATCACGAAACATATTTTGAAATAGCTTTCTTCATTCCATTCCAACAAATATAATCTTTTATGTCCCCATACATATTTGTACTTCAATAATGAATACAGATTGTAAAAGTGTGAGCCTCATCCAACAGAAATATTAATTTTAATAAAGTAGGAATAAAAATATGGTTCCTAAAACTAATTATTCCATAAAAATCAATGATAAACTCCAGAATATTTGACACAATATTTTTTAGTTATACTTCTTTCTTCTATGCCTCTTTAATAATCACTATTATATATGGGTGAACATTAATTTGAGGAAGATAATATTTCTCTACATTCACTAATATTTTGTGATACATGATTTGAAAATCCATAAACATTGTATCATGTGTGATTCTCATTATATAGATACGTGACGGTTCTTTCGAATCAGGGTATATACCACCTGGTTCACTTTCCCATAGTGTTAATATATTTAGAAGTCATAATATTTATGCAACTCCAATCATCTCCTTTAGCACATATTCACTTATTTTTGAGTGAAGATATATAGTATAATTTTATTATTAGAATATTTTTCACACATATCTACACAAAAAAACTTCCTCCATATCAGCAATGAAAATATTATCATAGCTAACTTTAAATCATGATAAGGGTAATTTTTTCATGGATTTTAAATTAGCATGAGAGATAATCTATCACCACATCATTTTTAATGAGAACAAATCCCATCAACGTATGGTATGCATCACTATACATGCAAAATATCTCTCTACTATTCATTAGTGTGAATATAAGTTCAATAATTAACCTTCTTTTCAACTACTGAAATTATATTCACAATCTAAAAATATGAACATAACTCCATTCTGAGTCAATGTGGTTACTGGATTATATAGTCATAAAAAATCCATAAAAAACAATGAAAATATCCATCCAAACCAACAGTACATCGAATAGGAGTCACTGTTGTTGTTCGATGACAATGTTCAATAACATTTATTTTTTTTGGAACCATAGATATCCCCTCTTGAGATAATATGACCCAATAATGAAACATTTTTAAGATAAAATTAACATTTGGTAAATTTTTAGTAAAGCATATCTTTTCTCAGGTTATTCAGTTAAATCATTATGTGATCATAAATTTATCCCTTTCACATTGAATATTTAAGAACATTATCAGTAAATACTACCAAAAACTGATCAATGTAGTCTCAAAATACTCTATAAATTAAATCCATTAAGATAGTGGGGTTATTAGTAAGACCAAAACACATAAATTTAAATTTGGTGTGTCCATACCTTGTACGAAATGTAATATTGGTTATATCATCCTTTTTGACCCCAAATTCATGATATGTGGAATGAAGATCAATGTTGTAAATGTGTTGAGCTCTGTGTAGTTGGTAAAATAACTCATCAAAATAGGTATGATATTATTTTTCTTAATAGTGATCATGTTATGTTCTCAATAATAAATGAAAATCCTCATTGATTCATGTTTCATCATAAAAATAGAACAAGTGAATCCAGTGGTGATTGTCTACGATGTATGAATCCCATTATAAGATTATCATGGAGTTTTTTCTTCTATTATTTCAACTTATTTGGATCCATTTTAAAAGGAACTTTTAAAATTGGCATAGAAACCATTATGAGTTCTATAGAAAACAATACTTCACAATTTAGTGGATGTGCTAGTGATTCTTCTTGAAATACATCAAAAAAATATTGTAAAATGGATGTATCATTAACTGTGAGATTCTCCCCATCCATATAATATATGTTACCATCATTTATAAGAATCAAGACCCATACGATCATATAAATTTCAACTGGATGTTCATTTTCATCCCCGTATCAATAGTTGGGGATATATTGTTATAGAACAGGTAATTATAAAATAATAAATTTTTATTTTTATTAATAATTATGAATTATATAGTAATTTTCATTAAAATGGATGATATGACTGATAGAGTACCTAACCCATGATAATGTGTTTCACAATAATATTACATTTCACACAAGAATGAGTTATACAGAAAAATAATATATTATTAATATTATTATTTTTTGTTGTAGTAATCGAATATCCATTAGAATGGTGGGAATGAAGGTTATTAACTAAATTATGAATATATGGCTGATACAAGTTTATATAATGATTCACTAGTCTGAAAATTAAAATTAAATGAAAATAATAACAAAATGAATATAAAGGATTTGTTTTTATGGAAAACTATTTAAGTGTGAAAATTTACGTTTCTAGAATAATAATATCACTGTTTTTGGATTAATATAATGAAATATAAAATAAATATGATTTTTAAAATCCATCTTATATGTTTTCTAGGCATGATATAAAAAGAAATTCATTAATATTTCTAGATTATATTTTTAAATTATCTTATGGTATAATTAGATGAATTTTTTTATCATTTAATCCAATTTAGTTCATTGGATGCTTTTTCTTATTAAAATAAAATAGGTAAACAATGCGAACATTGGAATATTTTACTAAAAAACCATGTTTTCTTGATTTTTCTATATGATTAGTGTTAAACCTAATTTTAAAACATTAATCAATTTAATTATCAAAAATAGAGTTATATGTTTGTACTCATTATGAAACACTTTATCTAATATGATTAAAATAACTTGTGTTAAATAGTAACTTTAGTATTTTATTTACCACGGTTAATGGTATATAGTGTAATTAAATATAAAATTAATATTATAATAATATAAAATTATCCTTACACAAATCCTAATATTATTGGATGAGTTATTATGGACCATGACCATCCTTGGTATAGAATTGTGACCATTTCAAGCCATATGGTAGTGATTATGACATTTATAATGTATAATTTAATGTAAAAGAGAAATATATCACAAGTATGTATCTCTTTAAAACATATTTAAATTAAATAGTTACACAATAATGATGCAGTAATTGATTTATTAAAGAAAGAATTTATTAAATAATATTAATAATTTTAAAATAAGTATAATTTCAAATATTTGATTTCATCCATGAATTTTTTGATGAATATGAAATTTTAGTATTTATTTAATGTAGTTTTTTATATGGAATCATGTTTTTTTGATTTTTATAAATGTCATGTAATGAATATTGTGAAAACTAACATATTTCATAAAATAAATTATAAAATACCAAGTTAAAGGATCTAAAAATTATAAAGAACCAATATCATACCAAAAAGTTGATATGACACTAAAATTTCATTAATTATTCATTAAATTATTGTGTGGCATGATTTGGTAATTAATAGGTCATTGAAATTTAAATTTACATGATAAAATGGTAAGAGTTAAAAACGATAATAAAAAATGATAGGGATTAAAAATTAATCCAACCATTTCTGATTCTTAATGGATGATTATATTTCGAACCCACTCATCATGTGTTCTAAATACATCTACCTAGACCTATTTGGAAATGAAATTTAGTTTATATTAATTTAATATTTTTTATAATTCTACGGGTGCCCCTCACCTCTATTATAAAAACGAACTCATTATTATCTATTACTCACACTTAGAAAACCTTTTGGTGCAGATAATCTATATCAATTACTTTTTATGTAATCCCTCCTTACATTCATGAGGCTTTATTTTATTCATAACACCCTTCCTAGAGGTGCTAAAGTGTTATGAAAGGTGATCATCCGATGAAAACGTAATGTTTTTATTTAGGTATTTCAATTTTATTTATTCGTTTATCTTCATTAAAATATTCTTCATCCATGATGAAATAATAATTACGTTACCCTAAATATTATATTCTATTATTATTTTTTAAAAATCAACTAAATCAATCTACACTTCCGTTAAATAGGAAATGAGTTAATCATTCGTGTGTACGTGTGAAATATCACCTCCACAGACTAGTCTAATTCGTTTTAAATAACTGTCTATCATGAATCATTATAATAATGGAATTAATGTGTATATGATATATTCATGACATATTAAACATTATATGATGATAATATATAAATTCCATTCTTACTTTCCATGAACATAAAAATGTTAACTTCATTTGTGTGTATGTGGGAACCATCACCTCCACGAAGTGATGTGACTCATTTTTATTCATTATATCAATAGTATGATATATATATAAAAATATTTAAATGATTAATATTATATTAATTAGGTTATTAAAATTATGGAAATATAAATTAATAATTACATTTTTTCCATAACAATCAATGAAAAATAGAAAATGTTTCTCATTCGTACGTATGATATACTATCTCTATGATTATACTATTATTAATTTTTCATAACCATAATTAATGGATTGTTATAAAATTATAATTTATGTATAAAAATGAAACTATTTTCATAAATATTATTCTATAGATGAAATAATTATGAACACATTTACTAGTGACCTAAAAGCAGGATCATTTTTGACTCACGCACAAAATATCAACAAAACATCCTCTAGGAACATAAATAATTATGTAATTTTTATAATGTATTACTATGTGATACAGAAGAAATAATGAACCTGGAAATGACTTTCATGAAAGTAGAAATTATCCAAAGTTTATTATATAGAAATATAATGATTGTACGTGATGATTCGGACTCACAGTAAGGTACATCATCTCAATCTATTTTCACTAAGACATACTTTGATAATATACACCACCTTCTTTTATACGATGTATAATTTACCCGTATGACTTTTAGTATCATTGAAAGGTATTAAAAAGAAATATGTATCTTTGAATTATTTTACTAAATATTTAAAGGAATTTTTTTCTTATGTATGTGGCGACAAAAACTATTCCGCCGCCATGAACATTGTTTTATATTTGGTTTCCTCTATAAGACACAAAGATTATAAAAAGAAAATAAATTCTATATTACATTATCTTGTATTATGGAATTGAATTTTTTATAAGGTATTTATTATGTTAATATCAATAAATTATATCTTGTGATTAATATTTGGAAATTCTCTTTTTCCATTATGCATGTCAATGTTCTAGATTAGGTTAAAGTTCTTGGAGATTTCTTATGTATAAGAGTGGTTCTATGATAATATAAGGGTGGGTTATCCAATGATAGCTATCCAATGAATTATATATTTAGATGATGTTAAAATATAGGGTTTCTCAAAAGTTATTTAGGGAATATAGTTTGATGGTTATTCCAAACATTACTATAATGGTAACTCCTTCTGTAGTTGTGAAAGATAAAATTTAAGTATGATATGGATGCCATAATTTACCATTATTATATATGATCAATAAGATGTTTTAAAGAGTCTTATATTTTAATAAGGTATGTTAAATAACATATTATTATTGGGTGAAAAGGAAGTTATTGAGAAAATGTTTTCATGATTTTAAAATATCCATGGGCTAATGGTCTCATTAGTTTTTTATATCCCTTATATAACTTTTTATTCTCACCATAAGATTTAAATTTGTTTTATATGTATTATGATAAGTACAGAAAAATAATATTTTAGGATTAAATAATTGAGGTTGTGACTCAAAAATTAATCATGTTTTATTTTAGAATTGTTTCTTTTGGTGAGAAAATGGATACAGTTTGGAAATGTCCACTTTGCTTACATATGGTTTTTATGTAACAATTATTGTCTATTTATCTAGAACTATAAATCATAAATGATACTAAATGTGAAAGTAATTTAATTATTGACTAAAACTCATGATTATGTAATTTTTAAGGTTTAGGCCATATAGATTGTATCATAGGTTGGTTTAGATAACATTAGAGGTTAGAGTGATTTTTAAGAATAAGTTATAGGTTATTTATAACAACAATGGTTAAAATAATAGAAATATTCATATTTATTTTAGATAAATTGATTTATTTTGAGATAACATGAATAAGTATATCTTTATATTTATTTTTCTCATAAGATAGTATATTATGATTTTATTAATATAATCCAACTATTTTTTTAGTAAATGGAAGGATCCAACAGGCTCTAAAGAAACAATGGATGGGAAATAAAATATGGTGGTTCTCAGAAAAAGAAACTGAATAAAAAGAGAACATAAATGAGTGCTCTCTTGGTTATTCAAAACCAACTATCAAGAGTAATGATTAACCACTTGGACATTGGTGATTTTTCTAATGAATCATTTTTTATAGAAAAGAATCTATGTGGTAGTTCAGGTAATAATGATCATAAAGTTAAAAATATTTATCAACATATATTTCATGGATGTTGAAGGAAAAAATTAGGAAACATTTGGGACGGGAAGGTGATATTGATTTTGTAATGGACATCATAAAAAATAACCTTCCATGGAAATAGGAAGTGTTTAGTTGACTACCTGAAAGGGATAGAAGTTCATTCAGTTTTGTCAATTGAATGTATTAAAAGAGTATATTATGGTCATTATTTAATTAGATATCATGTGAATAAGTTTAAGGAATGGGATCAGTAGGACCATAAAAATATATGTTTTACAATACCTAATTCCATTCCAATTAAAGATGAGGAAACAAAAATTGACATATCAACGATATGGTGTATTTCTGGACAGATGTTTTGACATTACTGAATTGTAGGATAAGATTCATGTTTTTCTATCCATCAATGGTATATTAACGAATAAGATGGAAAATTATGGTTAAGGGAAAATGATGTGTGATAAATGATTAATATGTATATATATAAGGGATTTTAGATTTATGTTAGGCCTATGGATGAAGAAATGATTAAAGGTATTATTTCTGCATTGATGATGGGATTAATTTTGAAGACATTTTCTGGTATGTGTGAACATGACATTTTTTATATGAAAATATTATTTGGGTTAGAATTGTCTTTTCTTATGTAGACATAATTATAATGCTATTAATAATATTTTTGGTTTATTTTATCATTATTTTGACATAATTATGGGTTTTTTTATTTTGGGATGAAAAATGAAAGGTATAAGTTGAATTTAGTGTTTAAAATATGTTCTGGTTATTTTTGAGGATTCTATCTCATTCTGTGAATGTTATAAGAGTTATATGAATTATATAGTTTTATAAAATGGGCAAACTATAGGAAGGGTGACAACCCATCATTTTAGACAAGACTGTAGGAATCAAAACCACAACATAAGGGAGTCAAGGATTTATCACCAACCATTGGCCTACATGATGTCCCTATATAGTAGGACAATTTCATTTTAGTTATAAAGTATAAGAAATATGAATACGATAATTTTGATAACTTGTGTTTTACTTAATTTATATCCTTGGTATTTGTAACTGATATGGGAATTAAATTAAAAATGTTATTGTTGAAGATGTTCACTCCTTTAGAAGATTTATATGATTACAGTAAATAAAATACTATGGGAATTTATTTGAGGAGTAATGGTTGAATTATTTTCAATGAATTTATGACATTTAATTGTGGAATTATGCTAGTTAGGTTATTTATAAAAATAATTAATCTATTATGGAGAATATGTCATTAGGTAATTAATTTTTGATATCATATATTAATAGTGGGTCTATATTTGTTAAACACACTACAATGAAAGATGGCATGAGGATGTATCCCCACAAAAGGCTCCCCACACCCCAACCGTCCTTTCCACCAAAGTCTCCTACACGGGGGGAGGGGGGGCAGGACAATTAGAGTGAATTATGTTATTTGGAGAGAAATGATAAAACTTACTCTAGAAAAAAATGTTATAAAATACTTATGAGTTTTTAGTTTCAATATATGTTTGAGTTATTAGTGGAATTTTAAGGAATTTTATTTGTTGAAAAATATATGTTGAAATTTTATTATTTTAATTGAATTTTGGAGAATAAAAGTAGTTTTTTTATCATCCAATGGTTTAAAAGTTTTTTAATATTTTTCTTTTATTATCCAAACCATTTTGGTTTGAGTTAATGTTTCTAGAATATAGAAATATTTAATTAATCTTATATTTGTTATTTCATTCTATAAAAGTTGATTCTAGTTCATCCAGAGTGAAAAATTCAACACAAATACTCATTTTTTTGTGAAAAAATATGATCTTATGGTATAAATTGATAAAAGGGTGAAACTATACTTCTGAAGTAATTATATCTCCTTAGGTTTCTATTCTTTGTTATAAAAGTATTCCTTAACATAATGAAAAGGATATTATAATAAAGACTTTATATATATACTTTTACTAATATGAAATAAAATACCATTTAACCCATCACATGTTTGTGGTTTTCTGATTGTTAGCATTCTCAGGATCATGTTTTTTATCACTCTCCATCAGAATATGTTGGTTAGTTTTTCTTCAATATCCATGTTTTCCTACTTGGAATCGTAGTATGTGTTATCTCAGGTGACCTTGTTACTTCACTTTATTTCTTTTTAATATGATGTTTTATTGAATCTTTTTTCTGATATGGTATTTCAATGAAGTAATTATGAAGGGTGAAACTTTTGTTACCCACAAGAAATTCAAAATAGTAAGGATTCAATTTCCAAATGGGGGGAAGGAAGTAACAACCAAAGTATTTATGGTGTAATAAATTATTATATTTATCAATATTTATGAATTAGAAAGTAATTTTACTTTAAAAAGGAAGCTATGTTTGATAGTGTACTCGACTTGTAGTAACAGGTTTCCCTAAAATCTCATGTTTCACACAAGATTGAGTTACAATGAAAAATAATATATTATTAATATTACTATTTTATGTTTTAGTTATTGAATTAATTTTTGATTGGTGGGAATAAATAATATTAACTAAATTAGGAATATTTGGTTTACACTTGTTTATATAATGTTTCATTGGTTAGAAAATTAATTAGATATGAAAATCCAATCCTATTAAACATAAAGGATGTTTTTTAAATAAATATAAGTGCTAATAATTATGTTTATAAAATAATAAAATCATTCTTGTAGATTTATATTAATTTAATATAAATAAAATGTGTTTATTAAAATTCATCTTATATGTTTTCTTGACATGATATAGGAAGAAATTCAATTTTTTTCATAAAAATAGTTTTTTTTTCAAAAAAGGCATTTTGAGCCTTTTGATGGAGAACCCTTTTTAAATAGAATTTTTGTTACTTTTATATGTTCTATTAGATAAAATAAACTTCTTATTTGGAATATGAACATCAAAATATACTTTTTCATAATACAGTTTATTCTTCTGATAAATTACATTTTTTAATGAATAGTGAAAAATACTACATTTTAATTCAAAAATGCCTTTTCATCTCATTTATATATATTTCTAGATAATACATCTACATAGTTTTAGGGTATAATTAATTTATTTTTTTATCAGTTAATCTAGTGTAGTTTATTTTATTCTCTTTTAAAATAAAATTTAATATTACAACACTATAATCTTTTAAATGATTTATATAAAAACCTATTTTCTCAATCCGTAAATGGGATTAGTCTTAATCCTAAATCAAAAAAATATTTCAATTGAATTTTCAAAAAGATATAAATAATTCCATACTTAGTATGTAAATTTTGGTATAATAAGACCAATTTTTTGGTAAATAGTAACTTTATTATTTTATTTTCCACGGTGACAAGAAAATATGGTAATTAAAGTTAAAATTAATATTATAATTTTATAAAATTACCCTAACACATGTCATAGTCTTATTGGTCAATTTATTATCATCCATATCCTTCCTTAGGCCGCAATTGTGACCTTTGGAATCCACTTGGGTGTGATTATGACATTTATAACATTTTATATAAAGTAAAAGAAAATATTTCATAAATATGTTTATCCTTAATAAAATATTTTTAATAAGGTTTATTAAAAGTTATATTTTGGACTATGAATAGTAGTTATAAATATAAAAATATTACATACATCCTAGAAATTTGTTTATAATTTTTATGAAAAAAATAATTAAATTAAATAGTGACATAATGAAGATGCATTAATTGATTTTTTGAAGAAAAAATCAAATAAATGATATTAATTATAATAAAATAATTGAATTTGAAATATTTGATTCCATTAACTAATTTTATGGATGAATATGACATGATATTATTGCTTAAATTTAGTGTAAGGACATGCTATTTGTTTATATCCTTCAGTTTGTAAGGGATTCAAAGCTGATTTTGATGGGGATAAAATGGATCTTCAAGTACTTGTATCTTTAAAAGCTCATGAAGAGGCTCAGTTACTTATGTTTTCTCATATAAATCACTTTTCTGCCAAAATATGTGATCTCATTTCCATGTAGTTTTTTCTTAGGAATCAAGCTGTTATTATTTTTAAAAAATCATGTTATGAATAGTGTCAAAATGGACATAATTCCAAACTTAAATGATCAAATAACTATTTAAATATTATAAAATTTATAAAATCAAAAATTAGACCAAAAAGTTGAAATAAATCCATATGTCTTATTAATGAATCATTCATTGGTAATTTTGAATGATTTGGTAATTGTTTAAACTCTCAATATTTAAATTAATATATAAAAATATAAGAGTTGAAAAGATTAAAACAAAAAGATAAGGATTAAAAATTAATACAAACTTGTACAATTCTCATTATATGATTATATTTCAACACCAACTCATTATATATTTTAACTAAATAAACTTGAACCCATTGGAAATTAAAATTGATTTTTTATTAATTTAATACTTTTAATAATTCCAGGGGCACCCCTCCCCTATCCTATTAAAAGGAACCCATTAATATCTAGTACACACACTTCCAATACTTTTTTGGTTTGGACAGAATATACCTAAACCCTTTTCTAGAATCTATAATAATCTTATTGATGCATTATTTTATGTAGAACACCATTCCTAGAAGTGTTAATTTGTAAATAAAGGAGATCACCAAAAGAAAAGGTAATATTTTGTTTAAGTATTTCTATTTTATTTCGGTTTCCATTTCCATAAAATATTATTAATAGACAATGAAAAAATAATTTATTTATCCTAAATATACTATGATGTTATATGAAATGAGTTAATCATTTGTGTGCCAATGTTAACTATCACCTCCAAAAACCAATCTAATTTGTTTTCCCAAAAATTATCTCATGACTAGTTATAATAAAGGAATTAATATTCACATGTTATATTAATTACATATTAATCACTAAAAGATAATAATATATCAATTACTTCCTATCTTTCCAATCACATACAAATGATAACGTTGTTCTTACGCACGTGTGAACTATCACCTCCACCAAGCGATGTGACATGTTTTTATTCATTATATAAATTTTATGATATATATAGGTATATTTAAAAGATTAATATGATATTAATTATTTTATTTTCATTTTATAAAGGAAAAATACTACTATCATTCATTCTATAAAGACCAATGGAAATGGAAAATGTAACTCTTGTTTTTGTATAAATTACAGTCTCTATGATTATAACGTTGTTCATTTTTCATAACCATACATAATGCATTGTTTGAAAAATATAATTTATGTATAAAAGATAATAATTTGATGAATATAAATGTGTATATCAAGAAATTATTACCGCATGGACTGGTGACATCAAACCATGTCCATTTTTTACTATAGTATCGAATATCAACAAAACATCCAATATAAACATCAATAATTATGTTATTTTTATAATATGGTAATTAGTTATATAAAATAAATGGTGAAATTGAAAATGTTTTTCATTAAAATATAAATTTAACTAATTTTACTATTCAAGAATATAAATATTGTACTTGATGATTCAGACTCATGGTAAGGGACTTCATCTCAATCTCCATTCAATATTTTGTATTTCGATACTATACACCACCTTTATTAATATAGTGTATAATGAACCATTTTAAATTTATAAATAATTAAATGGTTTTAAAAAGGAATTTTTTTCTAAAAAGTTTCTTACTGAACATAAAATGAATTTGTTTATTACGTATGCAGTGATAATGACTATTCTACCACTGTGAACATTATTTGTTATTTGGCTTCCCCTATATGCCTTTATGTGTTTAAAACGAAAATTAATTACATATTCTCTTATCTTGTACATTGATATTGATAATGAGTCTTAGAATGGATTGATTATTTCAATATCAGAAAATGATATCTTGTGATTGCAATGTTTAAATATGTTTTTCCATTATACTGGTTAGTATGTTATTATTATGTTATAGTTCTTCGGAATTACTTATGTATACAGGTGGATCACTGATAAACTGAGGGTGGGGGAGCCTGTTATTGATCTTCAATGCATTGGGTAATTATATAGAGTTAAATGATACAATTTATCCTATTATATTTGGGGAATATACTGTGATGGGTATTCAAAACATGACCATGAAGGTTCTTCCCAATGAATATGTGAAAGAGACAATGTATGTATGATATGGATGACACAAGTTTCCTTTATGATTTATTATTTATAAGATTTTTTTCAGGAATCGTTGGATCTCATGAGGTATGTCAATGAACTTATGGTTTATGGGTGAAAAGTATGATTTTGTGAAAAAAAATTCATGAGTTTAAAATTCTCATGGAATGGTAGTTTCATTCCTTATTTTAATCCCTTACTGAGCTTTTTGGGCTCATCCAATGTTTTAAGTTATTTTTCACAGGTCTTAATATTAGTAAGGACAAATAATATGTCATTATGAAGGAATAGAGTTTTTTTCTTGAAAATAAAGCATGATTTATTTTTTAAGTGTTTCCTTTGTTGAAAAAATGGATACTTTTTTGAAGTATCCACAATTCTTTCTTATCTATTTTGGTATAAAATATTTATGGCCTAATTCTACCAAAATCAAAAACTAAAAAGATAATCAATGTGAACAATAATAAATTCTTGAATAAAACTCAAGATTATATAATTATTAATGTTTTGGGACTTAAATATAATCATTCAAAAAATGAAATGTGACTGACCTCATACAAAAAAGATATAAGATACATATAGAGAAATCTAATCAATTCCATAAATCAAATATAATTTTACTTTAGGTAGAATCGTAAGATTTAATGGGAGCACATTCCCATAAATATCATCCAGAGAAGAATTTAATATTTTTATGTTACTATTGTTCAATTAGGATTTTTCATAGCTAATTAAACATCTAATAATTGATGTAATATTATGAGTACATTAACAAATTCTTTTGAAATAAAAGAGTTGGTTGGTCTATATTCAAATAATACATTTTTTATTTTAGAGAAGATGGTATGTGTACCTTTCAAAATATCATTTTCATACTCCACATCACCAACAATGATAACATGAAATTTTCTTTTTTCTTTTTCCTTAAGAGGTTTTTGATATTGATCATCATCGATAAACCATGGATTTTACAAATGTTTAGTGTAATGTCCCATTAACTTCGACTTTTTTCTTTTAAGTGTTGGATGTTAATTATGTGTATCCTTTTCTACCTTATCATCATTAGATATCTTTTCCCACCCTTTCAAAAGTCATATTCCTGATAACCTTCTTTAGGACACTCAAAACATTTACTAGTCCCTTTAAGAAATTATCCTCTATATTTAATTCCACAAATTGAGCATAATAGAAAGATAATATTCTTTTCAATATGGTTTTTAGATTTATTCCTGAATTCTAGGATCCAATTCTTGTTGAACCTAAAATATTTATGGGTAACTCTAATATCCATATCAACATTGATAGCACATGAAAAAAAATTCCTTGTTGCGTTAAAATTTCCTTTTTTCTAACACCCATTAGAGACTTGGTTTTATGATACTAATGTATCAATCAATATTACTCTCTTGTTGAATGAAAATTCTTGAAGCATACCTTTCAAGTATGGTAAAATTTTATTCATAGGTACTGACATAATTAACATCATTTTTCTTAAGCTTCTCGAAATCCTAATCTATCTTGGTTTTATGAATAAACGGAAAGAACATGTTGAAAAATAATTTCTTGACCTCATCTCATTCCATGTATTTAAGTTCATATTAATTCCCATTATTCTTGATAATGTTTCACCATTGATCTTATTCACTATACAAATGATAAACTGTCAAGATTTGTTTATTATGTTCTAAAAATTAGGGAACAGAAAATAGTTTTTTAGTGGTACTGATCCATTGTTCATCCACTAGTGGATCTGAATACCAATTAAAAGAAGTTAGATGCTACTTCATAAATGACTCAACAAGATGATTTTACCTCTTTTTCTCATTGGGAAGTCAAACATGACTCATAACTTGTTATGATTTTTTGAGGATAAAAACATTTTTTCAATCCAAATCCTATAACAATTGGTTTCATAGAATGAAAATCATTACATTTCCAATCACATTCGGTATTAATGATCTTCATTTGGTTTCCAACCATTAACTAAAACCAAGAATCATTTTGTGATCAATAAAAAAAATAAATGGAAAACTAGATAATCCAGGGAAATTACATATTAAATTTCAATTCAAGAAATGTTGGATTTTAGCCTATGTTATTTTTGACCATCACAAAAACAATAGGATTGTATCCTACACTTAGACTTATCCTAAGGGTTCTTGCTATGTTTTTCTCATCCTAGTTTCTAATTGTAAACTAAAAATTGTCTCTAATATAAAATATAAAGGTCCATACATTTCATAGATATATACTCATATTAAATAGAAGAAATTTTATTAATCAAAATAACAAAACTATGACCGAAATATATTGGTTTAGTGAATTAAGAAACCATCAAACATGAAAAAATAGTTCATAAAATATCTAATTCATCTCCCACAAATTATTTCATTTGTAGAACCCATTTTTAAAACATCTTACTTAATACCATTATTCATATCCAATGAAAAATAAACATAATAAAGGGTGATAGAAAATTCTTAGTAAGGGTAAATACAAAATATATTATAATATCACAATCATAATACATAAGATCACAAACATAAAATTTGAAAATTTAATCCTGAATATCAGAGATCATGATAGCATGTCATAGGATAAATCACAGATGTTTATAAAATATCTTATTCATAATGTGCATAAAAATAATACATAGAATTTTTGTAATACACATAAGAATATAAAATCCCTTCTATATTAGTTACAGTTAATTTTGTAAACATTAAGAGTGAAAAAATTACTTTACTAAACTAAGTTCACTCTTCATTCCTACTAGGTTTTACTGATCCTAGTTTACATCTTGTTCCAATCAAATTACTGAAATGAGATCACCTCTAATTAAAATACTACATATATCATGATATCTAAATATTTATCCAATGAATTTTTGGGAGATATAGGTCCCACCTATCACATAATTAAAACCATACATATGTGTGAAATAAAATCATAAACCATTCATCATATCATAACCCATTGATTGAAATGGGTTTCATTAAAATCATTCAACCATAAAACAATATATGTAAAAGAAATTGTTTTCATAAATATCATTAAACCATAAAAATAAAGCAACCATAATAATTTTAGGGATATCACCATTTAAAAGTGTCCCCATGATATATCACATAACAAAATTGAGGGAAATATCATTTCTCTTTGAAAATGTTTTCTTTTCATAAAATACCACTCATTTTTAAAAGAAAGAATTTTAATTGAAAATAACCTTATAAAATTGTAATTTAGTATTTAAAAATATAATGAATCATAAATTTATAAAAAATCCATTCATGTCATATAAGATTAAAATCCCATTCAAATCAATCTTTTATTGAATATGTCAAAAAATAACTCCTTTAGAAAATGACAAAAAAAAATTCTTCCATTCCATTTAGTAATAATTAATACCTGTGTAATAATGACCTTAATAAATTTTATAAAAATAGTAAAACTATTTTGGAAACAACGTCAGAAAACTAGACATGGATGATAAATTCTCCCCAGTAAATACTTATGTATAAACAATTTTGAAAAATACTGAAATTATAAAATTAATCATTACCATTGGTATGATTTCCACTGTACATATCGAAAATATTGTATAATGGTTTAAATAATTTTAATAATTTATATGAGGACCATATTGAAATTTATAATATCATAGATGAAAATCTTATTTCCCTTTTGTTATTAATATTTCATTATTACCCTTCTTTTGGGTTTTAACTGCTTCATTTTCCACTGCTAATTTTTTCATATAAGTTCTTGTTATTTTCCAAAGGATATAATTCTAGAAATTAAATAATTATTTTACAAAAATATATTCCTTTTTACTAATTATATAAATTTATATAATCATTATTTAATGGTAATCGTGGAGAATGAATCACATCTCATCGTGGAGACGGTATGTCATACGTACGCACAAGCGATGATATCAATCACATAATGGTGAATTAACATGGATATTTATGGTATATATTGTGTATCATAATCAATATGATGTTATAATTATATTATATATATTTATTATTTCTATCATGATACATATCCAATTATAGTGGTTATGAAAAACAGATTACACCCTGACATGTTGACGGTAAATCGTAGATACGCAAGTGTGGTGATTTTTTTTTCATAGGATTGATAAAAGGTGGAATTTTTATGATCCATAATAATAATAACATTTATAAATATATTTGATACAAATTTTTTTAATTTAAAATTGTAAGAACACCTGAAGATAAGTAGAAGAAGAAATAATCTTAAAAGAGTCATTGAAGGTGATTACCTCTTTTTTGGGGAGTTCCCTCCATATATCCTCTTGGGAACACTAGAGTTTTTAATTTGAGAATAAATGATGCTCTATAATTTCACTAAGGATTTTTATAATTGAAAATTTTAGTGGATAATCGATATTCGAGGATCCAATAGATGTTAATAAGTTAGGGAAGAAGAAACCTTTAATAATTGTAGTGAGATGCACAATTATATTTTTTGAAAATAATATTTTATTATAATTTCAATTTCAATATAAATACCACAAAGATCACCTGGTTTAGAATCCATGATAAAAAAATGTTTCAATCAAATAAACCAATAGATTTTTGACCAGTCTAGTTATTTTTTTAACCTTATCATTTTGATTAACCCTTAGTTAACATATTTTTATTTTAACAAAGGTAAAAAAATTATTTAATATTAAAATATTGTATATTTTACATATGTGGTGTCAATTAGACCATAAATGAAAAATTTAGAACATTTTATAGAATATAATAATATTTTTTATTTTTACATATGTATTATTATTTTTAGATAATTTAATAAAACATTATTTTTTTAAAATATCAATAGTGTCAATTTTGAGAGAATTCATTTCATCGTTTTTCTAAAAAATATATATAACAATTTTAAATCAAAAAAATTATTGTATTGTATCAATAAGTGGTCAAATAAATCTTTAAATTTATTTTATTACATTAATTATCTCATATTATGTTTATTTGGTTATTTTCAATAAGAGTTAGTCGATTTTTTCTATAAATAAAATTATTACTACACTAGTCTTTTACAATTATTTAATATACTAATTTATTTAACAAAAAACAAAAAAGTACCATGATTAAGATGAATATCATAGATTTAATAATAACATTTTTAGTTTAATTTAACAACTATGTAACCCCATAATAAAAATGATATAGTTATTATAAACATGAATGTGAAATTTATAAATTCTTTCTAAATAGAATTTAATACATTTTATAATTTCACCCAAGTAGACCAATATGCAAAAAAATAAATTTATATAATTAAAACATTTTTATTAAATCATTAATTAACATTAATATTCATTCATAACATACTTCTTTACTAATGTGGGCACATAAGAAATATTAAAGATAAAGAAAATGACATTTTCTGTCTTTCATTGATATAACTATTATAAGTCAATTTCATGGAATAATTTCCATTAATTGACATAATTTATATCTTTAACTATTAATGATCAAATTTAATTCATATAATTCTTTTTCAATTTATAAGGTCATTTTTTTATGTTATGAATTTATTTATAACATAAATTTCTAAATTTCCCCTTTACCATTGTAACAGAATTTTACCAATATTACTGTTCATATTATCCAAAAATAAATTGTACCTATTAAATAAATTTTTACCTTATGATTCTATATTTTTTATTCAATTTTCATTATTCAATCCGCAGAAGTTTTATAATTCAATTTAAACTAAAAAAATTAAATTTCATGAAAACCCTTTTTCAAACAAGTTCCCTTCTAAAATATAAAATATTTTATAATAAATAAGTGTTTAAAATTATTAAAAAAATACTATAATTGGTTAAAAATAAACTAATTAAAAATAATTTTAACATGTATATACTATAAAGTAAAAATAAAATTTCCAATAAAAATCAGTATTTTCCATATTCATTACATGTTTTCAAAAAAAAGATAATATTCCAATTGTTTTGAAATTATGATTTCAAAAACTAAATTAATTTTCTCAAACATATTTTATATAACTTATAAATATTAATATTCATTATGAAAATTTACTCATTTTTTATGAAAGAATATTTTTGATAAATAAAGTGAATTTACTCAAAAAAAAGTGGGATTATATTCCTAGAATACACTAATAAAAATATATTGAGTTTAAAATTTATTTTTATTTCATTATTTATTTATTAATTTGTTTTTTTTTTCAATTTAATGGATAGGTTCTAAGGGTCATTTTATACTAATAGTGTCTCACAATTCACTTAAACTCATGATTTTGTATAAGGGAAGCAATAAATGATTTAAAATTATTTAAAGATAAATATTTATTAAAATATTGGGGTGTTACATTACTGATACATAGATAGGGGGCCCTCACCCTGGTATGATAGTGGTTACCACTGTAATGATCATATTTTATCACTTTTAAAATCAATCATCACCTAAAAATCATCAAGATTAGAAAACCATATATTGTATATCAAATTTCCCCATGAATTCCACCATTGAATTCTAAATAGATAAATATTATCGATAGGTTACTCACATTCCAAAATATATGTTCAAACAATGAATATATGAGAGTTTTATGTTTCCAAAAAATGATGTTCCATGATGTAGAAGGAACCAACAAGGCATTTGGTCCCTCTCTAATATCTACCATTGTCCTTTCTAGTATATGTTTATTTGGTCGTGTAGCCTGACCTAACCTGTACGGGGACTACACAACATGTATCGTCCCCATGGGGTGAATATGTGTTCTCTTGATTGTTCACATGTCCTTTGGGTTGTGTTTATGTACACTAGTTATGTTCCTATCCATGCCCGTGTTTGTGTACTCTTAGAGTACACATTGGGTCTCCATCACTACACATTTGTGTTATATAGGAAACATGAAGTGTAATCTGGTTTCAAATAAAATTATATGTCATCTATTTTATTCCTATATTTACTACTCATGCTACCAATTCTAGTTGGATTTCACCTCAAGTTCAAGAGAAAATCATTCGTTCACCGATTCTGTCCCTCCGATGCCTTGAAAACTGATTCCATTAGTTCCTTCAAATACTAGATGGGCCTCCTATGTCATAGCTGAATCCACTTCAGATGCTATATCCAGGGAACCATCACCTCTACTCATAATCCACACTAATTCATCCTTGTAAAAAAAATACTCCAATTTTTCACACATCTACTATGAATATATCAATCTGATCACACAGAGACCCTCTCAGTTAAAGTCAAATCATGACATACCAGTCCAATGGTGAAGAACATGAAGAATATGCGAGGGAAAGGAATACGAAAAAAGTAGATATCAACATTTTCCAATAATTCATGGAAAATATACTTAAAACTATGTATTGGTTAGTGGTACATCATGTAAAATAGACAGATATATTGAAATCACAAAAGGATTTGGAATGGGGATCATGCGATGTTTCTAATTAAAATTTGATCAATATGAAAATTTATTATTTACCACTAAACAGTTTAATCAAGTGGGAGAAACCCATAAAATACTACTCATTCCATGATTTGGATTTATCATTGGGGATGAACACTTCTAATAACAAACTGGAAGGTTTGTTTCATTTGATGTGCCTTAAATCTCTTAGATCTAGAAGCTCTTCATTGTATGATCTCAATTTACCAACAATGGGTGGTGGTATTATCCTCACAATGTTCATATTGTTATGAGTGTAACCTTATAGACTATCTGTAAAATTATATTTATAGTGGTAAATAGGATTTAAAGAATAAATTAAATTAGTTATTTAATTTACATAACTTCCCCACTAATAGTTTCCAGATTTGAACGTCTCACACAAAAAAAAATTAGGTTGTTCCTAGGGTAAACCCAACAAATTGGATTCAAATATGTTCTCAAATTTTCAATTTTAGTTTCTATTTAATATATACTCTGTTATTTCTAAAAAATTGAAAATGATATAAACTATGTATAATATTTTTATAAAATTAATTCATGCAACACCAGGCCTCAGAATCATTTTTTGTCTCAGTGCATAGCTCTGAAATTATTACTAGTTATATTTTAGTGTCTTGTAAGAAAAACACCAATGTACCTACATTATTACCTACATCGTTATTTCCATACACCAAAATAAAAAACAAAAAAAAATCTATATATTTGGCCTATAGTTTTTCTATCCCACTCCCATGATCTCTTCTAGACGCTCCATTTCTACCACATAACATGATCCAATTGAATAGTCCACCCACATAGGATCATCTCTTATGGATCCTCAGTCACCACTAGTTTTTCCATGACTGTTCCTCTATCCCTGATGTCTATCTCCCCCTTGAAAATAACATTTGGGGGATAATGCATGAATCTCATCAACTAAAATACAAGGAATACGTCATGCACCCCCCAATTAGGTTGGTCAGTTGAGGTATTAGGCAACCTTCCCAACCCTCCATGAGATTGATAATGGATTAAATAACCTCATGGAAAGCATTCCACCACATTTGAATCTTTGTAATCCTCACCAAGGGGAGAATATTAGAAAAATTTTATATCCCTGCATGAACTCCAATTTCTTAGGATGTGAATATAAATAAATTTTATGCCTTCATTGTGCTATCATCATCCTCTCAGGGATCACCTTGACCTTCTCAATCATCACCAACACCATCTATGTCCCAGTAAGAGATGCCTCTCAAATATTAGTCCTACATAGGGGTGACATGTAGGGTCACTAGTGTATGGACTAAAAAGGTTCCCTGACAATAATCGAGTGTTATATACTATAATAATCAATCTCCAACAACTAAAAGTGATCCTTTCATCTCTGATACACTTCTAACATAGGATACCTCATTATATCCTCCAACACCCTGATTGTGTTCCTAATATTCCCATCTAGCGTGGTGTGAATGTTTGTACTCATCCCTATATTAGTATTGAATTCATCATGTAGGTCTATCCAAAAAAGTGATGTGAACTACACACCACAGTTGGAGGAAATATTCAAAGCATCCCCATAAAGACAGATGATCTCCTGCATGTACATTTTTCACAAACACTCCACCAAACTCTACTCCCAGATAGCAAGGAAGTGAACAAACTTTGTAAGTCGGTCAACTATCACCCAAATGGTGTCATGAAATATTAATATTCATGATGTTCTTTTCATTATTCCCACTGATATTCCATCCCACTTCCACTCTGATAACTCATGGGGCTGTAAAAAACCAGCCAGAACCAAGTGCTCATCCTTGTATTGCTGACATTGGAGACACCAATATATGAAATCATCCATGATTTACCACATGATAGTACATCAATACTATTGAGGAAGGTAAACATAAATCATCATTACACCAATATATACAACAAAAGGATAATTGGAAAACTTCATCATTACCTCTTTCCAGACCATGATCGTGACAACCTTCCATCCATGGAAAAGGATAACGTGATTTCCTCTTTTATAAAATTCATATGGTGAATCTCCTAAGGGTATATAGTCTCAAAATACCATAAAGTTGATGTATACCAATTGGAAATCTTTCTCACACTAAAGAATTGGAGGGGTCAACACAATCAACCTGAGAAAAGGTGAACCCTCCTTTTCTACTAGGGTCAACTATAAGGAATCCAACTGATATGATGCCTCCCATACGAAATGATAATGACACATCCTGTTATATACATAGTCCAACGTTTTTGTATTCCCATTATTATAGAATATATCATAGTCATAATTATTTACAAACACAAACCTGATCCTCTATCTTAGGTTTATGTCTCAATGAATGAAGACATGGAAGGGACTCTTATGGTTTGATAAAACAACAAAATAATCTCTTAGAAGATAGTGTCTCCACATCCACATAGAGAAGACTACAAATTCAAACACGAGGTCTTTAGTCATGTGTAATTTCTTATGGGGTATCATACAACATGACCAATATGAAACTACATCTAGCCTCTTAAAAAACATGTAGTTGGGCCCAACTTCAGATGCATCACAATACCGAACATTTTTCATGCCCTCCTCTGGTAGCCTCAAAAAGGAGAACTCATTATCCTCACCCTAAACTCATTATAGGATATCTTTAACTACTCATTCTAGTTAAATATCTTCCATTTCACATTAGGGCAGTCGAAGGTGATTCAATCTTGGAGTAGTCTGTAACAAACCTCTTGTAGTACCTTGCCGAGCCAAGATAACTCCACACTGCTGACATGATCGTAGGTGGATCTCAAAACATAACTGCATAGACCATCAAAAATTATTAATATTATTCATTTTATTAAAATAAATTAATTAAAAAGTAAAAAATATTGTCCTAGTACATGAACATAAAGATATTTCTATGGATATGGTTCTCTTGATGGTTTTCTAAGACCATCCACAGTACACTACATGATCCACCTCTATTGAAGGGAACATGTGTATGTCATCAAAAAATAAAAGAAAAAATCAACCCATGTATGACTTAATGAACTTGTTCATCAATACCATAAAAATAGTGGGCGAGTTATTCACACCAAAAAAATCAATGGTAACTCATAGTGTCAGTTTTAATATCAAAATTAAAACATCCAAATATCATCCTCATAAACTCTCTACTTATGGTATATGTACCAGAAATAGATCATTGAGAACCATATCACACCTCCAAACTGATCAAAGAGGTGTTAATCCTCAATAAGTTGTAAATTTATTTATTGGGGATTGATTAAATCAATGATAATCTGTACAATGTTGTAAAATATCATCCTCCTTTTTCACGAATAAAATTGGGCATACCAAGGGGGACACAATAGTTCAAATAAAACACTTATTTTTAATGTCATCCAACTAAAATCCCATATTTCATATCTCGGTAGGGGCCATTTTATATTCCTCAGAATATATTTGAGTGTTCTCGGGGTTCAAGTCAATGAAAATATATATCTATTTCTTCAGACATAGGCCTAGTACATCCTTGGGAATAATTTCCATAAAATCCTCAATGATTGATGGTATCCAGATGCTTAAACATAGTGATATGCCAAGGGATAAACTCTATAATAATTTTTTGAGGGGTTTCATTTTTCAGATCCCAAAAGCTACTCATCCTACCATGAGATTTCTCTCATCCACAATAGAAAATACCATCTCATCAGTGAAAAGGCATCTGAATTTTCTGTGGTGATAGTCAAATCTAGGCTCAGTCCATGGAAAATGAGTCCATGCCAAAAATTATGTAATAATATCTCCTCATGATGACCAAAATTTCCCATGATAAACTATCTCCACAATGTGATATCTTGCACTACCGGCAAATAAAATATATCGAGGAAGTGTTCCCTATATGAACCTCAATGAAAATATTCTAGGGTAAAGTCTCAATTGTGAGATATATCTCTTACAACAACATAAATGAGATGATGTAAGGATTCACACATTTTTTTACTAGTAGTGAATCAAGATTATAATAAACAATGTTCACTCCTTTAATCATCCTTTATGATGCTGATTCATAATCCTTCATACAATAGTGCTACCCACGGCCGTGAACTGCCCACTTTGAGCTTGGTCTCTGTCACTTGGTAATGTTTTTGGAGGTATCTCATAATATTTTCTAGCACCCATAGCTCTTAATCATATATCCCCACCTATTCCTCTACCATCTTTTCCTACCTATGATACACCATGTTCGTAACTGTTATATCCATAATCATATCATTTCCTCTATTATGGGCATATATATGCTATCTTTCTTCTATACTAAACATATTGAGTTTTTGAATCACATTCCATGTGAAAATTCCCCTAAAATGTTTAGAACCACCCCTCTATAGGATTCCCTAGTCCTTCACATAGTCCCGGTGCCACATGACCATATATCTAAGTGTCATTATGGGGAGTTATCTTGGGTTGATACCCTACATAATAGTTCTTTATTATAGCTACAAATAATGCAGACCCATGACACCCACTCCCATGTCTAGTTTCATGGTTTCCCTATGAAAAAATCTCAATATCACCACTTCCCACTCCAATACACTAGTATTAGTGGAAATTCATTGGGGGGACAACATTGGAATGAATTTCTCTATGGAGACCCTATTCATATTTCATGCCTATAAGTAGTCATCCTGAATCATGTATATAGAGTACCATGTGAGTTCAGTGAACCTCTTATCATACTCATCAAATGTCATCCCTCCATATTAAATCTCTATAGTCTCCTAGATCCAATAAACCACATGCATGATGGGAAATGCACCACATGAAACAAATAATAGATGTCATTCTAAGAAAGTGTCGAATCATCATGAATCTCTGTGAATAACTTTCACTTACTCCAAGATTCTCCCTAGAATAGGCTAGTATCTAGTGAAACCACTTTATCTATCATTTTTTGGAAAATATTTAAATCACACTTCACCGACTAAAGTCAATCCTCCACGGCCTGGGGATTTGGCTCGCAGTTGAACCTCACAGGCCTATGGTGTGTGATAAGACTTTATTAAAATTTAAATCAAAATGAACTATGGTTAGATGAGTGTATATATACGGGGAGTTAATTCAGGATGTATATTCAGTGGAATTATCTTATATGATGCATGTACAAATTTACCATGTAACTAATGTCTCAATTTTCTAATTCAAAATGAAGTGGGTAAGAGTCTTGATGTATGTACATAACAGCTTCCTCGCCAACACTATGTTCAATTGCCAAAAATCCACACTCAAGAAACATGTACACCACTAACATATGTTCCCAACTAGATAACAGCTGACAAAGAAACTCCATGCATTATCTATGGGTCGAACCACCATTGATACTAATTTGTAATGACCGGACCTACAAGGTTCCTCCTAGCCGTTGGAAGGATGAGAATCAACTACCCCAATCCCACCATCATAATCTTATAGATATCACCAAGAAGCAAAAGTCATAACTATCATGGGAGTACATTTCCAAATATACTTTTAGGCCTTCACCCATCCATATATGTAAATAATTAATTAAGAATAAATATAAAAAATATAAAAACATCTAGTGAAACAACCAATAATATAACAGCCTCTATGGAATAAAAATGTATGATAGTGTAACATGAAAATTAATGTAGAAAATACATATCAAACACGAAATAATAATGAATCTAAAAATAAATAGACATTTAAATCTAAGAGACCTTGTCTCTAGATCTCTAATCCCCAACCACCGTAAGTAATCAAATTCACTTGGGTATCCCCTATTATATCATGCATACATCTTTCATCAATCCATCATCTATATAAGACACTAAATATTCTATTTAATCGTGCTTGTGGGTGAGTATAATACATACATATTATGAAACCCTGAAATATAAGGGGGGAAATATGAAACATGATAGATGGAAAAATATCAACGCATTTCAAGGGATAAATGAAACCCAAAAACAAGGATTAATATATATATATATATATATTTGTGTCTTTGTGTGTTATTAGAAAATAAACCCAGATGAGAGGGGAAGGGATATCCATCTCACAACCCAACCAAGGAAAATTGTCTTCCAGCAGTTCCTTGACGACCATCAATTATGCATAGAATCTCACTTGTCTCTCTATAGAAGTAATTGTATACAGGGGCCACACCTTTCCATTTTGATTAACATTTTATTAGGAACAATATCCATGAAAAGGACTTTCACAATTATGTGTTAGGGGGTTCTACTCAGTGTATGGAGGACTCACACCATATGATGTTTTGGGGTACCACAATGTAAGAATATGACCCATGCATTGGTCCGATACGGGGTTCCACTCAATAGATAGCGGTCCTACACCCTAGTCCATCTATATTATCGAATGTGATGATTCAAGACCCTCAACATACATCATAAAAGACTAACACATTTTAGACATGGGAAATGCACCCGAGTCCACTATGGGGGTATCACTCAGTAGGTAGAGGACTTGAACCATTGTAAGATAGTAGGTACCACTCACTGGGTATAGGACCTGCATCCAACTATGGTAAGGACGTACCAATCTGTGGGAAGGGGACCAAATCTATAGTCCACTAAGGGTAGTTATCAATAGAGAGAAGAAACACACTATAGTCCATCTGGGGGTACCAGATAGTATGTAGTGGACCAACACCATAGTAGTATAGGGGGAACTACTCAGTATATAAAGGATCGTCACCCTAGTACAATAGGGGTCACCACTCTAACAATCATGTCATATCAATGAGTGGAATGAGAACAATGTAAAGAAACTAAAAACATATAGAACCTCACATTAGAAAAAAATCCCCCATAAGGGGCACTATTGTGTCCTATATGTAAAATAAATTAGGATAGGCTACACAAGAGACAAAATCCAATTCCATACAATGAATATATGAGATGAAAATGTTTCCTTAAAAAGAAGGTAAATGGTTTGATATTGACAATCAAAGAATGTGATCCCTCTCTAATGTATGGTTGTTTTCAGACATGTGCATGTTTATCTAGACATTTCGTCTAAAATGATGTATATGTTGACTACAAGAAATGTCTCATAAACCTAGGGTTGTGCTGTGTTCTCGCGGTCGTGGTCATGTCATTTATGTAATCTTTGTGTACATTGGTCATTTATATCTCCATGCCCTTGTTCTTGAACTCCCATAGGACTCTTTTGGTCACTAGCATCAAGTCATAAGTGTTTTGGGGGTCCCACTAGGTGTGTGATATTTCACATTCACAAAAACCCTATCCACCGCAGATGGGTCACTATAGGTTGTGTGGTCTTCAAACTACATGGTGTGTAGTTGGGTTTTTCATATAATTATAAATCTACTAGATAGATCCTAAATCCATTTCCCCGACTATGGATTCTGCCTAATGTTTTCAATAGTTGAATGGAAAAGGCATTTTTTTATCAATTATACCCCTCTAGTGGATAGAAAATGGAGTTTTTTTCATTTGAATCTGAAATGTTCCTAATGAACCTATGAGGTTGGTTCCAACTCTAATTCATATTACAGTTCCACAAAAACTTCATGTCTACTAATAATTGACACTAATTAATCCTTTAAAATTAAATCTTGTCAATTTTTAAACATCCTTCATGAATTTTTCTATCTGATCACGAACATAACTATCTGGAAATAGTCAAATCGTGACCTCATGGTCCAATTATTATGAACATATTGAATGGGAGAAAAGTCACAAAAACAATGTTGATATCACCATTATCCAATCATTATTTTCCAATGATCAATGAATGTGGTATTTGAATGTGATATTTCATGGAAACATTTCGAGATAAATTGAATTAAAAATTTATTTGACCTGGGGATCATACAATGTTTTGAGTGAATCACCGATCAATAAGTAGATTGATAATAAATTATTAAGAAGTGTAGTTAATATGGTGAAACCACAAATTATGTTTCATGTGTTAATTTTTATATATTTTTGGTGATTAGTGTTAATTAAAATGAAGGGGAAGATCTATTGCATTCCTTGCACCTTAATTCACTTGGATCTCAAAGTTTTTCATAATTCTATCAAAATTCTCCAATAATGTGTGGTCGAATTCTATAGTCAATAGTCACAGGGTTATGAGGATAAAAATGGTGATTCTATATAGTAGGATATTTATAAATGGTAATTTTTTTAAATGAATTTCTTTAAATAATTAATTAATTCAATTAACATAACCTCCAATGGTCGCCTAATTTGAACATCCCATGCTGGCCAATTTAATGTATTGCCTAGGGTAAACCTATGCTATGGAATCAAATTTAGTTATAGATTTTCAATTCATGAAACGTTTTTGGATATACTAAATTATTTTTGAAATATCATTTTCTCTTGAAATAAGAAATTTTTAGAATTTTTATAGAATTATTTTCATCACCATAGGGCCTTGGAATCATGATTTGCCTCTGTGCCTACCTCTAAAACTATTATACGATAAATTTAGATGTTGTGAAATGGGAAAAAGTATTTACATAGAAATAATTAATTATAAAATAAATTAAATACCATATGAAACTCAAAAATAAATTATCAATATAGGGAATGACCATTAACCACCCATGGTAACTCGAGGTTCAGAAAACAAATTGCCGCTTAGGAACTCTACTACACCTGACTCTCAATCTTCTACTTTCCTATTTCTATAAAACCATAAATAACACAATAAATTTTTTCCTATGATTTCATTTTATAATAAAATTTTTAGGGTCGTAATAATACATCCCATGATCTCAATCTCCCAAACTCATTATTTTCATTCATGATGACCATGATCATGTGAAAGCCCCATTGTATAAAACTAAAACTAGTAGGGAAATATTTCAACCTTATAATCTGAATATCATTCATATAGATACCAAATATATATTTTAAATGGTCCATATGAAAATTGGGATCCTATGAAATGAAACCAATATTTTTCAAAATAATATTATCAATAAATAGATAATTTCATAGTAATAGTAACCATTAAATTATAAACATCAAACCACAATTATAAAAAAATGATTAAATCCTATAAGAAGTCATAAAAACATATCCACGCCAAAGAGGATAATATACAACAACCCAACATCACCAACAATCCCAAAATAATTGACATGACTCTAAGCTCCTCGTGACTAGCGTTCGACACCACTAGTTCATCGAAGAAGGATGACTACACTTATGAATGGATAAAACATAGCCTAACACTCATTCCATTATCTAAATCCTTTAAAAATAGTATTTATGTCCCGATGGGTATATACATGGTGCTACATAAAGCTTATTAAGATAAAATAATTATTCTATATAATGTATTTTACTATCAAAATTAATAGATCTAGTATGATTTTTTAACTCTTTCATTGAAAGCATTTATCAATACTTCATTTAAATTTAAAATAGGCCATGTTTAACACCGTGTGTTTTGGTATGCATTTAATTCCAAAGGTAATTTTTAAATTTCATTTAAGGGAGAAGCAAAATTTGATATAAGTCCTCAAAATATAATTCTATGATTTATAACACTTAAAATTGTTGTTTTAAAATGCATAATGATTCATCTATGATGGATTAGTTGACATTGGATAATCTCAGGTGTTCAGGTCCTAAAATAGAGATTTTAGAGAAGGTTTACTTCAACATGTTGAGAACTAACCATGTGTAAAAATCATGCATCCTATTTTTTTGGGAGTATGGTTTAATTAGATATGAATGGTAGCCTGGAAAACAATAAGAAATGGTGCAGAGGTGTATAGGTGCAGAGAGACCCAAATTTTTGGTTTACCATTTAATTAAATAGGTGTTGTAACAGTGTGGCGTATGAGTTCCTTGGTATAATATCTTTTTAGGGATGGAGAACATTTTGTAAACTGTGTAAGGTAATCATGTGGATTGGAGTGTTATTTGGATTGTGGCACAAAAAGGTTGGTGAAATGTTATCCAAATCATGTGGCCTAAACATAAACCTCTTTAATATAAGATAAATTATCCATTTTTCCTCCGAATATAAATGTGTTTTCACCATTTTATCACACTCAATTAACCTAATAAGTACCCATGAAATCCCTCTTATTCATACTCTCCCTTGGAGATATTCTCCTCTATTATTTTTGAAAATCGAATATCGACAAATGTTTTATAAACCTAATGAAGAGTCTAAAACATATCCTTATTTCATTACTCTTATCATTGTCACCATAAAATGTTATCGTTGTGATAGAACATATTGGAAATTATTAGGGAATTTGTATATTCTATTAATTTATCTCATTCTTGATTTAATCAATGCTTGATACTGGATGAGTGAAGGTTCCTACGAACAATGTATGCATCCAACAGGTTTTATATTTATGTTGCATCAATAATTAATTTTTTTTCCACTGTTCGTCATTTCAAAATTTCTTCATGTTTCTCATAAAATGTGAAATAAATTGATTTGATCCACTATAACCTCTTTATACTTTCTTAAACACTACTATGCATGGATTTAGGTTTATAACTTCACCTTAAACTACCCCATGGGTGGGTTCAGATAGATTCCTTGAAGTGACCAGATTAAATCTAAGGTGTGTATGGATTATACTTGATTATTGAAGTGACCAAATGATCACATTAGAGTGGAAATGAACTATCAATTAGAGTGTATGAAATACCCATCCCATATTTATCACTTCAAATTTAATGTTTTAGGACTCAATTAGTGGAATTTTATGTTGCATGGATATTACATGGTCAAAATGATTTCTTATAAATAATAAGGCATAATGGAATTAAATTTAATTGAGTCATGATAAGGAATGTAAACTACATTTGGAAATTTTTATTAACTTATTAGATTATGTATTATATAATGAATTGGAATGGTTAAATAGAATAGATTATATTCTTTTCCCCCTTTTATTACCTTTATGGGATAATGTTGGTTAATTCATTATAAATATGTTTTAATTAATTTAATGAAATTTAAAATTTTTATTATGCTCATATAGTACTATTTTCTATCATAAATGAATTATGATATGTTTTATCTTCATTTATACTTTAATGGACTTACTATAACATCAAAAGAATTTGATTAATTAATTAATATTGTAAATTAATAAGGTAATTGAAAAATGATAATTGTAATTGCAATGGATAATTTGTGTGGCCTCTATTTAATTGTAAAATACAACTAATTTTTATCCGGGTTTTCTTTGAGTCACTCTTGGAAACCTTAAACAAAATTCCCTCGATGGGCCAATAGGTTGAATTAAAATGCATTAACCTTGAGCGATACCTGGATTCATATTATGAAATGCATTGGATGGGTTCATAATATGATTAAGATTATATATACACCGTGAGTAATATATTTACTATGGTTAAAAAATTCCAAGGAAGGGATCAATGGTTAAATGTATTATGATGTTCCTTGAGTGATAGTTGATTCTTAATAAAGAATGACCTGGATGTGGACATAGATTTTATAATGTGAAATAAACCTTCATGAAATACCATAATTATATTATAGAATTCCTTGGATGGGTTTGAAGGTTAATTGAGATTATGTATTACCTTGGAAAATTGTTTGTTTCAAATACATACTGTATTGGATGGGCTTATAGACTATATAATAGTAAATTTTGCTATTAGTTAATTAGTTTAATCTACAATGAAAAAAACATAGAATCATAAACATGTGGATAATTTTATGATCATAATTATATAGGGATTTCTCAATTTCTTCGTAGGTCCCACATGACTGCTATTGTAAATGTATTCATGAGATTACATTCCATGTGTATTAGCACTATACATTATGTTTCTCATGTTTTGAGATATCCGACATAATTTAATATAGGTATCATCAGTAAAGAATACATGATGGACTCAGTCCCGACTGAATTCATATTTATTTATTTAATAACACTATCTTATTACTAGTATACCAAAATAATACTTATTTTATATTCAGTGATGGTATTTTACATATACACCATTGATGGTGTCCTATTGGTTTTCACTAAAACCATATTTAAGCCATTGTTTAGAAACTGTAGATATCTCTTGGATGAATTTAATGGTCTTGGATTGTATTTATTGTTGTTACTCTGTCTATTCTAGGACTTGACATGGAGCTGGGGAAGGGCATGCACTCCAACTTCTTACAAGAGTGGTTTATTTTAATGTTTATTCACTGTTTGTCTTGTTCAATTGGTTGTATTACCAATTATATTCTTGGATGTCTTGTATTTATAGTACATAATGTTCATCAATGGTTGGATTATTTTTCATTTTTCCTATTATATTTTTTTATTTTCTATTACAGATTTATTTATCTTCCACTGTATTAAATTTAGTTATTCATTCACAATAATTATTACTATTCCATAGGGTACATTCTCCCCATTGTACCATTATTAGACCCTTTATATTAGTTGGTAGAATATAATTTATTAGGAGGTTTACATGAGGGATTGTCACCGACCACCTCGTGTTATCGATTAGTAAATCTCTTGATGGGTTGTTTCAAAGTGGGATCTGAGCCTTTCTTTTCCTTTTCTATCTATTTGTAGTGGGTAGATAGAAGACTATGAATGCTTCAGAACATGTTAAAAAGCACGTGTCTAGGTATTGAAAACCTAGAAATGATGGAAAGAGCATGTTTCAATGTATTGGTTTATTTATGTTGTTATTATTACAGTTGATCACTATTTCACCTTGACTGATTACTGTACTTTTCCACTACAAACAAATTTATTGGATTTAAATTATTAAACCTTATCCGGATATGAAAGGAATTATTGTTCATGAATCATTATAGGCACATAATAATTTATATATCATGCATATTCCATTCAATGTTTTTTTATTACCATCATTTCTTATAACATATCATATGGGCCTAGAATGTTATATTTGAACAATGATAGCATTTTAAATACGGGAACAAGAAAAATAACTATTTATTAATGTGTATGAATCAACCTAAACTGTGTTTTCCCAAATACATTAGTATTTGAAACATAACTAATGAGTTATGATATGGTAAATCCCTTGAATTATATTTACCTAAGTTGAAAAATTAATTGATTTGAGTTGTGTGGATTCTAATTGTAAATTATAATTATATAACTTCAAAAAAAGGGATTGGTGATCTAATTAATCAAATAAGCATAGTAGAAATATTACATTCTAATACTGGAGGAAAGGACTTCTTGTGGATTCATGATTGACAATTATAACTTATGAATCATATGCCTTTATTTATTAGGAATGGAAATTCAAATAACTAGACTATTTTATAAATATAATGATTTTTATGATGTGATTTATTAATTGATTTGGATTCTCATGGATCATATAATTGAATTGAATAATTTTTCTTTTTTATGTTGTTAAATTATTATGAGGTAAACTAGACTCAAAATGATAGGGATAGTCATGACATGAAATTCATATATGATAATCCCAATAAACGATTAATTAATAATTAATAAAAAAACATATATGGGCTGCACATAAATGGACACAATTTGGAGCATAGTGACCTATTATGTTGATTTTATCATTATATTCCTGGGTACCTAAATCTATAGTGGTATGATTGAGATAAATATGGGATGGTTATTTAAAGTGTCAGTGTCCACTTATACAAGTTCCATTATTTTTTTTGGTTTAATCTTAATTTAAGAATAACTTTTAAATGATAAAAAAATAATTTATGTTCTTTTGATCATTTATTATATGAGGCATCCGTCAATTAAGATGCTAATTAGAACCTAATGGGTGATTTCCTCTATAAATTAGAATTATCATTTCATTTTTCCTTTCCATTTTATACTAATTTTTTTCTAAAAAAATATATTTAAAATGGAGATCATGGGATAATTTTACTAATGCATCTTGGAATAATCCAAATAAATCATTAAGTATAGTTTTAAAAAGAAATTTTCTATTATAATAAAAAATTGAACTAGTATGAGTCTAATATCCATTAATGTTTATAATAATTGTGAAATTGTTAAAGCTCTTTGATTAAACCAATAATAGTGTTTATTTTTTGATACTACATATAATTTCTAGATTTTGTTTTCCTTGAGATTTTTCTCTTATGTAAATGAAAACAACTCCTATTGGATTTAGTGGCCTTTTGTTACATTAGACATAAATGTTATGATGAATAAACTAGTGACCATTTTTGAATGACTCTTGTTGTAATGTTCAATTGCTTATGTAAAACTAGGGTTATCCTATTGTGGTATCACACTTGTGAATAATTAGTTGGTAGAATTTTTATCTATGTTCTATAACAGGATAAATATTTTTCCATTATCCTTGTGTTAGGTAAGAATATTAATTGATAAAATTTAACCTTAGGTACGTGGGTGGTTGTTTGTTAAGTTAGAACTCCAGGGTGTATTACCAAAATCCTTTTTCAGGTAAATGTTTTCTATGTATCCTTTTACTCATTTGAAGTTACCACATAGGGATTATTTTTTTATGTGGATGATTGGAGAGGATTATGGCCAGGTAGTCCGATGCTTGGAAGGTGATGTCGTTTTGCTATAATGAATATATTATCTCTTGAAGGTAGATGTTATTTTTTTGGATTCTGATTTTATCATTTTTGAGAGAGATATAGGCATTTTTTATGTCATGTGATATAGGCCCTTATGATGGGTATGGATATCATGGGAGATACCGTTTTTCTAGCTTGAAAAACCTAAAAACCATTATATTTTACTCAGATTCGAGTGGTCCAACAATGTTGGCTTATCTGTGGGAACCCTATAAGGGAGTTTGGCGTATTTTTTATGTATTCCATTTTATGTAGTGAGATGACTTTTACAATTTTTTGAGACCAATGAACAAAATTGTACTCAGGTTTTTCAATATATTCATGGGATGACTGTGGTTTTCAAATAATAACCTTCAGTTATGAGTAACAAGACTAGATAATATGGGAATGATTGTTTCGGTGCATAAACCAGTTCATAAAAGTCTATGTTAGTGATTATAAAAATTTTAAAATAAAATACTGATATGCGTGGTTATTCAAAACAAGACATTTCAGATATGTAGAGCATCATTTTGAAGAGGATTTCCATGGGAACAAAATACATAATGAGAGTAGAGTTTGAGGTAACAGGGGTAGATGGACTTAATAATGGAAGACTCATAAGAGCATGAGTTGGGTCATGAATTGGGATATTTGTTATTATACACATGGTATGTATTGAATGATTAGTTCATGCTATATGCATGTGGTAATAGGTCAATATGGAATGTGGGTGACAAGATGACTATGTGGTGAGGATCGATTGTTTCAAATATGATATTTGTGGGAATAGGGACCTAGAGCAATGGGTATGTTTAAAATTTGTTCCCTTAAGACTATGGATCAATTTTAAATAAACCATGTTTTGTGATATGGTCGAATTGTGGTTGGACCTAGACACTCATGTGTAGGATACATGGTGATATTAGTTGTTAAATGAATTTGCAGTCAGTTTTGAGGTGAGTGAATCTTGAAGATAGCTACACATTCATGTTAATGAAATATATGATGTAAAATATTATAATACTTCTAGTTTTATGTTGACAATTCACAATATTATGAAATTTTGAGGGGTATATTGGGAATAAATTAGTTATATACTAACTTAAAGAAGTTAATGTAATCAAATGTCATTTCTATTGATGGATGAACACCTTAGGTGAAGAACTAGAGGATTAGTATAACGAATACATCAATGCGTAAAGGACACCATAAGATCTTTGTCCTGACCAAAATGAGGTATAGGATTTGAGAGTATGAGAAATGTTATGATATGGTACTTTTGGAAGTCAGTTACCATTTGAATAATGGGACCATGTATGGATGGATGCCTCACTAAATTATCAGAATTATTTCTTTTTTTGAGTACTAATAAATTTCTTTAGTGGGAGTTGTATCTATTTATAGGTTTTCATTGTCCTATGTGTCAATTAAATTTCATGAGTAGGAATCACATAGGCTTGATATTGGAAACCACCTAAATATTTGACTCAAACTCTATGTTAGATACCACCTTTGGGTCTAGATAGTGTTCTTGATATGTGTATGTCTCGTCTATGTACCGATGATTCACTCGTAAACTCTAGAGAATAAATTACCTAAGATTAGATCCTTGGAATTTGGTATTTCAATCCCAAGGTTTCCTGTATAGTCATGCTTGGTTGATATAGTTAGAGGTTAACTGTATCATGCATGTTTTGGGTTCACTCATGTGTGGTGTAATGGTCATAAATATATTTTCAAGGAAAAGCAGGCATGGCCACAATGAAATGAGTCAGTTATAATAAGAAATCTTTGATCATGTTGAGGAATGAAGATAGAGTATCTATGTATGATCAGGTGTATCATGTTTATATTTGTGTTGAGAGCATTATTATAATGATAATGATGAGATTAAATATGAAATTATGATGGTGGGATTATTGTGACTTTGTATATTCCATTCTAAGTAAGATCTTATAGTGGAGTGATCACATGGATAGATGATGAAAGATACAATTATGTGTTCAAGTCTCATATTATATAGTCTCAGGTAAGTTTAATATTGGTTTAACAGTTTTATATATGACTGTTGGATAATGTTTAAATAAATTATATACTATATGTTATAAATTTATTCGTAGAGGTGTATTGGGTGTTGTAAATGAATATTCACACTTTGAGTGGAAGATATATTACACATGTATGTTAGTTTATATTTTTTATAATACCTAATGATTCTTATGGATGAGAATCTCTATGGTAGAGAGGTTGTAACATCCTATGTTTTCTGAAGGGTTGATTACCCAGTGGAATTTCAATTTTCATATGGTAGAAATTCAAAACTGTAAAATGAGCCTTAGATTATAATTACGAGAGTTTGAAAACATTAAATTTTTTCTTTTAGATGTAAAATGAAGCATGGAATATGGAATAGTGGTATCTAGATCATCACAAGGGTTAAGGACATGTAATGGTTATTTTAAAGAATACACCATTCTTGAATGTGTTTCCCTAATAATTCAGCACAAACCTGCTACCAGTTTGGTATGGGAAAATGGTTTTATTAATCACAAGATGTGGCCTATAAAACAATGTGAAATAATGAATAAGTGTTGAGAGACTCACAAAATTGGAACATGGTTTGTTTAATGATGTGTTACAATCGTTCAATGTATTGGTACCTTGGTACAGTAGTTCAACAGGATTGGAGCACAATTTGTAAACAATGGGAAGTAACTAAGGCCCTTAGGTGGTGATTTGGATAGTGTCACCACATGAATGGTGAATTGTTTCCAAAACCATTTGTCCTAACCCTATACCTCTTAAACGTGTTAATTTTGCCATTTTACCCATCCAACCTTAAAAGGGGTTTCACCCCCTTTTCATACTCATTTCTCCACAGACGTCCCCATCATGATTCATCTCATTATTCCTCTCCCATGGAGTGATTATACTCCACTTTTGGTCTAAATCTAACATCGTAAGATTCAATGGGAATCTAACAGCATGTCTACAAGTAATATTGTTTCCTTTACTCAATTTTTCCACCCTAATATGGTATCATTAGGTGAGATCATATTCCCTATTTTCAAGGTGTTTTGACAATATTCTAATTTCTCTTATTCAGACTTGATTCTCATCTTATTAATGGGTGGTCGAAGATTCATAAAGATATAATTTTTTGTGAATTGATTTCCCTATAATGTTTTGTCATTTATAAATATATTTCATTATTTTTCAAGTTGAACTAATATTATATTTCTCCCAAAATGTGAAATATCCTAAATTGACCACATATACCTTGTTTAGACATGATTTGACACCCTTATAGATAGTTTAAGGTTGCTGAACTCAAATCCAACCACCCCATGGATAGCTTTAATCATATGTTTTGAAGTAAACATTACACCAATGCGGTGTGTATGGATTGTCCATGATTATTGATGTCACCAAATGATCATATTAATGTTGAAATGAACTATAAAATAACACATAAAAAATAATCATCTCATATTAATCACTATAAAGTGAATGTTTAAAAATTGATTTAATGGAAAATCATTTGGTATTTATAATCCATGGTCCAACCGACTTCTTATAAATGATTAGACATAAAGGTATTATATTGAACTAAGTTGTTATAAATCAAGTATACAATACTTTTCCATTTTTATTTATCATTTTGATTATGTTTTAATTGATGAATTTAAATCATTAAATGGTTTTTATTATATTCCTTGGACCCCTTATCTTCTATTTTTTTGATTATATTTTTTATTTCATTAAAATAACATCTAGATGAATTAAATGAAATTTAAAATGGTTAATACTATCCTATATTCACATTTTCACTCATAAATTAATTAGGATAAATTTTAACAATGTCAATACATATATGTACATCCTATAAATTGTAAATGATTTGACTAATGAAATGAAATTGTAAATAAATAAGTGAATTTAATCATGTTAATTTTAATTAGAAAGGATAATAAGTATTTCTAGTGTTTTATTTTTATAATAAACTACATTTTTTGTGATAATTTTCATTATGACACACATAGAATCCATATATAAAATGACTTGGATGCATCCAAATGATGAATGAAAATATATACTAATTGAGAGGCACTATGATTAATGTTATGGAATGACTTTGACGGTCTAATAGGATAATTGAGGTTATATATGTAAATACAATGACCCAGGTATCCTAGAGATAGAGGCTTACTATATTAATTTGGAATATATATAAGAAATGAATCCCTAAGGACTAATCAAATTAGCAGTTTTGGAATTTAGATTACATTCATGGACATCACATTATAACATGAAATTAAATAAAAACCATTTCATAAAATATGGCAGATGGTAAGAATAAGAATTCAATATCAATAAATAATAAAATTTTATAGATGGTTTGAAATAAATGAAAATACTCAATTAAATTTACCATGGAATTATTAAGAGAAATACCCCTTTTTCACATTTTTATGAATAGTTGTTTGGGAAAAATCATTTGTATTCCTAATAATTGTTTGTATAAAACAAGGAATGAACAAATATTTTTTTCTTGAAAAATAGTGATTTTAGAAATATCTTATTTTCTTAAAATAGATTATGTGTGGTATAGGAAAATAAGTACAAAATCGAGACGTTCCCTTTAAATTGGCTTGCGTATTGAGATTAATTGAGAAGGGAACATTGAAAAAAATGTAATACATACAAAAGAATGATTAATTGAAATGTATATAAGATTTTAGATTTTTTTAAAAATTAGGATAATTATATAAAAATACTAAAGATTTACATTGTTGTGTAGAGGAAGAAAGCATATCCCAAAAGAAATTGGAGGTTTGGGAATAAACCCATAACATATATCTGAATCTGTTCATCACTTGAGCTTAAATTCTTGGATAATAAAATTAAAACAATTAATTAATTAATTTTGAAACATATATACATGTATTTTATTAGTTAATTTTTTATTATGTTCATTTATGACCTTTTTGATGAGTTATATATTTCAATTGCATCATTCAGGTGCGTTCATTTTCTCAGTTTTCATGATCAGTTTTATTGTTTATATGTAATGATGTTCATGTAAAATGTGTATAATAATCTATAATTCTAATAATATGTTATTAATTATCATAAATAAGTATAATTGGTATTATATATTTCTTTTTCTAAGATATTAGTATGAATCAATAGATAACACCTTAATGATATTCTATTAGTTTAATTTAAGCAGTTTTAGATCACAATGAACTCATTTAGTTTTATAATTTCTTATTACATAAATATGATACATAAAAATAATAAAAAGGGGTTTGATATAAATTTTACAATATTATTCAACCATTAAAATAATTTTATGAACAGCCTAGAAGACACTGAAGCAAAATGAAAACCTGGCATTCTTGAAGGTGATAAAACAACACCTCACAGACAACATTTACATTATTATATTAAAAGGGAGATGAGAAGGGGCTTGATGATGGATTATTATATTAGAATAAAAACATTACTATATACTAAAGGAATTTTAGTAATCATTCTATATGGATTATGGGAGGGGAGGATATAATATTATAAGAAAATAACATGAAAATAAATTTACAGGAAAAATAAGGGGATGTTACATATTGAAATATCCTCCTTGAAAACATCCTTAGGGAAATTAATTTGGTATTTTGATGATAATAATAAGTCTTAGATGTGTTGTAAGGGTTTTTTAAGAGTATTTGGATGAATTTGAAAAAGGATGAAATCATTGAGTTTGTGAGGATAATGGGTGGTGAGTGGTAGTACTTATAGTGGAGGAGAGCGGGGTGGAATATTTAATTCATTTGTTTATTATTTTGGCTAAAAAATAAAAATATTTTGAGAATAATCACCAAATATATAAAACTATTGAAGGTATGTTATATATTATATTTCATTATTCATTCATCAATCAAGGAAAAATATATTAATCTTGAAATGTATATATACCATAATTATCGTATTTCACTAACCACTAAGAATTCAAGTACATTATAAAAATAAAAAAAATTAACCCTATCAATTTTTCAGCATATAGAATTAAAAATAAAGGCCCCATTTTAAGAAAATAAGTTTATTAAAATGTTAAATTTAATTTTTAAATAGAATCATCATATACTCGAAAAATATTGATTTGAACATTATAAATAATTTTATAACACTTTGAAAATTATATAGGCTATAACTAAATTAACATAAAATCATAAGACAACAAGATATTGATTTTATTAAAACCTTTTAAGAAAATGTATTATCTTCTAAATAATTTTATTAATTTTAAATTTGTAATTAAAAATTTATGACTTACAAAAATACCAACACTTAATCAATAATTTTTATGGTATTTATTAACTTATACTATAAATAAATTAGACCAATATTTAAATTATAAGATTCCTAAATTTTATTTATAATTTAATTGTTGAGGTTATTTCTCTAAATGATTCATTATATTTTTAAAGGTCACGCTATTATTCCAATGGTCACATTAGTATTCCTTAAAAATGAATCCTATGGGAAAAATACCAAAAATTTAAAAAAAATTAAATTTTGATTTGACGCTTTCAAAAATAATGTTCATTTTGTCAAATAAAATTTATAAAAGGGTAAACATTTATATTTAAAAAATTTCCTCCATTAAAAATTTGGTAAAACTATGTTTAGAAGAATATATCCTTTTTATATGTAAAATTTTATTTATTCTTATCTTGTGCCCCTAAAATGTTTTTTAGTAATGTAATAATATTTTATTGAAAATATAATATATTAGTTTCATTAATATTATTCACTAATAGTTATAAATTTAATTTTAATACTCAAATTTTCCTTTTTAATTGTGCACAAAGAGAATTTTAATAGGGCTAAAAAATGATTGTTAATCACAACATTGATAAAGGGGGTCCACTTTATCAGCGATAAAAAAGTACTAATAAAGGGGGGATATTATTTGTGATAAAAAATATGGATAAAGGAACCAATTTTTTAGTTATTTTTTAGCACAAATAAAGTCATTTATGGATTCCCTATACAATTAATATAATAGCACACCCACCAAAAACTTATAATTTCAAATAGTGTTATATAAAATCTATAATTTCAAACAATGCGTTATAAATTTAATTGAAATCATGGAAAAAAACGTTGACTCAAAGTATATACAAAAAACTATTATTTACATTTCATACAATGTTTTATATAATTACATTAACAATGACCCAATTTTTTTAAAATATTTTTTATTTTGATGCTTGTAAACCACTCTAAAAAATGAATGCCCATGGTCTCATTTTTCAAAAAAAATTATCTTAATTCGAAAAAAGATTCCACCTATTTAAGAAAAAAATATATTTTTTTAGTAACACTATAATGAAATAAATTAAAAATTAATATGAATGAATACATTATTAAAAGGTTAATATTTAATAAAAAATACACATATATAGTTATTTCAGTCACACCATGAATCATATTATAGCGGGGTTGATTTCAATATGGGAAAAATGAGTGATGGATAATTGACCAAAAATATAAAAAAACCAGATTGTGTTTTCTCTATTTTGAGTATGAAAAATTTTATTTTACTAAAATTAATGTCAATTTTAAATATTGACACATTTGGGGTTATACTAGTTACACCATGCATCATATTGAGGTGCTGTTAATTCCTACCTATAAATAATTACTGATTGATCGCTTTCTAAATGATTCAAAACAAGGGATGTGTTTTCTTGGTTTTAAATATTTCAGATGACTTTATTACTAAAATTTCATTTCTAAATATAAACAGGCATTGTGAGTTATATCAGTTGTATCGTGGGTTGATTTGATGTGAGGCTACCTCATACACATCCAAAATGACATAAGAATCTTTTTCCTAAATTATAAGGAAAATCATCGCATGTTTGTTTGGTTTTTAATGAGTGACACGTTTTGAACTAAAATTTCTATTTTAAACTGATTATAGACCTTTTTAGTCATACCAATCTCACCATTCATAAGATTGAGGTTTGGTTATTATTTAGACGTCATAAATGACTCATGAATCATTTTTCTGATGTATTAATACGATCTAAATGCATTTTCATAGTTTTCAGTATGTCACCTATAATTTTTAAATACATTAATGTCAATTTTAAATAAAAATGCACACAATGAGTCACAAAAGTCACACCATGCATCATATTTTGGTGTGGTTGACTTATACACATAACAAATGACTCATGGAACATTTTACAAAATTATCAAAAAATATGAATGTCTTTCTCTATTTCTAGTATGTCACCTTTTGTTTTCACTTAAATTAATGTCATCATTAAATATAATGAAACACATTGAGTCATATTGATCACACCACATGTCTTATTAAGGTGTGGTTGAATACTAAATGTCAAAAATGACTCATGAATAATTTTACAAAAAGTTTAGAACATATATAATGCATTTTATCAATTTTCAGTGTCTCACTTATTCTTTTTACTTAAATTAGTGTCAATTTTAAATAAAAATACACACATGGAGTCATGATTATCAAATCATGCATCGATTTGAGGTTATACTTATTTCATTACATCATAAATGAGTCACAGTTCATTGGACTAAAGTACCAAAAGAAACCAAATTCATTTTCTTGGTTTCAATTGTGTTAGCAGTGTTTTTTAGTAAGTTGTCATTTCAAATTAGAAACACAGAATATGAGTCATCTAGTTGCATACTACATATTTTTTACATTAGAATAATTTATCCGGGTCCCACATTACTTATGAATCATTATCATAAATTATTAATCCAATCAGACCTTGTTTCCTTAGTTTTTAGTGAGTGACATTTTTTGATCTAAAATGTCAATTTTGAATTGATTACAAAAACTTTTTGACATACCGGTTACACCATGCCTCAGAATGAGGTGGGTTTAATTCCTACACAACACAAATGAATCATGAATTTTTCAACTAATGTATCAAAATAATCTGATTTTTTTGTCTTTGTTTTTAGTATGTCACTTGTTCTATTTTACTTAAATTAATGTCAATTTTAAATAAAAACACACACATAGGGTCATACCAGTCACATTGTAAGTCACGATGAGGTGTATTTCACTTCTATACATAAAAAATGACTCAGAGATCATTTAGTAAAATATAAATACAATATTAATGTGTTTTCTGGGTTTTGAGTTTGTTAGTTTATCTTTTGAGCTAAATTAATGTTAATTTTAATAAATACACACATGGATTAATACTAGGGAAATTGTAAATTGTATTGTGGTTAGGATGACTAATAAAAACTAATTGACTCTTGTATCATTTTCCTAAAACATCAATACAATATAAATGTTTCTTATTATTTAATATTATGTCACTCGTTGTTTTTACATAAATTAATGTCAATTTCAATTAAAAAGAGACACTTTGAGTTATATTCTCCAAACCGTACGTCATATAGAGTTGAGATTGACACATATATTTCTAAAAGTAAATAATGATTTTTTTTCAAAATTATAAGATCAATACGAATGTGTTTGATCAGTTTTTAGTATGCTAGTTTTGTTTTTTTAATAAAATATAATTTGAAACTGGAAACAATATTTTTTATTCTTACCGATTGCATTGTGTGTCGATTTGACTTGAGACATCTTCATACACGTCATAAATGTCTTTTTAAACTCTATATAAATTATAAATTAAATTGGATCACATTTCCTTTGTATTTTATGAGTGTTAGTTTTTGCACTAAAATGTCAATTTTATACTAATAACAGGCATTTTCAGTCATACTGGTCATACCATTTGTCAAATTGAGGTGTGCATGATTCATACATTTTAAAAATTAATCTTTGATAATTTATCTAATGTATAAAAACAATATTAATTAATTTGATTATTTTTTAGTGTTTCACATGTTCTTTTTGTGAAATTTAAGGTCAATTTAATACAAAAATACACAATTAAATGCATACTATCCACACCATGCATCAGATTGAGGTGATGTTGATTCCAACTCATCAAAAATGACTTATGGATCCTTGTAATAATGTTTCATAACAATATGAATGAATTTTCTCAGTTCTTAGTATGTAACTTGTTGTTTTTACTAAAAGTTATTTCAATTTTAAGCAAAAAGAGACCCTTTAAGTGATACATGTCACTTGTTCTTTTTTCTTATTTTTAAGTAGGTTAGTTTCTCTAATATCAACTATACTGACCCAATAATTTCAAACATACATATATATAATCATATTAGATTAATATTCATTATATAACATAATTATCCATGGAAGAATAGTTTTTTTAAACTAAATTTGGAAACATGGAATCATAAAGAACTAGTTCATAATTGTCTCTCATTATGTTATTAATTACTTGAAACCTTCTTAGAAATATCTTTTCTAATACCATTATTAATAACCTAAGGATATGAAACATAAGAAAGGGTGATTATATATTTTAAATAAGTTTAAATATGGGATATATCAATGATCATATATGGATAACCTGAGCATAAAGATGAAACACGAACATGTGAACAATATAAATTCATACCCTACATATCATAGATCATAATAATGAGTCATGGATAAAAAAATGGTAGTTTGGAAGACACGAATCAAGATTTACTAAATAATATTATAACCTTTAAACATATTCATTGAGTCATACCGAGCACACTGTGTATCAGATTGAGGTGTGGCATATTTAGTTGTTGCTAATTACTATATTGTTCAAGAAAATGATCAGGAATGATATTTTGGGAGGTCATATATTTCAATCAATTTCTAATAAATACCTTGATAGATTCATCATTACTATTCACATCACATTTCACACAACATGTGGTTTCAACTTCCACATGAATGGAACATGTCTCTATTTTTGGGGTTGTTCCATATAGTTGAAAGGAAAGTATGACTTCCCCAAATATCTTTAAAAAAATAAATAAGTATTAGATAAAAATGATAAGTAAATTAACTTCCAAATAATAGATAAAATGATGAAAAATTCTTTAATTACACAAGTAGTAGGAAATCACCATTATACATACTAGATCCATTTCATTGTTGTCATTGTTTATGTTGTAGCTTCAAACTTCTATCTCTCACGTGCAAAAGAATCATTGAAAAAACCACCCGGACTAAAAAAACAATCCACCTATATGAGAATAATAATATTATATGATTAATACTAAAAATAAGTAAATTAAACATTAATATGAAAAAATCCCATACTTCTACGGAAGTCACATCTCTCTGATATTTGTGCACATTCATTCATCAAGTATAATGCCTATTCTTTTCTGACCACATTTGTATCATCATCTGAATATGAGTGTTTTTTCAGTAATAATAGTAATGGAAAAATAAAAAAAAATTATTGATATATATTTTAAATGAAATAGTAATTATCTTTAAAAATTCGTCTTCATAGATGCTAGTTTGTTCATTGATTGTGATCTTTATCATAATTTTTAAAAACATAATTACCCCAATATTTTCCATTAGTTTTTTTCAGAAACTACTAATGTATTGATTAGGTTAATTAATTTGGTTTAATATATGTTTAGATAATAATGTCTTATTATATATACCTTGATACTTGTCTATTTGTAGATCTTATCATTATCTTTGTGATTAGTCCCTGGCCTCATTCTTTGTTTTTCACAATATTGATGCACCACCCTGTCATAAAAGAATCCTCTTTAACAGATAATATAAATTAAATTAATTAATTTTTAGATATAAAACGTTGGTTTTCATGCATTATATAGAGTCATTCAACAAAAAAATTATTTCCAAACAATTTGACTAGACATGCCACTATTTCATCATTTCTTTGGTCTCTATTTTTGGTTGTTATGTAGAAGTGATGTGATGAATAACGAGTCAATATTTTTTCATGGAAAAAATAAATTCAATAGATTTTCATGTATAAACGTTCCACAAATATGAAATGTATTTAGTAATAATTTACATACATTATCAGCTTTTGTAAAATCAAATAATAAAAACATATATCAGGTATACATTTACAACTGAGCCACCTAACCTATCATAGTATAGGATTTCACATACATTTTCTACACAAATGAAGTTCTAAAAAACCTCTCCAAACATATTTTATTTTTGAAAAACTGTGTTATTTCTACCTTCTTTTAACATTGTATCTACATGAACAAACACTACTCGTAAATGAGAATATAGTTAGGGTGGGGTAATGGTGCTTTCGACAGATCTTTTTAAATGGTTGGTCAATTTTATCACATTCCCTTTTCCTACATATAATAACATTAATATTTGGGGAAATTGTTTAATTAATTTTCATTGTTATATCTTAAAAAACACAATTTTAAATGAATAACTCATGACCCAAAAGCTTTTTTCCAAGATGTTATGGACATGTGATGAATACACCAATAGATTTTTTGACCGTACGAATATCTTCATTATCAATTGGAATTGGTAGCATAGTGCTTAGATCATAAGATATGCTAATCGACACACCATCATGACCAATTATAATTGTTATGTTGTGTAACTTATTTTTTTTTTGAAGTTGATCATTGTATCCCTCTCTACAAGATGATGGGTATGTGTTGAAAGATATAATTTGTAGTCATTATCACCTTATAGAATATAATTTTAGGAAAGGTATCAGTGCCTATCTGATTCACGGTTCATAGAAACATATTCTAGAACATCAATTACCTCAGATAAGAAATTTCTTTGAGTGAAATGGCTAGCCTCACAGTTGATGGGGGTGGGGGTGGATGTCCATGTGGTGGCAGTTCTTTAGTTTTTTCTTCTATTTGTTTCCCCCCATTAAATTTTGTACCATCTCCCTCATCAATTAGAATTGTTCTCAAAGTATAGATAGTATTTCTATCATCTCTTTCATTTCATCACTTGGATCCACCTATTATTTTTTTCTCAAAAATAGGTTTCAGATGTCACCCCAAAACCTGCACCTTTGATGTATCCATACTGTTATAGCCACTTCGAGGCCACTAATAGTATGGGTTCATCTGGTATAACTGTTGTTTATTCCTTTGATTTTTCAAAAAAATATATATGAAAATTAGTGTTTATTGTTATTTAATAGTTATTTAATGAAAAAAAATTATTATGTAATACTGACACATATTACCCACACTTTTTGTGTGTTTTCATCTATTAATATCATTTCTTTATTTACACGGGACTTCATCCATTGAACATGGTGTGGGATGAAAGTGCCTTTTTATTTTGTGTCATCAATCTTCATATAAATAGTGAACATAATTATGGTCTGGTTTTATGTCACATAAAATTATTATGGTAGATTTAAAATATGTACAAATTTTTTTAAGTGAAGTATACCTTATCCATTATTTACAGTAGGGGTACACATGTTTTTCTGGTAGTTCCTTATTTACTACACTTAGTTTCTATTTATTAAATAAATAAATGTAATCAAAGTGATAAATACACATATCATCAAGAAACATATTACTAGACACAGTGTACTTGAAAAGACACATCTACATGGTGGCGAGTAAATGCATCCCACACTTCGTGGGTTATCATATATGCATAGATAACTGATGGGTATAGTTTTATTTTCCGTTCATTATATTTAAGATGGTATCTAGTTAGAATTTCATGAAATCTTCTGTGAATAATTCAAAAAAGAATTAATACATATCTTTTATGGGATTAATATACTATAAATTCACCCTGTAATAGATGATGAAGAGGAAGGCAATGTTTAAATTTTTTAAAAAAAAATAAATGGTATAATAATGTTATCGTAATCACTTCCCATGTCAGTGTATTGATTGTGGGGACAACTTGATGCCACTAATCTACATCAACTGGCACACATATCCGAGTGACGATTATAAGGTAACTACTGTACATAGCTTAATTGTGGTTAACATATTGACCATGTTCATTGCATCTAACCTCATACTTGATGCCTACGATTTTAACCTAAATGATTTTCTCTAACACCATCAAACAATGGCACTCATATTTTTTCGGTGTCATTAGGCCTTCTTGACGAACCATTTCCTCAGATTCTCTATCCTTAATATGTTCCTCTGAAGAGATAGTTTTGACATGTGAAGATGATCATTGTTTCTCTGCACTAAAACAAGTATCAGGTTGAGAAACTTATTCCTCCTAAGGATTTAGATCACCATCATGTGTATAATTTCATTGTTCCTCTACACTGCGAGTAGGAATAGCTTAAAAGGCATGTTGTGCATCATTATTGAGAGCACCATCATGTGGAGAAGCCATTATCTCTAGAACTGGTTTTAAATTTAATTTAGATTACATAAATTAATTACAAAATTGATAATAACGTGATATAACATGATATATATTACAAAAAATAACCAAATTATTGAACTCTCATATTCATTTTAATGGTTGAATAGATTTGAACCCTTTATCAGCTATCCAAATCCTTTAATTGTGATTTCCTATAATATAAAAAATTAATCTACAATAAGACTATTGAAAAATGGTTGTGACACCCCAATGAAAGGTCCATCCTCAGTTGATTTTTCATCTGACTCTTCAGTGGTTTTGTATGATAATAGAACAATTGACCACTTTTGGTTTTTGGAATCTGAATCATAAAAAACATTTTATTCATTTTATTCTATTATAAACGGTTTTTCTTTGATTCCATCCTGACTAAAATCATCCTTAATGAATCCAAATTCATCTATCTTATCATCACTCGTATTATCAACACACTAGCTTTGAAAAACTAGTACATAGAATTTCATATAATCCAACTCCTATTGTGGTTTGATGATTCCAAAGTATGACATATTCACAAAAATGGGATTTTAATCCTCTGTAATAGAAACATGCATCTATTAATCAAAAAATGTAACTCTACTATTTTTTATGGTACTCTCTTCATCATTTTCATTTTTATAGAATGTATTAACATTAATTACATAACCATTATTAGATAATACTTGCAAACTTGGTCTTCCAGCATTCCATTAATGTCATTCAGAAATTTAATCCATATTTTCATCAGACTCTTTAAATTTGTTCCCACAATGATCTTATATACTATAGATTATTTATATTAGATATCCATCTTTCATCCCATGATGGATTCAAATTTCTATGAATTTATTTTTTTGTTTCAATATATGTGGAAACCTCCAAACTATTATGAAAAATGTAAATGTGGGCCTTCTCTTGATCTTCAATAAAACCCGTTGTTTGACTTCAATTATAGATATACCCATTTAAAATATTCATATATGGTTCAATGGGGTACATCCATTTATATTGTACAAGACCACATAGTCGAATATGACTCACCATGTGAACAATCAAATGAACCATCTTATCCAAGAATGTGGGTGGGAGAAAAATTTGAAATTAACATAATATAATTTAAATTTATTTTCCCATACATAATATTTTTTCCATGTATATAACTTTATTTAATATACCATTGAATAATAAAAAGTTATTGGTCATTGTATGATAGAAATTATTTGGAAAAATTCAATATAAAACTACAGGAATTAGATCTTTAATCAAAACATGGTAGTCATGAAATTTCAGACTTTTTAACATTAATTCACCCTTGGATGCGATGTTCTTGATATTTGATGAATACAAATATAGAACCTTTACATCATTCAATATGTTGAAAAACTGATATATTTACTTTTTGGAAAGAGCGTATGAAGTTGGAGTAATAAATTGTTTTTATCTTTCACTGGATCCAAGTCTTATAATATTCTCATGTAAATCATGTCTAACATGGACTTATTTCCATCCTTTATTTTTTTCATGCGCATTAAGAATCATGCTGATGATACTGTCACATATATTTTTTCAACATGCATGACAACAACAAAATGTCTATCTTATTGATAAATCAACAATAGTAATTAAAATAACAGACCCCTTTATTCAATTGGATTTTTTAATGTTTATTGAAAATGGTTTACTAGAAGAAGTGTCCAAATATTTTACATTCTCAAATAGTTGATCACATGTTAGTGTAGATGATGTTTTATGTTATTTGAAACTTCAATAAAAATATTTTTTTGATGATCGGTACATATTCCATTGAGTTAAAAATAAACTGTGTACCATAAATAAAGATATCGATGAATGTTTCAACCCAATTGATTGTCTACCTTGTTCACAAATGGGACACATATGAATTCATTTAATGTTATATCTGGACAAATTTCTATAAGCAGGAAAGTAAATTATTATTCCATACAAAATGTCCATCAATGTGAAATCTACATTTGTATAAGCATCATAAAACAGAACACCAAAATCCATCAATAATTTCAAATCCTCGGTTTATGGATCCAAATAAACATCAATATCATTACACATTTGTTTTGGTCCTAATATAATAATAGATAAAATGATTTATTTGTTTTATATATAACCATTGTGGAATGTTATAATTTTCCATGATAACCATCCATCATTGTGAGTACTGCTTTGAAAACCAAAAGTTTTCAATCCATCTATATATTATTGAAGAGAAGGTTTCTCACATCATTTCCAAATTATGAATACTCAGGCTCAATTCTCTTCCACTAAGGTGATTCTGCTAGGTTATTTACTTTCCCTGATTTAATTCTTATATTTTTATGCCACATCATATGACATTCACTCTCCTCAATTACATATCGGTTCTTAATCTATAGAATGACTGTAAAGTTCAATAATACTTTAATAGTACCATATTCGTCATTCTTGTATTGATAAGCATGTCCCTTGGGTCATTCTGTAAGTGATTTTTGGTTCTTGTGAAATAGTATAAAATAATTTGGGAAAGCATATATTTTTTCAGTGATCATACCCATCGAGTATAGATTTCATTTAGTGTCATATGATGGGCTCAGGATCTCATTATCTACTGGGAGAATGTCATTCGAGAGAGAAATTAGTTCCGTAAAACTAGGATCATTTCATTTGTTTCCTATTTTCATAATATTAAACATCATTATGGTTAATAATGTTGTATATTTAGTGCAACCAACATACAATTACACCTTTCTAAATCACTTTAAATTCTAATACAATTTTGGAAAATCACGAAGTTCAACTGGAACTGTCATTGTCATTTCCTCAATAAAATCTTCATCATCATTTACATATATAATCACATCCTCAATATGGCCTTCCACATTTTCCACACCTATAATCATATCATATGATCCATAAAATGTGGTGTTATCCTACCCACTACTTACGTTCTCTTTTTCCCTATTTTTATTTAAACATTTATAACTTTGGTCTATTTCATGATAGATAAAGTGGTCTTCAAACTCCTATAAATTAATTGTTATTCAATAACGACAATATAAACATAGAAAATAAATTTGATAAGTTTCATATTCAATATATTTTTTAAAAATGATTAACTATTTCACTATATCTTCGTAATATTTTATCATATGATTGACATCCATATATTCTTTATTCATTTCAATCTTTTTTTATTTTGTAATATTAATATCTAACAAAATAAATACCCAAAACATTGATATAAAATTTAAACAAGTTGAGAAAATTGATATAGACTATATGAATCTTTTAATATTTATCCCCAATATCGATTTTCAAGAACCATGGTCCTTATTTTGGAATCTTCTCGATAAATGAATCTTTATATCTTCCATCATTTCCTTTATTGGTTCAACTAAGGGAAATATTTTCACATAAAGAAGAAAAATGACAAAACTACAATCATAATACACCATCATATAGTAGACATTATTTATATTACACTTCATTTACATTTAATTTACCTAAATTTCTCGAACATTCCTCCTTAGGGACACTGTTATAGACTTAGAAAAACTTACATCATGGGGAAACTATCTAGTTTGTGAGATAACTAGTACAGTATACATCTAGAATTGTTTTTTAATTCATAGGGTTACCATGCATCTAAAAAAGTGTAAGAAAGAAACAAAAATCCAATTATCATCACATGAATAAATTTTGATATAAGTATTAAATCACATGTCAACTCTAACACCCTCATAAAAAGGGACTATTTTCACATCCATGAATATGGATCAGTAATTTCATACTAATAATCAATCACATCCCCCAAAGGGAAAAATCAAAAATAGACCTAACAAATTGGTGGCCTAATATAAACAATGTTGGTGATGTTGTATAAAAATTCATCTTTGGGGTTTCAGTGGGGTTAAACATTAATTCTCCTTTCATGGGAGTGAGGTCACGATGGATATCCTATGCATTGGATATAGTTTGTTAAATTTTTTTCCTAGATGTTATAATCAATATACCTATCTTCCATATATAATTTGTTGGTTTTCCTAATTTTATAAAAATATAAACTTACAATATTATGTGAAAACTACATTTCATCTATCCATTGAAAACTATTTTTAAATTCACATTTGATATCTAATTGAAAAAACCATTAAGACAAATTCTACTTTAATTTATCACAACCTTCTTAATATAAAGCAATCAATTCTATATACTATTTTATAATACCAAAATTCCATTTTTCAAAATAATTCAATTAAACTTCATAAACAAATAGTCTAAATCATTTAAAATGAGCGAAAACCCTCTATATTTAACCAATTTTCATTTAAAACTTCACACACCCCTTGTTAAAATGGAACCTGAATTAAATATGCTTTCAAAACATTAACATCCTTTTATAAAAGCTTATCGACTGATTTGAAATATTTTTAGAATATAACCTAAGTCCATTCCAAGTGTTTAAATCGTTTTAATGCAATTTATAATTAGATAAGGGTATTTTGTTGACATATAATTTTTTAGGAAAAATTTCAAAAAATGTAAATCATTTTTAAATATTTAATTATGAATTTTCACAAACACATAAATCCCAAGAGAGGTACTTTATAAAAGATATATGAATAAAAAATAACTAACATTTTATAAAATATACGCTATTAATGGTTTAAACAAAATAAAAAATATAAACATATTCCAAAAATAAATTAATTTTCAGGATACACACTATATACTAAATATCATAATATAACATAAAATGAATATTTTCACATTAGCAATATGGTGACCACTACATCCGGAGACACACATTATGAAATATCATTGATAAATAAGTATATATATGAACCAATGGGTATATGTATGGTGTGAGTAGAGATACTATTAGTATATCATCAAATATATTATACCATTCTTTTTTAAGATATTTCAAAAAATTATAGTTTTAGGGGAAGGAAGTATTTCTGCATATAGTGATATCAAATGAAATAAAAACCCTAACGAATTCCTATTAGTGGGTCATTCCTTAGGACCATTCTTCTTAGAGATCTATATGTATGAACTTCATGACAAGGTGTATCAATTTCAAATGAGACTCTATCCATGATATTCAACCATCATCTATGTCATGTAAGATAGGGGTATCTAGACTGTATGAAATATTGATTTAAGAATATATTTTGGGAATATCCTTGTTCTCATTATAATGGGAAAATATTATAACCTACTAATATCAATTATATTCTAAAAACATTAAAATATTAATGTTAAACTGAATAATAATCAATATGTGATATAATTATATATTCATATTTTGGAAATTGAGAGTACAATACCAGTTATATCTATAGTACCAAATCTGACAAAAAATATTACAATATCATTATTTATGAATTTAAAATATATATATTCCATTAATTTTTCAGTCATGTAATTTTATGGGTCACTCTACGTCTCTATATAAGGTAATTGAAAAAAAATAAATTATAACAAATGAGTTTCTAGAGCATATATAATGTAATGGAAAAGTGATGTAAGAATAATAATAACAAACTAAATAAAAAAATCAAATAGGAAGGGATATCATGTTATTGAGTTTTGGACTAGTTTATGGAGAATTTTATAACATCAAAGAAGATGAATGAAGATCCATTGAATGTCATAGAAACTCAAACAAAATAATGTATTGGAATTACACAGGAATAAAATAGTAGTTTGGGATCTTAATATTTTACCTCCTTTTCACAAGATATGGTAATGTTAATTTTATTGGAATGTTTAGTTTAGTAGAGGGAATGAAATTTTTTTAAAATCTTCCCTATTAGAAATAACAAAAATGTTATTATGAAAAATATATAATGTTTAGATGTTTCAAAATATTTTTATGATTCTACTACTGATTTATAATAAATGATACTCCATTTGAAAGTATTCAAGGTAAATTAATGCATATTAAATTTAATTCAAGAATAGACGAAACAATCTTGACTAAATTCTATCTTTCATTTCTCCTAGATATTGACCACATGATTCCAAACATTTTTTAATCTTTGCGATATCTCGACATTATTTCCAATCAAAGATTCAATTTTGCAAGGCATCAATCCAAAGGCCGGGGTGAAAATGTCCTTAATTAATGGGATTTCATCCCTTAATTTTTAAGAATATCATATTATGTTGCAGTTTTTATTCCTCTATACATTTAGGGGCCCTCCCATTTCTCTTGATCTCTTCCTTTATCATTCTTTTAATTTTAATGCAATTTCATAATCTTTTTATTTAAATGTTTTCTATTAGATCAAGTTTATCTTTTAGGGATCCATTTTATCTTTTTTGCTTAAGGAAAAAATATATATGTTCATGTACACATCTTAATTAACCCATTAAAAATTAAAAAACACTATTTAAATCTAATCATTCATCATTTAAAGCATTGAATAAAATTCAAACACTTTAATTATGAATTTTTATCAAAATTTCATTTTAGATAAAAAAAATCAATTAAACTATAATATTATTATTATAAATATATTAATATAAGAAATAAATTATTTTTATTATAATTACAAGAAAATATGAAAAATAAAAATGTGTCACCTCTTCACTAATTAACATTGATTTTCTACCTCTTGTATCATAGAAGAAAACTTCTTATAAAACAAAATAATAATTTCTTATACAAAATATAATAAATAAATTACAATAAGAACATTATATAGTTATATTTGAAATAAAAAATAAATATCTAAATGAATATTGGTTTCCCATACTCACCGCAGAACACCGTCACACCATAAATAAATCATATGAAAATTCAATTGGACTAATCTATTGGAAGGGTAAATAAAATATATCAACCATGTGTCTTGGATCCAATATGATCATCGGATCATAAGAAACTACAATATTCATTACCTATGACTATCCATGAACTACTCCAATAACACACTGGACCAGGTGGAGACTAACTCCATGACTAAGCTCATCCGTGTGTCACTTCGGGTGACAAGAATCAAGGGGAATCCCTCAAATTGATTTATTTTTTCTCTACATCAAAAATGTATTATAAAATTGTTATTACAAATAATAATAGAAAACAAAGTATTATTGGGATTTTTAATAGAACTAATTTCCAACTATATGATGATTTCTACGGATGTCTATCCACTAGATGTTCCAATGACTATAACCACCACAATAAGATAATTGGGACCAACTCCCCATTAGTTAAATCCATGACTACACAAATAAATAATAACCTCTACCAACCAATTTTATTTTTAAAATTATACAATTGATCCTCTATAATGGTGAACTATCAGAAGATAGAATCTTTATTTTCACCTTTATCATTTCCAAACCCACAATATTCATTTGTAATGAAAATGGGGTGAATTCATGTTGTATCACTAAATATAATTCATTATTAAAATGTAACACTTATCCTCCTCATCATGGATAAGATTATGGGAATAAAAAATGATATTCAGAAATTGATTACCATTCTTTCAAATAATAAATCTTCCATTTTGTAGAGATAGTAAATATGACCATTATTATTTCTTCAATATTAAATAATATAAATTAAAAAAATTAATATTTTGAAACTCTTGTAATGATTTATTAGAATTATCATGATCAATAATAAATTTGGTTTTCCACTAATGAGTTCCACCCCTTAATATAGAGACAACTAATGGAATACAATGATTTTTTTTACATTATTCAATATAAAAGAAATATGTAGCTCTTCTAAAAATCTAACATTATTTTTATTGAATATAAATCATAAATATTTTGGAATTCTTTGGCACTATAAATCATATAATTTTTTCCCCTATAATTTTATCCCCTCTGGGTTGAACCTCCCTTAGTCACATGGGGTATGCTTTCATAATAATCTAATGAGATCCACATTAGGATTCCATACACTGGTCATTTATATAAATATAAGACAAATCAAATCAGAATCCTAGTAAAATAAAATAAAATTAAACCATTTTAATTATATTTTTATTATTTCCTTATAATCATACCATATAAAACGCAGAAGAGAAATCAAGTATGATAAATTTTCCACACATATGTCTCTACCTTGAAATTAAAAAAATATCATTAACTATGTTTAGGAAGATTTTTTCATTTTTTATATCATAGTGGGCACTAAATGAATTCAAAGACAATATACCGTGATATTATTATAATAAAAAACCCATGTTGTTATATGTAGTTAGAAACATTAAATATATCATAATTATAAATTTTTTTAATACAACCATTATATTGAATTTCTCCACTAAACCCCTTCCTCGGCTGATAGTGAAGACAAGTGTGACCCCCTAAAACTCACGTATAATAAGACAAGGGTTAGTGGCAAACATCATGGGTAAAAACCAAAAAATTAAGAGGCATATGGTGATAAAAAACTACATATATAGATATCAAACCATAATATAACAAATTCATTATGTAGAAAATTGATCCATGTTGGGATAATGTAGGACTAGTACATTTGGAAACATGGAAACATAAACAAATGGTTCATGGATGACTACATAATCTCCCATATAGTAATTCTTAACCATCACCCTCCATAGAAATCTCAATCATCATACATTTCTTAATACCCTAGGGATATAAACATAAGAAAGGGTGAGATTTGACGCATAGTAATGTTAAAAAAGGGAGATATAAATGATCACAAATACATAACATGAGAATAAGTGTATTGGGAAATGGGAAACAAATTTTTAAAACATTCCCCATATATAAATAATCATAAAATTATATCATGGAATAAATTATAGATTTTCATAGCACATTCATCGTAAATTAATTAGATAACATAATCCATGTTATCATAACATAGTCAGAAGACATGGATTTAAGGAATATGCATATGAAAATAAAATAATATCATCATTAATCTAGGATTTCTTAAAAGGATATTATAGTAGAATGGGTTCACCACCAAAACCATCATAGTATTCAAGGTTCACTCCAAATAATATCATAGTGGAAAAAGTCACTAAAAGAACTAAATTCACTCCCCATTAGTGCCTTTTTTACCACCTGAGATATCAATAGTTACCTAATGAATTTGATAGACATATATAGCCCACCAATTAAATAATGTAAATAATAAATATGTGTTCCACAAGATAATAAAAAAGTCATCATATCATAACCCTTGAAAAGTAAATGGGTTTCACAATCATTTTATCATAGCATGTCCTATAGAAAATAAATTGTTTTCATATACATTCTATCAAGGAATAATGTGTTGAATGAAAATGGATTTCATAATAATTTCATCAATCTGTCAAGGAATTGACTATGCAAATGGAATTGGATTCATAGTCATCTTGTAATTATAATAATTAATCATCCTTATAAAGAAATGGAATTGTATAATTTCATCAGGTATGTATTTAATTTTGTGTAACATCACTAGATGTCATCATAGACAAAAATTTATATTGAAAGACAACATGGATTATTTCTTTAGGAAAATAACCATTCCACTTTGAAAGAACTTTTTTAAAATCTATCAATTTAAAAAATATTAAAGGCAAAAATTTTATTGAAAACAACCATAGATACTTGAATATTTATCTTTATTACATTGGGTGTTCACAGAAGTGAAAAATATTATTCATGATGTACACATTAAAATAAATATTCCTTTCACATTTTTTATAAGAAGTAAAAATAACCTTCATCCGAAGACAATAAAAGAATTTATGTTTGAAAAAATAATTAAAAAAATTAAAAAATGGGTAAAATTAATTTTTAAAAATTAATTAAATAATCATAAAATATTTCTACATAGAATATTTGGAGAACATGTATATGGAAGAAAAATGATTTTCCATAGAAGAGATAAATAATGTATGTTTTCATTAAAAATATAATTATAATCAAAATATTATATAAATAAACAAAATAAAAGGATAAAATATTTCCTAAACAAACAATTATATTATAAAAAAATTCAGGAATTTATCTGGATATATATCACAATATATTTTCAATTGAAACATGATCATAAATAATACCGATAAATAATGAGAATATAACATAAAACCTTTAAAACATTGGTAAATTTTGAATCATAATATAAATTAGATAAAAAACATTATATAGATATTTTTATACTATAATATTCATAGTAACATTTATAATAGATATTAATTTGAAGAATATACAACATAATAAATAAACAAGTGGTGAATATGGCATGTCCCCATAGAAATAAAAGTGGAATGGAAATCCATTACATGTATTTTTAGAATTTGAATAATAAGAACCATAAAAGAAAAACCTAAAATATAAATATAAATATAATTATAATAGTTATATTCAAGATATAACTTGTTAAAATGGAATTATATGAACCTTATAAAATATTACAGATTCGTCACATATCTTATTCCCTAATGAAGAAAATTTGATATTGGAATGCCTTACATCAAGTCTCTAATTTCATCAAACACATTTTAACCATGGTATAATATATATAGATTAGTAGTACCAATATAATATAACAATAATCATATATATCATAGTATATATTATTCACTTGTTACCTTTTATTACACATTTTAAACAATTTCTATGTTAAAATCTTGTTTTGAACAATAACTCCTTAATTTCTCATGTATGTTATGGTTTGGTATTTTTTTCCTTTAATTTTAACAATGGTCCATAATATAAATAATTTTTATAATTATTTAAATATAATAAATATTAATTATATAAATATATATTTTTATTTATAAAAGATAGAAATGTAAAAATGGATTTCATCATTCAAAGTGATGGTAGGTCGTACGCATGCCTAAATATTATTTCCATTTAATCGAGTAATATAATGACAGAAATATAATTATTAATTAATATTTAAAGAATACTTTTTATCATATATATAATATATTAAATAAATATTTCATTATTACGATCTATGTAAAAAATAAAATCGATAACATATCGCATCGCTTCGTAGAGGTGGTAGTCTACACGTACACACAAGTGATGTTCTCATTTTTTAAAAGATTTGATGGAAAGAAGGTAAATGTTATATTATACTTACAAATTATAATTATTTTCTAAATAGAATATATAAATACTTTAAATCAATGATTTTTTCCATCAGTTATAAGCGGTGATAGAAAATTAATTACATTAGTTCATGAGGTGGTAGTCCTCAATACATAAGATCAGTGGTTTCGTTTCCAATTTGATGGAGGAAGAAATAGATTTTAGTAATGAAACCAACCTAATTTAATCTTATTATATGGAATTTTATTATATTATTATATAATTATAGTTTATTATCATTTTAATTATGTGCAAGAAAATAAAAATAAAAACACACAGTTAAGAACGATACATCTTCTTTAGACGAACTACCACAAAAGCATTCATTACATAGTTAACTAAAAAAAATAAGGACTATAAGAATTATGGATGTAAGAAATTAAGAGATATAGAATATTATTTTCAAAAAAATTTCTTTTTATGATTAAATAGTGAAGGAGAGAGGGTTCCCTTTTATATGTGGGAGAGTGAAAAAACATGGAATTTTCTAATAAAACCTTATAACACAATTTTAAACTGGGAAAAATACTCAAAAATGAATCATTATAAACATTTATATGATATAAGTTCTAAATATTTCTATAAAAATGTAATTATACAAGTTTTTAGGTCATTTTAACCAGGATCCTTTTAGTTCAACCCCCAGAAAACCTGTTTTAATCTTAACTGTAGTAATTAATGTTTAATATTTTTACTATTCATTATGAAAAAAATTATGTTGAAGTTTTTATATAATATTTATTATAAAAAATCCAAATAATAAAACCATTTCATCAAATTGAATTCACAGAATTAGGAAATTATAATTTCAAATTAATCTCACGGACGCAATGAAGAAGCAGTTTTCTAAAGAGAAACTTTTCATATTTATATAATGTATTAATATAAAAATTCAACATTAAATTTATTATATTTACTTTATTAAGATTATTTATATTAAAATGTTACTAATTATAATTTAATCCCTTTTAATTAAATATATAAATTTGTAAATGAGTTAAATAGAAATGAAATTTTCAATAAAAAACTGTTTGTTTTTCTATTCATTAAAAAATTAATCTTTTACAAAAAAATATCATTAATTCAATCTAATATAATGTAAAAATGTTTATTATAAAAAATATAATCATTATATAAAATAATTTTACAAAATTTTGTAAAAACAAATTAGTTTGGGTTCACAAAAAGAACTAAAAATAAATTTTTTGAGAAAAAAAATATATTTTCAATACTTATAATGACTTTATCATACATAATCACTTACTTATCAATATATTATCTTTATCTATAACCATAATAATTAATTTTTAAAAAAAATCATATTCAAACTAACTTTTTTAATGGGTATTTTTTAATTCTCATTTTTAAATAGTAATATCAAAAGTATCTTGAGGTTTATTAAAACTCAATTTTGTGTTTAATGGAGGCTATTAATTTGTTGAGAAAACATGTTTTTTTCAATTCTCAAGGTGTTACAAGGAATTAACCACATAAATTCAAGGGTAATTAGTATATAAAAAATATTTAACTATAAATAATTATAAATAAAATATAGCTACAATGAATTTCATGTCTAACATAATGAAATGTCCCTAACATAAATACCCAACTTACAATAAGAACGAAAATGAATCCATGAAAACCTATTATGACAAAACATTTATATATTACATATTAGTAAATTAGTTATTAAATAAGATTAAAAATAACAAAGATGAAATATTGATAATTCTAGTGTCTTTGGTAATTAGTAACATTACATATCATCTTAAAACAATAAAAACATCATCTTAATTGAAAACATCCATCATTTGCTCGTACTTAACACAACATGGGATAACCTTAGGATATACATAAGAATAGGTTGATTTAAAAATATGAGTATGAGAATAAAATTGTAATATCATGAAGAAATTATTACATTTTAGACAATACACAATTCAATGGGTTATAAAAGGAATAAAAATCATAAACATGAAAAATGTTGCATGATATAACTTGGTAATAAAAAAGGAAGCCTGGTAAATTTGGAAAAAAACTCAATCACTGCTTGATAAACACAGTTCAAGGATAAATACCAAAACATCATGATATGAAAATTCCCCTGAAAAAATTGGTTTACTCCATGTCCCAACATGATGTATAATGAGACTAAATATTAAGAAATTAATTAGAGATCTATATTATTCTAGGCACATGAGACATTTTCATTTCATTCTCATGTTTAAGTGTGTCACATAGATCTTATAACACAGATTCATTATTTATCAAATTTTTTTCAATTATGAATTACTGTAGAATAAATACATGTAATTCCAAAATATAAAAAAATTATAATTATCTAAATGTGAGAACCCTTGATAGGAACTAGGCATGGTTATTCACTACACATTTTTTTGGCATGGAATCCCATAGTGAAATTTCAACAGCATAATGGGGGATAATTAATGTTCATGGAATAGAGTAATTAAGGATATAGGGGATTATTATAGTTTATAAATATATATTAATTTGGATAAATGTGTAATAATAATCCCCAACTATATTAATTTAAAAGAAAAGGGTGTAAAATAAAGAGGATTCTTGAATTTTGGGGGGGAATAAAAGAACTATTACATGAGTGTGTGATACCAAATGTTTGGAAGGGACTTAATATCTTAAAGGATTATTGGGAAGACTCTAGAGAGGTTAAATAATTCTACGAATTTTATCCAATGATTTTTAGGGAAGATAAATTGGTGTTTGTGTGGGTTTATTTAGTAAAGGTGTGTGAATTTATTTATTATTTCTCAAACCTAGGTTTTGTACTCTTTATAATAAAATGAATACAACAATTAAACATTCTATATTTTCTACCCATCAATTTTTTCAAATGGGATATGTTTTCTTAATTTTATATGTATAATTTTGAAACATAATAAAATTATACCCCTGGTGATGTGGAAGTGAGTCATACTCTTAAGGGAGTAATTCTAAAATATTAAATTATATTATTGGTTTTGGAAGATTCATAATGTGTTTATAAAATTCATTGAATAAAAATAATATAATATTATCTTAAATTAAAAACATATATTTTGTCTTGGATACCCCTTATAGAATTTATTACATCACTATTGGGTCATTAGGATCTCATAATACACACATTATATTTATACGACATTTAATTTTTACCCAAAATATTAATTATCTCAAAAAATTATGAAAAATTCAGCATTGGATAATTTTGATATTTTGATACAAAAAATAATGTAAATTTAATAATAATAATTTTCTAAATATATGTATTTTTACTTTGAAAATAAAAAATTGATATTTACTAATAAATGTTTGGTTTTTTACAATAAATTTTTTCAAACCCCTAAAAAAATTACATTTCAAATCATAAAAATTATATGATCATTTATATTTAGTTAAAAATTACATGATAATAATATTATATTAAAATATTATTTATTTAAAAAATTCAATAATTCATCAAAAATAATTTCTTAAATGAAATTGATTACTAATTAAAAATAAAATTTATGTATTGTTATATAAAACCCAAAATCATTAATAACGTAAAGATAAGAAAACAATAGGAACATTATTATATTGAAAGTACAATACACATAGTCATATTATGATGGTCTTGACACATATCCCTTTAATACGCCAGTAAACTCCCAAAGGTTACAGTGTGTGATGGTGAGACTTTCATGGGGTTGTTCATCATACTTGTTTGAGATACAATCTCAATGAGCATTAACTTCTCCTATAAATTTTTCTCTCATCATAAATTTGTTGTGACTTTTCTTGAGAATTGTCAATGGAAAATTCTAATGATGCTATCGCCCTTGGAAGCTCCGATAACTGGGCTTCATAGGTTATAGTCCTGCTATTTGATTCCATCACTTCCTTTTCCTATGAAAACTTGATTTATTAAAACCATGTACTTATATTAATAATTTAATCACAGTTCAACGTATATATTATGAATGGTAAAGGCGATAAATTTTATTTTGAACATGAAATGAAATAATAAAATCAAATAACTTCATTAATTTTCTATAACCACAATACATAATAAGACATATAATTTAAATTATAAGGAAAATTATATTTGTAAATTTTTTTGTCATTATAATATTTCTCCCTTTAGAAATTTCACCCTCCAAGTTTTCATTTCACTTAATAAAATAGATTTGGGTGTTTTTTCTATCACCTCCCATAGTTAGAACATTTCTTCTTCAAACTTTTGGTTTCTCTAAATAACTATTACCATGTGTATTGTCTAGTTTTGTGGAACATTGTCTCTATGATCAATGAGAACCACCAAGTTATCCACATTGCAAATATAATTCAATAATTTTAACAACTCTAGATTGAATACATGGGTGTGGTCCGGTCTTAAAATATCAAGAAGGATATATAAAATACATCATGTACTTAAGATATGTTAGTTGGGAGTTCCATTTGATAGGCCACCCATTTGATGCAATTAATGATCTCCAAGGGGATGACGTATCTTGGAATAATCTTTCTATTCATCCAAAATCTCATGTATTTCATCCAAGGGGATATGAATACGAATACCATGTTTCCAACATCATACTATATGGCCCATAAATGATTGTAAAAATAGATCATTTGTGGAATTGGAGTAGCATTGATGTGCTATTGAATGTGTTGGCCCATATGAGATGGTTGACCACCCTCTCTTGTGGTAATAGATTCAATAATCACAAATGATGCCAATATATAAAATAATGTTGTAATAATTTCAATATATTCAATTATGTTGTAATAGTTTCTATATATGAAATTATGTTTTATATATGATCAAATATATGTTTAATACATTTTTTACAATATTTATGATGTAAGACATTTCAAACAAAAGTATTTTCAAAATATAAAAGACAGACTTTGATAAAAGAGATGAGACCCCAATGTTAAACAAACTCCCTAATGAAAATGAAATACTAATTTATATGACCTATATATGCAATTGACACAATAATGAAAATTGACTTACCAATGCCAAAGGACATACCGATGTGAAAGGACCTACCAATTCAATTGATTTACCGATACAATTTACCTACCAACATAGATGACCTATCGTCAGTTCAAATGACCTACTAAAGCATTGTTATACTGATGAAATGACACAACGATATTGAAAATGAGTCATTGATGCCTGGAAATACCAACAAAATGACACACCAATTGAATGATTCAATGATAAATGGAGATACTGACTAGGGACTCATCGAGAATACTGGTTAAAATTTTCATTAATTAAAATTAGCTTTAATGGTCATATTTTGACTGTTTTAATGCTACTGTTTGATTTGTTATTTTTTACCCACATCATAAATCTGTAAGTTAGCCTGTATGAGGTATGAGGTTTAGAAATCATTTATATTGTCAGGTTTCATGTATATAATAATAATACAACTTAAGATAAAAGTAGGTTGTTGAAATGGATAAAATTGAAGATACGAGAAAACACTAGAAATATACAAACATAAAGAACACCTGAGGAATTATTCATTGAAACTTGTTTTGAACCAGAGAACTACTAATCATCAAAGTTCCATCTTCTCAGTAGCATATAAGTAAACTATGGAGAAGAACCTTTTTCCCTCCTAGAAGGCTGAACATAGTACTTCCAAAAAAACTATTTTCAGTTTCGGTTTCTTGAAGAGGACCCAATATTAAACTATGATAGATTAGAGTGTGTAGATATTATTTGGATAACACTTAAATAATCTCTAATCACTTATTAATATATTCTGCTCTATTGTGTAATTTTTTAACTAAACATTCGAGAAGAGAGTGTGATTATACTAAAAACACTTACTGTCTCCTACACTGAACTCATGTATTCTAGATATCCTCAAAAAAATGTTTTCTTACCATTGTTTTACCCACAAATAACTATGGAAGAGGTCTTGTGTGACCTGATAGTATGTTTTCCCATATAGAATAGTAGAAGAGGTCTTGTGACCTGAACAGTCTGTGTTTTTTTGTGTTAAACCCACTGGATCATGTGGATAAAAATATTTATTTACATATATTTATTGGTTGTAGGTGGTCACCAAGTGGAGAAGACTAAGTCTCTGCATGGGTCTGAAATTCTTGTTTTATATCCACTGTGTTTTCAATTTCTTCATTCTCTAACTTTATTCCTTTTTTTAAAACTATGTTTTCCTTTAACAGTTTGTCTTGGATAATTATTCTATTTTTTTCCTTATTAGATTAGTTTCATAAATTGTATCAATATATAAAATTTTAGTAACTAAAAATTAATAAATCTTCTCAAAAAATATTTGAACTGTCAATCTATTAAGTGTTTACTACTATGGTTAAATATGTAGTTTTATTTTAAATTTGATAATCCATTTAAACAAAATATTTCATAGAAATTTTTATAGGAACTCAATTCAACCCCTCTTTAGTGTTCTACTCTTACCAAAATTTGGAATCAAAGGTTGTTTTTCATGTTTCTGTTTTCAAAATTTTAAAATTGTTTTAAAATATTTATCAACTATGATTTTTGTTGTATTTAAATTATATTTAAAATTTATTAGTTCTAAATTTCTAGTTATTTAAGATCCTATTTATTTTTAATGGATAATAGATTAGAAGGTGTTGCTGCAAACAGAAATCCATTATCTAATGAAAGAAATGCACAATGGAAAATTAAAATGAAAATTAACTTAGAACGTATGGGTTTTGATATTTGGTCTCCAATTATAGATGAATATAATATTCTTACAACTACTATAAATACTTGGGACGACCCAACAAAGGATTCCTATATCAATAATTCTAAATCCATTATTGCTATGTATTGTTCTTTAGGTGATGAAGAGATTAATATAATTGATTCATGTAAAACATCCCATGAAATTTGGTGTATGTTAATTGTTTCTCAAGAAGAAACCTCTATGGATAAGGAAATGAGACTTAACTCATATACTATTAAAAATGATAACATTAAAATGACGCTTGATGAGCCCATTTCTGACATGTATTTTCAATTTAATGAAATTTTGAATACTATGATATCTCTGGGAAGAGATGTAACAACCATGTAGAAAATAATAAGAACACTCAGATTATTACTAGATAAATGGAGAGGAAGTTATATACCAATTTGAGAATCAGGCTACATTAGAAAGTTACTAGTAAAGGAGCTGATAGGCTTTTTGATGATTTGTGAGGAAGATCTAAAAGTCAAAAAATGATGATGAACCCAAAATAAAATCAACTTCATTCATATCTATTGCCACCACAAAAGGGGAAAATTTCAAGATGAACATAAATATTAAAGTGATGAAAAATCATTAATTGAGAGTGATGAGGAGATAACTCAAATAGCCATAATATTAAAGAAATTTTATAGAAAGAATAAATTATTTTTAAATTCCAACTAAAAATGGTAAGTATTATCAAAAGGGCCATTGAAACAAGGATTGGAGGAAAGGTGATATTTCTCATGAAATAATCTGTTATGAATGTAAGAGGAATAGAAATGAAAAGAATGACTATTCCAATATAAATTATGAAAATAATTATAATAATAATGGAATAATGTACAAAAAACATGATTGAATCTTGAAGTGTTTTTGGGGACATCCCATGTGACTTAGAATCCTCTCATGAAACATTTGATAAAACAAATATGGGTTTTATGAAAAACCCAACTGATGTAACACTAAATTCTCATAAACATAATTCTTATTATTCTAGAAAAAAAGTGATTCTAAAATTTTGACAAATGAAGAAATTTGTTAATATTTTAAAATTCTTGAAGACACTTTAAATAAATTAATATATTAATAAAAATAATTAAATAAATATCATTCCTTGACTACCAATTTAAAATCTAAACATGGTGGGGAAAAAGAGAAAAATTATCAACTGCATGAGGGGAATAGTGAACTTAAATTATCAAATGAGAAATTAAAAAAAGGCTCAAGATATATATACCAATGGTATTGAAATATTAGTTAGAATTCATGGTAAAAAAGTAGCTCCAAAGTACACTACTAGAATATGATATTAATCAAAAAAAAGGAATATGAAAAATAACTAATTTTGTATCAAAAATTGGAAAATACAGTTTTATTTCCATTTCTGAAAATTTTTCTACAAGTTCTAACTGTGAATCATTTTTTACTATTTCATGTTTTTTGGGAACAAATAATTTTTATTTTTCAAATAATTTACATACTTATTATATTAAACACATAAAGAAAAAGCAGGTAGCCAAATCTCTTATTAATAATGTTACTTGACCCAAAAAATTCAGGGTACCAAAATATTAACTTTTCTAATCAATCATGTTGGAAAACTATTTGATGATCTCCTGTAATTTCTCATGGTACTTGTATAGTGGATGTACAAGACACATCAAATGATATTACTCATGATTCAAGAACCTGATAAATATTTATGGTGGGAATGTCTCCTTTGGGGAGAATTCCAATGGAAAAGAATTATTCCCAACAAGATTAGTAACTCTAACAAAGTTTCCATTTCTAATATAATTTTTGTTGATGTATTAAAATATAATCTACTTATTATCTCTTAGTTATGTGATGATGGTTTTAATGTAATATTTCAAAATGTCGCATGAAATTTTATCAACTCTTAAAATAAGTTATTATATTCTTCTTTGAGAAATAAAAATATATATGATGTCAACAAATATTATTTTGTTTCTAAAAATATTTTACACATAAGTTTATTTCAAAAAGAGTATTGGATTTGGCCTAAAGGATTAGGACACTACATTGTAAACTCACTTACAAATCATAAAATAAAATTCTTAGTAAATGATATACCTAAACATTATTTTGAAAATGAGAAAGTCTATAATCTCTTTCAAAATGGTAAACAACACAAAGACTATTTCAAACCAAAAAAAGAAGGTTCATCATCTCAACCTCTCATGTTGGTTCACATGGATTTGTTTGGACTGTCTAGAGTATGAAGTCTTAATGGGAAGCATAATTTCTACATTCTGGTAGATGATTACTCTAGATATTTATGGACCATTTTCTTGGCTCAAAAAATTGAATTTTTCTCTCAATTTACCATGTATTATAGGATTGTAGAAAATTTTTGGGGTCTTATTAATATCATAATAAGAAGTGACCATGGTAGTGAGTTTGATAACCATGAGTTTGAATCTTTTTGTTCGCAAAATGGCTATAGTCATAACATCTCTACCCCTTTGAAACCTCAACGGAATAGTGTTATAGAATGAAGAAATATAAACCTAAAATAAATTTATAGAACCATGCTTTGTGAGTGTGACTTACCTATATACTTTTTAACAAAAGATATCAATATATCCAGACAAATAATCAATAGTGTATGGATTAGACATATCTATAAAGGAACTCCTAGTGAGTTTATGAACTATAAAAAACACAAGGATAACTACTTCAATGTCTTTTAAAGTCTATATCCCTATATGTATAGGTAATCTAGAAAACATTTCATCCAAAAGTGATGAAGTAATTTTCAAAGGGTTCTTAATTTGTAGTAAATCATATATAGTCTTCTTTTAGAGAAACAAATGTGTGGAAGAATTTGTACATGTCATGTTTTATGAGGCAGATTGAATTGATTCAAAGACCACTTTATAGAATCTTGAGGTTTATATGTCAAATCTAGAAATAAATGCTAAATATTCTGACCATCTTGTGAAGAAATCATTTAAAACATCAAGTTCTGGAAATTATCTATATTCTAGTCATGATGAACTAGAACCTACTGGGGGACCTGAAATTGGTATTCCTTCCTTTTCTAGATCTATTAGAACCCTTAAGAACCATCCCCTAGATACTATTGTTGGTGATTTATATAAACAAACATGTACTAGATACTCTATAATAAGTAAGGTTTAACATCAAGATTTCTTGTCAAATCGTGAAACAAAAAACATCAACAAGGAAATCAATGATGAAATTTGGGTGATGGCTATATAAGAGGAATTAAATCAAATTTAATGAAATAAACACTGGAAACATATTGATAGACTTAAATACATCTTGAAATTAGGCACAAAATAGTACTTTAAGAATAATGTAGATGGAGCAGCTAAAATAGTTTGAAACAAATCTTGATTGTTTGCCCAATGTTATTTTTAAGAAGATGCGATTTAATATGAGGAAAATTTTCACCCGTAGTAAGAATTCATGCCATCATAATACTACTTTGCTATGCAGCACATGTAGATTTCAAACTTTATCAAATGGGTGTTTAAATGATTATATAGTTGAGGATGTTTTTGTTGAACAATGCCCTGCTTTTTCAAACCCCCTTTTTCAGAGTAATGTTTTTAATTGAAAAAAGTATTATATTGTTTAAAGCATGTTGCAAGATCTTGGTAGGATATGCTCAACACTTTTCTTAACTACAAAGGTTTTACAAAAGGTATATCATATCCTACTATATTTATAAAAATAATTTCCAAATTTGTTTTTTTAGCCCAAATTTATTTAGATGACATTATTTTTGGATCTTCTAAAAATTTTTTATGAATTGATTTTTCAATGATGATGCAAAGTGAATTTGAAATGATTTTAATGGTTGAAATCAAATTTGTTCTTAGATTTCAAATATTTCAAAATAAATAAAGCATTGTTTTAAATCATAGTAAATATACTAAGGATCGTTTAAAAAGATTTGGCATTAAAAGCACTAACACTAGTGATACATAAATGAGTACCACATGTATGTTGGATCATGATGGAAATGGTAAATCTGTTGATAAAACCACTTATAGAGGAATGATTGAGATCATAATCTACTTGAATTTTAGTAGGCCCAATATTATGAATAGTACCTGTATATGTGGTCAGTTTCTAGCCAATCCTAAAGATTCTTGTCATCTTTCTATAAAAATTATTTTCAAATACCTCAAACATACAACCAACCTAGGAATATTCTATCCTAGAGGACAATATATTGAATTAATAAGTTATTTAAATTCTGATTTTGGTGGCTTTAAGTTAGATGAAAAAAGTACATATAAAACATGACACTTTTTGGGAAAGTATCTAGTTTCATGGTGTAGTAAGAAACAAAATTATTTTCATTATCTACTATCAAAGATGAATACGGGGATGGTGGTATTTGTTCATAAAAAAAATTTATGAAATAAAAATTACTAGATTATTGATATCAATTCATATAAGTCCCAATAATTTATGATAACACAAGTTCAATTAATATTACTAAGAATCATGAATCACACTCATGGACAAAACACATTGATATATTGAATAACTTTTTGAGGGATCATTAATAAAAATGTGATTTAACTTTAGAGTTCATAGGAAATGAACATTAGCTTGCTGACATTTTAACTAATAGATTGATCTCTAAACGAATTAACTACATCAGACATGAGTTAGGAACGATCAATCTATAAAACCTTGTGATGATATTCCATTGGCAATTCTATCTAAATTTTTCATACCAACCCTGATAGTATAAATCTTACAATTTTATGGAGACACAGATAATTTTGTTATGCTGACACAGTTGTCATGTCGACACTGACGTTATGTCATGCTGACACAGTTGTCCAGATGACACTGATAATTTGTTATGATGATACCATGTCATGTTGAAACCAACACCTTTTCAAACCAACACTATTAGTGTTATGCAGAATATATCATGCCTACCTAGATGAATCACTATTCTTATAAATTTTATGTTTCTACCAAAATGAAATTATTTCAATTATTCGGTTGAATCCAGTTCATGATTTCACAATTTTTTGATTTCAAAATCCCTAAATGATATAAATTTTAATTGATCCACTATAATCATTTACCCCATACCATATCTTGGACATTGATCTCTAGACCAATGACCTTTCACCTTCCATCCATAAAACGAACTGTTAGAATGGCGTGTGTGAAGCATGCTCTTAATAGTGTTGAGTCTCATGCATTAAAGAAACATAATGGTGAATCAAGAAATTCTTTAGTACCTATAAATCATACTCTGGTGAACCATGTTGTAAATTTAAAAAAAGAATTTCTTGGAGAATATTTGTTTGAAATCAAGTCTTTAATGGTCAAGGTATTACAAGATCAAGGATGGGTTGGGTGGTTCTTAGATAATGGAAGACGCTTTTACCCAAATCTAGTTAATGAATTTTACATAAATATGGAGTTCCTTTTGAAATGAAGTTAAGTTACATGTATCTGGTCCATAGTAAGAGGAAAGAGTATCTATTTTTCTTCAAGACAATGAGATGAATGTCTTAACATTAATCAACGGGAACTCAATGACACAGACAACACGCCAATCGATCGACTCGGTGTGTTTCGGATTGCCCAGTGGGGAGCGCTTGGTTGTAGCGGCAGACCCACGGTGGAGGAGCGCTTGGTTGTAGAGGCATACCCAAGGTACTCAACAGAAGGATTATCTCTGGAGGATATGAGGGGAAGCGCTTGGTTGTAGAGGAAGACCCACTGCGGAGGAGCGCATGGTTATAGTGGCAGACCCGCGGAACCCAATAGAAGGAGTACCTCTGGAGGCTATGAGGGGAGCGCTTGGTTGTAGCGGCAGACCCACGACGGAGAAGCGCTTGGTTGTAGCGGCAGACCAATGGAGGGAAGTTCTTGATTGTAACAGCAGGCCCACAGTACTCGACAGGTGGAGTACTACAGCAGCCCCAGGTTAATGGGAAGCACTTGGTTGTAGCGGCAGGCCCACTGTACTCGATAGAGGAGGAGATTCCCCAATAGCTATGTTTTCGACTTCATTATTAAATCCTGATTTGAGATGAGACTTGAATTTCAATCATTATCTTCGATATGATTGACTTGTTTTCCTATGTGGATTTGGGTTGTGTTATCCTATGCGGAATGGTTGTGCTATCCTGTGTGGACGTGATCGAACATGGTCTCGGATGTTGGAGCTGAACTATGAATGATGACTTGGGTATATGTATGGGCATATACCTATGTAGTGTTGGATGCTACTTCGTGATTGTATCTTTTCTTTTTGGTTTATCCTTTGTGGATTCAGGGAGACCTTCGGGGGTCTCGGGGTCCCTACTGAGTATCGTATACTCACCCCTACATGGGCTTCCCCCGCACTACATTGTGTTGGTTGCAGACGACGGACATCATTGATCGAGGTTGAGGTTTGTAGAGCTGGACGGTACCTGGAGGTGGACCTCTCGACGAGACAGTAACCAGAGGTGGACTTCACGGCGAGTCGATACTCGGAGCAGGTCGACGGGGCGAGAGCGTTGTGGAGGCTATCTGTACCTACCCTTCGGGAAGGATCTGTGTTGGATGATCCAGGAGCTACGCTATCTGTACCTACCCTTCAGGTAGGATCCTTCGTGGATGATCCAGGAGAGGCTTGTCACCTTCCGACTGTTTTGTCTTTTACCTTGTACTTTACAGTTGAGCTTGTATTTCTGGCCCCCTTTACTTTCACCACAAACTTGTATTCTGTTTTACTTATTGATTACTTCCGCTTTTACTCTATGGTGTTTTGTTTACTTTTATTAAGGCAATGCCTTCCCAGATATTGAGACTTACGCTTTCGGTTCTTGTCTCCATCCCCTGGGCTTTGGAAGGCGGGCTTGGGGTAGTCACGACACGGGCCCTGAGGACGGGTCGTGACAAATTGGTATCAGAGGAGTTCGGTTCTACCGCAGAACTCTGGACTCTGATCTTCCATCTATGTGAAGCAATAGTGTTTAAGGTATTCAGTGTGGTTATCAGTCCAAGGAGTCCAGTGTTGGTGTGGCGGCTGACGTATCCATACACCAGGACCCTGACTTCTGATGTCCAACTCAATGCACGAAAACATTGAATGCATGTGTGTTTTAAAAGTTTCTTTGTGATTACTTTGTGTTAGATCACCGGGTATACTATTTGATCATGGCGCACGTGTCTCTTTTTAGGATGGCCACATGATGGTAGCCTGTTAGGGTTCCGAGTTTTGTACATGACGACAGCCCACCGAGCGATGAGGCCTCGGTGCAGGGCCCTTGGACAACAGAGGCACCGGTGGTACGTCTACCTGCCGAGCCACCGATGCTACCAGCCCCAGCTGCTGATAGTGCACGTCGCCTTAATTCACTTCACGAGTTTCAACGTCAGAGACAGCCTAAGTTCTGCAGGGAGACAGACCCTCAGGCAGCCAAGGATTGGCTGGAGGTGGTTTTTCGAGTTTTCAGGTTAGTGGGGACACCAGCTGAACTCATGGTGATCATTGCAGCAAGCCTCCTGCACGCAGCAGCAGGCAGATGGTGGAGCTTGATGCTCCAGGTACACGATGAGGCATCTCTCCTCTGGAAGGACTTCGAGAGCCTCTTCCGCTCGGAGTTCGTCCCAGCCACCCTCTGTGCGGTAAGCATCCAGGAGCTTCTACAGCTGCGTCAGGGCAGCATGACGGTCGCCCAGTACTCGGTGAGATTTACCGATCTCTCACGCTATTCGATGGACATGGTATGAGACCCATTATTCCGGGCCCAGACCTTCGAGCAGGGACTGAGGCATGAGATCAGGGCATCGATGATCTCCCTCAGCATTCCGACACAGGCAGGAGTACTGGAGTGAGCTCTTCTTGTAATGAGTTTTCTTGCTGAGCAGTCTCCAGCAGCAGAACCCACCACTAGCCAGCATGCGGCAGAGTCTTCTACAGCGGGCAGTAGACAGATGACGTAGAGGTCCAAAAGGACTATACCTACAGGTGGTCGACTGCATGACACAGGATCGTTTGTGCGAGGCAGTTGGGGAGGAGAATGACTTACCATGCACGGACAGTGTTACTCCTGCGGAGGGGTTTGTCACATAGCTCATGACTATCCGACCCGCCATACATATGATTATAAGATAAACGAAGGACCTCCCAGGCAAAGGCAGAGATTTGATCAAGGCAGACCGCAAGGAGCAGGAGACCATGGCAGGGGAGTCGGTCGTGCAGCTAGAGGTGGATGACGCTTTGATGTGTTTCCACCACCACCAGCAGCAGGTCCACCCCAACCGCAGGGAATAGGTGGACATGGGAGAGCTCAGCTTCAGGCAGCTGAGGCCTACGATCATGGAGCTCTGAGAGCAGATGGACAGGAGCGGGACTAGCTCCAGACCAGGAGACTATTGTTCATGTTGCTTCTATCTTTGTTGATGTTTGTTTGTAGATGCTTTGTGTCTTTGTACTTCGGGCTGCAGTAATAAAAGACACCTTTCGGGTGGCATTTACCTTCCTTTCATCTCTTTATGTTGTTACTAAGAGGTTCCGGTTTAAAAATCATTGAACTGACCCTCACATTGAGATACCTTCTAGAGGAGACCCAGTGACCACACACTGATGCCGACAGTGTAACCCAACCCTTGGAGGTGAGAGTAATGGTTGGATCTCTAGGTAGTAGCATCGAGACCTTACGACGTCATCCTTGGTATGGATTAGTATCATCCATTTCTGGATTGAATGTATTAGGCCCAGAACTTGGTTCATCCAGGGGATGAGACCAGATTTCTCTTATAGGAAAGGAAGAAATATTAGTAGCTCATGTAAGACTAGAGAAGGTCCAAGTCATCCAAGAGAAGATAAGGACAACTCGGAGCCGAAAAAATTCTTGTGCTGATAGGAGGCGGAGACCACTAGAGTTCGAGGATGGCGACCGCATCTTCTTGCGGGTCTCACCTCAATGAGGTTTACAGAGATGTAGCCGAGGCGACGAGAAATATCCAAGGTTCAACGGACCTTTCTAGGTCCCCAGCAGGGTAGGCGATGTGGTTTATGGCTTCACCTTTCCACCTCAGTTGCACCGGGTGCATGAAATCTTCCACATACCTCGGCTGAGGAGATACGTGCATGATCCATCACACATCATCGACCATGGGGAGCTGGACGTTGGCGATGGGGTGACATTTGAATGGATCCAATAGTGGTTGAGGATCGACCGGAGTGGGTCCTATAAGGATGGTCGATTCCTCTTTTGCACTTTCGTAGGCAGCACGGGAACCTCCAGGTGAGCACATGGGAGCGGGAGGCTCAGTTGCGTGCTCAGTACCGATGTTGTTTCTCTAGTTTGTGGTATAGCTTTACGGGGACGTAAATCCCTAAGGTGGGAGTAATGTAAAGACCCGTAAATTTCAAGGTAATTTTTTTTTTAATTTTCTTTGGAATTTTACGAGTACGTAGTTTCTGACGGCACCTGATTCTGAGGCCCGGTGTGCCCAGAATCATTTTCCGAAGTTTAGCTCGGGTACGTTCAGTGAACGAACGAGCGGGTTTTTCTTAACATTTGAACTGGTACTCGGAATCGAAATCTGAGGACACCGATGGAATCGATGTGCTAATAGTTTCTTAGGAACACCTTATTTGGAGTTGCGTTTTCTCGGGTGTGGTACTTAAATTTTGGGTTAAGTAAATGAATAAAATAAAATGGGGCAACAAATTTATTTTATTTAAAGTTGGTTAACCTAAGATAAGTGGTTGAAGTGGGACCCACTATATTCTACTCCACTAGGTAGGATATTTGTGGGGTGGGGGCCACATGAGCCCCACCTTTTCAACTTCCACAAAACCCCCACCTTTAATTAGGTAATGCACCCGCACCCCCCTGTAAATGTAAGTCAACTATTGCGTTTAAACTGAATAATAAACGCCTCAATTAATTAGGCGGTTTAAACTACTCAATTAATTCAATTAATTGATTGATTCAGTTTTTTTTCAAAACGTTTGGCTTATGTGTTAATAAAAAAAGACAAGTCTTATTTTATTAAAGGGGTTCGTTGTAAGAGAGGGCTTGGGAGAAAGAACTCAAAGCCTTGAATCTCTCCTTCCTCGACCAAGAACGCAAAGAACGCAAAGAATTTTGACCTTTGACGAAGGTCTCCAAGAATTCCAGATCCTTGGAGATCGAAAACATGATGCCGACAAATCTTTTCACGCGACGCGACGATCCCCCTTCTGCGACGCCTTCTTCCGCAATGTGCAATTCCACAATGAACCTTCATTCAACTTTTTCTTCAAGGTAGGGGTTATTTGTTTTTATTGTGAATTTATCCTTTACCATTCTTCATCTTTATCTTTGGGCTACCTATTATCGTAATAATGAGAAGAGGTCAGACCGCACGAACACGACCGACCCTCCTCCCCCTTTTGTTGGTTGTACTTGCTGTGGCACGAGTAAAGGCGGCGCGGTGCAACAACATCACACGAAAATGATGAAGAATGGGCGAAAAAGCGTGGCGACGTCGCGCCTTTGCGGCGATTTGAAGGCTCCGGAGATTGTTTAATTGACGGTGGATCAACGAGTGATGATGAAGTAGTCCGCAAGGGTGTTTTGAACCCTTCATAGTAAACTACAGATCCTGGGAAAGCCACAGGCGCAGACGACGGGCAAAACGGACCACGGTAGTGCGTCCGGTAGTCCTCGGAGGGCGCTGCCGGCGCGCCTCCCGTAGGAGCCACCGTGGATGAAGCCATGGAGACAGTGGGGTGACCGGATCCCGCGACTGCACGGGATTTGGGGGGTGACGCGGTGCTCGCTGTGTCTGCTGGCGAAGGAAGGGGGGACCGCATCCCCCCAAGCTCGGCCGCTGGCCGAGCCAGGCCGGGTTGGGTGGACTAGACCGGGCCGGGTCACGCCCATCGGGCCAGACCCGGACCGAGTTCGGGCCGACCCAGGGGGGTTGGGCCGGGCCCAGACCCCCCTTTTTTAGACCACTTTTGGTCTTTTGCCAATAACTTGGGCTACGGAACTCCGATCGACGCACCGTCAATTGGGTAGCGATCCTTGGGTTGAGACAGATGTTTCAGTATATTATACTCTAGGTTTCGGAGAACTTTGGGTATGTCCGGGTTGGTTTGAACACGAAACCAACCGGGCCCTCGGAGCGGAAACAATTATAACTTGAGCTCCGGACATCCATTTGACGTGCTGTCAACTTTGTTGGTTTCCTCATAGTGAGATGGACCATTAATATTACTCTGCTCGAGATTTGGACATATTTGGAGTATGGTCGGGTTGGTTTTGACTTAAAAACCAACCGGGCCCCTAGGACGAAAAAAGCCAATAACTCACAGACCGGGCGTCCGATTGACACGCTGTCTGTGTCATTGAGTTACTGTTGACGATACGAAACTTTTGGATACATCAAAATCGGACTACATGTCAGCTGACATATCGACCCCCCTGGCTTGTGGAGCGGACCCTCCCGGAACGAGCATGCTGTGTGCGGAAACCCTAGTGCTGACTGCGTCTACGATGACAATGACTTCCCTACTGGAATCCTCCGAGTGTTCGACGACGACGAAAAAAGTATGAGAATCCTCCGTGGGTTTGATGTTGACGATTACGATACATTCAATCTTTTTGAAACCCTAGAGCTGGATGAGACTTGACGACTGCTGATCGATCGACTTAGTGTGTTTCGGATAGACCAGTGGGGAGTACTTGGTTGTAGCAGCAGACCCACGACGGAGGAGCGCTTGGTTGTAGCGGCAGACCCGCAGTACTCAACAGAAGGATTACCTCTGGAGGCTATGTGGGGGATCACTTGGTTGTAGCGGCAGACCCATGGCGGAGGAGCGCTTGGTTGTTGTGGTAGACCCGCGGTACTCAACAGAAGAAGTGCCTCTGGAGGCTATGAGGGGGAGTGCTTGGTTGTAGCGGCAGACCCATGGTGGTGGAGCGCTTGGTTGTAGCGGCAGACCCGTGGTACTCAACAAAAGGAGTACCTCTGGAGGCTATGAGGGGGAGCGCTTAGTTGTAGTGGCAAACCCATGGCGGAGGTGCACTTGGTTGTAGCGGAAGACCCATGTTGGGAAGAGCTTGGTTGTAGGAGCAGGCCCACAGTACTCGACAGGTGGAGTACTACAGCAGCCCCAGGTTAATGGGAAGCGCTTGGTTGTAGCGGCAGGCCCACTGTACTCAACAGAGGAGGAGTTTCCCCAACATCTATTGTTTTGACTTCATTATTTAATCCTGGTTTGAGATGAGACTTGACATTCAATCATTATATTTGATATGATTGACTTGTTTTCCTATGTGGCTTTGGGTTGTGTTATCCTGTGCAGATTGGTTGTGCTATCCTGTGTGGACCTGATCGAACTTGGGCTCGGATGTTGGAGCCGAACTGGGACTGGTGACTTGGGTATATGTATGGGAATATACCTAAGTAGTGTTGGATGTTACTTCGTGATTGTATCTTTTCTTTGTGGTTTATCCTTTGTGGATACAGGGAGACCTTCGGGGGTCTCGGGGTCCCTACTGAATATCGTATACTCATCCCTGCACAGGCTTCACCCGCACTACGTTGTGTTGGTTGCAGACTACGGACATCACTGATCAATTTTGAGGCTTGTAGAGCTGGATGGTACCTAGAGGTGGACCTATCGACGAGACAGTAACCGGAGGTGGACTTCACGGCGAGTCGATACTCAGAGGAGGTCGACGGGTGAGAGTGCTGTGGAGGCTATCTGTACCTACCCATTAGGGAGGATCTGTGGTGGATGATCCAGGAGCTGTGCTATCTGTACCTACCTTTCAGGTAGGATACTTGGTGGACGATCTAGGAGCGGCTTGTCACCTTCTGGCTATTTTGTCTTTTACCTTGTAATTTACAATTGGGCTTGTATTTCCATCCCCCTTTACTTTCAGCACTGCTTCTATTCATTTTTACTTAGTTATTACTTTCGCTTGTACTCTGTGGTGTTTTGTTTACTTTTATTAAGGCAATGCCTTCCAAGTTATCGGGACTTATGCCTTTGGTGCTAGTCGCCAGCCCCTGGCCTATGGAAGGTGGGGTTGGGGTAGTCACGGCACGGGCCAGGAGGACGGGTCGTGGCAAATTGGTATCAGAGGAGTTTGGTTCTATCGCAGAACTCTGGACTCTGATCTTCCTTCTATGGGAAGCAATAGTGTTTAGGGTGTCGAGTGTGGTTATCAGTCTAGGGAGTCCAGTGTTGGTGCGGTGACAGACGTATCCATACACAAGGACCCTGACTTCTGATTTCCAACTCAATGCATGAAAACATTGAATGTATGTGTGTTTTAAAAGTTTTATTTGTGATTACTTTTTGCCAGCTCACCAGGTATACTATATGATCGTGGCGCACCTGTCTCTTTTTAGGATGGCCCCAGGATGGTATCCAGCTATGGTTCAAAGTTTTGTACGTGACGATAGCCCACCGAGCGATGAGGCCTCAATGCAGGGCCCTTTGACAGCAGAGGCACCGACGATAACTCTACCCGCCGAGCCACCGATGCTACCAGCCCCAACCGCTGATAGTGCATGTCAGCTTAGTGCACTTCACAAGTTTCAGCGTCAGAGACCGCCCAGGTTCTGCGGGGAGACGGACCCACAGGAAGCCGAGGATTGGAAGGAGGTGGTTTTTCGAGTTTTTAGGTTAGTGGGGACACCAGCTGACCTCATGGTGATCCTCGCAGCGAGCCTCCTGCACGCAGCAGTAGGCAGATGGTGGAGCTTGATGCTCCAGGTACATGACGAGGCATCTCTCCCCTGGACAAACTTCGAGAGCCTCTTCCGCTCGGATTTCGTCCCAACCACCCTCCTTACAGTGCGCATCTAGGAGCTTCTACAGCTGCAGCAGGGCAGCATGACAGTCCCCCAGTACTCGGCGAGATTTACCGATCTCTCGCGCTATTTGAAGGACATGGTACGGGACCCATTCTTCCGGGCTCGGACCTTTGAGCAGGGACTGAGGCATGAGATCAGGGCATCAATGATCTCCCTCAGCATTCCGACACAGGTAGGAGTACAGGAGTGAGATCTTCTCATAGAGAGTTTTCTTGCTGAGCAGTCACCAGCAATAGGACCCACCACTAGCCGGCATGGGGCAGATTCTTCTGCAGCGGGTAGTAGACTGGTGACATAGAGGTCCAAAAGGACTAGACCTACAGGTGGTCGACTTCATGACACATGATCGTTTGTGCGAGGCACCCGTGGAGTAGAATTACTTACCATGTGTGGATAGTGTTACTCCTGCGGCGGGGTTGGTCACATAGCTCGCGACTATCTGACCCGCCATACAGATGATCAGCAGATAAATGAAGGACCTCCCAGGAAGAGGCAGAGGTTCGATCGAGGCGGACCGGAAGGAGCAGGACACCGTGGCAGGGGAGCTGTCCGTGCAGTTGGAGGTGGAAGACGCTTCGAGGTGTTTCCACCACCACCACCAGGAGGTCCACCCTGATCGCAGGGAACATGTGGACATGGGAGATCTCAGCTTCCGGCAGTTGAGGCCTACGATAATGGAGCTCCAGGAGCAGATAGACAAGAGCGGGACTAGCCCTAGACCAGGAGACTATTGTTTATGTGTCTTCTAGCTTTTTTGATGTTTGTTTGTAGATGATTTGTGTCTTTGTACTTTGGGCTGCAGTAATAAAAGACACCTTTCTTGTGGCATTTACCTTCCTGTCCTCTCTTTATGTTGTTACTGAGAGGTTCCAGTTTAAAAACGGTTGACTTGACCCTCACTTTGAGATACCTACTAGAGGAGACCCAATGACCACAAACTGATGCCAACAGTGTGACCCAACCCTTGGAGGTGAGAGTAACGGTTGGATCTCTTGGTAGTAGCGTCAAGGCCTTACGACGTCATCCTTGGCATAGATTTGTATCATCCATGTTGGGATTTACTGTATTAGGTGAAGAACATGGTTCATCTAGGGTATGAGACCAGATTTCTCTTATAGGAAAGGAAGAAATTTTAGTAGCTCTTGTAGGACTAGAGAAGGTCCAATTAATCCAAGAGAAGATGAGGATAGATCAGAGCTGGCAAAATTCTTATGCTGACAGGAGGTGGAGACCACTAGAGTTCGAGGATTGCGATCGCGTCTTCTTTCGAGTCTCACCTCAATGAGGTTTACATAGATGTAGCCAAGGCGGCGAGATATCTCCAAGGTTCAACGGAACTTTCTAGGTCCCCAACAGGGTATGGGAGGTGGTTTACAACTTCACCTTTCCACCTCAGTTGCACCGGGTGCATGAAATCTTCCACGTACCTTGGCTGAGGAGATACATGAATGATATGTCACACATCATCGACCATGGGGAGGTGGACGTTGGCGATGGGGTGACTTTTGCGGGGTTCCAGTTGAGGTTGAGGATCAACAAGAGAGGGTCCTATGAGGATGGTCAATTCCTCTTGTGCGCTTTCGTAGGCAGCACATGAACCTCCAAGCAAGCACATGGGAGCGGGAGGCTCAGTTGTGTGCGTATTACCGTTGTTGTTTCCCTAGTTTGTGTTATAGATTTACGGGGATGTAAAGCCCTGAGGTGCAAGTAATGTAATGTCACGACCCGTCCTCGGGGCCCGTGCCGTGACTACCCCAAGCCCGCCTTCCATAGGCCAGGGGCTGGCGACTAGCACCAAGGCGTAAAATCCCAGTAAACAGGGAAGGCATTGCCTTTATAAGTAACAACCACACAGAGTCAGCAAGCGGAAAGTAAAGTGCAGAAAGGTAAAGGGGCCGGAAATACAAGCCCAACTGTAAAGTACAACTGAAAAGTAAAGTACAGCAACTGAAGAAAAGACGGCGGCCTCGTGTCGTCCACTGGCAATCCCACCTGAAGGGTGGGTACAGATAGCCTCCAAGCTCCTCGGGCCCCACGTCCGCTCTGAGCACGTCCCGTCCAGTGGTCCACCTCCAGGTACCGTCCTGCTCCACGCCCCAACCGCGATCAGCGCTGTCCGTCGTCTGCAACCAACACCACGAAGTGCGGGCATAGCCCGTGCAGGGGTGAGTACAACTACTCAGTAAGGACCCCGAGACCCCCGAAGGTCTCCCGAAATCCACAAAGGATATAGCACAAAAGAAAGATGCAATCACGAAGTAACATCTGACTCGACTTAGGTATATGCCCATACCTATACCTAAGTCCCCAATTCTAGCTCTGCTCACGAGCTCAAGAACAACTCAATCCACAAAGGAAAGCAAGACTCAAATCCACAAGGAGAGTAAACAGTAAATCCACAAAGGATAGTTCAACACAATCCACAAAGGAGAGTAACATAAGATTCAGCTCAACCAGGTATACTTTTTCAGATGACGTCAAAGACGATCACTGATCCGTCTAAGTCGTCGGACCCACGAAGGATAGATAGGTACTAACCCCCGCAGAAGACCCACACAGGATCGGGCTCACACAGAACCTGTAGGCAGTGGCTCACACAGAACCGGTAGGCAGTGGCTCACACAGAACCGGTAGTAGGACCCACACAGGATCGGGCACTGATCCGCGTAGGATCGCTGAGTGCAGTAGTCGACGCAGTCCACTGAGGTCCCTGCACAGTCGTCGCCACAGTCCACGAAGGATCTCTGCTCTGCCGTCGGCGCAGTCCACGGAGGATCTCTGCTCTGCCGTCGTCGCAGTCCACGGAGGATCTCTGCTCTGTCGTCGAGGTCACAGCCAGCGCTAGGGTTCCCGCACAAAGCGAGCTCGTTTAGGAGGGTCCGCTCCACGAGCCGAGAGGCTGATACATCAACTGACACGTAGTCCGAAGTTGATGTATCCAAAAGTTCCGTATCGACAACAGGATCTCAACGCGACAGACGGCGCGTCAATCGGACGCCCGGTCTGAGAGTTATTGGCATTTTCGTCCCAGGGGCCCGGTTGGTTTTTAGGGAAAAACCAACCCGACCGCACTCCGCCTGTATCCGATCCTCGGGCGGAGTATGCCAAAAGTTCCGTCTCACTTAGAGGAAACTACCACAGCTGACGGTACGTCGATCGGACGTCCGTAGCTCAAGTTATGAGCGTTTCCGCTCCGAGGGCCCGGTTGGCTTCGTGTACGAACCAACCCGGCCGAACCCAAAGTCTTCCGAAACCTTGAGTATAATATACCGAAACGACCGTCTCGATCCAAGGATCGCGTAGCCGCTGACGGTTCGTCAATCGGAGGTCCCAGGCCCAAGATATGGGCGAAAGACCGTAGAGGGCCCGAAACGGGGGTACTGGGCCCGGGGCGACCCGGCCCGAACCCCCCCCCCTGGGGTCGGGCGAACCGGGTCGGCCCGAACCGGGTCGGCCCGACCCGGCCCGAACCGGCTCGGCCGGGTCCGGTCCGGCCTGGGCGCGGCCCGGCCGACCGGACCGGCCGGCTCGGCCTCGGCCGGGCGGCCGAACTGCCGCCGCCGCGGGGTTGAACCCGCGGCTTGAGAGAAACCGCGGCCCCGCGGGGGGCCGCCTGTCACGCGGACGCGGCCGGGCCGCCGCGTCCGTCCCGGTTCCGCGCGGCCGCGGAACCGGCTGCCGCCGCCGCCGCGGCTTCAGCCGCGGCGGAAGATTTCCACGGCGGCGCGCCGGGCGCTGCCGCCTCCGGTCGCCGGCGCCGCCGCGCCGGCGACCCGCGCCGCCGTCTCCTTCCGCGGGCCGCCGGAGATGCTCCGGTGGCCCGATTTCTTTCCCGTCTGCGCCGATGCTCCTCCCGGGGGACGATCTTCACTGCGGAACCAACAAATTGCCCTTGCCGCACGGTTTGTCGACGTCCGCCAAATCCGCACAACAAAATAGATCGGCGGAGGGTTGCCGGATCTTGTTCGTTAGACCCGCACCCTCCGCGTTAGTCATAATCCACGGGAGGAACAATAAAACAATCAACAACAATTTTAAATGTTAAAATTGTTCGAAGATCAAGTTCTTTACTTTAAAAGAAATAAATCACGGGAAGGAAAAATATTCCAATCAACCCTTACCTCGCAGCTGTCGTTGCCGAACGAGGGATCGTCGCGGGATTGCTCGTCGCGGAGGAAGGAGATCGTCGCGTCGTCGCGGAATCGCTCGTCGCGTCGCCAATCTCCGGATCAAGATCAACGGATTTAATTAGTTTAATTCCGTTGATATTGAGATTAAAAAAGGGAGAAGAAAAGATCTGATTCTCACCTTTGTTGCCGAACGAGGGTCGGCCGCGGAAGAAGAGGCGTCGCCGAAGAACGTCGCGGGTAGATCTCGTCGACGTCGCAGATCTTGGTGTGCGTCGTCGAATTCCGGTCGCCGGCGTTCTTCGCGTTCTTCGCGTTCTTCGCGTTCTTCGCGTTCTTCGCGGAGAGGGTGGAGGAACGAAGATTCTTTCAAATCCTTTCCAAGGATTTTTGGGTTGGTCTTATTTTATAAACATGCCAACACACGAAACCGGTTAAGAAACGATCCATTAATTCGTTGAATTAATTCAACGAAAGAAACGACCCATTTAATTCACGAAGAAACAGTCCATTTAATTCACGAAATAAACCGCCCAATTAAATGGTCTGTTAAGAATTAAAGAAAACGCGTCGGTTGACTTTTCAGTTACTTTGACGGGTTTTCGCGGGTGCGTTACTTAGCGAAAGAAACGGCGGGGCTCGTGCGGGTCCCACCGCACAAATATCCTACCAAGGGGTAGGATATTTCTGGATAGCATCCTATCCAGTTCAACTCAGTTCAATCCGTCTTTAAGTGACTTCAAGTGGCTTCCAACAGCTTAAGTGAAATAAAATAAAGTTGTCGCACAAACTTTATTTTATTTCTGACTTAAAGTCGCAAAATTTAAAAAAACCACGTCTGAGCAAACGCAACTCCGGAAGAGGCGTTTCTAAGCAAATACCGGCGCTGCGATTTCATCGGTGCCCTCAGAATTTGATTCCGGGCACCGGTTCAAAAGATAGAAAAACCCGCTCGTCCGTTCACTGAACGTACCCGAGCCAAACTTCGGAAATTGATTCCGGGCACACCGGGCCTCGGAATCAGGTGCCGTCTGAAGCTGCGCTCTTGTAAAATTCCAAAGAAAATTAAGAAAAAAATTTCCTTGAAATTTGCGGGTCTTTACATTACTCCCACCTCAGGGCTTTACGTCCCCGTAAAGATACATCAAAAACTAGGGAAACAAATGGGGGTACTGAGCACGCATCTGAGCCTTCCGCTCCCAAGTGCTCTCCTGGAGGTTCCCGTGCTGCCATCTGACGCGCACAAGAGGAATCGACCGCCCACGTAGGACCCGCTCCTGTCGATCCTCGATCTCCACTGGAACCTCCGCAAAAGTCGCCCCATCGTCCACGTCCAGCTCCCCAAAGTCGATGATGTGTGTCGGGTCGTGCACGTATCTCCTCAGCTGAGACACGTGGAAGACGTCGTGCACCCGGTGCAACTGAGGTGGTAGAGCCAGGCGATAAGCCACCTCTCCTATCCTGCTGAGGACCTGGAAAGGCCCGATGAAGCATGGAGACAACTTGCCGCCTCGGCCAAATCTCCGTAAACCACGTCGAGGTGAGACACGCAAAAAGACGTGGTCGCCATCCTCGAACTCTAGTGGCCTCCGCCTCCTGTCAGCATATGACTTCTACCGGCTCTGAGCTGTCCTCATCCTCTCCTGGATGATCTGGACCTTCTCTGTCGTGGCTCGGACCATCTCTGGTCCCACGAGTGCTGACTCCCCAGGGTCTGTCCAGCACAACGGTGATCTGCAGGGTCTGCCGTACAACGCCTCGTATGGTGCCATCCCGATGGTGGAGTGGTAGCTGTTGTTGTACGCGAACTCCACCAAGGGTAGGTGGTCCTCCCAGCTGCGACCAAAGTCGAGAACACATGCACGGAGCATGTCCTCGAGTGTCTGTATGGTCCTCTCCGTCTGACCATCCGTCTGAGGGTGGAAGGCTGTGCTCAGATGGAGCCGCGTCCCGAACGCCTCCTGCAACCCCTTCCAGAGCCGGGAAGTGAAACGAGCATCTCGATCGGAGACGATAGACGATGGCACACCGTGAAGCCGTACGATCTCCTGGACGTAAAGACGTCCCAAGCTCTCCACTGAGCCCTGCTCTCTGATGGGTAAGAAGTGTGCCGACTTGGTGAGTCGGTCGACAATCACCCAAATGGAGTCGTGACCTCTGGAAGTGCGTGGAAGTCCAGTCACAAAGTCCATAGATATGCTATCCCACTTCCACTCCGGGACCTCCAAGGGCTGTACCAAACCTGCTGGTACCTGATGCTCTGCCTTCACCTGCTGGCAGGTGAGGCATCGTGAAACGAACTCTGCCACAGCTTTCTTCATGCCCGGCCACCAGTGCTGTCGTCTGAGATCCTGGTACATCTTCGCCACTCCGGGATGTACCGCCAAGGGAGAAGTGTGAAACTCTCTCAGCACCTCCTCTCGTAAAGCGACTGGTACGAAGGTACGTCCTCTGAAAAGGATGTCGTGCTCTGCTCCAAGGGAGAAGCCATCAGGCGCCTGACCTGAGGATATCAGTGCACGCCGGGTCTCACAGTCAGCGTCCCCACGCTGAGCCTCTCTGACCCGCTGTAGAAGTGGAGGAGAGACTGTGAGAGACTGAAGAAAGGCTGCTCCGTCTCTATCCACGAAGGATATCTGCAAGGAGGCTAGCTGCTCTGTCGCCTCCTCAAGCAGCTGAATGCCCGTCCTCCTGCTGAGGGCATCGGCTACCACGTTCCCCTTCCCAGGAGTATAGACTATCTCAAAGTCATAGTCCTGGAGGAACTCAAGCCATCTCCGCTGTCTCAGGTTCAGGTCCTTCTGAGAGAAGATATACCTGAGAATCTGGTGGTCAGAAAAGACTGTGAAGTGCTCGCCCATCAGATAGTGCCGCCAAGTCTTCAGAGCGAAGACCACTGCTGCTAACTCCAGGTCATGAGTGGCGTAGTTCTGCTCATGCGGCCTCAACTGACGTGATCCGTAGGCGATCACGGCCCGCTCCTGCATCAGGACGCACCCGAGTCCAGTCCCTGATGCATCGCAGTAGACTACGTACCCAACTCCCTCCTCAGGCAACCTCAAGATAGGTGCGCTGGTCAATCTCTGTCTCAGCTCCTGGAAGCTCTGCTGACATCTGTCTGACCACACGAAGGGTTTCCCCTTCTTCGTCAAGGCTGAGAGTGGTGCCGCAACTCTGGAGAAGTTCGGCACAAATCTCCGATAGTATCCCGCTAGGCCCAAGAAGCTCCGCACCTCTGTCACGCTCCTGGGTGGCTCCCAAGCTAGCACTGCCTCGATCTTCGCGGGATCCACTGCAACTCCAGCCTCAGAAATGACGTGCCCCAAGAAATGGACCTCACGCAACCAGAACTGGCATTTTGAGAGCTTGCCATAAAGCTGGTGCTCTCGGAGTGTGTCTAGCACAACTCGCAGGTGGTAGGCATGCTCCTCCTCAGTCGTCGAGTATACCAAAATGTCGTCAATGAAGACAACGACAAATCGGTCGAGGTATGGCTGGAAGATCCTGTTCATGAGGCTCATAAACACTGCTGGAGCATTGGTTACGCCGAACGGCATAACCAAGAACTCATAATGGCCATACCGACACCTGAAGGCCGTCTTCTGCACGTCCTCGTCTCGAACTCTGAGCTGATGATAGCCTGACCGGAGGTCTATCTTCGAGAACCACCGCGCTCCCTTGAGCTGATCGAAGAGGTCATCAATCCGTGGCAGCGGATACTTATTCCTCACTGTCACCTGGTTCAGGCGACGATAGTCGACACATAGTCGTAAGCTCCCGTCCGCCTTCTTGGCGAACAAAATCGGGGAAGCCCAGGGTGAAACACTGGGTCGGATAAACCCCTTGCTCTGCAAGTCCTCTAACTGTACCCGCAGCTCTCGAAGCTCGGCGGGGGCCATCCGATATGCTGGAGTAGATATCGGGGCTGTCCCGGGGTACAAGTCGATGTAAAAGTCTACCTCTCTACGAGGAGGTAGCCCTGGAACGTCGTCGGGAAAGACGTCCACGTACTGGTCCACCACTGCAGGAAAAGCCGGACTCCGCACGTCCACTGCTCCTAGGATGAGGCTAGCCAACTGATGAGAGATGGGCTGCACTCTCCTCCGCGGAAGTCCATCCTGTGCTGCAAAGGTTCCCTTCTCGCCGGTGAAGGTAAACCTGCTCCCGTCGGTACGAACACATCGCACCTTGCGCCTAAAACAGTCGATCTGGGCATGAACCGTGGATAGCCAATCCATGCCCAAGATGACGTCGTAAGGCCTCGACGCCACTACAAGGAGATCCCAGCCGAAGCTCTCGCCTCCTAGAGTAAGCTCACACTGCCGGCACCAGTGCGTAATCGTCGAGTCTGCTCCCGTAGGAGTCTCTAGCCGTAAGGATCGAGCCAACGGCTCAGTCAGAATCTCCGAGCTCCGAACAAGGGCAGAGGCTATGAAAGAGTGACTCGCTCCTGTGTCTATAAGGACTGCAGCAAGGGTGGAATAGACACAGATCGTACCTCGAATCATCTCTGGCATGTCGGGGTCGTAGGCCTCCACTGCCTGGAGCTGGGCCTGTCCCTGCCCACCAGCTCCATGTGGTCGAGGTGGCCCTCCTGGTGGTGGTGGGGGTAGAGCCTGGAAGCGTCGCCCACCACCCGCTGCTCGGCCAGCTCCTCTGCCTCGTCCGCCTCCTCCCTGCGGACCGCCACGTTCGACCCTCTGCCTCTGCCTGGGTGGCCCCTCCACCGTCTGCTGTTCCTCTGATCGGCGAGTCGGGCAGTCACGAGCCATGTGACCCTGCCCGCCGCAAGAGTAGCACAACCTGCCTCTCGAAAGGCTGGCACTCCGCTGTGTGCCTCGTACTGCTGAGCCAGTGTCCTGAGGCCGTCTGCGAGGGGGTCTGGTCTGCCTGGACCCGTGAGTCATCCGTCGGCTACCTGCTGCCGATGACTCAGCTACCTGCCGCCCTGCGCTAGGTCTCGCCGCTGAAGAAGGCTCTGCCAGGAAGCTCTCGATCAGGAGGGCTCGCTCCAGCACTCCCGCCTGGGTCGGAATGCTGAGGGAGATCAGCGACGCCCGAATCTCCTGTCGCAAGCCCTGCTCGAAGGTCCGGGCCCGGAAGAAGGGGTCCCGTACCATGTCGGTCGAGTAGCGAGATAGGTCCGTGAACCTCGCCGCGTACTGAGCGACCGTCATGCTGCCCTGGCGCAGCTGGAGAAGCTCCTGGATGCGCACCGCTCGGAGGGTGGCCGGGACGAACTCAGAGCGGAAGAGGCTCTCGAAGTCCGCCCAGAGCAAGGATGCCTCATCGTGAACCTGGAGCATCAGGCTCCACCATCGTCCTGCCGCCGCCTGCAGGAGGCTCGCTGCGAGGATCACCATGAGATCCGCTGGTGTCCTCACTAGCCTGAAGATCCGTACCACCGCCTCTAGCCAGTCCTCGGCGGCCTGGGGGTCCGCCCCACCGCGAAACCTGGGCGGTCGCTGGCTCTGAAACTCATGCAGTGCCCTGAGGCGACGTGCATCGTCGGCGTCTGGTACTGGAAGCATCGGTGGCTCGGCGGGTAAAGCTACCGCCGGTGCCACTGCTGGCAAAGGGCCCTGCACCGAGGCCTCGTCGCTCGGTGGGCTTCCATCGCGCCCAACACTCGGAACCCTAGCTGGCAGTCGTCGCGGGGCCATCCTGAAAAGGAGAACAAGAGCACCACAGTCAGAATAGTATACCTGGCGAGCTGGCACAAGTAATCACAAGGAAAACTTGAGACTTTCATAAAGCAGATCAGTATACCCGGTGAGCTGACACAAGTAATCACAAAGAAAACTTGAAACAAACACGCAATCAATGTTTTCATGCATTAAGTCGGAAATCAGGAGTCAGGGTCCTGGTGTACGGATACGTCGGCCGCCGCACCAACACTGGGCTCCCTGAACTGATAACCACACTCAATACACTAATCACTATTGCTTCACATAGAAAGAAAGGACGATCAGAGTCTGCGGTAGAACCGACCACCTCTGATACCAATTTGTCACGACCCGTCATCGGGGCCCGTGCCGTGACTACCCCAAGCCCGCCTTCCATAGGCCAGGGGCTGGCGACTAGCACCAAGGCGTAAAATCCCAGTAAACAGGGAAGGCATTGCCTTTATAAGTAACAACCACACAGAGTCAGCAAGCGGAAAGTAAAGTGCAGAAAGGTAAAGGGGCCGGAAATACAAGCCCAACTGTAAAGTACAACTGAAAAGTAAAGTACAGCAACTGAAGAAAAGACGGCGGCCTCGTGTCGTTCACTGGCAATCCCACCTGAAGGGTGGGTACAGATAGCCTCCAAGCTCCTCGGGCCCCACGTCCGCTCTGAGCACGTCCCGTCCAGTGGTCCACCTCCAGGTACCGTCCTGCTCCACGCCCCAACCGCGATCAGCGCTGTCCGTCGTCTGCAACCAACACCACGAAGTGCGGGCATAGCCCGTGCAGGGGTGAGTACAACTACTCAGTAAGGACCCCGAGACCCCCGAAGGTCTCCCGAAATCCACAAAGGATATAGCACAAAAGAAAGATGCAATCACGAAGTAACATCTGACTCGACTTAGGTATATGCCCATACCTATACCTAAGTCCCCAATTCTAGCTCTGCTCACGAGCTCAAGAACAACTCAATCCACAAAGGAAAGCAAGACTCAAATCCACAAGGAGAGTAAACAGTAAATCCACAAAGGATAGTTCAACACAACCCACAAAGGAGAGTAACATAAGATTCAGCTCAACCAGGTATACTTTTTCAGATGACGTCAAAGACGATCACTGATCCGTCTAAGTCGTCGGACCCACGAAGGATCGATAGGTACTAACCCCCGCAGAAGACCCACACAGGATCGGGCTCACACAGAACCTGTAGGCAGTGGCTCACACAGAACCGGTAGGCAGTGGCTCACACAGAACCGGTAGTAGGACCCACACAGGATCGGGCACTGATCCGCGTAGGATCGCTGAGTGCAGTAGTCGACGCAGTCCACTGAGGTCCCTGCACAGTCGTCGCCACAGTCCACGAAGGATCTCTGCTCTGCCGTCGTCGCAGTCCACGGAGGATCTCTGCTCTGCCGTCGTCGCAGTCCACGGAGGATCTCTGCTCTGTCGTCGAGGTCACAGCCAGCGCTAGGGTTCCCGCACAAAGCGAGCTCGTTTAGGAGGGTCCGCTCCACGAGTCGAGAGGCTGATACATCAACTGACACGTAGTCCGAAGTTGATGTATCCAAAAGTTCCGTATCGACAACAGGATCTCAACGCGACAGACGGCGCGTCAATCGGACGCCCGGTCTGAGAGTTATTGGCATTTTCGTCCCAGGGGCCCGGTTGGTTTTTAGGGAAAAACCAACCCGACCGCACTCCGCCTGTATCCGATCCTCGGGCGGAGTATGCCAAAAGTTCCGTCTCACTTAGAGGAAACTACCACAGCTGACGGTACGTCGATCGGACGTCCGTAGCTCAAGTTATGAGCGTTTCCGCTCCGAGGGCCCGGTTGGCTTCGTGTACGAACCAACCCGGCCGAACCCAAAGTCTTCCGAAACCTTGAGTATAATATACCAAAACGACCGCCTCGATCCAAGGATCGCGTAGCCGCTGACGGTTCGTCAATCGGAGGTCCCAGGCCCAAGATATGGGCGAAAGACCGTAGAGGGCCCGAAACGGGGGTACTGGGCCCGGGGCGACCCGGCCCGAACCCCCCCTGGGGTCGGCCGAACCGGGTCGGCCCGACCCGGCCCGAACCGGCTCGGCCGGGTCCGGTCCGGCCTGGGCGCGGCCCGGCCGACCGGACCGGCCGGCTCGGCCTCGGCCGAGCGGCCGAACTGCCGCCGCCGCGGGGTTGAACCCGCGGCTTGAGAGAAACCGCGGCCCCGCGGGGGGCCGCCTGTCACGCGGACGCGGCCGGGCCGCCGCGTCCGTCCCGGTTCCGCGCGGCCGCGGAACCGGCTGCCGCCGCCGCCGCGGCTTCAGCCGCGGCGGAAGATTTCCACGGCGGCGCGCCGGGCGCCGCCGCCTCCGGTCGCCGGCGCCGCCGCGCCGGCGACCCGCGCCGCCGCCTCCTTCCGCGGGCCGCCGGAGATGCTCCGGTGGCCCGATTTCTTTCCCGTCTGTGCCGATGCTCCTCCCGGGGGACGATCTTCACTGCGGAACCAACAAATTGCCCTTGCCGCACGGTTTGTCGACGTCCGCCAAATCCGCACAACAAAATAGATCGGCGGAGGGTTGCCGGATCTTGTTCGTTAGACCCGCACCCTCCGCGTTAGTCATAATCCACGGGAGGAACAATAAAACAATCAACAACAATTTTAAATGTTAAAATTGTTCGAAGATCAAGTTCTTTACTTTAAAAGAAATAAATCACGGGAAGGAAAAATATTCCAATCAACCCTTACCTCGCAGCTGTCGTTGCCGAACGAGGGATCGTCGCGGGATTGCTCGTCGCGGAGGAAGGAGATCGTCGCGTCGTCGCGGAATCGCTCGTCGCGTCGCCAATCTCCGGATCAAGATCAACGGATTTAATTAGTTTAATTCCGTTGATATTGAGATTAAAAAAGGGAGAAGAAAAGATCTGATTCTCACCTTTGTTGCCGAACGAGGGTCGGCCGCGGAAGAAGAGGCGTCGCCGAAGAACGTCGCGGGTAGATCTCGTCGACGTCGCAGATCTTGGTGTGCGTCGTCGAATTCCGGTCGCCGGCGTTCTTCGCGTTCTTCGCGTTCTTCGCGTTCTTCGCGTTCTTCGCGGAGAGGGTGGAGGAACGAAGATTCTTTCAAATCCTTTCCATGGATTTTTGGGTTGGTCTTATTTTATAAACATGCCAACACACGAAACCGGTTAAGAAACGATCCATTAATTCGTTGAATTAATTCAACGAAAGAAACGACCCATTTAATTCACGAAGAAACAGTCCATTTAATTCACGAAATAAACCGCCCAATTAAATGGTCTGTTAAGAATTAAAGAAAACGCGTCGGTTGACTTTTCAGTTACTTTGACGGGTTTTCGCGGGTGCGTTACTTAGCGAAAGAAACGGCGGGGCTCGTGCGGGTCCCACCGCACAAATATCCTACCAAGGGGTAGGATATTTCTGGATAGCATCCTATCCAGTTCAACTCAGTTCAATCCGTCTTTAAGTGACTTCAAGTGGCTTCCAACAGCTTAAGTGAAATAAAATAAAGTTGTCGCACAAACTTTATTTTATTTCTGACTTAAAGCCGCAAAATTTAAAAAAACCACGTCTGAGCAAACACAACTCCGGAAGAGGCGTTTCTAAGAAAATACCGGCGCTGCGATTTCATCGGTGCCCTCAGAATTTGATTCCGGGCACCGGTTCAAAAGATAGAAAAACCCGCTCGTCTGTTCACTGAACGTACCCGAGCCAAACTTCGGAAATTGATTCCGGGCACACTGGGCCTCGGAATCAGGTGCCGTCTGAAGCTGCGCTCTTGTAAAATTCCAAAGAAAATTAAGGAAAAAATTTCCTTGAAATTTGCGGGTCTTTACATGTAAAGACCCATATATTTCAGTGGAATTTTTTTTTTAATTTTTCTTGGAAATTTACGAGTACGTAATTTCTGACGAAACCTGATTCCGAGGCTCGGTGTGCCCAGAATCATTTTCCGAAGTTTAGATCAGGTACATTCAGTGAACGAACGAGCGGGTTTTCATTAACTTTTGAACCGGTGCTCGGAATCGAAATCCAAGTACACCGATGGAATCACAACGCTAGTAATTGCTTAAGAACATCTTTTCCGGAGTTGCGTTTGCTCGGGTGTGGTACTTAAATTTTGTGTTAAGTAAATGAATAAAATAAAATGGGGCAACCAATTTATTTTATTTAAAGTTGTTTAACCTAAGATAAGTGGTTGAAGTGGGACCCACTATATCCTACTCCACATGGTAGGATATTTGTGGGGTGAGGCCCACATGAGCCCCACCTTTTCAACTTCCACGAAACCACCACCTTTAATTAGGTTACGCACCCACACCCCCCTTTAAATGTAAGTCAACTCTTGCGTTTAAACTGAATAATAAATGCCTCAATTAATTAGGCGGTTTAAACTTCTCAATTAATTCAATTAATTGATTGATTCAGTTTTTGTTTTTCAAAAAGTTTGGCTTATGTGTTAATAAAATCAGACAAGTCTTATTTTATTAAAGTGGTTCGTTGTGCGACAGGGCTTGGGAGAAATCACTCAAAGCCTTGAAGCTCTTCTTCCTCGACGAAGAACGTGAAGAACACCGACCTCTGACGAAGGTCGACAAGAACGACAGATCCTCAGAGATCGATGGCACGATGCCGATGAATCTTTTCACGCGACGAAAAAATCCCCCTTCTACGATGCCTTCTTCCACGATGTGCAATTCCACGACGAACCTTCATTCAAATTTTTCTTCAAGGTAGGGGGTTTTTTTTTGTCGGGAATTTATCCTTTACCATTCTTCATCATTATCTTTGGGCCGCCTGTTATCATAATAATGTGAGGAGGTCAGACCGCACGAACACGGACGACCCTCCTCCCCCTTTTGTTGGTTGAACTTTCTACGGCACGAGTAAGGGCGGCGTGGGGCAACGGCACCACACAGAAACGATGAAGAACGTGCGAAAAAGCGCGGCGACGTTGTGTCGTGCCATTGCGGCGACGTTGCGTAGTGTCGTTGCGGTGATTTGAATGCTCTGTGGATTGTTTAATTGACGGTGGATCGACAGGTGATGATGAAGCAGGCCACAAGGGTGTTTTTAACCCTTCACAGTAAACTACGGATCTCAGGAAACCCACAGGCGCAGACGGCCGGCAAAACGGACCACCGTAGCGCGTTTGATTGTCCGCGGAGGGCGCTGCTGGCGTGCCGCCGACAGGAGCCACCATGGCTGAAGCCGCAGCGGCAGCGGGGTGACAGGATCCCGCGGCCGCGTGGGATATGGGGGGTGACACGGCGCTCGCCATGTCCACTGGTGAAGGAAGGGGGGGGGGCGTCCCCCCCAAGCTCGGCCGCTGGCCGAGCCAGCGAGCCACGCGGCCGAGCAGGGCCGGGTTGCGCGGACCGAACCGGGCCGTGCCCACCGGGCTGGACCAGGACCCGGTTCGGGCCGACCTAGGGGGGGTTGGGCTGGGTCGGTCCGGGCCCAGACCCCCCTTTTTCAGACCACTTTCGGTCTATTGTCTATAACATGGGCTATGGTCCTCCAATCGACGCAATGTTAGTTGCGTAGCGATCCTTGGGTCGAGACGGTCGTTTCGGTATATTGTTCTCAAGGTTTGAAAGAACTTTGGGTATGGCCGGGTTGGTTCTAACACGAAACCAACCGGGGCCTCAGAGCGGAAACACTTATAACTTGATGTCCGGACGTATGATTAACGTGACGTCGACTTTGTTGGTTTCCTCTTAGTGAGGCGGACCTTTTGGCTTACTCCTCTTGAGGTTTGGACGCAGTTGGAGTATGGTCGGGTTGGTTTTGACTTTAAAACCAACCGGGCCCCTGGGACGAAAAAAGCCAATAACTCACAGACCGGGCGTCCGATTGACGCGCCGTCTGGGTCATTGTGTTCCTGTTGATGATACAGAACTTTTGGATACATCAACTTCGGACTACGTGTCAGTTGACGTATCGACCCCCCTGGCTCGTGGAGCGGACCCTCACGGAACGATCATGCTGTGTGCGGAAACCCTAGTTCTTGTTGCGTCTACGACGACGATGACTTCCGTACTAGAATCTTCCGAGGGTTCGACGATGGTGAAAATCGTACGGGAATCCTCTGTGGGTTTAACGGTGAAGACTGCTGTACTTTCAATCTTTATGAAACCCTAGAGCTGGTTGAGACTTGACGACTGCTGATCGATCGACTCTCTGTGTTTCGGATGGCCCAGTAGGGAGCGCTTAGTTGTAGGGGAAGACCCACGGTAGAGGAGCGCTTGGTTGTAGCGGCAGACCTATGGTACTCAACAGAAGGAGTACCTATGGAGGCTATGAGGGGGAGCGCTTGGTTGTATCGGCAGACCCATGATGAAGGAGTGCTTTCTTGTAGCGGAAGACCCGCGATACTCAATAGAAGGAGTACCTCTCGAGGCTATGAGTGGAAGCGCTTGGTTGTAGCGGCAGACCCATGGTGGAGGAGCGCTTGTTTGTAGTGGGAGACCCATGGTACTCAACAGAAGGAGTACCTCTGGAGGCTATGAGGGGGAGCGCTTGGTTGTAGCAGAAGACCCACAATGGAGGAGCACTTGGTTGTAGCGGCAGACCCATGGTGGGAAGCACTTGGTTGTAGCAGCAGGGCCACAGTACTCGACAGGTGGAGTACTACAGCAGCCCCAGGTTAATGGGAAGCGGTCGGTTGTAGCGGTAGGTCCACTGTACTCGATAGAGGAGGAGTTTCCCCAGCAGCTATGGTTTTTTACTTCATTATTAAATCCTGGTTTGAGCTAAGACTTGACTTTCAATCATTATCTTCGATATGATTGAATTTTTTTCCTTTGTGGATTTGGGTTGTGTTATCCTGTGCGGATTGGTTGTGCTATCCTGTGTGGATCTGATATAACTTGGGCTTGGATGTTGGAGCCAAACTATGACTGATTACATGGGTATATGTATGGGAATATAACTTAGTAGTGTTGGATGTTACATCGTGATTGTATCTTTTGGTTGTGGTTTATCCTTTGTGGACTCAGGAAGACCTTCGGGGATCTCGAGGTCCCTACAGAGTATCATATACTCACCCCTGCACAGGCTTCGCCGGTACTACGTTGTGTTGGTTGCAGATGATAGACATCACTAATTGAGTTTGAGGCTTTTAGAGCTGGACGGTACCCAAAGGTGGACCTCTCGAAGAGACAGTAACCGGAGGTGGACTTCACGGTGAGTCGATACTCGAAGGAGGTGAACGGGCGAGAGCGTTGTAGAGGTTATATGTACCTAACCTTCAGGGAGGATCCATGGTGGATGATCTAGGAGCTGCGCTATCTGTACCTACCCTTCAGGTAGGATCCTTGGTGGACGATCCAGAAGCAGCATGTCACCTTCCGGCTGTTTTGCCTTATACCTTGTGCTTTATAGTTGGGCTTGTATTTCCGGCCCCCTTTACTTTCATCACTGCTTGTATTCAGTTTTACATAGTGATTACTTCCTCTTGTACTCTATGGTGTTTTGTTTACTTTTATTAAGGCAATGCCTTCCCAGTTATCGGTACTTACGCCTTTGGTTCTAGTCGCCATCCCCTGACCTATGGATGGAGGGCTTGGGGTAGTCATGGCACGGGCCCTGAGGATGGGTCCTGACATTACTAAAAATGATGACCACAAAAGAGACCCATTTCCACAGAGTTACGTAGAGAATGTAGAATATTGTTTATGTGTATTTAGAATTAGATCTATCCCCAGAAATGGGACTTTTATTCTCTGAAGTATCATCATTTATTCTTTTTTTATCAACTAAGAAAAGGGATCAAGGTAAATTTGTGTAGATAAATTACTATGTACATTAATGATATGATCAACCCTCTTGAAAATCTAATTCCTTATTCTATCCAAGGATGATCTCAACTACGATAAAAGAGAAATGTTGTGTAAATGAAGGTGATTAATTTTTTATGTGTGTAGTGGGATCCACCTTGGTAAATAGATTTTTAAGAGTATAAAAATCAACTGGAACCCATGAAAGGGAAAATGTGTTAGAGATGGTGATAAAATCTATGATAAGTTCCATTTGGAGGACTATCAATCTAGTCCTAATAATATGTTTGATCCATGTCTGTGAACAAATGAGGATTTTTTTACTCTTTAAAATAATAATAATTGCATGCCCCTCCAGTTAGAGATTAGGGGACACCTATCGATGATAGGGGTGATCCTAAAATCATTGAACCTCATAATGGTTTTTCCCTTTTGGACCTCCAAGTCCTCAAATTTTCTTACACTCTGATGATACCACACATGAAATAAATATAGATGGGTAGATTGATGTCTCAGGCAGTGTGGAATGTGTAAGTAGTTTTAGTGGATCTAAATAATAGGTGAAAGTGAGGATGCTAAAAGGGACAGTGGTAGTGAAGAGGATGAATGTGAATAAGATGGTGATAATCTAAATAATAAAATGTTTTTAGACAGGATGACGATGAAATCATTGAATGTGATGTTTACCATCATAGGGATGTTGAAGGTGACGTTTTTAAAATGGTTGAATTTGTGTATCAGGCTCGGTTGGGAGAACGTATTGAAGATGTTTTTTAATTAATAGAAAATGTTGAAGTTGTAGAAGTTTGATAAAATGTTAAAGATATTGTTTAAGTGTAATATCAATCAATTTATGTAACTCATTTAGTTTATAAAATAAAAATACATCACGATGAATATGAGAAACTAATGGGGGGACCTCATATTGAGGGGGCCTCAAGAAAGAGAAGATCAACCTGGTGAAGTCCATCATCTGTGAAGAGTAATACTTCATACTATCAATCCTTGGTAGGATGATATAATTATTAAATGTGAAATGAATCATGGGTATGTAGAACTCTAATTAAATTATGATGATCTAGATGATAATGTTTTTGAACCTGTTGCAAGGGAATTAGTGGTTGAGACCCTTCCTATTGACTCTCTCACTAAAAAATATTATGAAAGGTTTGAAAAAGATGTTTATTATACTTTATGTATATATGTTCAATCATATATAGTTAATGAGACCCAAATAGATTGAAGATAAAACACTAAGATGATTAATGAATCACACTCTATTAGATATTCAATATAATAAATAAGGTAGTCTGGGAAAGTTGTTTTTGTTTCATGTTAGAAAGTAGGTATTAGTGAGGCTGATGCAGCTAATGTTTCAATGAAAGTGATATAGGATATTCAACCCAAACTAATTACAAATTCTTAAACAATTGTTTCTAGTAATTCCAAATTTTTAAAAAAATACTATGATTTCTTATGGAATAAATACAATGACCTCGTAGAAAAAGGGATGTGTAGAGACTATTCATAAAACATTGAAGACTCATACCTCTGCTCCTACTAATATTTGTTTTACATCTGGGATGATTTCTCAGAATTTGGACATTAAGGCTGTCTGAACTATTGTAAAAGAGGATCTTAAATCTCTATTTGATACTCCTGCTTTGTGAAACCATGAAATGATGGAGAAGAACAATGATCGTTTTCATGATATGGTCAGAATCTGTTTCAAGGCAGCTGATACTGCAAAAGCTCAAATCATAAAAAATGTAGAATACTATTTCAAAAGATCATTACCAAGCATCAGTTGACTAATATGTTATATTATTTGATAATAAACCTGTATTTTCCTCCGGTAACAATATATTTTAATGATCAAGTACATAAGTTAAAATACTTTTGTCCTCTTTCAGAAAAAACCTGGTATAATAAATATTACTTTGGGAAAGTAATGAATTTTCTAGAAATATTATTCAGTATTTATTCATGATGATAAAGCCATACATTCATAAAAAATGTTAAGTGATTGTAGTGCCTAATGTTGCACCTCTTGGACCTCTTATATCAGTGCCTTCATGTCGAATGTATGTTTCTTAGGATTTTCCATAGTTTCTCCAAGTGATCTAAAATGGATTAAACCTCCTGTGTTGTTCCAACACAAACCCAATCTTGTACCAAATGTTCTAGAAGGAGTGATCCTACCACCTCTAAATATTTCATCATACCCCAAAACTTCTCAACCACCACCTACTGGATCATCTATTGATCCCTCGGTGAAAGGGAATATAAGGCCCCAACCTTAAACATTACTTAATCTTGAGTTATTTCAAGAATACATGTTGAAGATCTTTTCAGGTTTAGAGTTTTAGAGAATTAGATCATAAAACATGCATTACATTCCACAATTAAACAAAGTGGTTACATAAAAGGTATTATTCATTTTTCCCATCAATGAAAACATTTTTAAAATAAAACATGGATTCTTTCTTGACACTTCCTTGAAAATATCATCATATTATGTACCTTTCCCTTGACCTGTGAAAAAGATTTAAAAAACTTGGGATGAGCATAAAAAGCTCAGTAAGGGACATAAAAGTACGAAATGAAAACATTAGTCCATGTATGAAATCATAATTTACTCATAAAACATAAAAATCTTAACATACCTCATAAAATCATGAACAAATCATAGAAATCACAAGACATAAAGGTAACTTGAGGAATTCATAACATTCTTACGTAGGGAGTAACCCTCATGGTTTCATTTGGAAAACCAATCACAATATATTCCCTAAATCTCTTCGGAGAAACCTTAATGTTTAACTCCTTCGTGTTACCCAATGCATTGGAGAGCTATATCGGGCTCACCCTCCCTTAGTTTTTCACAGAACAACCTGTCTTCATAAACAATGCCCAAGAACCATAACATAAATCGTATCACATCAAACATTCATAAAGGAAACAAAAAATTTCCACATTTCAATCACAAGATATCAATAACACATTAATATAATAAAATAATTATCAAAACCATTTTCAATACCAAGACAAATGAAAAGTAAAAAATGGTATTTATTTTTTATTTTAAAAACTTTAATGGCTTGTAGAGGAAGCTGAAACTCAAATAATGGTAACGGCGGTGGAGAAGTCATTGTCGCCGCATACGTATGACAAAAAAAACATTCTCTTTTGTTGTTTAGTAAAACGCTTCATATAAAAAAGATTCCTTTTGAATAAGTGTAAAAGTCAAATGGGTTTATACACCGTATAAAAGAAAGTTGTGTATAAAACATAATATGCCTCAATGAAAGGAGATTGAGACGAAGTCCCATACCTCATGTCCGACGTGACTCGATTGCTCTTTAATATCCTGAATAATAATCTTGAGTTAATTTATACTTGCTTAAGAACCTTTTTCATGTTAATTATTCCTTTTATATCACTTATTACCATGTCATGAACACTATGTAATTATTTATGTTAATAACGGTGGTTTTAATGATCATTGGTACTTGAGTCAAAAATAAACTCTTTATAATTACAAGTTGTTCATGTATCCATTATATCCATAGTTATATTAATGATGTAGATATCATATATATCATATATATCCATTATATAAATGCATTTATAATATTACATAACATTTAGAGGTAATAAGTGAAATGCACCGTTCATGGAGACGGTAATCCGTACGTACGCATGAACGCTACTTTCATTTCTATTTCATATTTTATGGAATGGAATCATAATGACATAAAGATATATTATAATTACAGTATAATATCATATATAATATCATTAACTTTATCCTTTATATGTCCCACATATGGAATTAACGTATCAAATCACTTTGAGGGGGCGGTAGTCCGCACTTCCTAAAATGAAGATATCACGTTTACCCATAATGGAAACCATATAAGTTTGACATAAATGTAAAATACAAAAGCTTAAGGAAAATATAAAGATATTATATATCATATATAAATATAGTTACTTCTTAATGGCCACCTTTGAAGGTGTTAGAAGAATATTGAACAATCATCGTTTCGTGAGGCAGAAATTCGCCATCCACGGAAACAATATGCTCATTAACCATTAGATGTAGGTGTGTGTAAGTGTAGACCAAATCCTTATTATAACAACATCCTAGTATATGGAAGATACTGGTTTTGTTACAAAATAAATGAATAAAAAGATTTTAGTTGGTTGGAGAAGCAAAATAATACAAAAGATCATTAGAGAAGACTTTACCTTTTAATCGGGTAACTCCCTTTGGTTTGAACCAAAAGGGTTTCTTGAAGAGCATACTTCCTAAGGTAAGGATTCTAGGATGAATATAGGGATGTGGAGAGATAAAATGACCAGATATTGGCAGAGCCAAAGGCTTGAGAAGTGTGGGTAAGGAGGTAGAGGTGGGGGCCTTTTACAAGAGGAGAGGAGGGGCACTCTTGGAAAGGTATAAAATGTTACTTTGTTTTCAAATGAATCTTGGATTTTAAAGGTCCCAAATTGATGTATTTAGAGGATAAGGTGATAAGGGTTCGAACTATACTCATCCAATAGGTCTTTGATAAGTGTATATCTTAGATTTTACATTATCTTTTCATTTTATTTAAATCATTCATTAATGAGGTAATCGCTGCATCATCATGATGTCATAAATAATTTAATTTATTTAATGTATAAAAATTATAAACAAAATACTATGATGTCTTAAATCTTTTTATCTTTCCAATGAATATTTATAGTCCAAGAGATCATTTATGTAGACAAAATTAAAAATGTTTTACTCAGGTGATACATTCTTTGTTATATTCAACTTTCTTTAAAAATAAAAAGATAAAAAGTCATTATCACAGAAAAGTGATTCCATGGGGTCCCCAAGTTTGGCACAAGGCATCCCATGGTCGGACATGACAAAAAAAGTAACATTAGGACACATTTTGGGGTCATTTCTTATTATTATGATATTTTTTTATTACCCCTAACTACCTGATTACTCATTAATCAAGATAATTAAAGATAATTACCACTATTACTATTCATAATGTCCAAAAAAAGAGTCTTAATTAAATAATTTGGACCTTATGAATCCAAATATGGAATCCATTTTACTAAATTAAAAACATATAAAATTCAATAATTAATTTAAAAATAATTCCCGTTGTCAAAACAAATAGCGGGTTTTTTTGAAACGATATCTATGAAAAGTTTGGCATTAGTTTATGCCCAATTCCAAAGTGAAATGAATCCCAATGACCACCATTGAATTACATGGTAAAAATAAATTCTAATTAAAATTTAAAACAAATTAAAAAGATAATATAACCAGATAATTAAATTAGATGAAAAATCAGTTTTGATGTAAAATGCAGTATTTTTCCTTATTCATTTAAAAAATGAACATTGTTAGAAAAATAAATGAAAATTAATCCAAAGTAAATTTCAATATCCCAATAATAAAGAAGAAGTTTATTTTGAAAAATAGTGCTTATAAAATTGTCAAAAGATTGATTAAAAAATGGTTCTCCATCAAAAGAAGGTAAAACAATCTTTTAAAAATATTAGAGAATTCTATGCTTAAGATTGGATTTATTCTCATTTTGAACCTCTTAAAACACTATCTAATTCATAAATAGACATAGATATGAATATATAATATTCATTACTTGGGATGTTACATCCTTCCCCCCTTTAGAAAATTGTGTCCCCTCAATTTATTTACTTATCGAATAAGTGGGGGTATTTATCCCTCATTGCATTTTCAGATTCCCTTGTTGCCTCTTCAACTATATGGTTTTTTCCACAAAACCTTTACCTAATGAATCACCTTATTCCACAACATTTTCTCCCTATGGTCAAGAATCTAGACCAGTTGTTCCTCATAAGATAGATTCTCTTCCAGCTGAATTGCCTCTGGACTCAAAACATGGGATGGATCTGGCATGTACTTCCTTAACATTGAAACATGAAAAACACTGTGTACCTGAGATAAACTCGAAGGTAAAGCCACTCGGTATGCAACTGATACAACTCTATCAATAATTTCATATAGTCCATTGAACCTTGGACTCAGCTTTCCTTTCTTACCAAATCGCATCACACTTGTCCATGGTGAAACTTTGAGAAAAACATGATCACCTACCTCAAAAGATATACCGTTCCTCCTATTGTCTGCATAACTTTTCTGTCTTCTCTGAGCTGTTCTCATGTGTTTCTGAATCAACTGAACTTTTTCTGCCAACTCTTCTACCAATTCTTGTCCCATCAACTTCCTTTCACCTACTTCATCCCAAAAAGCTGGAGTTCTACTCTGCTTCCTATATAACGCCTCAAATGGTTCCATCTATATACTGGAATGAAAACTGTTATTATATGAAAACTCAACCAAAGAAAGATGTTGGTCCCAACTTACCTGATAATCCATCGAACAAGGACGTAGAATATCCTCCAATGTCTGAATCTTTTTTTTTCTGACTGCCCATCTGATTGAGGATGAAAAGCTGTACTAAAATTTAATTCAGTACCCAACGACTTCTGAAGGCATTTCCAAAAGTTAGAAGTGAACCTGGGATCACGATCAGATACAATTGAGAGAGGAACTCCATGTAAACTGACTATATCTTTAAGATAAAAATGAGAAAGTTGATCTAGGGAAAAAGTGTCTCGTATAGCAAGGAAATGAGAAGATTTAGTCAAGCGATCAACAATAACCTAGATTGCATTATTACCTCGAGGTGTCTTGAGAAATCCTACAACGAAGTCCATGGATATGTTCTCCCATTTCCACTCTGGAACTAGTAAAGGCTGAAGAATCCAATTCGGTAACTACCGCTCTGCTTTTACCTAATGAAAAGTCAAACACTTCACAGTAAAATCAGCAATATCCCTTTTCATTCCATCCCACCAGTAATACTCTCGAAGATCTCTATACATCTTAGTACTGTCTGGATGAACTGAAAATGGATAACTATGAGCTTCACATAACAACTCTCTCTCCAACTGTGAATCACACGACACACACAATCTCTTCCCAAATCTCAAAACACAATCAGTATCAATGTTGAATTTAGGCAACTTACCTTTCTGAACCAGCTGTACCTGTTTCTGCAACTCACTATCTTGCTTATGTGCTTTCTTATTCCTGTCTCATAGAGAATATTTCACTGATACCTGAAACAAAACAGAAGGACATATTGCACCAAAAACTTCTATGCCAAACTACATCAAATCCTTAAACAAAGGATCACGTTCCAAACACAACATTGTTAATAAAGCATTACTTTTTTGACTCAAAGCATTAACCACTTTAATTTCTTTTCTTGGATGGTAATGAATTGCACAATCATAATCCTTGATTAATTCCTGCCATCTCCTATATCTCATGTTAAATTCTTTCTGAGTGAATATATACTTTAAACTTTTTTGATCAGTATATATTTCACACTTTACTCCATACAAATGATGCCTCCAAATTTTCAAAGTGAAAACAACAGCAGCTAATTCCAAATCATGTGTAGGGTAATTTACCTCATGACGTGAAGCATAAGCAATTACCTGATCATTCTTCATTAAGACGCAACCAAGTCCTTTCAATGAAGCATCACTGTAGATAACAAACTCCCCATTCCTAGAAGGTAGTTCCAAAATTGGAGCATTCACCAATCTTCTTTTCAGTTCCTGAAAACAATCATCACATTCGTTTTTCCAGATAAACATAACACACTTCTAAGTTAGCTTATTCATTAGACTAGATAACCGGGAAACATTTCTAACAAACCTTCAGTAATAGCCTGCCAATCCAAGGAAACTACTAATCTCGGTTTCATTTGTGGGTCTTGGCCATTCTTCAACAACCTTTGTTTTTACAGGATCAACAGTTATTCCATCTTTAGAAATAATGTGACCAAGGAAATAAATTTTTTGCAACCAAAATTCACACTTGATGAATTTCACATACAATTTCTTTTCTTTTAAGGTTTGGAAAATAACCCATAAATGTCTTTCATGCTCCTATTTACTTTTAGAAAACACCAAAATATCATCAATTAAAACAACCTCAAACTTATCCAAGAACTCATGGAAAATTCTATTCATAAGATCAATGAATATAGTAGGTGCATTGGTTAGCCCAAAAGGCATAACTACAAATTCATAATGGCCATATATTGTACAGAATGCGGTCTTTGGAATATCTACTTCCTCTACCTTCAACTGATCGTACCCCGATCTCAAGTCAATATTTAAAAAATACTGAGCTCCCTAGAGCTGATCAAAAAGTCATCGATATGAGGCAAAGGATATTTTTTCTTAACAGTGATGTTATTCAAGGATTTATAATCAATGAAAAGTCTCATCGAACCATCTTTCTTTTTAACAAATAAAACAGGATCACTCCATGGTGATGTGCTAGGTCGAATGAAACCTTTTTCTAATAAGTCATGCAATTTCTCCTTCAACTCTAAAAGTTAAATTTGAGCCATTCGATAAGGGGGTTTTGAAATTGGCTTAGCATCAGGAACTAAGTCAACAGTCAACTCAACTTCCCGATCTGGTATTATTCTAGGAAACTCATTAGGAAAAACATCAGGATACTCATTTACCACTGGCACATCATTAGTCTGAAAAGTTCCATTGATTTCAACAATATGTGCATGGTAACATTCATTTCCATCTTTTACCCATTTCTCGGCCTCATGATATGTTATCAATAGTAAGGGTTCATTCTTGTAAACAAACGCAAAGTCTTTCTGAAAAGAAACCTATTTAGCACTACAGTCATTCATAGCATTGTAAATAGAGAGCCAATTCATACCCAGGATAACATCAAACTCTACTAGAGGTAAAACATTAAGGTTTGAAAGTAGGTTCTTTCAATGGATAAGGATAGGAAGATTCTTATAAATTCTTTTTTCCTCAAAATTTCCCCCAGGTGTTTTTACCACAAGTTAAGGAGTAATTTTATGAGATGGTATTCCCATTATACTAGAAAAGTTTTCCGAGATGAAAGAATTTGTAGACCCTGAATCAAACAACACACTGGCATAATCTGAAGAAACAAACAAAGTACCTGATACCACTTCATTTTATGACCCAACATCTGCTGATGTAGTTGCAAAGGATTTCACCGCCCCTTTCTGCTTGTAGTCTAACTGCTTCCCATAACTCGAGCTCTTTGTTGGAAACTCGTGTGCATAGTGACCCATATCATTGAACTTTAAACATTTCACTAACTGTAAATCAAATTTGGACTTACCATCACCTTGATCTTTTTCAGTGCAATCACGAGCCTTAGGTCCCATCTTACCACATCGGTAGCACTTTCCAGAATTCAGAAGGAACTCCCTAGCATGCCTTTTACCACATTTATCACAAACTAGAAACTTAGTTTTCTTACCATCAGGACTTTTTGAATAATTCTTCCCTTTCTCCTGCCACCTCGGTCTCTTCTTCTTCTAGTTGTTATAGAACACTTGATCATCAAAAAACTCAATTTCCACCTTCTCAGCACATCGAACAAGCTTTTAATAAATTATGAACTCACGAGAAGCTAAATCCCTTTGATACATTGTATTTAATCCTGAGTAAAAAAGTTTGATGTTACTATCACGGTCTCGGATAAAATTTGGATCATACCTTTCCAATCGAGTTAACCTTTCTTCATAAGTAGCCATTGAGTCATCCTCTTGCCTCAATTCCAAGAATTGTTTTTCCATCCTAAGTCGAACAGCCTTAGGAAAGTATTTCTCAAGAAACATACCTTTGAATTCACCCCAGTCGAGAGCATCAATATCATCAGCATCCCTGATATTTTTAACCATCGACCAACACTGATCTACTACACCCTCCAAACATTAAATAACAAGACTAACCTTTTGATTGTACGAACACCCCATGACATCGAAAATCTTCTCCAGTGCTTTAGTCCACCATTCAGCTAGCACAGGGTCAGATGATCCTCTGAATGATGGGAGATGTTGCCTCATGAAATGTTTCACCGCTGCAATGTTCCTCTGTGGTTAATCTGGATGATCTCGTGCATGGATACCACCACCATTTATCGCTTGAGTCAACTGCGCCATTATAGCCACAAATTGTTCAGTTCCAATTCTGACCATCTAATGATGCTGATTCAGAAGGACATTTCCTTATGTATGCCTTCCTAGCAGTACTTCCCTATTTCCTTTGAAGAAAACCATTCTAAACAAACATGTCTTAGATGAGGCAACATGGTAATCATCAAATTCAATATCATTTAAATTTGACATTAAAAAAAATTCGGATAATCTTTTAATAGAATTCTAACTCTTAAAGTTATCTAAACCAACCTTTGATGTTAACTATAATGCCCCAGCCTTAAACATTACTTAATCTTGAGTTATTTCAAGAATACACATTGAGGATATTTTTAGGTATAGTGTTTTAGAGACTTAGATCATAAATCATGCATTACATTCCACAATTAAACAAAGTGGTTACATAAAAGGTAGTATTCATTTTTCCCATCAACGGAAACTTTTTTAAAATAAAACATTGATTCTTTCTTGACACTTCCTTGACACTATCATCATATCATGTACCTTTCCCTTGACCTATGAAAAAGATTTCAAAAACTTGGGATGAGCATAAAAAGCTCAGTAAGGGACATAAAAGTACGAAATGAAAACATTAGTCCATGCATGAAATCATAATTTACTCATAAAACATAAGCATTTTAACATACCTCATCAAATCATGAACAAATCATAGAAATCATAAGACATAAAGGTAACTTGAGGCATTCATAGCATTATTACGTAGGGAGTAACCCTCACGGTTATGTTTGGAATACCCATCACAGTATATTCCCTAAATCTCTTCCGAGAAACCTTAACGTTTAACTCCTCCGTGTTACCCAATGCATTGGAGATCTATATCTGGCTCACCCGCCCTTAGTTTATCACGGAACCACCCGTCTTCATAAACAATGCCCAAGAACCATAACATAAATCGTATCACATAAAACATGCATAAAGGAAACATAACATTTCCACATTTCAATCACAAGATATCAATAACACATTGATATAATAAAAACATTATCAAAACCATTTTAAATAACAAAACAAACTAAAAGTAAAACATGGTATTTATCTTTCATTTAATAAAATGTTATGGCTTGTAGATGAAGCCGAAACTCAAATAATGGTCACGGCGGTGGAGAAGTCGTTGTCACCGCATATGTACGACAAAAAAAACATTCCCTTTTGTCCTTTAGTAAAACGCTTTGTATAAAAAATATTCCTTTTGAATAAGAGTAAAATTCATAGGGGTTTATACACCGTATAAAAGAAATTTGTGTATAAAACATAATATGCTTCAATGAAAGGAGATTGAGACGAAGTCCCATACCTCGTGTCCGATGAGACTCGATTGTTCTTTAATCTCCTGAATAATAAACCTGAGTTAATTTCTACTTTCATAAGAACCTTTTTCAAGTTCATTATTCCTTTTATATCACTTATTACCATGTCATGAACACTATGTAATTATTTATGTTAATAACAGTGGTTTTAACGATAATTGGTACTTGAGTCAAAATTAAACTCTTTATAATTACAAGTTGTTCATGTATCCATTATATCCAGAGTTATATTCATGATGTAGACATCATATATATCATATATATCTAGTATATACATGCATTTATAATATTACATAACATTTAGAGGTAAGAAATGAAATGCACCATTCATGGAGACGGTAAGCTGTACGTACGCATGAACGCTACTTTCATTTCTATTTCGTATTTTATGGAATGGAATCATAATGACATAAAGATATATTATAATTATAGTATAATATCATATATAATATCATTAACTCTATCCTTTATATGTCCCACATTTTTCATTAACGAATCGAATCACTTTGAGGGGGCGGTAGTCCGCACATTCTAAAATGAAGATATCGCGTTTACCCATAATGGAAACCATAAAGGTATCACATAAATGAAAAATACAGAAGCTTAAGTAATACATAAAAATAGTATATATCATATATAAATATACTGAAATATTAATTTCCACCTTTTAATGTGTTAGAAAAATATTGAACAATCATCGTTTCGTGAGGCAGAAATTCACCATCCACAGAAACAGTATGCTCATTAACCATTAGATGTAGGTGTGTGTAAGTGTAGCTTGAATAATTCCTATAAAACATCCTAGTATATGGAAGATACTGGTGTTGTTACAAAATAAATGAATAAAAAGAGTTTAGGGGTTGGAGAAGGAAAATAAAACAAAAGAGCATTAGAGAAGACTTTACCTTTTAATCAGGTAACTCCCTTTGGATTGAACCAAAAGGGTTTCTTGAAGAGATTCCTGCCTAAGGTAAGGCTTCTAGGATGAATAGAGGGATGTGGAGAGATAAAATGATCAGAGCTTGGTCAAGACAAAGGCTTGAAAAGTGTGGGTAAGGAGGTAGAGGTGGGGGCCTTTTATAAGAGGAGAGGAGGGGAACTCTTGTAAAGGTATAAAATGTTACTTTATTTTTATATGAGTTTCATATTTTAACGGTCCTAAATTAATTTATTTCGAGGATAAGGTGATAATGGTTCGAAATATACTCATAAAATAGGTCTTTGAGAAGTGTAAGTCTTAGATTTTACATTATAATTTCATTTTATTTAAATCGTTCTTTAATGAGGTAATCGGTACATCATCATGATGTAATAAATAATTTAACTTATTTAATGTCTAAAAATTATAAAAAAATACTATGATGTCAGAAATATTTTTATCTTTCCAATGACTATTTATAGTCCAAGAGACCATTTATTTAGAGAAAATTAAAAATGTTTTACTCAGGTGATACATTCTTTGTTATATTTAACTTTCTTTAAAAATAAAAAGATAAAAAGTCATTATCACACAAAAGTGATTCCATGGGGTCCCCAAGTGCGGCACAAGTCATCCCATGGTCGGCCATGAAACAACCAGTAACATTAGCACACATGTTGGGGTAATTTTTTATTATTATGATATTATTTTATTATCCCTAACTACCCGATTACTAATCAATCAACATAATTAAAGATAATTACCGTCGTTACTATTCATAATGTTGAAAAACAAAAGAGTCTTAATTACATAATTTGTACCTTATGATTCCAAATATGGAATCCATTTTACCAAATTCCAAATATAGAAATTGTAACAATTAATTTAAAAAAAATTCCTATTGTCAAAACAAATAGCGGGTTTTTTTGAAACAATATCTATGAAAAGTTTGGCATTAGTTTATGACCAATTCCAAAGTGAAATTAATACCAATTACCACCATTGGATTACATGGTAAATATATATTCTAATTACAATTTAAAACCAATTTAAAAGATTATATAACCATATAATTAAATTTGATGAAAAAGCATTTTTGATGTAAAATGAAGTATTTTTTCACTATTCATTAAAAAATGAACATTGTTAGAATAATACCAAAAATTTATCAAAAGTAAATTTCAATATCCCAATAATTAAGAATAAGTTTTTTGAAAAATAGAGATTATAAAATTGTCAATTTATTTGATTTAAAAATGGTTCTCCATCAAAAGGCTGTAAAACAATCTTTTAAAAATATTAGAGAATTCTATGCTTAAGATTGGATTTATTCTCATTTTAAGCCTCTTAAAATACTATCTAATTCATAAATAGACATAGATATGAATATCTATTATTCATTACTTACTTGGGATGTTACAGGTAAGGAACCTCTTAATCCTTAGTCATAGTGTGGATCATTATCTGATGATTCGGTTTTCTTGACTTTTGTTTTTTTTTTATTAATTGTAACACATTGTACTTTATTGATTAATGGAATTTTGTGTTATTTTATGTACTCGATTTCTCTTTTATCTATTCCATTATAATACCTTTTTTACTTCTTTCCTACCTTTTTTTTGATAATACCAAAAGGGGGGCAACCAGTTTGGCATTATAGTTATTAAATTTACCATTGATATTCTCTATTATATATGTTATATTTCTCTTTGATGTCATTACTCTTTATTTTACCTCTGAACCTTATCTGTATTATAAAAAGTTATCCGTAATAGGAGATGGAAATTAGAATTATTTAATTCCACATCAAATTTTTGTACTGAATAATTCTATTATTTTTTTTCATCAAAAAGTGGGAGATTGTTTTCCCATTGTTGATTTTTGGACACCCTCTCTAGTATTAATAGTTTTAATAATCACAAATCATGTCAATATATGAATTCATGTAGTAATAGTTTATATATATGAAATTATGTTGTAATAGTTTCAATAAAATAAATTATGGTTATCTATTATCATATATAGGGTTAATACATTTTTTACAATATTTATGATGTTACATAGTTCAAAAAAAAATATTTTCTAAGTATAAAAAACTAACACTGACAGAAGAGATGAGAAACTGACTATTAAACTATGTCCCCGATGAAAATGATCTACTGATGTGGATGAACTAATGATTAAATTTACTCAATGATGCAAATTAACCTACCAATGCAAAAGAACCTACCAATACAATTGACTCACCGATGAAAAATGACCTACCAATGCAATTGATCTACTGAAGCAATTAAAATTATGATGTAGACGACCTACCATCAGTTCCAATGAACTACTAATGCTTGGTGTTATCGAGGCAAGGACACACTGATTGTTAAAATGAGTCATCGATGCAATGATTCACTGATGCATGGAAATATTGACAAAAGGATACACTCTTGGAATGACTCACCGATATAATGAGATATCGACCGAGGACACACTGATAAAACTATTTAAAATTTATTTAATTTAAAATTATCTATTATGGTCATATTTATATTGTTTTTTTGGTACTAGTTAATTTATTACATTTTGCAGACATCTTAAATTAGGATGTTAGACAGTATGAGGTACGAGGCATGGAAATCATGCACATTGTCGGGCTGAATGTATATTAAGATTATGGGACTCTAGATAAAAGTGGGTTGTTGAAAAGGATACAATTTAAGATACGAGCAGACAAAAGAAATTTAAAAAATAAAGTAATCATAGAGAATTATTCATTCCTACATAATGGGTACCATATAGCTGATGATCATCAAAGTCCCATCATCTCATCAAGATCCAACAAAACCAAAGGAGAAGAACCTATCACCCTCCTAGAAGACTGAACAAAATGCTCCACAAAACTCTGTTATAAGTGTCTGTTCATAGATAAGGAATTGTGCTTCAACTATTATAAATCAAAGAGGACATAGATAACATGTATAACACTTACAACATCCCTAATCCTTTCTTAATAAATTGTTCTCTATTGTGCACTATTTTAGATAAACTACCGAGCAATGTGTGTTTCTGTACTAAAAACACACACTGTCTCCTATACAAAAGTAGAGGATACTAGATTTCCTCAAAAAAATATTTTTATACACTTGTATTACCCATGAATAACTATAAAGTGGTCTTGCAAGACCTAGCTATAATTTTTTCCACATATAACTGTGGAAGTGGTCTTGTGACCTAGAAAATCTATGAACATTTTTGTTAACCCTGATCCAGGATGTGGATAAAAACCATTATTTATATATATTTCATGGTGGAAGGAGATCACCAAGTGGAGAGGACTAAGTATCAAGTTGAGAATGAACCCCATGATTTTTATCCATTATGATTTACATTTAGTTTTTATCTATTTTAAATCATTTTTTTTAAAAATAAATTTTACTTTGGTAGTTTGTATTATATAGTAGTTAAAACCATTTCCCCTTGTTAGAGTAGTTTCAAATGTTGAATCAATATCTCATATTTTTTTAACTGAGAATAATTCAATATTCTGAGAACCTATTTGAACTGTCAATATATTATATGTTTACTACCATGGTTAAGGGGCCAATTTAATTTTAAATTGGTGGAACCTTTTAAATAATCTTTTTAACATTAATTTTTATAGGAAGTCAATTCACCCCCCTCTTGAGTGTCCTACTCCGATCAATGGAATGATATTTACATTTTACACCATTTAATTAACCATTTCATATCCTAGATAATTTTCGCACCAATTATATTCCAATACGTATGTCTTATACACATTTTCCTGTAAAGGGATTCATAGGTAGCTACTTTGATGCTTTAGTATAAACTATGATTGTATCAGAACTCGACCAAAGAAGGATGTTCAAACCATCCACCTTTTAGGTCTGCTGGGCATGCTCTCAACATGTCCTTGAGTATATGGATAGTCCAATCCAATTGACCATAATTTTGAGGGTGATAATACATACTGAATTTTACCTCATTATTTTGAGCATGTTAGAGAATCTTCCATAAAATAGAGATATATATTAGATCTCGATCGTATAATATTAACATTGGTGTTCCATGTAGCCTCACCACTCATCTGATTTATATACTTGAAATTTGATGGAGTGAGAAGTATTCCGGAATTTCAATTTTGTGATTGGTATTTGTAAAATGATCTCGCAAAACTGATATAGAATTATTTCCTCTTGATTTTTTTGGAAGACAATTGACTACGTCCCTGGTGATTTTTCCCATTTCCATATACATATGTGTAATGGTTTCATCATGAAATTGGAGTTCTATCTTTCATCCAGAACATGCTGACATAAAATAAATCTTCATGTATATTATATGATCTCATTCTTCATATTATCCATCCAATAGTGCTATTAGATATGTCAATACATATTCTTGCATCTTGGATGGATGGAGAAAGTGGAACTATGTGAATCATCCAACGGTTCTGTTTTTCACATGGTATTTGTTGGTACACATAAACCTGACCCAAATATTACAAATCATTTTTCATTAATATTAAACTCTAATTGTTTCACTTTTCATATAGCTTCTAATTTTTCTGAATTCCTGGATCACCTCTTCGATCATAATTTTTCCTCCACAGAACGTATGGTTGAGAAAACATTTTTAAAGGATTGATGATTATCCATCCTTTATAATTCCCATATATATCCTTTTAAAATATAAAAAGATTATAACCCTATAAATCCTCATCAATGATAGAGTTTATGAATCATTTTTACATAGAGCATCTATCACATTATTTTATTTCCCCTGAAGTCAGTGCATTGAGAAGTCATATTCGATGATCAGCTCTAACCATCATATTTCATGAATATTCATCTCTTTCTGTGTGAATATATACGTGAGACTCATGTGATCACTATATACTTCAAAATTATTCCTAAATGAGTAATTCTTCAATAATATAAAATCTAATATCACCGCATCCAACTCAATACCATGCTTTGGGTTCTTTTTTTGAAGAACTCTCAACTACCTTGATGTATAGGCTATTACTTTTTCATTTTTTAGTAACACATATCCCATTATCTTCTTTTATGAATCGCTAAATAAAAAAATAATTCTCCACTTGTGTGTAGTGTGATCACATCTACAGTGATAAGCCTCTTCTTCAACTCCTGGAATATCGCTTCACATTCATCATTCCAAGAAAACATGACTCCCTTCTAAGTTTTCATGGTTAAGGGGGTTAGAAATCATGAATATTTTATCACAAATCAGTGATTGAAACCAAAAAATCAGTGGAATCTATGGATATGTTTCATATATTCTAATATAAAACATCATTAAATTGCTTTCATCCTACAAGGTTCAAAAAATATCCCATTTCTCCTAATAATATTCGACAATAATGATAATTCCTTCAACCAAGACTCACATATGATATACTTATAATAAATATTCTCATTTTATAAGGTCTTTAACATAGTTTTCGGACACTCCTCATACACCCCCTTGATTTTAGAGTCTATTATATTATCATATATAGAAAATAGAATTTTGATTGTGATAATCCCTAAAGAATCTATTCATCATGTCCATGAAGATTGCTGGAGAATTAGTGAGTATGAATGGGATTACTAGGAACTCAATGTTCTCATAATATGTATGAAAATAATTCTTTTGGATATCCTCCTAATTAACTATAACTTGAAAATACACATACCGTAGATCCACATTGTATATGTGTTGAGCTTCATGAATCTGATCGACGTAGTCCTCTAATCATGGTAGAAGATACTTGTTTTTTACAGTGATCAATTTAAGCTCACAATAATCAATTCAAAGTAGAATTTACCAAAACTTCTTCATGAATAAGAGAACTAGTGTACCCCAAGGTGAAGCATATGGGCATATAACACTTTTTATAGATTCTCATATAGTTATTTATTTAGTTCCACATGTTTCAAAACACCATTATATACATAACCTTGGATAATAGAAATTCCCCAGGTACATGTTTGATTGAAAAATAGACACCTAGGCTAGGTGGAAGACCATGAAATTAATGGGAAATCATGTCATCATATTACCACTATATTGGAATGTTTTTATGGATGATATTTTACTTATACTCAATAATTTTAGAAGGATGATTTTTTCCATTGGGAAATAATATCTATTCTTTAGATGTTGGTTCTAAATAAAATTAATCATATTCCTTTCACTTGTATAGAATCAGGGGATGATTTACAATATAGAGAGTCATTTCCTTCTCATATAAATTTATGTTAGATATATATAGGAAAAGTAAATACATACCCAATATTGAATAAAATCATACCTAATTGAGTATTACAAGGTTCACTGGGAGTTTTGATAAACAAATTTTGATGAGGAGTTATATACATGGGTTGTAATATTTATCATTTTTCCATTTTCAACAATTTATCTACATCCATGTTTTGAGGAGGCGTTTGAATAGTTATAATAAACATTGTTTATATAATGGAATGTGTTGATCCAGAATCAAAAAATATGTTATCTATTAAAAAATGAATAATTTTAGTATGTTTCACCACTATTTTCTTGGGATCCACCTCAATGGTTGTGATGAAAAAAGATCACCATTTTTTCCTTATTGATTGTTGGTTTTCCCCAAAAACCATTGGCTTAGGTCATTGGGTTTCAATGTTTATGTTTCCTTATGATTTAGGCAATAAACAATGCACTTAGGGTTGACTAGAGCATTTATACCTAATAACACATTAGTGTGTTTCTCCAACTGGAAATCTCTATCAAGGTATTCTTCCTTACCAAACCTAAATAACTTCATCATTACCCATAGTAAATATTTAGGTAGATCATTCAACACATTTTACAAATGGGATGTAGAAATTTCATATCCCCATTAGATTTAACAATCAAACATTCTGAATTAATCTACAATTTGTTCTATTATCCTCATTATTCCATTGAGATTTATCGATCTCGATTTCAAATTTGAGGGCACATTGGATAATTTCCTCAAATATATCAAATTCTTGGATCTCCAGGTCTTTCCCTTGACTAGGAATTATCCCCCCAAAGAAGTACTCAACCATGAATTAGGGGATAACGACAAATTAAATGGAATATCATGAATTTTATGTTATTGTTTCCTCAGAAGCCCTTATAGATTCATCATAATTCTTCTAAAGGGAAAAGAAATTCATTTCCATTTTATGTTGCAAAGTGTGAGAAAATTATTTATCAAAAGAACATATTTCTAAATTATTTTTCCACGTCACATTGATCACTTCCTTAGGTTACATATTCTTGATCACTATCCAATCTTAATAGTCTTCTCCCACAATATGATAAAAAACAAGTAGAACCTTCTATTATTAAGATCATTGAAGGATAGGCAATATCATCTCAATTGATTGATATATTGTTATGAGGTTACGGTATTATATGATCAACTAAAAAGATGAGGCCTTTACTGCATAAATGTCTCAATTAAAGCTTGATCATGATTATGGGGATTTGGGATCACCTCTTGATCCAGGTTTCAATACAGAACTAATGTTATCGGAGGGATTATATTCACAATGTTCAAGATTTACACTCCTATTGTGTTGGGTATATCATAGAGGTATACATCTAATTTCCCTTCACATTTCCTGTTTACCTAATTCCTCTTATTTTTGTTAATTTTATATAACAAATGGAAAATTAGGGATCATTATTTTCAAACTATTAAACACATAAATTAGAATCCAATGACAATAAATTGGTACCTTATATGTTATATATTTTTATTTAGATTATGAATTTCTAGGCTTCAATCTAGTTTATCCCAGATATATTTTTTAATATATATTCTAATTGGTATTTTTTCACCTAATAATGGTTATGATTAAAATTATGATTTTATAAAATCATATCCTCCATGATTGTCAAACTTGTTGGTCATGAAGGACCATTTTCGTTTACTAGATCACTGTTGAGTCTTCCACAATTCAGTGTTTTCAGTTTTTATCCATATTTACATATATTCTAGAGCTTTATCCATATTTTGTATCCTAACATGGATTTGTTTTCTTCATAAAACACTTACTCTATACTTACTAAATTTATGGATTTTTTTTACATCTTCTTTTCACAAGGAATTTTTTTAGATTTTTATAATCTTAATATGATAATTAACAAAACATTTCCTTTGATAACATCTATGACAAACATTCTCATTGTTATACATTAATAAACGACTGATAACATAATATTGCACATAATTAAAATCATAAGATTGATAATTCAAGTTTCTTTATGAATTAGTTACATTACATAACAACATAAAATAATAATAAAATCATCCTTACATAAAACATCCTTAAATTTCTCATAAATCTAACTACATTGGATAACCAGGGGATATACATAAAAAAGGTGTGAGCTATAAATACTAATAAGGGAATAAAATTGGAATAACATGATGTAAGTGATATGTGTTAGATAATAGAAATAAAAACTTGTCATAAAAGGAGTGAGACTCGTAAACATGAATAATAAAGCATGATATAAAATTATAATCATAAAGGCAGCATGGGAAATGTGGAAACAACTTATAACACTACATCATAAACATAAATAAATGATAACTACTAAGACATCATGATGGACACAGTGTCATAAAGGAGTTAGGCTTAAATATCTATCCTAACATGATGTCTCAAGATAATAAACATTCGCAATGAATTAGAGCACTGTATAATTTTGGGCTCACCGATTACATTCATTTCATTCAAAAAATTAAGTGTTCCACATAGATAATACAACATGGATTCATTTATAATAATAATTTATTACATGATAAAATACTGTATAATAAATTTTTTAAGTCCAAAATTAAAAAATTATAAGTTTATAAATTTGTAAATGCTTTATAGGAATTGGGTAAGGGTATTCACTGTGAATTTTTTGGCATGGAATCCTGTAGTGAAATTCCAGCAACATGGAGGGGGAACATAAATGTTTATTCTAGGGATTAATGAGAGTAAAATGGGTATATTATAATTTATAAAATAGTCTAGTATTGGTCATGTGAAAAAACACATCCCAAAATTATGAATTGAAAATTAAAGAGAATAAATTGAATAAGATTCTTCAATAAATAGTGGAAATGAAAGAACCCTTAAATGAGCGTGCGACACCAAATTCTTGGGAAGTGCTTATTGAGAGCTTGGGGGAACCATTAAAGGACAATATGGAGGTCATAAAAATGTAATTACATTATTAATGGTTTTTTTGTGAAGGTATATGGGCTATTTTGCAAGTTAATATACGAAATGTGTTTTTATTTCTTTATTATTTATCAAACAGAGGTTTTGGACTCTATATAATAAAATTTCCAAAACCAAAAACATTCCCATTGTTTTATCCCATGCATTCTAAGAAATTTTATTGGTTGAAATTATTTTATAAGGCGAATGGCCAAAAATAATAAAATAATACCCTTGCAGAGGTCGACGTGAGACACATTCTTAGTGAAATGATTTTAAAACCATTAAATATATTAATTGTCATTGAGGATTCGTAAAGGCTTTATAAAATTAATAAAATAGACCTGAAATAAAATTATTATAAATGAAAATAATATATTCATTCATGGATACAATTTATTGGATATATTAAATAAATTTTGGGTTATTATGATGTCATAATACACACCATATATTTTTACAGTATTTAATTTTTACATAAAAATTCAACTATCTTAGAATATTATAGTGAATTAACCATTGGATAATTTTGTTTTTATAATTCAGAATATAATATTAATTTTATCAGAATATTTTTTTAAATATTTTTTTTACTTTTAAAATAATACTTGTTATTTATTGACAAATGTTGGTTTTTTTATAATAATATTTTTTTAACCCTTATAAAAATTATATAACCATTTATATTTAATAAATAAATCACGCAACACCTAATAAAGTAAGTAAAAATCCATAGACAAACATAAATTAAATATGTGATATGATCATGATATTTTATCTACTGGTTATCTTAATGAGTGGTAATAAACTATTCCCGACTCTATATGATATTACTCCATGATCACATAGTTATCTCAAGATATATTATTTATCAATTCTCTTGTATATCTCTTTGGTTAGATTCAACTCAACCCGAGACCTAAAATGCGTCCTCTAAGATAGTGTTTCATTCTTTTCAAATCTCAACCCACAAAAAAGTGAGGGGAACCAAGAATTTTGGATTACATAAAATAATCCTTATACATGAATGCTCATGTTTAATAATACATGGGGGGTTTACAATCATATCATTTTATTTAATTTAATAATAAATATTTTATAAACCATGTAATAAATAATTAAATTAATTAATTAAATATAACACATACATGAGTTATCTAACGGTCATGAACAATCACAACATGAAATTAAATTATATTTATAATTACCAAAATTCATTTTAATTCATTCAAAGTATTATAAATTTACAAGAACTAAAAAAATAATTAATTAATTAATTAATTAATTTTTTATCTTAAAATTCTATCCTAATATTCATTGATACAAAATAAGAAACTCATCCTTTCTTATATTAATAAAATTAAATAATATAAAATTATAATTCAATATTATTAACTACATTGATATTAAAATGGGGGAGGTAGTGTTGTGTATATTCAATATCAAATTAAATAAATTTTTGATATTTAATACATATAGGGTATTAATTGTCACTCAATGTGTCATATGGCACATGATATATATAGTTTCTATCATTTATTCTATACTAACATCACATGTATACATATATGACCTAAAATACTATTAGAAAATATAGCTTAATGTGTCAGGACATCTAGTATTCATGGTGTGTATAACCACACTACATTCAATAAATTTAAATTTCATGTACCACTAGAAAAATAAATAAGGTAGGGAATATGTATGGTGATTGTTACATGTCATTTAGTTAAAGAATTTACATGACAATTAAAAAATTCACTACTAGAAAAAGATCATATAGCAATGGTTCTAAATCATTGGTATTCATCATAGTGGCATAGGGGTAAGTTATAATAATAGTTCCCTAAACCATTGGGTGACAATATATGGGGATATTACTATACCAATAGTTTTATTGAAACTATTTTTATATATTGCATGGATTTCCATTTTACCAATAGTTAAATAAAACCTATGGGACAAATATTATACCAAAGGTTTTATGAACAATATATATAGATTTCCACCTCAAAGTTAAGTGGTGGCCCTTACCATATTGGTATAGAACCTTCGAACACTCTATATAATTACAGACACAACCCAAAAAACATACAACCAATATATAAGAATCTAAAAAAATTGATGCATTGAACAAATCACATTACACATTTAAAAAATTGATATATTGTATATATTACATTTCAACAACTTATAACTAGAAAAACATATCATAACATATATACGAAATTATGTTCAATCATAAAGAACCATGTATCATAAATTTCAATGCAAAATGTAGAGTATTAATCTATATCTCATCACCTCCATAGTTTTCACAATCATAACCAATGCACATTAAAATATCATCATCAACATCGATATCATTATCACCATCACCATCACCATCACCATCACAGTCATCATCACCATTATCATTAACAATTACATCACCATCACCAGGAAATTCATCACCATGACTACCACTAGGGATATCATCACTATTCCTCATTTCATCATATAAAAAACACATAATCTACATGAATATATCAAAAACCATAGTGGTATTTTGAAGCATTAATAGATATAATTCTTTCCTAACTTTTATAAATTGGTAATTGGCCTTTCGTCTTCATTTATGCTCCTTCATGTCTATTTTTTGGACTCTTCTTCCTCAAAAATAGTATTTATTACCTATATATGAACCATTTAACCTCAGTGATAACAAAATTATTATAGGAACCTAAAGAAGAAAAATATTTATAAGAGTCATTACTCTTACCTTGTAAACAATATACTCCCAATAGGTGATCATCTTCTAATATCTAGTAAAAATGGAAATCTATCCAAATTTTTACTACTTCATGCTCATCTAGGATCCTAAATCACATTGTTTCCCATATAAATGAAATAGTTATTTATTTATTATTTATTAAAATTTTAATGTATAGAAATAAGACATATAATAATTCCTTATATTTGTTAATATAACTTCAATATTTCTTATTTCTTCTTGAAAAAAACAATATTTTTCATCCCAAGTGACCTTTAATGTTCAATAATTACATCTAAAATGAAACTAAATGTAAATGAAACATTATTCAATAAAACCATATTTTTGAACAATGATAACTCATTGTAACAAATATTTAACTAACAATAATCAAAAATAATTTACATGATTTTCATAAAAATGTAGTGTGTTATCCCCAGCTTAGCGAACTAGAGTTAATCATACCAGAAAGAAAAATCTTGGATTTTTTTGGGGAATATATATTCATACTAGTTTTTTTATTATTGTATTGAGTCATGAAGAGTTTTTATTAGATCAACCATGTTTGGATGAATTTTCTGAGTATGAATTATTTAGATTAATTAGACACATATAGATCTAATTAACCGTTTCTGGTTTATTAATTAATAATAATAAAATATTCATGTTGTTTTACATCGATATAGTTAATTATAGATTGAGAAATTTAAGTTCAAATTAATTTTTACTAGTTTATTTTTTCTTTATGTAGTTAAAATTTAGTCATTTTGGATTCATTTAATTAATGTTTCAATTGTTGCAGTCCAGTTTAATACTATAACGATCTATGCCTTCATGGACTGTTATATTGTTTTCTTGGGAGCTGGAGATATTATTATGAGGTTTATGGATTTTTAGGTTGTGTTTGGAGATATAATTATGATATAATATATAGTTTTTATAAGCATAGGTATTAATGACATTACAGGTTGTTCACCGATTAGAGGATGGAGATTAACAACATGAATTTTTAGAAGGGATATGTATGATAAAGTTACTCATGGTGTTAATGGATGGATCATGAAATAATTTTATTCAAGGTTTAGGTGCAATGAAAATTTGTGGTTGTTCATTCTGTTTAATGTTTTTGAATTTCACATCTTGATTTTTTTTCATTGCCTGAATTTGTGTGCCTCATAAAAAACAATGGTATTAATTGGTGATTCATGATAATATTTTTTCAAGGCATATATAGTTTAAATATTATTATATCCATTCATTTAACACATTTATCATTGGTTCCTCTGAGTTACGGGAGAACCCTATGTTATTTTTGTGGAACCTTGAGCCCCTTTATTCTAGCATGGATCCTTGGCTTATAAAGCCTTAATATTGGAAATCTGAGGTGTGTTCTTCTATTTAATCCTTTGTTCCCTTTTTTCATACATCTGGAAATCAAAGTGGTGGTTTTTTTAATATGATATTGTTTGGGATATTTTTTCTATGGACCCTTATAATATCCATATTGAATCATGGTTTCCATGTGAGGTTGTAGACTATAATTGTTTCTCAAATTTCCTACTATGTAAGACAATTCAGAAATCTTTTTTGAGGTAGGGGATCTTTATCCCCTCCCTATTTATGTTTATTTATGGGGAATTTAGGATGTTTCCTTCCATTGGGAGGCTATTACGGGTCATCTTAAGAAAGATAATAAAATAGAATAACTAAAATTGAGGGCAATGGGTGGGGGGTTGATTTTTTACAATTTTTTATGTTATAAATAATGGGATTATACATTGAATATGAATTTTTAAAAAATAATGGATCTTTGGATCCCATCTAATGTTGTTAATATGTTAACTTTGAATCACTTTTGTGTTAATCTTTTTATTCACCCTAGATAAAAGGATATGAATGTATGTATGGTTATTAATTGGGTTTCCCATAGAATTTTATATTTCTATTATAATATACATGATAATGGTGGACTAATATTAAATAACATACCATGAATTTAATTTGTAGTGAATGTAAAATAATAGATATTTTTTAATGTTTTTTTCATGTAATGATTTTTTTTTGTAAATGTTCATGTCTTATTATGGTGGTGTGTGTATTTATGCTTTTTTATGTTTCCTTGTGTGGGATGGGAAGTTGTGTAGTAATGAAACTGTTCATATTATATGTGTAAAGTGTGTAGTAGTGATGTGATGATTGGTTTTAATGGAATGAAATATAGGAAGTTGTGTGATGGTGTGGATGTTAAGTATTAATTATTTGAATTGGTGGTAATGTATAATGGTTTTTTCATGCAATGGTTATAATGTGTAGTGGTTTAGATATATGGTTGTTGTGTTGATATGGCTTCGCTAAAATTGTTTAATGGTGATGGTATATGTGAGATGCATATGTTGTTAAGTGTGTTGTGGTTTTAATAGTTTTCTTGGTATCTATAGAAATTATTATACTTTTGAAAATGAAAAATCATGTGTTGGAAAATGAATAGGAATGAGATGGAATTGTTATGTGATAATTGGCTTTACTGAATTGAACTGTTAATGAAAGGGTTTTGTAATTGAACTATTAAATGGGATTTATTAGAAACTAATTAAAATCTTGGAAATGGAAGAACATGTAATTAGATGTTGAATATAGAGTTTGTGTGTAGTGGATGTGTGGTGTGACTCATTTAGTGGTGGTAGCAGTTGTAATGGATGTCTTCCGGGGAAATAGTTGTTTTTTTGGGTGTATTTTACTGTAGGTAATGTGAACTCATAGGTTGGGTAATTAAAGATATAAATTTATGCGGTATTTTGTGTCCTTTATACATAGACCGACCCATATTTTATTATTATACCAATGCCTTTTTGGGTTCTAGATGTTTAACCTAACATCATGGTTGGAGGTGATATTGATGGATGGCTACACCATCTCCCCCTATCTTCCTTTAATTGTATTGATGTTATGAGTTGGTGTTGTGGATTACCAAGTGATGATATGGATTGGTGTTAGATATTACCCAGAAGGAATGAGGATGTTACATGTGGTTGGTTTCATATGTGTTGGGTGGAGGGGATGAGGTTGATTTGATTCATTTTTTTGAGACCCTACTAGCATAGTTATGTGATGTGGATGTGTTGTGATTCGATAATTATATTATGTGATGATGACTATTGATAGAAAAATATTGTAGACCCGAATGTGGTGTATGTAGGTATACAGCCTAAATCACATTAGAGATGAGTGAATATGGCATGTGATATATATAAAAGAAATAGAAGAACATGACATTTTAAATTGGGTTATGAGAGAGGAAAATCAGTGGGGAAGTTGTTTTTGGGTGACATTACATTATGTTCTTTATATTATGTCACCATATTGTTAATGTGATTTTGTGTGAGAAGCATGTTATGGCTTGTATTAATTAGTTTTTCTATTTATGTACATGTTGGTTATGTTGTTTGATTCCTGCTACATTAGTATGATCTTTCCATATTTTATCTAGGGACCTCGGGTATGATCATACTTAGTATGCATGTCATGATGACCCTATTTATCTTAAATATTATATGGTTTCTATGAGAACTGTGTTAAATGAGACAAAAATTACAAGATCAGTATTTAGCATTATTGTTGATTCAATACGATTGGAATATATTTTGTTACTTACATAGAAATTTTTTTAATTTGTTGAAATAATTTCGGAATTGTGGGATAGTTTGGGATTATCTATATATTATTTTTTCGAGTTTCTCAGCGATTATTATCCTATATAATGATCCTATATTTTACATATTGAAATGATGTTATGCCTCCCATATGTGATATTTTATACGCTTGGTGCTAGTGACAAACATGGAGCCTACTAGTTTTCAGACTCAAGGGTCAACATCTCTCTTACATCATTTTCAGTCCATGTGGGGAACCTTTGTAGGGTGGGGATCATAATATATTGGTAAAAAAAGTTTTTCTTCATAGATAGTAAGGGTTTTAGATTTAGACAATGTGAAGATTTCATGGGTCGGTATTGAACTAGTTTTAATTGATTTTGGTTCATTATATAGGCTTGGGAGACTGGTAAGGATTTGGGATTTTAGGGCCCACTGTGATCTAATGCATGTACATTGAGATTATTGAATTTATAATTGAGGTGGAACTATTATAAATATAGAGATATGGTAAAGGTACATGTATCATGCTAGATTGAATTTTTGTTTGAGTTTGTGATTTTGGTAAATTAAAATGATTTAATAATGAAATTTGATGAAATTTATGTTGTTCATTCTTATGGTTTCCATTGAATTTTTAGGAATATCTCTTCTTAATCATCCATATATAGCTCAGGAAGTAGTGGTTCAGTTGGTAGATCTAGAAGATCATCAAGGGATCAACCGAAGAGTGAATTATAATGAATGGAATAATATTTTTTGTTCCTTTTCATGGAAGAATTTAGGAAAATATGATGCGATCATTATAGATCTAGGGACTGTGAACTGGAAAAATGAGATCATGATAGATTTCAATTTGATTTATGATCGGGCTATGTTTTCAGTGGCTTCAGTTTTTTCTTGGATTTAAGGATCAATGATTTATTTGCGGATATTGTATCATGGTGACAGTAAAGTGGACAACATGTTGTGGTGAGACTTCAAGAATTTGTTTTGTTTGTAAATCCATTTATCATTGAAAATGGAGGAAAAGAGGTAGGATATTATCTCTCCTTTTAAAGGGATACATGGTGTGTGTGAGTTTTGGATAAGATTGAAAGCCCTTTGGTATATTCCACCTGATGCCTTTCTTAATTAGTTGTACGTAGCATAATGATTAGAAGATGTTTTATGATCTATGATCATGTATGAAGTAGCCTCATTGATTCTTTCTACATACCCGCGGGTACAAAAGAATTCCGAGGTTATCAAGAAAATGATTTCTCTAGTAGGTGATCCTTGAAAGAGTGGATATTAGGGCATCTAAGGGTGAATGGTTTCAAGTAGTGGGTCAAAGATCATTATGATGTTGGGGTTCTAAACTTTGTGGAACCAACCATTGCATATCTATAATGACCCAAACTTTTTAATATTTTTTGTTGCCTAATTTTTTGCATTATTTTATTTTATACTCAACAAAACTGTTTCATTTAATGAAATGAGTATAATTAAAATGAGACGATTGGGTATTGACTGTTATATAACCGTTGGATACTAAATTTTGCGTTTTTTTCAATAAATACAAGTGATCATGGTTAATTAATACAGAAAAATGATTTGATGGCCTCATCCATTAGTCCCGGGTCGATCAAATCCCATCTGACAAAACTTCAGAAGGAGGTAGCACCAATGGGATTTTCTCTGGGCCAAACCAAAGCCAAACATCATCATGTGAAGATGGAGTGGAATCTCCTTCAAAAGAAGTTCAAGTTGATAGAAATTACCAGTCAGGAAATGTTGGCCGAGCCACCCAAATATTTTATCACCTTAGCACACCGTAAACATAGGTCTGATGCTATTTTTATAAGGGGTAATGTAATGAGACTATAACGACCTTGTGAAATCCTTTTAGATAAATAAAATTTTGATTTCCTCTTATGGCGAAGATTGTCAATTTTTAAATATCAAGAAAAATATAGGATTTATATTATTGATGAATTTTGAAAAAAGGATATTTTAAAATAATTATGTTAACCATAAATAATTAATATGGTTTAATTATTTTAAAAAAATGGTTTTTTAAAGTTTTGTTCAATAAGAAATTAAGAGTCTAATTTGATTAACATATTTTTTGGTGAATAGTAAATAATGAATAGTGATTTTATGCTTATGATTTGTAATGTGACCAAACTGATTAAGTAACCTCACTTAATAAATTATTAATATAATTTATGCACCTTGATTAAGTAATGTGATTCAATAAAATAGGTAAATAGCTATTTTGGAAAATAATGGTTAAGTATTAGTTTTTTTGGGTGAATATTGTTTTTTATTTAAAAATTAAATTAATTTTATATATAAAATTATTTTTATAAAATAGTGTTAATTTTTCAATTCAGAGCATCGATATAAGGATAAGGTGATTTTTGGTGATTTTTCTAAAAAAGTTTAATTTTCGATGAATAGTTAAAATACAATTTTTAGTTTCGGGTGTTTAATGACATCATTAAGGATGTAATAATTATGTAATAATTGTGGTCGACTAATGAATAGTAATATAATTTATGAGGTGTCCTAAGTGTCCAATACCATGATCATAAAAAATGGGAAAGCCCATGGTTTTTCAAATACCACCGATGAGGTGTCCCTTGGAAATTAATGCTTTGTTCCCTCAATTTCCCTATAAATACTGAGTCCTTCCCTCATCCACTTCATTTCGAAATACTCCCAAATGATGTTCTGGCCTTTTTACCTCCCATTGAGCCCTCCCAAGGTTCCATCAATCTCGCCAATGCCTCGACCTTCATGCTTTCAAAGTCACTCTTCAAGGTGAGGGAATATTTCACCCTCCTCTTTTAAGTCATGAAATCCTTTATGTTGTGTCTTCTAGTTTCCATAACTTTTTGATGAGGGTATGTTATTATATCTTCTAATTAATTTCCATTTCATTTCTAATTGTTGAGAGACCCTTTCTGATCTTGTCAATTCGTTTTCTTATTTTTTTAAGTGACGTCATTAGGCTGCTGAATTTCTCTTAAAAGAAATCGCATCTTCTATTTTCTTTCATGATTCCTTTTCATGTGGTCTATCATTAGAAAATCAATACCATGATCTTATTAGGTACCTGTAATATATTATTAATTATTTATTACTGTTTTACCCATATCCCCTCTTTTTTAAATGTTTTCTAAAACCATCTTATATAGCTGTTATGCTGCACAAATTTCACCTCAAAATTTTTATCTCTTTCTTTACAGAAATTCTCTTTTTTTATTTATGTGAATACCCAGAACTATTTTTTTTCTCTGTGCATTCATAAATATACAAAGATGATATATTTGATTCTGTAATTAACATACATATAACCCTCACACCATTTCATGGGTCATTAATGACATAATGATCTTGTTTTTAAGAACGTTTAAAACGTCGCAATCCTGAAATGAAACCCATTTATTTTATTATCCATGGATTATTTATGAAATGTATGATTATGATCTATGTGGATCACATGAAATTAAATTCATATTATGGGTGCGCCCTGATAGCGCTCCAATGCATTGGGTAAAGAATAAATCTCCAGAGATGACAAATTTCAGGCTGCCTTGGTGAATAACCTTAGTAATTTTTTTGACACCATGGGGATGGACCTTGGTGATATTTTCATGAATGTATAAATGAAATGTTGTAGAAACATATTCAAGTTATGTTCCACATTATTTTCATTATTATATTTCTATACTTCTATTTCTCATGTATTTGTGTTGTTATTCACGTTCTTATTGTTAACACAAGTAAACTGATTCCCTTATTTACCATTATTAGGCCTTCTACTCACCATTTACCTTGAAGTATGTCTCTAGGATATGCGCTGAATTAATTTTACATAGGATGAAAATATTATAAAGCCTTAAACTTAGATTATATAAATTGTTTAATGTTGTTTTTATTTATTATGTTTCTGATTTCTTAGATACTATACTTTAAAGATCCTTTGTTTGTAAAATGTATTGAAAAGATATTTAATAAATAGGTGGGATTACATAGTTGGTATAAAAGGGATAGTTTAGTTATTTCTATAAATTAGGATACGAAAAAATTAGGAATAACCCTATAGAAAATTTAAATATAGTAAATATTCCTGGTATTCTAGTGAGTATTGAGTAAGTGTTTTATCATGAAAATATATCCCTGTCTGGATACGAGCAGGTAGAGGTGGCTCTGGTACATATGTACATAGGGGTAAAACCCAAAAACACCGCTTTAAGCTAGACTCGAATGGGAAATGGTACATGAAAATGGGCCTTGCTGCACTCTTGGTTACAACACTCCCACGAGCAATGTTTTGTTAATCGAAAGCATTTTATGAATCATTATGAAGGAATTATAGAGAAATGTAATTGTTTAAGCATGAAGTTTTAAGACATAAAATATTTAATAGTTAAAAGATTCATAAATGAATTAAGCTTCTCACTAAGGATTTACTCTTTTAGAAAAATAGTGGGAAATATGAGGAACCGTGCAAATGGTGACCATAATGGACCATGTGCTAATGGCCCTCCGATGGAAGCTGGAATGAAAAAATTCATGTGAATGATGAACCAATTGACTCAAGTTATGAGAAATAACATGAATCAATCTGAGAGACTGATCTCACCATGAAGGGAAAAACATTATGTTGAGTCCTTTATGCGTCAACGACCACCAACCTTCAGCGGATCGACTGACCCATTGATTTATTATATTGGATCATCTCTATCGAGAAGATATTTTATGTGTTATGTTGTTCAAAGATAGAGAAGGTCACCATGGATGTCCATCTCTTAGAAGGAGAAGCAGATCATTGGTGGGAACTTGTTAAAAACACAAGGAAAAGAGTGGAGGTTGAAGCTATGTAGGTGGATGAGTTCAGAGGGATCTTCTTCAATAATTATTTCACTCATTCAAAGAGTACCGGAATTGAGAAGGAGTTTCTCAATATGAAGTAGAAGGAGAATGAATATGTGGGAAGCTATGAGATGAACTTCAAAAGGATTTAACATTACACATCTAGTTTTGTCAGAGTTCCAAATAGTAAGGTTTATAGATTCTTCGGTGGACTGAGACCCCATCAGCGGAAGAATCGAGGTAACCGAGACTATGACGGTTATGAGGAGATCTTTCAGAGTGTGATGAAAGTCGAGCTAGAGTTTGGTGAGACACAATGGTATCATAAATCAAATGAAAAGAAGATATCAATGGAGACTAGCCTATAGAGGACCTTTGATCAGGGAAGAGGAGGCAAGAAATGAAAAAATTTCACATGTAATAAATGTGGGAAGAAGCATTCAAGGAACTACCTTCTCAAGAGAGGGAAATTCTATAAGTGTGGGAGATAAAGCCATATTTCTAGTAATTGTCAAAGTGAGGTGAAACCTCAACATCCAAATAAAAATGACAAGGGGAAGATAGTTCAGGCCCTACCTGATGTCCAGTGCTTTAAGTGTGGACAACTTGGGAACTTTTCCAATCACTGTCCAAATATGAGGGCAGTGTAGGGGAACCACCATCAGCCTCAACAAAGGAAAAGGGATCAAGGTCATTCTTTTTCTATCACGATTACTGAATTTGAAGCTCAAAATTATGCGGTAGTAGGTACTCTTGTTGTCTTCTCAATGCTAGAAAATACTTTGTTTGATTCTTCTTCTACGCTTTCCTTTATTTCCTCCATTTTTTCAAAGAATTTAGAATCAACCCTGTAGAGACCCGAAGCCTGACGTACATGGACATTACATTACTTTTGCGGAATACTTAGTACATAACAAAAACACACACACAAGGATCGTAATAGTTTAGTGTCTTTGGAAACTCGGAACGTAATCTTCTAATCATGGTGAAAGATCTTCAATATCTCCCATAAAGATCTTCCCTTTTTTTCTACCTAAAACCTTTCTTTATATCCTGGGGAAAAGAAAACATAAAAGGGTGAGCTCAAATGCTCAGTAAGGGTAAGAAAAAGAAAAATCAATCACATCATATTCATAAGAACATAGCTTTTGAAAATCTTAACCTGCAAAAGAGCTCATAATATCATAACATGGGATAAATCATAGAAGTGAAATGTAATCACAATAATCATAACGTAAAACATGAAACTTTGTGGCATTCACACATAATCATAGATAATCATTTCTTGTTAGTCAAGACTCATTGCCAAGACCATCTTAGTGGACAAAGTCCCTTTCTGAATCGAGTAACCCTCATTTCAGTCCTTTTTCACTGAACCGGTATAACCTACCATTCCAGCCATGTCTATCACAAGAGATATAAAATCTTTACCCAATGCATTGGAGGGAGATATAGGTCCCACCCATCTTATAATGAATCATTTCTTATGTGTGCCACATAATCATAAATCATACATCATCGCATAACCCATGTAATAAAAATGGGATTCTTAAACAACATGACATCATAAAACAATTCATATAAGATAAAGGAATTCATAAAAATGTTTCCATCACAACATAATCAAATCCATGTAATAATAGGGATAAAAACAGAACCCTTTTATTATCTTATATGGAAAATAATTTTGATAAAATACTTGAACTTCATTCTTGAGGAAAATATCCTTTCTACTTCAAAAACACTTTTCCTTTCTTAACATGTCATACAATTTTAAAATAAAAGAAGTTGATTAAAAATAAACTTGAATACTTGTAAAGGAAGCTTCTTGGAAATAATTTTTTTAGAAATCCATTCATGCCGTATAAGTTAAAAAAAACATTCTTCGTACTTTTTTCGGAAAAGTCAAAAAGTACCTCATACGAAAAACGACAAAAGATTTCCATCATACATATTACTAAAAACTAAACAAATGGTAAAAATGGATTTAAACAATTTTATGTGGATGGAAATAATATTACATATTGATGAAACATGGATGTGGATGATAAAATACACCCCAGTAAGTACTTACGAATAAACAATCTCGGATAAAAATGAGATTGTGATATTTCCCTTACCTTAGGTCCGATTTGCTTTGTACGTGTCCGAAGCTCCTGTATAATGGTTTAAATAATGTTATTGACTTATTCCAGAATCATAAATATTGATATGATATCATATATGGTCATATTCTTAGCTTCTTGTTAGTAATATTTCATTGTTATTTGTTACTCGGGTCTTTATTGCCTTTTGTTCTTATGCGTGTTTTGCCGAATAAATTCTTATTCTTATTTTAAGGTTATAGAAACCTTATATCCAGAATGGTATTAGTATAACATATATAATATTTATTCATTCAATTAATTTATATAATTACTATGTAATGATGATCATGTAGAACGAGTCGCTTCACATCGTGGAGACAGTATTCCGTACGTACGCACGAGTGATGATATCGTTCCTATGATCGTGGAATTGTATTGGAGTATATATATATTATTTCAGTATCAATATTACTTTATAATAATCATAAATAGTTACTCATTACACCATTATACCCATCCTTGTAAGGTGGTGGTGGAAAATAGATTACACCACGGCGTGGATACGGTATTCTGTACGTACGCACGCGCGGTGATTTCATTTTTCCGTAGGATGGATAGAAGGTGAATTAGGGTTGTTTCATATTTATAATAAAATATCAGTATGTAAGTAATACTGATGTTATTACTTTATCATGAAACAACTAAAGGAGAAGAAGTTGAAGAAGAAAGAAATTGAAAAGATCGGTAATGGATATTACCTCTTCTTTGGAACGCTTCTTTGAATCCTCCACTTAGGGAATTAATATTGGTATTTGAAGAAGACCAGGACCTCTAGGATTATTCTAGGGAAGTGGAGAGGAGAAAATGGCAGGGGTTGGCCGAGCTTGAGTGCTCAATTTGGTGTGAGGAGGAGGGGGAGGAGGTGCCCTTTTATAAGGGAGGAGAGGGGCACCTTAGGAATATCTCAAAATATTATTTTATATTAAAGTCAAAATCGGTTTATAATGGTTCCAAAGGGTCTTATTTCGAAGCTAAAGTGGATATGGGTTGCAATACTATCAACCAATAGGATTTAGACAAGTTTAGGTTATTATTTTGACCTTATCAATTAGATTTAACTCTAAGTTAAATAATTTAACTTTTACCGTGTCTTTTTTTTTCTTACACTATATGGTTAATACACTTACTATAACATGCCAAACGAATCCCAAATAGTTTATTATTATTATATATACCCTTATCTAAGTCCTTTTTCCGAACCTTTGATTTTTAGGAATAAAATAACAATTAATAATATAATATTTGATTTAAAAACTATTTTGTGTCAATTTTGACACTATTTGATATATGATTTTTGTGAAAGTCATAAAAGAATTATATGTTCTAACCAAGTTGATTAAATCAACACTAATATATCATAGTAACCTATAAAATTAGTGGGATTCATAAAAAGTCTCAAATTACATTTATTTTGGTGTTTATAACATCAATTATGTCAATATTTCATTAATAAGATAATTACTGCATCATCATTCTGTCATAAATAAATTAAATTATTTAATGTCTAAAAATTATAAATAAAATACCATTATGTAGGAAATCGTTTTATATTTCTAATGAATATTTATAGTCGAATTTATCTTATGTATAACCCCATATTAAAAATGATTTACTTATAAAACATTGATTTTAACTATTTTAACCCTTCTTTAAATAAATTAATAATAAATGTCCAAATCTAATCCAAGTGGGCCTAAATGATAATATTTTACACTTAAGGTTGTTTTTGGTAGAGATACACTTGTCCAATAGAATTAGGACATGTGTTAGGGTAATATTAATATCATTCTTACCCTTAATTACCCTATTTACTTTTAACCGTGGTAAATAAAAGTAAAAAGTTACTATTCACCAAAAATTATTTTCATCTCATTGAACCACATTTTACTTACTGACATCAACCGTGTCTCTCGGATTTTTGAAAATCCATTCACAAAAGTGGTAAAATTAAGTTTTATGAAAAATTCAGTTTTTAACTACCGCTTAGTTGTTTCACTATTCATCAAAAATTGATGTTTTTCAGAACAATGCCACAATTTTATCCTAAGCTATATTTCATATTCCGAATTCAAAAATGAAGTCTATTTTACCAAATTCATAACATAGAAGTTGAATTAATTAATTTTATAATTAAATCCCGCTGTTAAAACAAATAGCGTGTTTTTAAGAAACAATATCTATCAAAAGATTGACACTTGATTATGTCTGGTTTAAATGTAAAATTACAACCAATGACCAACATTGTATTAAATTGTAAAAATATATTCTAAATATACTTTAAAACCACTAAAATTAATAATTTATCACTATTAATTATTTTGATTAAAAATGTTGTTTTTAATTATAATTTAGTAATTTTCACTATTAATCAGAATATGAAAGTTATCCGAAAAGTACCAAAATTTCACCCTAAGCTAATTTCGATATTAAGAATCCAAAAATGAATTCCATTTTGAAAAATAAAATTTACAATATTTCAAAAATTGGTTATTACTATTCATAACGGCTAGTTTTAATAATATTTTAATAGCATATTGTTGTTTAATAAAACTCGTTAGTGCGTACTACACACGCTATCGAGGAAGGTCTCGATTGCGTGTAATGCAAGGTAAGTCAAGGATGTGTGTTGTGCAAGCTCCTTTTGATGTAGCGTAAAACACAAGACATTAATAAAATTAAAAAGAATATTTTTCATAAAATCTCGGGATGTTACATTCTACCCCCCTTAAAATGAATTTCGCCCTCGAAATTCGTCGGGGTTATAAATGGTTTATTATTCGAAAGTTTCTTTAATAGAAACCCACATCGTAAAAAGGAATACCAAAACCAATCTTTAAAAACGAAAGTATGAAACGTAACTGTTACCCAAATAAACTAATCACTGGGTTTCCACATAGGTGAAAATATGGATATGGAAGAAAAATCTAACCATCATGTTCTGATGGAGAGTGGTAGAGAACATGGCTATGGAAAAGCTAGCAATCACAAAGCCATAAATTTGTGATGATATAAGGTACCATCTGATTCATCAGGTATCAGATCACTAGGAAAACATTTTTGGTTTTCAAGATCATTTCCCTAAAGTTGAAAATTTGAATTAGAATAAATACTTTCTTTATTTTGGTACAATCTCACTGTTGTTCATGCCTTGAACAATTTCCACTTCATCTCTTAAATAAATGATGTTGAATTTTTTATTCATGAAGTGTTAGCAGATCAGGTGATAGAATGACGGGTCATTCCATCTATCTCAAACAAAAGGTTAGAAAATATTATATACATAAGTCGATCTATAGTGAGATTAATCACATATTGTTCCTAAAATGGACTTATACTTCATATATCATGCTGCTTAATATAATAAAACTAGTTTCTACTAAACAGGGACTTCCTGTAGGTCAGTGGTAGGCGATAAAGGCCAGTCGCACTTCGGTTGTGGGTTCGATTCCTACAGCCTTGTCCGACGCGATGGGCTGTCGCCCGTCCTGCAGGTTGTCCTTTTTCTAAAACTACATTACTATAACATCCCATCAATAATATCGAAAATATTCTATCCTTAAACAATACTAACTTATGTCCAACATAATCCATTCTAATCTTTAGGCTTATCCATAATACTACAGTCCACTATCATAATATAGTGAAAACGATTACCAGAGATTTAATACTGTCGTTAATCCCCATAAGATATGTCTTGTTGGTCACATTCTAAACATTCAAAGTCCTTAATCATGTATTCTCTTGAATACCTTAGTGAAAACATGAATGCAGTTTAAAGTTACCACTTTCCACATACTAAAATCTTCAAAATTCTATATACTCAAACCATGATATCACTTAGTCCTTATATCAATCATGAGCTCATGAATACTGTCAAATATTTAATATTCTCGTTTTCCCTTCATTATGTGCATATCATTCTTTTTCATAAAATATCTCAATCACTTTCTATGGTTACTGGTACCATAAAATTATTGAAAACCACAATAGACCAATACATAAATATTCCAATATTCCACGATACTATATACAACACTATTTTGGAATCCCATTACATAAACACTTAATCATTCCACCACATCATTGTCATATTCAACGTCGCCAATAGTGATCGCATGTAACTTCCCTTTGTCCTTTGCCTTAAGTGGTTGCTCATGTTGATCATCACTAACCCTTGGATTAGGGCATTTATTAGCATAATGTCCCATCTCCTTGCACTTGAAACATTGAAGTGTTGGTGGTGCGTTCTCTACAGTGTTTGCTTTGTTCACATCATTAGAAACACGTTTTCCATTACTTTGACACTCAGCTACTCGATGACCTTCTTTTCCACACTTAAAACATTTTCTAGTCCCTTTAAGACAATCTCCTCCATGCTTCTTTCCACACTTTGAGCATAAGGAAACATTCATTTTCTTTTCACCATTATTCTGAGATTTCTCCTTGAACTCCATCTTTCGTTTCTTTTCAAAACCATGAGATGGATAGGTAACACCAACTCCCATTTCTACCTTCATAGCACAACACACAATTTCTTCATAGCAACTGAAGTCTCTTATAGCTAATGCCCTTCGAAGACTTGGTTTTAATCCACTGAAAAATCGATCAACTTTACTTTCAGGTTGGATGATAATACCAGAAGCGTACCCTGTAAGTCTTGTAAAATTTGCTTCGTATATACCAACAGATTCATCATCCTTCTGCTTCAGCTCAAGAAACTCCTTTTCCATCTTTGTTCGAAGAATACGAGGGAAGTACTTATTGAAAAACAAGTTCTTGAACTCGTCCCATTCCATGGACTCAATTTCATCTCTTTGCCTCGTATTCTTGATAAGATTCCACCATTGATCAGCTTCACCTTCCAAACGATATACTGCTAAGGTGACTTTATCATGTTCAGAATATTGAAGAACTGAAAATATCTTTTCAGTGGTACTGATCCATTGTTCAGCAACAAGTGGATCGGAAGACCCATTAAAAGAAGGTGGACGTTGCCTCATGAAGGACTCAATAGAATATTGTTCCCTTCTCTGCTCATTTGGAAGTCCAGAATGATTCATAGCTTGTGTAAGTATAGCAATAAGATTTTGCACTCCATCTCCCATAACATTTGTTTGTTCAGGAGGACAATCATTGCATTTTCCATTGCATTGATCAACACGGTTCCTTCGGGTTCCAGCCATCGTCTAAAACCCAAAAAGAATAGTGTGAGAGGCAAAAATCATGCTAGGGAAAACAACATTATAAAGGGGGAGTATCCTCAATATCTAACTTCTTAGGCTAAATTCTATGATCGTTACCATAGTTCTAGGACTGTATCTTATATGTATACTTATCCTTAGGGACATCCCTATACATACCTTAGAAATATCTCTAGGGATCTCACTAAGGTTTTCGCATCCTAGTTTCCAAAGGTTGACTAAGCCTTTCCTCTGATACCAACTGTAGAGACCCGAAGCCTGACGTACATGGACATTACATTACTTTAGCGGAATACTTAGTGCATAACAAAAACACACACACAAGGATCGTAATAGTTTAGTGTCTTTGGAAACTCGGAACGTAATCTTCTAATCATGGTGAAAGATCTTCAATATCTCCCATAAAGATCTTCCCTTTTTTTCTACCTAAAACCTTTCTTTATATCCTGGGGAAAAGAAAACATAAAAGGGTGAGCTCAAATGCTCAGTAAGGGTAAGCAAAAGAAAAATCAATCACATCATATTCATAAGAACATAGCTTTTGAAAATCTTAACCTGCAAAAGAGCTCATAATATCATAACATGGGATAAATCATAGAAGTGAAATGTAATCACAATAATCATAATGTAAAACATGAAACTTTGTGGCATTCACACATAATCATAGAGAATCATTTCTTGTTAGTCAAGACTCATTGCCAAGACCTTCTTAGTGGACAAAGTCCCTTTCTGAATCGAGTAACCCTCATTTCAGTCCTTTTTCACTGAACCGGTATAACCTACCATTCCAGCCATGTCTATCACATGAGATATAAAATCTTTACCCAATGCATTGGAGGGAGATATAGGTCCCACCCATCTTATAATGAATCCTTTCTTATGTGTGCCACATAATCATAAATCATACATCATCGCATAACCCATGTAATAAAAATGGGATTCTTAAACAACATGACATCATAAAACAATTCATATAAGATAAAGGAATTCATAAAAATGTTTCCATCACAACATAATCAAATCCATGTAATAATAGGGATAAAAACAGAACCCTTTTATTATCTTATATGGAAAATAATTTTGATAAAAAACTTGAACTTCATTCTTGAGGAAAATATCCTTTCTACTTCAAAAACACTTTTCCTTTCTTAACATGTCATAGAATTTTAAAATAAAAGAAGTTGATTAAAAATAAACTTGAATACTTGTAAAGGAAGCTTCTTGGAAATAATTTTTTTAGAAATCCATTCATGCCGTATAAGTTAAAAAAAACATTCTTCGTACTTTTTTCGGAAAAGTAAAAAAGTACCTCATACGAAAAACGACAATAGATTTCCATCATACATATTACTAAAAACTCACCAAATGGTAAAAATGGATTTAAACAATTTTAGGTGGATGGAAATAATATTACATATTGATGAAACATGGATGTGGATGATAAAATACACCCCAGTAAGTACTTACGAATAAACAATCTCGGATAAAAATGAGATTGTGATATTTCCCTTACCTTAGGTCCGATTTGCTTTGTACGTGTCCGAAGATCCTGTATAATGGTTTAAATAATGTTATTGACTTATTCCAGAATCATAAATATTGATATGATATCATATATGGTCATATTCTTAGCTTCTTGTTAATAATATTTCATTGTTATTTGTTACTCGGGTCTTTATTGCCTTTTGTTCTTATGCGTGTTTTGCCGAATAAATTCTTATTCTTCTTTTAAGGTTATAGATACCTTATATCCAGAATGGTATTAGTGTAACATATATCATATTTATTCATTCAATTCATTTATATAATTACTATGTAATGATGATCATGTAGAACGAGTCGCTTCACATCGTGGAGACGGTATTCCGTACGTACGCACGAGTGATGATATCGTTCCTATGATCGTGGAATTGTATTGGAGTATATATATATTATTTCAGTATCAATATTACTTTATAATTATCATAAATAGTTACTCATTACACCATTAAACCCATCCTTGTAAGGTGGTGGTGGAAAATAGATTACACCACGGCGCGGAGACGGTATTCCGTACGTACGCACGCGCGGTGATTTCATTTTTCCGTAGGATGGATAGAAGGTGAATTAGGGTTGTTTCATATTTATAATAACATATCAGTATGTAAGTAATACTGATGTTATTACTTTATCATGAAACAACTAAAGGAGAAAAGTTGAAGAAGAAAGAAATTGAAAAGATCGGTAGTGGATATTACCTCTTCTTTGGGACGCTTCTTTGAATCCTCCACTTAGGGAACTAATATTGGTCTTTGAAGAAGACCAGGACCTCTAGGATTATTCTAGGGAAGTGGAGTGGAGAAAATGGCAGGGGTTGGACGAGCTTGAGTGCTAAATTTGGTGTGAGGAGGAGGGGGAGGAGGTGCCCTTTTATAATGGAGGAGAGGGGCACCTTAGGAATATCTCAAAATATTATTTTATATTAAAGTCAAAATCGGTTTATAATGGTTCCAAATGGTCTTATTTCGAAGCTAAAGTGGGGATGGGTCGAAATCCTATCAACAAATAGGATTTATACAAGTTTAGGTTATTATTTTAACCTTATCAATTAGATTTAACTCTAAGTTAAATAATTTAACTTTTACCGTGTCTTTTTTTTTCTTACACTATATGGTTAATACACTTACTATAACATGCCAAACGAACCCAAAATAGTTTATTATTAATATATATATCCTTATCTAAGTTATTTGGCCTAACCTTAGATTTTTAGGAATAAAATAACAATTAATAATATAATATTTGATTTAAAAACTATTTTGTGTCAATTTTGACACTATTTGATATATGATTTTTGTAAAAGTCATAACAGAATTATATGTTCTAACCAAGTTGATTAAATCAACACTAATATATCATAGTAACCTAGAAAATTATTGGGATTCATAAAAACTCTCAAATTACATTTATTTTGGTGTTTATAACATCAATTATGTCAATATTTCATTAATAAGATAATTATTGCATCATCATTGTGTCATAAATAAATTAAATTATTTAATGTCTAAAAATTATAAATAAAATACCATTATGTAGGAAATCTCGTTATCTTTCTAATAAATATTTATAGTCGAATTTAGCTTATGTATAACCCCATATTAAAAATGATTTACTTATTAATCTTTGATTTTAACTATTTTAACCCTTCTTTAAATAAATTAATAATAAATGTCCTAATCTAATCCAAGTGGGCCTAAATGATAATATTTTACACATAAGGTTGTTTTAGGTCGAGATACACTTGTCCAATAGAATTAGGACATGTGTTAGGGTAATATTAATATCATTCTTACCCTTAATTACCCTATTTACTTTTAACCGTGGTAAATAAAAGTAAAAAGTCACTATTCACCAAAAATTAATATTCATCTCATTGAACCACATTTTACTTACTAACATCAACCGTATCTCTCGGATTTTTTAAATTCCATTCACAGAAGCGGTAAAATTATGTTTTATGAAAAATTCAGTTTTTAACTACCACTTAGTTGTTTCACTATTCATCAAAAATTGATGTTTTTCAGAACAATGCCAAAATTTCATCCTAAGCTATATTTCATATTCCGAATTCAAAAATGAAGTCTATTTTAACAAATTCATAACATAGAATTTTCATTAATTAATTTTATAATTAAATCCCGCTGTTAAAACAAATAGCGTGTTTTTAAGAAACAATATCTATCAAAAGATTGACACTTGATTATGTCTGGTTTAAATGTGAAATTACAACCAATGACCAACATTGTATTAAATTGTAAAAATATATTCTAAATATAATTTAAAACCACTCAAATTAATAATTTATCACTATTAATTATTTTGATTAAAAAAGTTGTTTTTAATTATAATTTAGTAATTTTCACTATTCATCAGAATATGAAAGTTATCCGAAAAGTACCAAAACATCACCCTAAGCTAATTTCGATATTACGAATCCAAAAATGAATTCCATTTTGAAAAATAAAATTTACAAAATTTCAAAAAGTGGTTATTACTATTCATAACGGCTAGTTTTAATAATATTTTAATAGCATATTGTTGTTTAATGAAACTCGTTATTGCGTACTACACACGCTATCGAGGAAGGTCGTGATTGCGTGTAATGCAAGGCAAGTCAAGGATGTGTGTTGTGCAAGCTCCTTTTGATGTAGCGTAAAACACAAGACATTAATAAAATTAAAAAGAATATTTTTCATAAAATCACGGGCTATTAGAAACCCCCCCCCCCCCCCAATTTTCTAAAAGTATAGTTATCAGTCAAGGATTCTGGTAGGATTATCCAAGCATCGTCAGTGTTAAAAAAACTATACTATTTACATTAGTGAGAACAATCTTATCATGAATCTAGTAGTCATTCCCATGATAGAATTCGACATAATACTAGGGATGGATTGTCTATCAAAGTATAATGCAAACATCAAATTCCAAAGTAAATCTCAGTATTATTGAATGGAAAAATAGAATCATCTTCCAAGGAGATATATCTCAACCTGATCCTTGTCTAGATGAACCCCTTATATCCTTATTTATGGAGTTGATCTATGAAGAAGAAAACGATGATGAGAGTATAAGGATAGAAAGTGTCCCCTATCCTAGGAATACATTGATGTATTTACTAAAGAGTTTTTTGTGCCTCCCCCAAAAGGAGGGGTAAATTTTTTCTATTGAACTCATACCTGGATCTCATCCAATATCAAAGACCTCCTATAGGATGGAAAATTTGGAGCAAGAGGAATTAATTAAACAACTCCAAGATATTTTGGAGAATGGGTTTATCTGACCAAGTCTGTCTCTTTGGAGAGAAATAGTTCACTTTGTGAAGAAGAAGGATGTGTCAATGCATCTAATCATTGATTTTAGATAACTTAATGGGATCACTGCGAAAAAAAATACCCTCTTCCAAGAATTGATGACTTATTTCACCAACATTGTGGAACTCAATTCTTATATAAGACTGATCTTCGATCTGGTAATCATCAATTGATGCTGAAAAAAGAAGATATTCCAAAACTGCCTTCAGATCAAGATATGGTCACTGTGAGTTTGTTGTTATGCCCTTCTGACTGATTAATCCACCTGATCTTTTAATGGATATGATGAATATAGTCTTTAAAGACTACCTTGATAACTTTTTGGTAGTTTTTATTGATGATATTCTGATATATTCCAAAAGTCATGAGGATCATGAAGATCATCTAAGGGTTATTTTTCAAACTCTTCGGAAATAGAGTCTTTTTAGAAAGTTCAATAAATATGAATTCTGTTTAAAAAAAGTTTCTTTCTTGGGGCACATTGTTACCAATGAAGGAATCACAGTTAACCCTGCAAAGATAAATGTTGTAGAGGAGTGGCCTCAGCCTACATCAATAACAGAGATTCGAAGATACTTTGGATTGGCAGGATATTATAAGTGGGTTTTGAAAAACTTTTCATGAATTTCTAATCCATTAACCAAGTTAACTCGAAAAGGTGTCTAGTTCTTCTAGAACAAAGAGTTCATGGAATGTATCCAAGAGCTGAAGAAGATATTCTTAAATGCACCCATGTGAACTCTTCCCTCAAGTGGAGAAGGATTCTTTATTTTTAGCGATGCATCTCTCAAAGGGCTTGGGTGCGTCCTCATGAAAAATGAAAAATTAATTTCTTATGCATCTCAATAGTTGATGACTCCGGAGCAGAACTATCCCACACATGATCTGGAGCTGGCTGTGGTCATTTCTTCTCTGAAGATATGGAGACACGATCCCTATGGGGAGAAATTTGACAAATACACAAACCATCAAAGTTTGAAGTATATTTTCACACAAAAGGAATTGAACATGAGACAAAACTGATTGTTGGAACTTCTCAAAGACTATGATTTTTCAATTCATTATCATCCTCTAATAGTAAACAAAGATGCTGATGTATTCTGCATGAAAGACCCAGTTGTTCTTTCCATGATGTGGATTCAAAGATATCCTTTGATCAATGAACTACTAAAGCTGGACATGGGAATTATATAGGAAGGGACATCATTAACCCTAACCCAAATTATTTCTAAACCTTCAATACTAGTGAAGATCATGAAATATCTGAAAGATGATCCTTTGTTACAGAAGAAGTTTGAAGCTATGAAATATGGGAAGTATTCTGAGTTCAATATTGATCAAGAAGGTGTACTGATATTTCGTACAAGACTATGTATTCCATATATTATGGAAATAAAGAAGGAGTTAATGGATATAGCCCATAGTTCTACCATCTCTATACATCCTGGAAGCACCAAAATGTATAATGACTTTCGTGATCATTTTTTGTGGAATAATATGAAAAGGAAGACGTTTGAATACACTTCAAGGTGCTTGGTATGTTAGCATGTGAAGGCAGAGTGACAACTCCCTAACATGCTATTTCAACCACTACCCATAATAGCGTGGAAGTGGGACAATATCACTATGGACATCTTCACTGGTCTCCCGAGAACTTCTAATGGAAACAACAAGATATGGGTTTTTGTGAACCGTCTCACCAAGACTACCCATTTAATCTCCATTTGGGAAGATTTCTCTCTTGATCAAATTTCAAGGATTTATGTGAAGGAAGTGATAAGGATTCATGGAGATCGACATTATATCGTATCTAATCTAGATCCAAGGATCACATCAATATTCTGGAGAATTATTCAACATGATCTAAGCACCAATTGAATTTCAGTACGGCCTATCACCCCCAAATTGATGGTCAATATGAAAGAACTATTAAAACACTCGATGACAAGCTAAGAACATTCTCAATGGAATTTAAAGGTTGATGAGATCAACATATCTCATTAGTTGAGTTCTCATACAACAATAGCTTCCACTTGAGCATTAAAATGGCACCCTATGAATCTCTATATGGGAAGCGATATAGAAATCTTACTTGTTGGGATGAAGCTGGTGAGAGAAATCTTATTGGGAAAGATCTTGTGCAAGAGATGACAGAAAAATTCCATTCCATACAACAACACATTATGGGTGCTCAAAGTGGTAAAAAGAGATATGCTGACAATCATCGAAGGGACTTGAAGTGTGAGGTTGGTGACAAGGTCTTTCTTCAATATCACCTTCGAAGAAAGTCATGTGGTTTGGGATGAAAGGGAAGATAGGCCCTATGTACATTGGCCCATATGTAATCCTTGATCATGTGGGACCAGAGGCCTATCAGCTTGCACTTCCTCCAAATCTAGCACATGTTCAGGATGACTTCCATGTATCCCTCTTGGGGAAGTACATACCTGACCCTTCACATGTACTAAACCCAGAGGTGGTACAACTAGAACATGACCTCTCTTATGGGGTGCAACCAGTGGAGATCGTAGATCATAGAAACAAGGTTCAACGTAACAAGACTTCACACCTTGTAAAGGTGTTGTGGAGAAAACAAATATATGAATAACCACGTGGGAATCCAAGGATTATATGAGGTAGAAGTACCCACTCATTTTCTCTTATGAGGGTTTGAGTTAAAAATTATGGGGATGAAAATTCTTAATGGGGGAAGAATGTAACGAACCAAACTTTTTAATAATTTTTGTTTCCAAATTTTTTGTTTTATTTTATTTTATACTCAACAACAATTTTTCATTTAATGAAATTAGTATAATTAAAATGAGACGGTTGATTTTCAACTGTTATATGATTGTTGGTCAATATGACTGTTGGAAACTATCTGTTGCTTTTTTATCTAAAAATACAAGTGATCTTGGTTAATTAATACAGAAAGAATATTCTATGGACTCATCCAATATTATCGTGCCAATCGAAGCTCATCTAACAAAACTTGTTAAGGATGTAGCGCCGCTGATCTTTTATCTGGACCAAACCCAAGCTCAACATTATTGTGTGAAGCTGGAATGGAATCTCCATTGGGAGAAGATAAAACTGGTAGAAATTACCACTCAAGAAATGTTGGCCAAGCCACCCCAAGATTCTATCACCTTAGAAAGAATTACACTTAGGTCATATGTTGGGGTTATAAGGGACTATGTAACGAGACTGTAACATCCTTGTGTAATTCGTTGAGATAAATAAAATTGTGATTTCTTTTTATGGTGAAGTGTGTGAATTTTCAAATGTCCGGATAAATATAAGATGTATATTATTGATGAATTTTGAAAAAAAAATATTTTCAAATATTTATGTAAACATCAAATAATTAATAAGGTGTAATTATTTTCCAAAAATGGTCTTCTACAGTTGTGTTCAGTAAGAAAGTTTTAGTCTAATAATATTAACTTAATTGTTGGTGAATAGTAAATAATGAATTGTGATTTTACGATTTTGATTACTAATGTGAGAAAATGGAATAATTATCCTAACTTAAGAATGTATTAATAAAATTTGGGCACCTTGATTAAGTAATTAGATTCAATAAAATAGGTAAATAACTATTTTAGACATTATTCCTTAAGTATTAGTTGTTTTGTGTGAATAGTATTTTTTTTATAAAAATAAAATTGAAAATATTTATAAAATTATATTTATCAAATGGAATTTATTCTTTAATTTAGAGCATCTATATTAGGTTAAGGTTGTTTTGGGGATTTTTATGAAAAATTTTAATTTTCAGTGAAAAGTTAAAATACAGTTTTTTGTTTTGGATGTTTAATGACATCATTAAGGCTGTAATAATTATGTAATAATTCTGGATGACTTATGAATAGTAAGATAAGGTATGAGGTGTCACAATCATCCAATACCATGTGAAAATACAAAGGGAAAGCCCATGGAATTTCCAATACCACTGATAAGGTGTCCCTTGGAAATTAATGTTTTGTTCCCTCATTTCTCCTATAAATACCAATACATTACCTCATCCATTTCATTTACAAATCCTCCCAAACTATGTTATGGTCTCTTTACCACCCATGGATTCCTCCCAAGGTGCCTTCAAGACTCCCAAGGTCCCAACATTCAGGCTTTCAAATTTTCTCTTCAAGGTAAGGGAATCTTTCACCCTCCTCTTTTAAGCCATGATTTCCTTTATGTTGTGTCTTCTAGTTTCTATATCATTTAGTTGAGGGTATGTTACTATATTTTTTAATTACTGTCCATTTCTTGTCTAATTTTTTAGATAACCATTCCGCTCTTGTCAAATTGTTTTCTGAATTTTTTCGTGATGTCGTTAGGCTGCTGAATTTCTCGTAAAAGAAACTGCATCTTCTCTTTTCTTTCAAGTTTCCTTTTCATGCGGTATGTCATTAAAATATCTATACCATGATCTTATTATGTACCAATAATATATTATTAATTATTTATTAGTGTGTGACCCATTTCCCCTCTCTGTTAAATGTTTTCTAAAACCATGTTATGTAGCCATTATGCTGCAAAAGTTTCGCCTCAAAATTTATATCTCTTGCTCTCCAGAAATTTTGTTGTTTTATTTATGTTAATACATAGACCTATTTCATTTCAATGGGTGTGAATAAATATAAAAATATGATATCTTTGATTCTGGAATTGACATACATATAACACTCACTTCCTTCCCATGGGTTATAAATGACATAATGATCTTATTTTTAAGAACTTTTAAAACACCGCGATCATTAAATGAAACCCATTTCTTTTATTGTCCATGGGTTATTTATGAAGTTTTTTATTATGATCTATGTGGATCACATGAATGTAAATACATATTAAGGGTTCACCCTGATATCACTCTAATGTATTGGGTAAAGAATGAATATCTAAAGATGACAAGTTTTAAGATACCTTGGTGAATAACCTTGTTAATTTTTATGAAACCATGGGGATGGACCTTGGTGATATTTTCAAGAATGTTTAAATGAAATGTCCTAGCCACATATTCAAGTTATGTTCCAAGTTATTTTCTTTATTATATGCTTTTAATTACATTTCTCATGTATTTATGTCGTTATTCAAGTTTTTATTGTTAAAACAAGTAAATTGATTCCCTTGTTTACCCTTACCAGGCCTTCTTCTCACCCTTTACCTTGATGTATGTATCCAGGATATGAGATGAAGTAATTTTACATAGGATGAAAATATTATGAAGCCTTACAAATGTATTATGAAGAATGTTTTATGTTGTTTTCATATATTATGTTCCTAATTTCTAAGACACTAGACAAAAATGAACCTTTGTTTGTAAAATGTAATGAAATGTTATGTAATAAAAAGGCATGATGCCATAATACCACTTCACATAAAAAGGGGTATTTTGTTTTATGATCCCAATATAATGTAAATTTGTTTTCATGAAATTTATATGGGCTTTATGTCCATTACTAGGCTTGATATCTCACTACTCAAGGAATCCATATTCAAATGGTTGATTATGCCACATTTTAGGCGCATCAATAATGGCCTCCATGATAGTTTCAGTAGAAAGGACCTCTAGAGCCTCTTTAAAAATTTGGAAAATGGTATTTGATAGTGGGAAGTCTCATGAGGTTCCCTATCCTGAGGTACCTAATCCATATTGTGGTTGTCGAGTCCGATAGTGGAGAGGTAAAGAAATTAGGCTTTGTTAGATGCATGCTATGAAGGTAGAAGATCCAACATGGATAAATATTGTTTGATGTATGATTGGTTTATCATATACCCTATTTATCCCATATTTAATTCATGAACCAAACACTCCATTGTTTCTTATTATTTCTTTGATAAATTCCTGTGAGTAGTTTGTTGATGGGGTAACACCAGTAAGTGGGAGATTTCTATTTTACAATAGATACAGTCATATTATATTAAAAATGGAATGAATTGGTTGTATTATTAATATAAATTCATATAATATTGAATAGCATATTTTCATATTTCAATATAGTGGAACTAAATGTGGTGTTCATTTGACAGTAGAGTTATTAGATGGGTGGCAGAAAACTAGTTCATATTTTGGTATTAGATGATGTATCTATCAGTTGGAGCTCATAAAGATAATTTACTAGGGTTTTGGAATATTTTTTATATTTTTTTCTAATGAATTTATAAATCTACCCCTTTTTGCAATGTTGAGTTTGGGATAGAGATATAGTTAGGTGGATATCATACATTGATGGGTTCTTATAAAATTGAGCCTATGGATCTATAAGATTTGTGGTGCTAGGTTTTTCATCTGATGTAGAGTGGTTTAATCTAACCCACTATGTATACTTGGGGTGATCCATTGTTGTTCTATAAAAAGAAAAATGGTAGTATGAGGTTTTATGTAGAATTATAAAATTAAATTATGTCACGATCAGAAACCATTACCTCTAAACAACAATTGACAATTTTTTCGACCAACTGAATGGATACATTTGGATTTTAAAGATTGACTTTTGATCTATATATCACTAGATAATGGTAGAAGACGAAGATATCCCAAAGACTATCATCAGTTAATGATATGGAATCATTGATTTTTATTTCTTTTCATTATTTATCAAAATCACACAAACATTGTTAATGGGATGAATGAGTTCCATAATCTATGAATTCCTAAACTAGTTTTTCATCATGTAAATTGATTATATATTGATTTTATAAAAGTCAATGGAAGAAAATACCAATCATCTCAAATATTTTTATCAGGCCCTTCAAAGCCAGAAACTCTATGTAATGTTTTCCATGTGTATGCTATGGATGCATGAGTGGTATTTATTATGGTATGTGGTGTCCTAATATGGTGTTACCATGTAACCATCAATGAGTAGGGTAGTTTTTTCCTAAGAATCAGAATAGAACATGGAATCTCATCACAATTGTCTTCACCATGCATGATATTATTGGTGTTTATTTTCAATTTCTCTTGGATTTTATTCCTATTAATAGTGTTTATAAAAAATAATGATCATTTTTTTTAAAATTATTAGTTCTAGATAGTGTTTGATTACATGATGTAGAAGTTGATCAGTTCTCCAGTTCTTTGATACCCTGAGAATATTGTGATGTTTGAGGTTTTCTAAAGTCATAATTTTAATCCATGGGATTCATTTTGATGCAAAAAAGGGATGTGGTATACTATAGATCTAGGGAGTTATTTCCCCATGTGTATAACTACGACGCAAATTATTTTATGTTGGGGGAATTTCTATTTGTGCCAAAACTATGAAATAATTACCTTATCAACAAACACTTTGTGATTTTTATAGATTAAAAGATATTGAAATATATTTCTCTCTAATAAATATAGATCAAAACCATTAAAGATATATGAAGTTTCTCCAGGAATATAATTTGTATATATCTTACACCTTGGTAATGATGAATGATGTTTTCGATTTTTTGGGTTTAATGTCCCAAGGAGATTAGGTTATGTAATCTGTAAATTTTTTGAAATGGTTAGAATATAATTAGTTAAGCATCTTGGAATCATAGAAAATTGGGAAAGAGGTTTCATTTAAAATATTGACAAGGATTAATCATAATGTAGAAGTTGGTGGAGTAATATTTTGGAAACTCAAATGATGAGGTGATGTGTGACTTTTCCAGCTATGGTGATGCCCTTAAGGGATGGATGAGGGATGATCATAACTGGATTTTATTCTTGAGTAGGTTGTTCATTCCACTTTTGATGTTCTAGGTAATTCTCTAGTTTTTTTTATAGATAACCCTTATCAATTAATCATGATGTTATTAAGATTTAATATGAATTTAGGCTATATATTTGTTGGAATGGGAGGAATTTTTCACTACCATAGTTTATAGTGAAGTGAGGTGTTCTTTTACAGGTGAAAGAATAACACCATGTTAATGGAGGTTTTTTGAGTCCCTATGATATCTATGAGTGGGAGTGGGTGTATATATCAATTGATTTACTCCTCGCTTAAATAAGATTGTATCACCATATTATTTTTTGAAATATTTTGTTTTTTCAAATTAATTTAGCCTTTTCAATATTTTTCATTTCATGCAACACTGAATATAGACTTTTTATATTGATGTACTACATTTGGAATTATATCACTACGTGAAATATTTAGATTAATTTTTTGTACAAAAAACACAAATTTGGTATTGGGTTACACATAATTTTGAGTTCCTTTGATATCTTTTGTAACACACACGACCGATTTTGTACAGAACTACATTATAATATTAATAATATTATTAAAATATCATTAGAGAAACCACATTGTAGTTTGAATGTAAGTTACATATATGATTTACCAAATTTTGAAAATTTTATTTGCACATTTATATAAAATAAATCCTTCTGTTATCAATTAGTATAATTAAATCTATGAACAATTTGAAAATGATGAAATTTCTTTTCTAGGAAAACTATTTTTTATCTAAAAACACAATTTTATCTAAATAAATTAATCAATCCAATTTAGATTACTTTTTTAAATAAATTTTTTATATAATATATTAAATCAATATTTTTTATTTTACTCTGGCAGATTTTACATTTATAAGATACGAATAAATAAAATTTTATGAGATAAAAGAAAAATTCCTCAAAAAAGTAGTCCTAGAACCTTATTATGGAGGCCAAATTTTAAATCCATTTTTAAGAACTATTATTGTTTTTATATGTTTAAAAAAAATTAAATAAAAACATTAAAATCATCTTAGGGTGAATTTCTGATATTTTTCTATGATTTTTCATTTTTTAATAAATAGTGAAAAATACTTGATATTAATTCAAGACATCATTTTCAAAAAAATATTTTATATAGTTAAATTATATATTAAATTGGTTTTAATGTTTAGTAATATAAATTTTACATAAATTAATCGAATTTAGGTTATTTTAGTCAATTTCACGTTGAAATTATATTTAAAAATATACCAAGCTGTAGAAAATTTTTACTACACCCCGCTTTTTCTTCAAATCTGTGGGATTAAATTTGAAGTAATTTCATCAAATTATATGTTTAGAATTTATAAAATTGGATTATATTTTGTAATAATAATTATATATATATATATATTCAGATTATTTAAACATCGTTTTGATAAAAAATATTATTGAAGGCAATTAAATTTAATTACAACAATTTTGAGGAAAATTAACTTAACAATAGCCAAAACTCTACAATTATGGGCCAAAACGTTGTATAAAATTGTTAAAAATTATTATAATGGATGTATTTTGACCCTATACTAAATTAGGTATATTTTAGTCTATTATTTGTGCCTCGTTTTAGAGAAAAAACATGGGTGTAATTCAATTTTAAATTTTTCTTAAGAATGTAATTACTCCTCCACTATGAAAGGCACACACCCCTATCACTTATTCACATATATCAAGACCTTTTTACCGCAAAAAAGAGGAAGCATCCTTCCTCAAACTCTTTTCTTTTATTTTATTTCTCCATAACCACAATTATTTTTATTCAGTAATTATATAATAACAAAATTATAATAATATAATGATGTTTTTTTCACTCAATTGTTTCTACATGTACTTATACACACATCTATGTAATTTGTAACAAACAAACAATTCTTGTGTATGGAGAACTACTGCCTCACAAAACAATGTAGTTCGTTTTTACATTACCACATATCGTGGTTGGGAATAATTATGGACACTAAATTCTTAATTTTTATATATGATATTTATTATTTATTTATTCTTCATGAATTATTATATAACAAGAACCTTCGGGATTTTCATTCTGTGTAAGTACGATAATTGTTTTGGGGGAATTATGGACAACCACCTCCTTAGAGTGATGTGATTCCTTCATACCTTAAATGGAATATATTATGGTTGTATTTAGTGAATGTATATGATATATATGAAATATTAATTCAATTAAAATAATAACATATATTCATATATGTAATTTATTTTCTTTCATTCAATGCAATAATAAACTAGAAACAGCGTTCATGTGAACGTATGACATACTGTCTCTGTAAATGATGTATTCCATTTTATACATCTATCTTATATATATTATTATAAATACATATATACCAATTATATATGATATTTATACTATTACTTACATTTAATAAATAATTAAATAATGATCTATGTATGAGTATCATGAATAACAGGTCCAAACATATATGAGAAATAAATATGATATGATCTAAAACATAACCTTAACTAGGATTTGGTAATAATGGTGTAATATAAATTCATAAAAAATAATATATAGAATAATATATAGTAATATGGTTTTTTCATAGATGTATAATAAATTTATAATTATTATATAGGAGGCTTTAATATGAATGATGAAATTCAAGACTTAAGGTAAGCTAATTTAATATCACTTTTAATTTCTGTGAGATATATATCTCATCCACCACTAATTTCATTTGTGTGGTGTGTATAATTCACATGGATTTATTCTATGATTCATATAAATTTATTCATGGGTATTTACACGTCCATTTTGTGATATTTGTTTATGGGGATTATGTTTCAAATGTTAAAATATTGGTAAAGTAATTCTGTCTCAATTTTTCTTCTTTGAGACACACGTAATGTTAAACACCTATATTTTTCAGCAATGTGTTTATACATACATTTGAAAAGTTATATCATCAATCTAATTGGTTTCATTATATTTTTATGATTCATGTAATTTTATTCTTTCAGTTGTATTATGATTTAAATTAACAAAACTGGTAAAGGTTTATAGATTCAATCTCATTATTTATCATGATTTTTTATGATTATTCTTCAATTAATGAACTATTATGAACCATTTGTTATGAAATATCATGAATTTACATAACCTTAGGATATTAATATTATATACAAGCATTGGTAAAAAATTTCTACTCATTGTAACTTAATATAATTATGAAAACGTTTTTATGAAAATATGACATTATTTATCCTTTCAGTCTGAAATATTTATTCCTTTAAAAAGAATTTTTATAAAATGAAGTGTTAAAAAAAGTTAAAAAATTATATTATTATGTTTAGAGGGAATTTTTACCCATGTATTAAAATTTTAAAAAATGGTTTTCAAAGTAATCTCCTTTTCATTTCTTGATCAAAGAACATTCTTAAACATTTAAGGTAAAAAAGGAAGGTTTGGTATGTATGAACACTATTACCATCATAGCCACCAATTTCTTGATTATTAATTTGTATTTTTACATGTTTATTTTTTAAACAATATTTTTTCCTGATATTTTAGAAATTTTTTAATTTTTGAAAAGGTTCCCATGAAAATGATTTTCAAAAAAATGTTTTATTTTTAAAAATAAATTTTTCAATGATTCCTTTTTAAAAATATTGCTTTCAAAGAAACATATATAAATTATATAAAATCATATATTATATGTTTTTAAAGTACATAAAAAAGGTTTTCAAATAGTTTTTAATGTTATTAATATTTATTCAAGGTTATCTTCAAGGAAAATGGTGTTAACAACTTTTGTAATTTAAAAATCATTTTTTCAAATCATAAAAGAAATTTTATTGAAGAAATGTTTTAAGATATTTTTTATGATCCCTTTATATGTTTTCAAATTAAATATAATGAAATGAATTTTGAAAAAGTTATATGTTTTAAAAATTGATTTTCAAGGAAAACTTATATTATAAGTGATCTTTCAAAATCCTTATCCATCTAAGATGACATCCTTGGAAACTTTTATGCTTAAATAGGGATATGATCTGTGGATACCATTCAATTTATTTCTATTAATGGTATTTGTTTTGATTTCTTGATGTTTATGAATCCTATTTCACTTTCACTGTTTATGCCTATATAAATTATTATTTAACCCACTTCTCTTCAAAATATTATATCCTAAAAATTGATTATGGAACCCCTTTGTTTTCATTGTGTTATACCTTGTGAAATTAATATGAGTCTTTTTTCTCATCAAAAGATTATACCATGATAGATTATTCTGAAACCTGATTCCTTTCTATGGTTATTCTAGAATTAAATATTCATAAAACCAATATATTTTCCATAGGTTATGATATGATTAAATATTTATGATACCAGTTCCATTTCAAGGGTAATGTTTGATATTTATGAAACCCATTTATTTTTATGGGTCATAATATGGTGAAAGTTTTATTGTCATTTGAAACATGTATGTAAAATTTTATTATGTTATAGTTGGGACCTATATATCCTTCCAATTCATTGGGTGAAGATTTATATATCATGAGAAAAAGAAGGGTGTCAAATCAATAGGATTAATCCACTATAAGATGATGGGGAACAAACTCCAATATTGAAATATGGGGAAATTCAATCCCTTAAAAGTAAAGGACTGTTATTAGGGATAGTGTTGTGTCCTACCTATTAGGTGTAGACCCAAGAATATCCTTGATTATTTTTTGGCAGTGAGTGTTGTCCTATAGAGTCTGATATTACATGTTTAAGTGTTTTCCAAAAATTATATGTATTACACCTATGTTATACTCACTTGGTTAATGTTATTGATTATGATATGATTCATGTCTTATGAACATCCAATTTTTATTCCATTTCTAGTGTTTTAAATCTTTTATATGAAAGGTATGATATTCTAATGTCGTGGTCATGTTCTCGTACCCTTATGTACATTTTTTGCATACGTAATTCCTTTATTTACCTGTACTAATAATTCAAGATTAACCCTTTATTATATATACCTTTCCAAGGTTATGAATAAATGGTTCAAATTGAAATCACTATATTTATTTTGATGAGTTAAAATACTTTTTCTCTAAGTTTTCAAAGCCACTAAACTAATATGGTCTTTATGATTTTTTAATGTGTATGTATTCCAAAAAATGATGTGATTTCTATTTAAATTAATCCTAGTAATTTATATTTGGAATTAATGTATAATTTGAGTCATCCTTTAGATTCTAGGATGAGAAAACATTATTGAGGTCCCTAAGGATATTTCTAAGGATATGTATAGGGGTGTCTCTAACGATAAGCCTAATGATCAGTTAACATTTATTAAATATTCCTATAATTTTGTAAAAGTATAGGTTGATTGGTTCCCTATAATTAAATCCATATCTGGATACTGAAAGTGGATGAGGATCTAGAGCATATATACCTATGGGTAAAAACTATGGCAAGGTTAGTAGGAACTAACTCAAGCCTATTCTGGTACACAACAATGAGTTTACTACACACCTAGATAGAAACTAATATGGTATATCCTTTAGAAATTTATAAACTCTTTATGAACCATCATGGGGTATTTAAATGGATGTTATAAATGAATAACCTAGGATAAACCTAAGGTGTTATATATTTAAGAAGGTGTCAACTTTTAGACATTCAATAAGTGGTTTTTCCAGATTGTGTGGTTCCTCACCCTGATAATTATTTTTTACTAAATTTATTATAGTTTTAGTTAATGGTGGGAAGTCGAATGAACTTTTTTAATGTTGAATGTGATGGAAAATATCTTAATTATAATTAAAATGGGAAGGCCTCTATAGTGATGGATGTTGTGATCATTCCTATTATTTTATCACAAAACATGATTAAAATTGTGTCCCTTAACTAACACTCAGAATCACTATGTAAGAGAAGGAAAAATTTCACTAAGAGTTTGGTTAATGGAGACCATATAGGAAATAAGATTCAATTTAATTTTTGTCAATAATGTGGAAAAAATAACCTAACTAACTATATTATAGGAACAATAAGATGTTTTGAATTTGTATTATAAGGACACAAACCATGTAACTACAAATGAAAAATGAAAGGGTGTGTTAATAAAATGGATGGGAATATACTATTCTCTAAGACGTAATCAACGGATAAATTCATTGAGTTTGGAATGAATAGTCATTAATAAAATTGATGACCAAAGTTAAAAGATCAATAAGAGAATCTATAATGTGGTAGAAGTTGTGGTTATATTTCTGATGATGATGAGACTATAGATAAGATGTGAATGGAAATATGTATTAAGTAATAATATGAGGTATCATTCTTATGTGTGATGGAAGAAGTGGAATAATCAATTTTTTTATGTATTTTTATTTGATAATTATGTTATATAAATTGGGAAATATACAAAGATTGTTCAATTTATGATTTTTTCTCAGGATTTACAATTCTATGTTGAATTTTCCAGATGTACTATAAATGTGATTTAATGGAAAGTTGAAATTTTGAATAAGGTAAAATAACCCTTAATATATTACTTACGTAAATATAATGTTTTTTTGAACAATGATATTTTATATATGAATATGTTAATTGAATGGTATTGATTACCTTAAAACAAGTTAAGGACTTGTTGACAAGTGTATATGTTATCATTCATGATGATTACAATTATTTTATATTTAAGTAATATATCCAATTTATAATGGAATAAAGAATCATGTATCTATTCAATAAATAAATATGTTAGTTCAGGTATTTACCAAATTTTAATGGAATAATTGATATAATTATTCACATGTTCAATATGAGACACCCAAAAGAAACCTTTTGATATACGGGGGATCAATACTATGTAGTTTTTAAGAAATTTAGGGACCTTATATATATAGATTCAGACATTCATCATCTGGAAGGGTTATAAGTTTTACTATTTATGGAATGGTTTTATTAATCATTGGATGAGGTTTTAGATATTAATGTATTATTTTTCCATATGAGGATTTACTAATAGAATAATGTCCCTTAGCGAACACCAGAAGTTATTGCTAATGGTCTTTAGCGGCTGCCTAGCGTCTGCCAAATGTCAAACACTTTGGCCCGTCCTTGTTGATAATAGCATCTGCCAGATGGACGTCATTGTAGATGTTCCAACATGGACTATAGCGGTTGCTAAATGGAAGTTGGTATAGGTGATACTTGGGGCACCTAAAGTATCTCCCAAAGAGCAGATGCTATAGCCAATTTCAGATTTATCTATAGCGACCTCCATTTGGCAGTCACTATAGGTGGCATTGATATCACATATAGAAACCGCCAAATGGCGGTCACTATAAGATTTTTTATTTTTTTTAAAAGTGGAAGTAATACAATAAAAAATTATATATTTCAAAAACACAAAAATTAAACTTTTCCAAAATATCTAAACTCAAAGGAACATAAATCTCTTCAGCTCGACGTCTTCCAAACATCCACATCTATCATTGAAAATAACTGCATGAAAAAATTTAATAACAAAATTTGTACCAAAATAAAAATACAAATAAATAATTAAAATTCCATGAAATGTATTACAATTCAAACTTCAATAAAAGATCGAAAGTATTTGATTTTGAAAATATATTAAAAATTTCGAATACCCTTTTAAAAATGTAAAATTATTAATTATATTGTTCTAATAAGACCAAATTTCTGATAGATATTTATTATGTTGAAACATGACATGGATAATAATTAGAATGTTGTCTTGTGATTTCCAATCATTCCGATGTAGTTTGGTATACATTTGACCGTTAGACGCCTATTTTGGTCGTTTGTGGCACCAGAAGTGTGTTTATGTCACCGCAGTCACACGACACCTCTGATTCACTTTTCATCTACCCAACTATTTCAAAATTCACCCACCAGTTGTTTTCGTCTAATTTCATGGAATTATGAGGTTGTTCAGCTAGTTTTGACCACCCCACCCACCTTTCTCTAGAAAGCCAAACTGTTAAAAAACGTATTCAGCTGTAACGCACAAACTGCATGTCCGATTGATGTATCGTCTTCATATACACCTCCTGAAGAATAATTAGAATTTTTTCCTATGATTTAAAGTCATTACGATGTTGTTTGGTATGCATTTGACCGCTAGACACTTGTTTTGGTCATTTATGGCACCGAAAGTGCATTTTTGGTCACCACGGTCACAGGACACTGCTGATTCACTTGTCATATGCCTGCCCATTACAAAATTCACTCACTGGTTATTGTCTTCTAATCTCATGAAATTCCAAGGTCATTCGCCCAGTTTTGATCACCCCACCCACATTTCTCAAGCGCGACAAACTCCTAAAAAACACATATTTGGCCGTAATGTGCAAACCGCACATCTGATTATCATGAAGGCTCTGAATACATGTCACGAGTAATAATTAGTTTGTTCTCATGTGATTTCAAGTCATTGTGATGTCGGTCCGAATGCATTTGATAGTTAGACGCTAGTTTTTGTTGTTTTTTGCATCGGAACTGCGTTTTAGGTCACAGAGTTAACACAACACCTCCAATTGACGTGTGGTCTGCCCAACCATTTTAAAATTCACTTGTTGTTTGTTTTCGTCTGATTTTATGGAATTCTGAGGTCGTTCGATCAGTTTTTACCACCCCACCAACCTTTTTGATGCGCGTCAATCTCTTAAAAACAAATATTCGACCATAACACATAAAATTCACGTCCAATTGATGTTTTTTATCTGCATAAACACCATGAATAATAATTATAATGTTTTCCAATGATTTCAAGTCATTCCGATGTCGTTCGGTATGCATTTGACCATTAGATGCCCATTTTGGTTGTTTATGGCACCAGAAGTGCGTTTTCTGTCACTACGATCACACAACACCTCTGATTCACCTATTGTATACCCAAAAGTTTCAAAATTCATTCAATAGTTTTTGTCATCTGATTTCATGGAATTCCATGGTTTCTCGGATGGTTTTGACCACCTCACACACCTTTTTCAAGCGCATCAAACCCTGAAAACACACATATCTGGTTGTACCAAGAAAACCGTATATCCGATTGACATTCCGTCTATACGTACATGTCAAAAATAATAATTAAAATGTTTTCCTATGATTTAAAGTCATTCTAATGTCGTTTGGAATGCATTTCACTATTAGACGCATGTTTTGGCCGTTTATGGAACCAGAACTGCATTTTCATTCACCGCAGTCACATGACACATCCGATTGATGTGTGGTCTACCCGACCATCTAACAATTCACTCTCTAGTTCTCCTCGTATGATTTCATGCCATTCTAAGGTCATTCGTCTAGATTTGACCACTCCACCCACCTTTCTCAAGCACCCCAAACTCTTAAAAAACTCATATTCGGCCGTAATGCACAAACCGACTGTCTGATTGACGTGATGTCTCCGCGTACAAATCATGAATAATAATTTGAATGTTTTCCTTGATTTCATGTCATTCCTATATCGTTTGAAATGAATTGGACCATTAGATGCATGTTTTTGTTGTTTATGGCACCAGAACTACATTTTCAGTCACAACGGTCACACGACACCTCCGATTGATATGTGGTGTACCTGAACCTTTCACAATTCACTTGTAAATTGTTGTCGTCAGATTTCATGGAATTTCTAGGTCATTCAGTCAGTTTTGACAAGCCCACCCACATTTCCCAAGCATTCCATACTCTTAGAAAACATATAGCCATAACGTGCAAACTACACGTCTGGTTGACGTGACGTCTCTGCCTATACATTAAGAATAATAATTAGAATTTTTTCCTATGATTTCAAGTCAATCCGATGTCGTTCAGAATGGATTTGACCATTAGATGCCTATTTTGGTCATTTATGGCACAAGAACTACTTTTTCAGTCACCGCTGTCACACGACACCTCCGATTGATGTGTGGTCTGCCCAGTAATTTCACAATTCCCTTGCCGGTTGTTGTCGTCAAATTTCATGACATTCTATGTCTTTCGACTGGTCTTGACCACCCCACCCACATTTATCAAGCTCGTCAAACTCATTAAAAACATATATTCGACCGTAATGTGTGAACCACATGTCGGATTTATATGATTTCTCTTCGTACATGTCATGAATAATAATTAGAATGGTGTCCTCAGATATCAATTCATTCAAATGTTGTTCAAAATGCATTTGACTGTTAGACACCTGTTTTGGTCATTTATGGCATTGGAAATACTTTTTTATTCACTGTGGTCAGACAAAACCTACGATTGACGTGTGTTATACCCGACCATTTCAAAATTCACTGGTCGGTTGTTGTCATCTAATTTCATGGCATTTTGAGGTCATTCGGATGATTTTGACCACCCCACCCACCTTTCTCAAGCACATTTAACTCTTAAAAAACACATATTCAGCCATAACATGCAAACCAAACGTTTTATTGATGTGCTGTCTCTGCGTACACATCACGAAAAAGTAATTAGAATGTTTTCCTATGATTTCAAGTAATTATAATGTCGTTCGGTATGCATTTGACGGTTAGACGCCTGTTTTGGACATTTATGGCACCCGATATGCGTTTTCGGTCACTGCGGTCACACGACACCTCCGATTCACTTGTCCTCTACCCAACCATTTCAATATTCACTTTTTGGTTGTTTTTTTCAGATTTCATGGAATTACAAGGTCATTAACCCGATTATAACCACCCCACTCACCTTTTTCAAGCGCGCCAAACCCTGAAAACACACATATTCAGTCGTACCATGATAATTGTATGTCTGATTGACCTGATGTCTCATATTACACATCATGAATAATAATTAGAATCTTCTCCTATGATTTCAGGTCATTCTGATGTCTTTCTAAATGCATAGGATAGTTAGACGCCTGTTTTGGTCGTTTGTGTCACCAGAACAGCGTTTCAGTCACCGTGGTCACACGACACCTCTGATTGTTGTGTGGTCTGCCAAAACATTTTACAATTCACTCGCCGGTTGTTTTCTTCTGATTTCATGGAATTTCGATGTAGTTTGGACATTTTTCACCACCCCACCCACATTTTTCAAGCACATCCCACCCTTAAAAAACACATATTCATCCACAACGTGCAAACCGCATGTCTGATTGACGTGTCGTCTCCACGTACATGCCAAGAATAATAATTTAATTTTTTTACTAGTATTTCATGTAATTATGATATCTTTCGGAATAATTTGACCATTAGATGCCTATTTTGGTTGTTTATGGCACCAGAACTGTGTTTTCAGTCACCGTAGTAACACGACATCTCTGATTGACGTGTGGTCTACCCATCCATTTCAAAATTCACTCGCCAGCTGTTTCCACTGATTTCCTAGAATTCTGAGGTCATTTGGCCAGTTTTGAACACCCCACCCACCTTTCCCAAACTCTCTAAACTCTTAAAAAACACATATTCAGCCATAATGCGTAAATCTCACGTCCGATTGATGTGAAGTATTTGCGTACACATCACGAATAATAATTAGAATGTTGTGCTGTAATTTCACGGTATTTTGATGCCATTCGAAATGCATTTGACCATTAGGCACATGTATTGGCCATTTATGGAACCATAACTATGTTTTTGGTCACCGAGGTCACATGAAACCTCTGATTGACGTGTGGTATGCCCGAAATCACTCGCTAGTTGTTGCCGTCTGATTTCATGGCATTCGGAGGTCATTTTTCTCAAACACGCCAAACTATTAAAAAAAACATATTCGGCCATAAACGCAAACTACACGTCTGATTTACATTCTATATTAGCATGAACATAATGACTAATAATTAGAATGTTTTTATGTGATTTCATGTCATTCTGATGTTGTTTGGTATGCATTTTACTTTTAGACACCTGTTTTGGTCGTTTATGGCACCCGAAGTGCGTTTTCAGTTACCATGGTCACATGACACCTCTGATTCACTTGTATTATACTCAACCATTTCAAAATTCACTCTCTGGTTATTGTTGTCTGATTTCCTGGCATTCTGAGGTCGTTCGTCCGGTTTTGACCACCTCACACACCTTTTTCAAGCGCACGAAACCCAAAAAAAACACATATTCGGCCATACCGCACAAACATCACATACGATTGATGTGGAATCTCTGCATACATGTCACAAATAGTAATTAGAATGTTTTCATGATATTTGTAGTCATTCCAATGTCATTTAGAATGCATTTGATTGTTAGACGCCTGTTTTGGTATTTTTTGGCACCAGAACTGCTTTTTTGGACACCGCGGTCACACGATACCTCCTATTGATGTGTTGTCTACCCGACCATTTTTCAATTCACTCGAAGATTGTTTTTGTCTGATTTCCTGGAATTTCTAGGTCATTCAGATGGTTTTGACCACCCCAAACACCTTTCTCAAACGCGTCAAACTCTTAAAAAACACATATTCGGTCATACCACCCAAACCGCTCGTCCGATTGACATGATCTCTCCGCATACATGCCAAGAATAATAATTATAACTTTTTCTATGATTAAAATCCATTAAAATGTTGTTTGGAAATTATTTAATCATTAGACGCCTATTTTGGTCATTTATGGCATCGGAACTGTGTTTTTGGTCACCGCGGTCACACAACACCACCGATTAATGTGTGGTCTGCCCGAACATTTCAAAATTCACTCTCCGGTTGTTGTCGACTATTTTCATTGCATATTGAGGACGTTTGGCCAATTTTGACCACCCCACCGACCTTTCTCAAGTGTTTCAAACACATAAAAATCACATATTCATTCGTAACGTGCAAACGGAACGTCTGATTGACATGCAGTCTCCACGTACACATCATGAATAATAATTAGATTGTTTTATAGTTATTTCAAGTCATTTGGATTTTTGTGGTATTAATTTGACCATTATATTCTTGTTTTTATTGTTGATGGCACATGAAGTGCATTTTAAGGTTATCGCTGTCACATGACATTTCTAATTCACTTGTCATCTTCCCGACCATTTTACAATTCACTCTATGGTTGTTATCTTCTGATTTAATTTCATTACAGGGTTGTTCGGCCAGTTCGGACCTCCCCATCCCCCTTTCTCAAGCATTATAAACTCTTAAAAATACATATTCGGTCGTAACATGCAAACCGCATGTCCAATTGATGTGTCGTCTGCCTGAACATTTCACAATTCACTAGCCAGTAGTTGTTGTATAAATAAATTGAAGTGTTATGTAATATATCATAATTAACAATTAGGTAATGTTTAAATAAATGAATTAAATTACCCGAATTAAATCAATAAAACACATAGGTGTAAATAAACCTAATGGGTTGAGAATAAATATTAGTTCCTAATTCATTTATGATATAAAAATGGTAATGTAAATTACCTCATGCATGTTCATCCTCATCAGGATTACCAATATCACAACGATGTCCACAAGCTATATCTGGAGCCTGCAATATATATCAATATTATTTATCTTAAATATAAATCAATGTAAGTCAATATGGGTATGGTTTGTTTTATTTTTTACCTGTGATGCCACTTGTGTACCATCAATAGGACGTTGCGTCGTCACTTCATTGATACACCCTGACATCTCTGATAATCTCTCCTCATAATCTACATGTAACTAATGAAACAGTGAATCCATATTCTATTGCATAACATGTATGGAAGCATCTATCTCAGTCTGTGTGTGCATCCCTACATCTCTGCATGCATCCATTGCCTCTGCTCTAACAATTTCACGTCGTGGGACACCACCTCCACAATCAAGGAATAACAATGACTGTCATGCCCCACGACACACTAAAATATCTCATCACTACGCACAGTACTATGACGTTTCTCCTCTGGAAACTATGCACATTGCGTGTAAAACTGAGCCCGTATCATATAATAAATCAATGAACAAACATAAATAATTTTTTTAAAATAAAAATACATTTATTTGTAAATATTTTTCTTACTATTACACCGGCAACATCGGGATCTCCCTCCCTACGATTCCTCACCCATATGGTTATTCGATCGGTCGTCTCACCTCGTTGGTCTAACTATAATAAAGGTATTCACCATGTTATACTACACTATTTTTAATATATGAATGAATTGTAATTTCGAAACTTACATAATGTCTGTGCAGTGACACAAGCCACCTTCCAAGTCTGGAAGGTGTTCCCTCCATCGCCTGATTACGTGAATGGCGAGTAGAATCGGTCTACATTCAAGGTATTCAATTAATAGACATATGAAAATTTTTTCATTTAATGTTTAAAAGTAATAAATCTTACCATCATTGCCTCACTCAACAAAAACACAACCAAATCCTGCCACTACACGGGAAGAATACCCAGAGGGACTCACCGTAGAATGTCTAGCACAACCACAAATGGTATCCAGTGATCTCTCTTAACCCTTCCCTTGTAATCATTCCATAATTTTCGGCATTTGGCCGTACATATGGATAGAAAATCATCAAAAAATGATGTCAAATTTTCCTGTAAAAAATAGTTAGAAGATGCCACAATAATAAAAACAATATCGTGAAAATTAAACATTTAATTTACCTGAACCTCCCTCTATAATCAGTCAATCATATCCTTGGAGAAATAAGTCCAATCATGAGTCGTCCGGAGGAATCTATGTGGGTATCGTATCATATTCTCAAACTGATGAATCAATATAGTAACACCTTCTCCGACTGGGTAGAATGTGTCATCAAATGACACATCCAACTAGATCCATATTTCCAGGATCGAACCCCTCTACTAGGACCTCTGCACCTACTGGAAGACACAATAGATCCTAATAAACATAAATTCATAATTAAATTACTATATAATAGAATTTATTAAAAACTAGAAACATTTAGGGAAATAAACATAGAAATTCACAATCAATTAATTTAGAAAAATGAAAACATACATACTGACAACATTAGGTGAACCAATCTGATCACCCTGTGACATGCCTACATTAAAAAAATTATAGTTAAATCAAACTATTTTTATACATATATAACTCATAAATATTATTACAAACAATATGGGGAAATAATTAAAATTTTCACTAATCATGAAATTCTATCTTATCTCCTTCAATTGTCTCTCTCGACCAATTTATATCTTCAACTCATACAACTACATTTGTTTAGCCATGTGCTTGATTAGGAAATACGACAATGTTAGGTTCTTCCTGATCAATCTAAAACACCCCTATTAAAGAAAATATCACCAAAACATTCCAATAAAAATCAATGCTGACAAAGTAATATTGATCTGCCAGTGATGTTAATATGAAGGGCTCATAGCTTACTCGATCATCTATATACAACATATTGTCCATGTTTACTGATGTAAATTGGAAGTTATCAACTTTCGTTCCCTGAATCGGTTTGACCCAATCACACCATGACAATATGTGTTTTTTGCTACGAATATAAATAAACTCAATAATATCCCTCAGCAATCCATAATAATAACCCGTACCAACAAAAGTACAACCAACACCACTATTTTATGTGGCTCGATTCATGTCAACATTTCTACTATGAAATCAAAATCTGTTAGAAACCAAATAATTATAGCAACAAGCTATAATAAATGGGCGATCATCTGTTTGGTTGAGTTATTCCCTCACAGTATGGGTACTTAAATAACGTATCTATTGAATCTTAAAATTTCACATAGTTAAATGGATAAAGCATTGGGAAAATACAACTAATTGCACTAAAAAAATATTAAAGAAATTATTTATATGTATATGATTCTTGAACCACTCATGAAATGTGTTGAAATGATGTTTTTTGATTTGATAGTCAATTCCATGGGGCCTTTCATGTTTCAACTCAGCGATATGTGTCTTAAATCACCACACAATAAAATGTAATTAATAAAATAAATATATAAATAGAAAACACATAAACTATGAAACTTACTTTATCAATGGAATAACTGATGGAGTGCTTAACAACACATATCGATGGGCTTGAACCCACTCATCATTGTGCATATCAAAAACATTATTCCTTCTCTGATTGGTCCCTTGTCATTCTGGGATGGTTTATCTATCTTTGTTTCAACATCATCAACAAATGATGTACAAAAATTAGTACACTCATCCACTAAATATCCCCTGGAAATTGAAGCTTCTGGACAATATTTGTTGCACAAATACAATTTCAATGTATTGAAGTATTTCTCTATCGGATACATCCACCTAAATTGCACAGGACAACCAGCAATGACTTCACCATTTAAATGCATAGTCAAGTGAACCATGACATCAGTAAAGGATGGAGAGAATAGTTTCTCTAGGTGACCTAGTGCCAGTAAAATCTTATCCTAGTGCTTTTTCAAATCACCCATGTGGTGATTTATTGAAAAGTTCTATCTGAAAAAAAATATAAACTCTAATCAACGGCTCAGTAACCATGGTAGGTAAGAAATAAAAAATTTCTATAAGAATTAACTGTTGAAGTAGAATATTATTATCAGGACTCTTCAACCCCTTTAATGTCATTCTCATCACATTGACATGCTTGGAAATATTATGGAAATAACTATCTGGCACCTTAATGATCTTCAAAATTGATAGAAATGTTTGTTTCTCTATTTTACTCATGGTGTACTATGCAGAAGGCATGTATGCTAAATTACTTTCACTGAGTTGTCAATGTAATGGTTTTCTCAATCCCATTTCTCGCAAATCACATTGAGAATTAGAACTATCCTTGGATTTCACTTTAACGCCAAAAATGGGGCACATTATATTATCACATACATTTTTTTCAATGTGCATCAAATCTAAATTATGTCTAAAAATATTATATTTCTAGTAAGGAAATAAAAAAATACTTTGTTTCTTCCAACTATCACTGAACTGTCTATTTGTGGTTGGAATAGAAGTAAATATAGGAGCCAATAAATTGTGAAAATAAAAAATCGTACAGATGTTTTCTTAATCTAGCTGTTCACAAATTTGAACTTGAGATAATATTTGTGATGATGGGTCATACTCTCTATTCTCATCAAATGACACATGGTCTTTTCTGAACCTATTCAATGGAGGAAGAAAGCATATGTGACCAAGATATACCAACTTTGTAGAGTGCTTAAGACATATAGATTTCTTACTCTTATTATATCAAGGGAAAAATAATTCTCCTTTTGTATTCCAACTTGATAAGTTATCATACGCTGTGAAATCATTAATTGTCCATAACAAAGCAGCCCGAAGACTAAACATTTCATTAGATGCTGAGTCCCAATTCATTAAACCATCAACCCAAAATTCTTGTAGCTGATAAATAAAAGATTTCATATAAACATTGATTTTATCACTAGGTCCTCTCAGTCCATCAATTAGAATCGACAGTAAAAAAAATGGTCGTTTCATACATACCCATAGGGGGAGGTTGTATGGAAACAACACCATTGGATGTGTACAAAGTGTTTCACTAACCATGGACCTAAATAGGTTCAAACCACATTCTTTCAAACCTAGTAGAATATTACGATCATCCTTGGAGAATTTTGGGTGTCTTTGATCAAACTCATTCCATGCCACAGAATCTTCTGGGTGAGATAATTTATAAATATCATTGTTTATATCTGAATGAAAAGTCATCTAATTAGAAATTTTAGATGACAAGAAGAATCTATTTAGTGTCGGTTTTAGTGGAAAATAGTACATCTTCTAAGAGGAAACTTTTTTCCCATGATTCAAGACTCTGCCAGGAAGAATCTGACTACCTTGATTAATCTCGTCGACCTTCCACCTAGATGTATCGCAAATAATATAATTATTAAATTTTTCATTCTCTTTTCTGATCATCATACAATTATTGCAGCACACTTTAATGGTATCATATGTAATACCAAGATCATCAGTCAAATTGTGAGCATGATATAATGACTCTTGAATCTTCGCTTTAGAAGGGATTACCTTCTTCAACAATACCAACACCATGTCGAATGAGGTGTCTGACCATTGATTCAAGGCCTTCAAGTGTATAAATTCAAGGATAAATGATAATTTACTAAATTTAGCGCATCCATGATATAATTCATCATGTGCATCGTCATGATTGTCAAATAATTCCAATGTTTCTCCATCTATAGAAGAATAATGATTACACTATATAATGTCATCATTAACAACATTACTCTATTTAGGTTGAAACTGACACATAATATTATTGAGAATTATGTTCATCAGATTAAATATTCTTGAATCAACATCCATATGAATATTTTCTGATTAATGACATGAAATAGACTCTTCTCTGTGATGTGTCCATGTCTTATAGTTTTTCAAAAACCCATTAAAAACAGTTGTTCTATAACACATTCACATTTGAATAGAGATATATTTTCAGATTTTCTACATGGAAAACTAATCAAACCACTGTTAAATCCATTGGTTAAATCCATAAATCACTTAATCCCCTCATAATATTCATCGAAAAACATATCTTTCATATCAATCCAACTCTTATCCATATTTGTATTTAATAGAAGAAAATAATTGAAATATTTTATTTAAATTATAAAACAAATCATATAATTAAAACTTAAAAATAATTAGTTCAAATATAATTTTAATGAAAAAAACCTATCTTGTAGTTTCTGTAATGAATAAAAAAATATCCCCTCTCAGAGGTATATCAGGGTAACACAATTTTTAAAAATAAACTACATAATATATTTCAGAAGTAGAAAAATAACTTACCTACAGAGACCATGACCATGGTTAATGGGGTGCGACTCAATTGCGGATCCATGATGGCGCAGAGGCTAGACGACAGGGGTTCGATTACCAGACTCAAATGGGGTGGAACTACTGGACGATGCATGATATTGGTTCAAAAAGGATACTAAATAAGTAAAGAATACAAATTATAATATAAAACATATTTATCTTTGGTGAAATATAGGTTATAAAAAATAGTTCTATATTGTAAAGAAGTTCTTTAAGGAACAAGAGAAGTGGACCAAATATTTTAACAATAAATGGATGTGATCAAAAAAAGGATTAGATCAAAATGAAAAGGATTGGAAAGTATACAAATATTTTTTTGATAGTAATATATTATGTTATATTTTCAATTAATTTAAATATATTGATTAGGAAATATCTTATCAGATTAATTATATATGAAATTAAAACGGTCCTAATGTTATAAAATGATAAATTTTTGGATATTATTAACCTTATAATTGAAAAATTGGGATAAAATACAACTCACAGGAGGGATATAGCAGGGCCTAGAGGGAACAACCGTGGGACTTTCCAGCGCTGACGTGGGGGGGTGGGGGTCGTCAGGGGGTCTTAGGGTCGCGGGAGGGCGGAACATCGAGGTAAGGGGGTGGGGGCCGCTGGGGTCATTGCGTTAAAGGAGGGCGCATCACAGAGGCAAATGGGTGGGGTATCCATGGGTCTTTGGGGTCTCCCAGGTCGTTGGGGGTCATGGGGGAGCAGTATAGAGGCAAGGGGTGGGGGTCGCTGAGGTTGCGATGACGACTTTGGGTCATGGGGGGGTTGCATAGAGGCAAGGGGATCAGGGTTGCTAGGGGTATCGGCGTCACTGGGAGGGTGAACATGGAGGTCACATGGTCAGGGAGGGGATTAGGTTATGGGGTCGAGGAGGGTAAATTAGGGGGGTGGGGGGTCACCGGGGTATTCAGGTCATTAGGAGGGTGAACAGGGAGACGTTGCAGGGTTGGGGAAGGGATTAGGTCACGGGGTCGGGGTGGGAAAAATAAGGGGAGGAAAATTTTTAGTTTCGGGGTGTAAAAAATACCACGACCGACATTTAGCGGTCACTCTTGATATCAATATGGACCTCCAAATGGACGTCTCTATATTTACCCCAACTCAAAAACAAAAAATTCCACTTGTGATTCCCGCATATTAGATATCTTCTGATAATAATTTGTGTTTATAAAAATAGATGGAATGAAATTTAATTCTCTTTATGGATCACATGATTTTTTAATGCATCATGAATAAAAAAATAATATTCATTCCATGTAGTGAGAGATGATGTGTAAGCTGGTAAATGTACAAAAAAATTGTATGGTTTTTATAAAATATCATAATTATATATATTCATAAAAATTATTCAACTTTAAAAAAATTATATAGAAATAAAATATTATCCCAAAACCTTAATTTTTTCAAATTGATATCCTTTTAAATCATCACATGATTATGAATTTGAGGCCCTAATATTTCAACTGATTATTAACTTGATTTTTATTGATGACCTCAATCACTCCATATAAATATTTACACTTTTCCTCTAATTATTTTTTTTCTCTTCCCACATATGTTCTCCTAGGTGTAATATATATTATGTTTTATTTTAGGGGCCTATTATTTTTCCAATGTATTTTTAAAGGAACATTAATATCCATTATATGATGTGGGTTTCTATGAATGTAACTTTAAATTATTTAACCTATGATAACCTCGAAGAATATTGTGGGTGAAATTCATATTATTATGGTTATAAAGTAACCCCCCATGATTTAGTGATCTTTTTTGAAAAAATAATTTAGTATTTTTTGGTATTTTTCATTTCATTCAATAGAAAAAATATATCAAAAAACTATATTTCTATTATGTGTAATTCATAGAAGATATATATTATCTTATGGTACAGAAAACACTATTTTTTTTCTTGTGTTACAGGCAATGGAGAGTTCCTTTGATAGTAACCATAACATGCAATAACGAGTATTTACCAAACTACAATAAACTATTAATATTACTATTAAAATTTTCTATTAGATAAAACCAAGACATTATAATGGAATTTAATAACATGATTAACTAAATTGTGAAAATAATATTTTCAAATGTTTATAAAATGAATACTTTGGTTAACAATTAGTATAGGTAAATTTAAGAACTACTTTAAAATAAATAAATTCTATTACTAAGAAAACTATTTTTTTATGTATGAACAATATTTTATCTCAATAAAATAAAAAAACCAATTAGGATTAATATTTTCAGTAGAATTTATATATAATAAATTCAATAAAAAAATTATCCCAATCTAATATATGTTATTGGTATAAGAACGAATAAATGTAATTAAATGGAAAAAGTATATATTATTTTTAAAAACAAAATTACCACCTTTTAAAGGACATCCCATTTTAAATCAAGTTATTTGAACTTTTATTGAATTTATAAGTAAAATTAAATTTCAAATTTGATATTGTAACATAATAATTAGATTATGATGAATTTTGGTATTATTCAGTGATGTTTCATTATTATAAACTTAACTTTAAAAATTACATAAAAATCCTACAAATATTTTGAACATTTTTACCTTAAAAAACCACTTTATCATCCCATATATGAGATTAAATTTAAATTATTTTACACCACATATATGATTGTGATTTGTATAAATGGATTAAATATTTTTTTTTAAAATAATATTTTGTGTAAAATAATCCTAACTTTTTATTTATCAAAAATTTTAGGAAAATTTTTTAAAATTCAATGAAATCATAGAAAAAATTATTTTTAATGAAAAAAATTAAATATTAGCACATAGTTGTTGAGAAGTGAATGTCTATATCATATGGAAATAAAATTTAATCATTTTGAAGTATGTTTATGTTTGAGCTTATGGAACTGTATATTTGAGAATTGAGGGATAATTAGGAATAAAAGAAAGTGTATAGTCTCGTTTGGCTAGAGATAAATTGAGAAACATTATTGTGATTTATTTAGATGGTTTAAAAAAATTAAGTGTTATTAAACATTAGGACTCAAGTTTTGTAGTCATATTTATTAATAATGTATACATTAGATAATTAAAATTTGGAAATTCATTGTTGAATTTTTTTGTGAAAAATATAAATTTATATCATTTTCGTAGTTAGGGAAAATGATTACTATTAATAATTGATAAAAAATGTGTATTGTGGAATAATATTAAATTCTATTTGAATTAATAAATTATGGATAAATTTTTAGCATTCAAATAAGTAGTGGATATTCATACATTGAAGAGAGATCAAGAAAATATTTTGGATACATGCTTGCAAGGAAAGATTGAATAAAATCAAAATCCATCAAAGAAGAGGAGATAATTCGATTTACTAAAAATAATTAACACCTAAATTTTTATTCTAATTTTATAAGTTTGAACCATGGGTGAGAGGTATTTAATTCTTTTTATGGATGACATTCATAGGATGGGATGATTTTTTTTATATTTCCAATGACAAAAGTTAATGATTTTATATAGATATTTTAAAGAAGAGTAAAATATGAAACTGGAAAAACCATGAAAAATTAATGATCAAATAATGGAATAGAATACAAATCATATTATGTTGAAAAATATAATTAAAATCATGGCTTAAAACATTATATACCATTAATTATAACTCTTTAAATCAATGGAGTCCTCTAAATAATAAATAGTTTTTTGAACAATATCGATAATTTTTGTTGATAGATATGATAATCTGATTCACAAATTTAAAGAAGTTGTTCAAGTGACTTTCTATACTCAAAATAGATTGTTACTCACTAAGAGAGTAGAGAAGACACCATATGAAATATGAAAGGGAAAAACCATTTTCTAAAGAATAGCAGATTTGTTAGAAAAATGTTTTTCATCTAAAATGATGAAGGAAATCAATGAATGTATGGTTTTATGGAATAATATAGTATGTTCTTAGACAACTCAATAAAGTTTTAAACATAGAAATGTAACAACAAAATTCAATAAAAATAAAATGAGGTTATGTAATGTTTATTGAAAATTATAACCAAGAAACATTTGTAAAGTATATATTTTTAAGAATATTTTGAAGAAATTTATGAATGAATTCCATGATTGGGATGAAATAAACACATTAATGATAACAAATATTCTTATAATTATTCTATAAAATATAATATTGAATAGTTATATCATCTTTTTACTCATAAATAAATGAAAATGGTTTTTTATCTATGAAATATCATGGGTGATAAATTTTCCTCAACTCATTCAAAAATGATGAAATGAATAGGGGATATTGTGGAATTATCTAAATTTAAACCAACATAAATTAAAGAATATGTAAAATAGTAATAATGGGGGAAACATATGAATGAATAATTTGATCAAATTGAACAATAATAGACTTGGAATCTTTTCAAAATACGTAATGTTCATAATGGAATTGGTAAAATATGAGTATTCAAGAAAAATGATGATTAAAATAGATGGGTAATTTAAAATAAATACATATTTGTTTCTAGAGTATATGGTCTTGTTTAATTCATTAATTATATAGAAAAAAATTCTACAGTCACAAGGTTAGTTTTTATTAGAATCTCTATAAGTGTATTTATGTAGTTAATGTTCAAATATTTTACTATGTATATGAAGAATACATTACAAAATGTATTTATAAATGATGAGGTATGTATCAAAAAAGAAGTTGGATATCTTTTTTTAAATTAGGAACAAATTTTTTTAATGTTTTGAAAATATTTTTATGGTATAAGGAGAGTACCATGCGCTTGAAAATAAAGGATCAATACTTTATGATGAATATTGTGTTCAAAAGTATAGGGTTTGATCACACCCTAAATGTTAATGTTTTTGAAGAGGATAAATTCATGCGGTTTTTGATTTTTTATGACTTTATATTTAAGGATATAAAGAAAAATTCAATTGATTTTTTTAAATTTCATTATATTAGTGATTAAAATGTTAGTTATTTATGATTTGAAATATTTTATATGCATATAATTTTATCTAGGTGAAGGATAAACACTTGTTTCATAAATTATGTATGAAAAATATCAATAATGGGGTTAATAATCTTCAAGGAATAGACTATAAAAATTTTTATTATTAAGAATAATTACTTGGGTAGTTATATTTTGAAATTATGGTTTGCAATTCAAGCTATTCTGGAATTGAATATTCTCGTTGTAAAAAATAAAGGTAATAAAATAAAAGAATATGAAGAATTATTGAATATGTGGAATGTGTAGAGTGCGATAAATATAGAAATGAATTGATTAAATTTATAAAATAATAAAAGGAAATGAATATCCTTAAATATATGGAATTGGAAAATCCAGTCAATATAGAAGATCACCCTTACTGATTGAGGTCACTTATATCAATATGAAATCATTATAAGATTGACCAAAATGAAAACATTATGTTTTTCAATCCCTATTTAAAAGTATTATTTGGAATATAGTAATTGGATATGGAACACGGTCAAGAAGTGAGGTATTCCTAAATTTTTAGTCACATACATGTGATGTTGTTTTTCATTAAAATATAAACACATTATTCAAATGTCATCCTGTAGTACCCTTTAATAGTAAAATAATGTAAAAGTGATGTACTCCTGATCATTACCTCTATATATTAGATTATTTCTATGGATCATATTAAATATTCCTTTTTTAGTGTGAAGAAAAGATAAAATATTATCTTCGGAACAAAACAAGTTTTATCAAACTAATTTACCCACTCTTTTAGGTTATACAGTTGGGATATAGTAAAATATCATAGAATTATCAACGAAAATTGAACCTAATTTTTTTTAAATAAAATGATATATTAAAATATACCAAACTATAAATTTATAAGGTTTTATTCTAATTATTCATCCCTCCTCTTGTGTTTGAGGGACACGTTTCTAATATGCTTTTATCTCATGTGACATAAGGAATAATCCTTTCTTGGATTGTTCCATATTGTAAATTTTAATTACCTTATCAACATATATACCTTAACATAGGCTAACAATCATTTCAGATCCATCTCAATAGATCCTAATCCTTATAATATAGGTGGCTTCACCTTAATAATTTATAACTAAGAATTTATTGAACCTCATCTTATCTGACAGAAAGACGGGTATCTCATTTATCCTTAGTAATATATCTTCAACATAAACTAGTTCGAAAATATTTACACTACCACTAAACAACATGTATAAATAGAGATAAAATTCATTCCAGGTAAAAATAAATCCTCTTATGGATTCATCCAAATGAATATTCCATGAACATGATGGTTTCCATAAACCATAAATTGATCTCTATAAATTTAAATCATTATTATCATAATTTGACGTTACATATCCATATGTTTTTACAATGTACACATATTCCACTAGGTCTCCATTGATTAAATCATTCTTGAAATCTATTTCCCAAATCACATGTTCCTGTATTGTCGTGACATTAGCAACAATTTTAGCATATTTCTACATTATGAAATATGAAAAAATTTCTATATAGTCTATTTAATATCATTTCTTAAAACCATTATTAGTAAATTGATCCATATATGTTTTAACATTACTATCCATTTGTTAGTACTTCTTAATTAAACCTTTATATTGAGAAATCATTAATTATATTAAAGGATCTATCAAAATTCAAACACAGTTTTGGTCAGTGGAATACATTTCAGTATTCATGGCTTTTTATCCCTTTTCATCCTATGATTTTATTATTTATTCATTATAGTATAGATTTCCATTATTTTCAAATAATAATGTTACACCATCCTTGCTGAATGGTCACTCATATCTCTTTGTTTCCCTTAACCCAATAGTACTCATTTAGAGAACCTTTGTCTCTAGAAAACAATTCTTCCACTTAGTCTTGTGGAATTTGTTCTTGTTGAAACTATTATGTATCTTGAGGCTTGAATATTTTAAATCCATTAATTTCCATACAATATCCTTTAGATACTTGGTCTCCTTCAGGAAACACATATTTTCTTTCAGTTTTTATTTTTTTATCTGATGGGTTGAATATGTAATAACCAGCTCTTACTTACGTAAATCCAATAATGATACACTATATGCCTTGAGATAGAGGTTTCATTATAGAATTAGACATAAAAATTGGTTCACATCCCTGTAAAATATATATGTTAAAATATAATTCTTATTATACTATAATTCATATTGTGATCTACGTTTATTTTTAGTTTTAACTATATTTAGTTTTTTTTAATATGAGTTTTAAAACATATCCCAAAAAGGATATTGGGATATTTTCATGGATAAATATCAAACTCACCATATTGGACAGGGTTTTATTTATCCTTTCACATATATTGTTCCATTACCATGTATAAAGAGGATTTTTTTGAGATAACATACCATGATCATTAAGATAATCAATGAACTCTTGGTTAACATAATATTTTCTTATATTTCAAAGTATTTTAATTATCTGCACTAATATTTTATTCTGTACATCATTATTGTATTCTTTACATTTCTAAATGAAATTAGACTTTTATAACATCATGTAAATATATTAATATTTAATTAAATCACCATAAAATGTAATGAAGTAAGAGATTCCTCATATATATTTTACTTTAAATGGTCCACACAAAACATTATGAACTAGTTTTAGTATATTGATTGATCAATGTCCTTTTCCACATAATAGAGCCTTGGTTATTTTTCATTGTCAACAAACATTACATATATATTAGGATTTATGCTCAAAATAACCCTAATACCTTTATTGAGATAATTATTTCTTACACTACTCATTTATGTGACCAAGTCAGTGATTCCCTAATATAGTATGATATGAGTCATGTTAAATATATTCATTATCTATTTTGAAAAAATTATTTTCATATTATAGTATATAAAGACCATTATTTGGATATTATATGATATGGTAGATGTCATATTGGTTAAATCTGAATTATTTATTTATAAAATTGAAAATAAATCCACTAATGTCTAAAACTAAAATATAAATCAAGTATGTGGTAACATTTTGTTAAAAATAAGAGTTCTTTAAAGAAAAAACCAATATAGTTAGTAATGTAATATATTAATATCTTATAGCTAGTATACATTGTATTTATCTATTGGTTTGGATTGATATGACTATGGTGAATAATATTCATTATCTATTTTCAATACATTATTTCAATATTCTTGTATATTAATGTGTTTTCCAAAAGGGGCCTAGATACCCTGATAGGGGGAGAATCCGGGTATGAATATTCTTTTCTAAATTATTCCTTCCCCAATATATCTTAAAATATTTATTATAAGGGTCACTTTTTTCACTTAAGTGTTACTAATAATCTTATCCTTCCATTATTTATTGGATGAGGATGCTTTGAATTTAATTTAGGTGACCAAGAACAAGGATGCATCGATTTTTACTTGGTTCACCCTCACTAGGCTACATCAAATGAGCATATAACTATGTTGTTCCAATTGTAAAAAATTCACTAAGGCTCTCAGCCAATAATGATGGCTTGGGATATATCTCTTTTATACCCATTCTTGCTACCTTTAAAAGTTTTAGGGTCTTCTCCCTACATTTTCATGGGTCACTCCAAATATCTCTTTTTCTAGCCCACTGCAGATGGAAAGGATCACCGTCAACCTCTTCTTTTCCTCACTACACATATAAGGGATTCACCAAAAATTTATGTACTTGTAGGTCCATTAATTCTCTCCAATGAATATATCCTCGGTTATAGAGAGTTTTTTTAGGTTCCACTTTCATTCAACTGATGAAAACCACGTTAGGAATGATTTATTGGTAGATCCCATGTAAACACTTTTCAAAATGCTCACTACCGTCGTAAAGCTCATTCTTTTACAATGATCAACTAGCCTTTATGAATATCATTCATTTCATGAAACACATATAGCCTTCGTGAATAACACCTTCCTTTTTTTAATCTCATATAGCCTTTTTGAAACTTACCTCTTTCACAAACCTCAAATATCTATCATGAAGCTCCTTTATTTCAAAAACATTACTTTGCCTTTGTAAATTCACTTACTTTCATGTTTCTCATATCAATTTATTTGATATTATATATTTTATGAACTTGTTCATATAAGATATATTTGTTAAAACCATTATGAACTGTCTTCTGGATTCTGGAGCCTTTATATATTTATTAAGTCTTGTTACTTTTTTGAAGGGGGTATAGGCCTATTTATTGGAAGTTCTATGGATTCCCGAACCTTCCACCCACATCGTCATTATTTCTCAATGATCCCACTTATCCACCGTGATTCTACCATTTTCATGAATTTCCATGTAAATTTATTATTTTCAATTCTCGTCATAATCTTGGAGATCGTAGTTAAACTCTTTGCACTACAGCGATGCTCCACTCACAATGCTCCTACTTTCATTGTTCATGATGGTCATAGATGTCATGTATATCAATATCATATTTATTTGATCTTTTATGAAACACCCTTTAAAATCCCATAATATTGAAACTCATTACTTTTCCTTATTTTCGGAATTCCTTAATGGAAATCCACTTATCAAAATTCCATCAAATCATCAAATATTGGACCCCAAAAAATTGGAAAACAATTGGAAAAGAGGTCACCTAGGGTAAAAAAGTTTCTACATGACTTCCATGGAATCTGTTCCGCTACCTTGGATCATTATGAACAATTCTAGTAAATAATCTCCCCGGATCTCCCCAACTAATCATGGAAACCCACTTTTTCAATAGACACAATCAACCTAATAATAAATCAAATGTAACGTTGAGGCATTTTTATATAAAATGAAGACCATTATTTAGTATTTACATACTCAAAAATATGTTATATTTATAAAATTAGTATTCTATATTTTGAAACATGAAAATAAAACCACTAAATTCTAAATTGGAAACATAAATTTTTTTCATGGTCGCCATAGGCATATAAAACCAGTTCTTCCAAACTGAAACCATTTTAGATGCTAATGTGAGATTGTAGTCTCCTACATCTAATGAAACTATTTTAACGCTATTTTTTCTTGATGATCAACATCTCATTTGTAATTTTTTATAATCACATTGGTTATAGTATTTGAATAAAATTTTATAACCATAATCTGTATCTAATAAATAATTTTTATAAATGGAAATATTCCACTCGATAACAAATATACTTGAATATTCCCCATTATTCTTCACTAAGACAAGTTAATAATCTAATGACCATTATTTCTATAATAGAAACATACAAAATCCATCCCTATATCCTTATTTTGTATAATTATATTCATTCATGGATATATCACAGGTTCATTTGGATTAGAAAATTCCATCCAACATTTCTCCATTACATTCATTTTTTCACCATAAGGATAAAAGTCTTTCAAGATTTATTTCATTACCCTCATTCTGAATAAAATTACAGAGATATATAGGAATCTTATCTATATTGTTATTTTTGAAATTCATAATAAAACACGATAATATTTGAGGAATTGAGTGGAAAATGATATCAATCTATAATTCCTTAGGAAACTTGAATCCAAGATATTACTATTGTTCAATGTATCTAATGATCTTAACTATATGAGTTCAAACTATAATTCCTCATTGCTTTTATATAGGGAGTTACTTAGGGATTTGATACATCTATTTTCTTGTATTATCTTCGTAGATATCATTAATATGACATAATGTGTAATTAAAATCCATGTCCTTGATATTCTTCTAAAGCAGACTAGTAATGGATGATAAAATGAGTCATTGTATATGAAATTAATCAAGAAAATTATTAAAAATGAAAATTTTCCCCTTTTTACATTCCTCTATAGAAATATCAATAAGAATCTATGATTATAATAACTAAAACTTCTTTTTTCTTTTATAATTTGAATGTTCCTATACCCCACCTATATGTTCACATCAATTTGGAGATTGGATTTATCTGAGATAGATCATAGCTAATGTTATATGGGAAAATTAATTTTGTATCCTCTATAAAAAATTATTTAGTATTTTATCTTTATTAGTGATTATAATGTAATTAATAAGTTAATTAGTCTCAAACAATTTTATCATTTACCCATATTCATCATCGTTAGATTCAAATTATTTAGTTTTTCAAATATTTTAGTGGAAATAATCTATATTTCTGGTTAAATAAATTAAATGGAGTCATTATAAAATTATTCAAAGGTATTTAGGAAGAAATATTTTGGCACTAAAAAATGTAACCCATTTAATTTACCATAGAATCCATGATGAATTCCACCCTCCAAAAACCAAATTCATATTTGGTAAAAAAAATATCTTTATATATAGACAATATAAAAATGTGACCTTATTGAGCAACATGATTTCTCTCTTATGGTGGAATTTAGATTCATCAAAAATATTTCCCAGTTTAGGTTCATGGTGGTGAAAACTTCCATGGGGGTAGGTATTCAATTTCATTCATTTCAAATGACTGGTTTTTTTTGAAACTATACAATTTTTTTTAAGGAACATGTAGATTTTTTTGAAATTTTCATTTTAACACATAAACCAAATAGAATAGTGGGTAGTTGGTTTCACATGATTTTATTTGACTACTCATAGAGCCCAAGCAGACACCCAGATAAAAATTTAATTCCATTTTCCTTTGGGATTCATTTTATTATAAATGAAATACTGACCAATGAACTAACTACATAGTCCTCATAAAATATAAATGGATGAATCTTTAATTTTTAATGAAATGTGGAATTATTTTTTTGGGGTAGATTAATAATCAATTGGGGTGAAGTGGAATAAATATTTTACGGCCACATGAATCCTGTTTAGAATGGTTTTATTTCATCAAAAATTATTTTACTCCTTTTTACCCGTGAACTTCATATTAACTGAGAATAATATAGATCCTAGAGGATAAATTTTTATGTTTTCCCATAAATAAATTTTTTGGTGCACATTTTATCTAGAAGAGTTAATTTTTGAGGCATGAAATATGAGAAAAAACTATTTAATTATATATTCATTTATAAAATGTTGTATAGAACTTCCCTATGGTATATTACTCTTCCAAGACTGGGTTAGGGGGATAATTCCATATAAATTTTACAGTGTGATTCCTCGTCCCTATTAAATATTCACAGAATATACTGTATAAAAAATGATCATGGAACCCCTCTTTACATATGAAAATCATTCATATAAGGTTGTAAACCATATAAAAAATATTTGATGAAAACACAAAAATCCTTACACCCATTAATAACCAACCATTCACATAAACCAAAATTCATTGGGAAAATAGGGATTTTAAATGTACTCTTTCATTTTTTTCAATTTTCCACCTCTATGTTAAATTTGACAAAGGATAACAAAATTTTTGAATCATTACATCAATAGATGTACAGGATTGGGTTTTAGGAAAATCATCCTTTATCATCAGCCAAATATTTTAAAGTATTCTAGGTTCTTTTACGGAATGTTTCCCCCTTCCCAATTGTCCTTCTCCAAAAGATATTTTACCTTGGATAACGTACTTCTTGAAAGATTCCATTTTCATATCACTAGACTGTTTTCTGATAAAAACTTTCCTTTCACATGAAAAAATTAATTTATGATACTCTAGAATATTATTGCATAAGTTTCCAATATTTTAAAAGTCTACAATTGGGCAACATTAAGTTATGGTAACCCATTTTCAAAAAAGATTTGTCACCGGGCATCTTTGTCAAAATCCCCAAACAAGTACTTTTGGTCGAGATTCCACTATTACTTCCATTATATTCATTGAGTTTTGATAATACACTTGGATTCCTAATTAATCTTAACCTGATATTCTCCTCTTTTTGTATAAAATTCCTTGATTTTAGATCATCCTATTACTCTACTCTATCACCTTCAGTCGACACACTACTCATAGTTTCAAAATGAACAATGACTGGAGATTCTCTTCTTAGATTCCTTAAATTCCTTGAGAGAATATCTTATTCATAGTTTTTAAATAATACCTTTACCTAGATCATCTAAAATACTGAAACATACGGCTCCACTTCAGCATAATTCATACACCAAACCATTTATAGGTTCATTGAACATAGTAGTGCACCCCCTATGACCTTAAACTGCATAGAAGTAATCTTGATTTCAAGACCTTCATAGGGAAATATTTGGTCATTAGTTCATGAATTTAAAATAATCCACTATGATATTTCTCACATATCATTACAAGTTACAAAATTAATTTTGAAATGGTACTTAATTTACATGGTTTTAATTCCAATCATGGGGATATATATATGAATAACCTCTCATGCATTTAATCTCTATATTAAAACACCATGCACATTCATTCAATGGATCTCAATTCCTACTTGGATTGAGATAAATTTTTGAGTTCCCTAATATATAGATTTAATCCATATAATATTTGAATATTTGTATCAAATTTTAGAAATTATAATATCCATGAGATTTTTTTTAATAAATAGACGTTCAAAGTTAATTAATTTCACCAAATGGTAATGATAATTGTTAGTAATAATGATTTCAAAAACAAAATATGAATCTATAAGAGATCCTCAGATTAGGAAACAAACCCTGAGATGAGATGAGATGATATCTCATAATCTTTTACTATAAAATGTTCCATTTTACCTACCCTATGTGTTCAAGAGTCCAACCACCTTTGGAAATTTAGAAAGTCATGTGAGACCTATAAAACCAAAATTGGGCCCATGAGAATGCAATCATCATAAACATAAATACATTCAAAATACATTAAATTATGGTTTCTTGATCTATTGGGTTGACCGTAAATCCAAAAATCCTATACTCAATTTTCTTCAATAGTCACCTATATGTTACACCAATTATTAATAAGTTAATAACTCCTCGATACAAGCATTATACAGACTACAAAATATATTCAATATAATTTATTGATAATTTAAAGCACACTGACAATGTACTAGAAAGTACTTTTGAACTATGGATTCATTCTCACTCAAATGAAAAAAGGTGTTTTCTGAATTGATATTTTCATTGAGGCATTTTGTTTGATTGATATGTAAGTGTTATATTTTTACTCAATTATAAATTATTAATATTATAAGTATCATAAATAAATAATTCATATTTTTAGAAAAAGTAATTCACACACATACTAGTACATGTTGTATTATTTTATCATTGTAAACATGTTAATTAAATTATCTAAGTGATTACATGTTCAATTAATTATACATGATAAAATAGATTTTTTTGTTTTATTTTATTTTATCTTGGAATTATTGATAATTTATTTACATTAAGTGATATTATTAATAAATAAATCATGAAACACATAATAAAGTATGTAACATTCCATAGACCAACATAAATTAAATATGTGATATGATCATCAGATTTTGTCTCTTGGTTATCTTAATGAGTGGTAGTAAACTATCCGTGACTCTATATGAGATTACTCCATGATCACATAGTCAGATCGAAATATATTATTTATCAATTCTCTTGTATATCTCTTTGGTTAGATTCAAATCAACCTAAGACCTGAAATTCGTCCTCTAAAATAGTGTTTCATTCCTTACCAATCTCAACCCACAAAAATGTGAGGGGAACCTAGAATTTTGGATTAAATAAAATAATCCTTACACACGAATTCTCATATTTAATAATTCTTGGAGGGTTGATTATCATATCATTTTATTTAATTTAATAATAAATATTTTATAAACCATAAAATAAATAATTAATTTAATTAATTAAATATAACACAAACACGAGTTGTCCAATGGTCATGAAGGATCACAAAATGAAATTAATTTATATTTATAATTACCAACATTAATTTTAATTCATTAAAAGTATTATAAATTTACAAGAATTAATAATATAAATCTATAAATAAGTAGTTAATTATTTATCTTAAAATTCAATCTTTATATTCCTTGATACAACATAAGAACCTCATCCTTTATTATTTTCAATATATTAAATGATATCAAATTCAAATTCAATATAATCATCTTGATGGATATTAAAATGGGGGTTCAAGTGGTCTGTATATTCAATATCAAATTAAATCAACTTTTGATATTTAATACTTATAGGGTATTAATTGTCACTCAATGTGTCACATGACACATGCTCTATGTAGTTCATATCTTGTATTCTATACTAACATCACATGTATACATATATGACTTGAAATAATATTAAAAAATATAGCTTAATGTCATGACATTTAGTATTCATGGTGTGTATAACCACCTTATATTCCATAAATTTAAATTTCATGTACAACTAGTAAAATAAATGAAGTACAAAATATGTATGATGATTGTTACATGTCATTTAGTTAAAGAATTTACATGACATTTAAAACATTCACTACTAGAAAAAGATCCTATAACAATGGTTTTAAATCATTGGTATTCGTCAAAGTGGCATAGGGGTAAGTTATAATAATAGTTGCTTAAACTGTTGGGTGATGAGATATGGGGATATCACAAAACCAATAGTTTCATTAAAACTATTTTTATATATCGCATGGATTTCCATTTTACCAAAAGGTATATCAAAACTATGGGGTAAATATTATACTAATGGTTTCTTAAACTATTTATATAGATTCCCATCACAAAGGTATATAGTAGCAATTACCATATTGGTATATAACCTTCAAACACTCTATATACTTACAGCCACTACACAAAAACATATAACCAATATTTAATAATCTAAAAAATTTGATGTATTGAACAAATCACAATACACATTTAAAAAAATTATATATTGTTTATATTACATTTTAACAACTGATAACTAGAAAAACATATCATAACACATATATGAAATTATGTTCAATCATTAAACATCATGTATCATAAATTTCAATGAGAAATATAGAGGATTAATCCCTATCTAATTACCACCAGAGTTTTCACCATCATAAACAAGGTACCTTACACCATCATCATCATCATCACTATCATTATCACCATCACCATCACCATCACCATCACAGTCATCATCACCATTATCATTAACAATTACATCACCATCTTCATCACCATCACCCCGAAATTCATCACTGTGACCACCACTAGGGATATCATCACTATTCCTCATTGCATCATATAAAAAACACATATTCTACAAGAATATATCAAAAAAATAGCAGTATTTTGGGGTATTTATAGATATAATGCTTTCATAACCTTTTTAAATTTATCATTGGCCTGTTGAATTCATTTATGATCCTTCATGTCTATTTTTTTCCTCTTCTTCCTCAAAAAGAGCATTTATTGCCTCTATGAACCATTTCACCTCAGTGATAACAAAATTATTATAGGAAGCTAAAGAAGAAAAATATATATACAGGACATTACTCTTACAATGTAAACAATATACTCCCAATAGGTGATCATCTTCTAATATCTAGAAAAAATGGGAATCCAGCACAATTTTTACTACTTAATGCTCATCTGGGAACTTAAATCACATCGTTTCCCATATAAATGAAATATTTTTTTATAGATTAATTATTAAAATTTTAATGTATACAAATAAAAATTATAATTATTCTTTATGTTTGTTAATATAACTTCAATATTTCTTATTTCCTCTTTAGAAAAACAAAATTTCTTGTCCCAAGAGACCTTTAATGTTTAATAATTACATTTAAAATAAAACTAAATGTAAAAGTAACATTATTCAATAATACCATTTTTTTGAACAAAGATAACTCATTATAACCAATATTTAACTAACAATAACAAAAAATAATTTATATAAATTTCATATAAATGTAGTGTGTTATACACGACTGATCAAACTAGAGTTAATCATACCAAAATGAAGAATCTTGGATTGTTTTGGGGAATCTATATTCAGATTAGTATATTTATTATTGTATTGGGTCATGAACAATTTTTATTTTCTCAACAATGTTTGGATGAATTTTTTGATTATGAATTATTTAGATTAATTAGACACATATAGATCCAATTCAACTTATTTGGTTTATTAATGAATAAAAATACTTAATTCATGTTATTTTACATCGATATAGTTAATTATAGATTGATAAATTTAAGTTTAAATTAATTTTTACAAGTTAATTTTATCTTTCTTTAGTTAAAATTTAGTTATTTTCGCTTAATTTATTCAATGTCTGTTGTTGTAGTTCAGTTTAATACTATAACGATCTATGCCTTCATGGTCTGTTAGATTGTTTTCATGGGAGATGGAGCTGTTCATATGAGGTTTATAGAGGTTTAGGTTGTGTTTCAAGCTATAATTATGAAATAATATATAGTTTTTATATGCATAGTTATTAATGACATTAATTTTTGTTCATGGATTATAGGATGGCGATTATCAACAATAATTTTAAGAATTTATATCTATGATAAAGTTAATCATGGTGTCAATGGATGATTCATGAAATGAATTTATTCAAGGTTTAGGTGCCATGAATATTTGTGGTCATTCATTCTGTTTGATGTTTTTGAATTTCACATATTTATTTTTTTTCATTACCTAAATTTGTGTGCCTCATAAAAAACTATGGTATTAACCAGTGATTCATGATAATATTTTTTCAAGGCCTATATAGTTTTAAATTTATTATATCCATTGGTATTACACATTTATCATTGGTTCCTCTCAGTTTTTGGAGAACCCTAGGTTATTATTGGGGAACCTTGATCCCCTTTATTCTAGCATGGATCCTTGGCTTATGAATTCTTAATATTAGAAATCTGAGGTGTGTTCTCCTATTTAATCTTATATTTCCTTTTTTTGTACATCTAGAAATGAATATTTTGATTTTTTTTAATATGAGATTGTATGGGATATTTTTTCTATGGACCATTATAATATCCATATTAAATCATGGTTTCCATGAGAGGTTATAGAATACAAATTTTTCTCCAATATCCTACTATGTAAGCCAATTCAGAAATCTTTTTTGAGGTAGGGGATCTTCATCCCCTACCTATTTAAGTTTATTTATGGGGAATTCAGGATTTTTCCTTCCATTGGGAGGCTATTAAGGGCCATCTTAAGAAAGATAATGAAATTGAATAACAAAAATTAATGGTAATGGGTGGTGATTGATGTTTTAATATTTTTGATGTTATAAATAATGGGATTATTCATTGAAGATGACTTTACAAAAAATAATGGATCTTTGGATCCCATCTAATGTTGTAACTATGATAACATTGAATCACTTTTGTGTTAAATTTTTTTATTCACCATATATTAAAGGATATGAATGTATGTATTGATATTAATTGAGTTTCCCATGGAATGTTATATTTATATTGTAATATATATGATAAAGATTAACTAATATTAAATAACGTACCATGAATTTATTTTGTTGTGAATGTGGAATAATGGATGTTTTGTGTTGTTTTTTTGTTCATTTAATGTTTTTTTGTAAATTTTCATGTCTTATTGTGGTGGTGTGTGTATTTTTGCTTTTTAGGTTTCCTTATGTTGGATGTGAATTTGTGTAGTGATGGTACTATTCATATTAGGTGTGTAATTTGTGTAGTAGTGATGTGATGATTGGTTTGAATGGCATGTGATATTGGATGTTGTGTGATGGTGTGGATGTTAAGTATTAATGATTTGAATTGGTGGTGATGTATAATGGTTGTGTCATACAATGGTTATAATGTGTTGTGGTTTGGATATATGGTTGTTGGGTTGAGATGGCTTCACTAATATTTTCCAATGGTGATGGTATATGTGAGATGCATATGTTGTTAAGTGTGTTGTTGTTTTATTAGTTTTACGGGTATCCATAGAAATGATTATACTTTTGAAAATGAAAATTCATGTATTGGAAAATGAATAAGAATGGGATGGAATTGTTATGTAATATTGGATTCACTGAATTGAACTATTAATGAATGGGTTTCTTAATTGAACTATTAAAGTGGACTTATTGGAAACTAATTAAAATCATGGAAATGGCGGAACATGTAATTGGAAGTTGAATATAGAGTTTTTGTGCAGTGGATGTGTGGTGTGATTCATTTAGTGGTGATTGCAGTTGTAATAGATGTCTTCTGATGAAATAGTGGTTTCATTGTGTATTTTAGTGTAGGTAATGTGAACCCATAGGTTGGGTAATTAAAGCTATATATTTATCAGGTATTTTGTGTCCTTTATACATGGACCCACCCATGTTTTATTACCATACCAATGCCTTTTTGGGTTATAGATTTTTACCCTAACAACACTGTTGGAGGTGATATTGATGGATGACTACACTATCTCCCTCTATCTTCATTTAATCGTAGTGATGTTATGAGTTGGTGTTTGGGATTACCAAGTGATGATATGTATTGTTGTTATAGATTACCCAGAATAAATGAAGATGTAACATGTGGATGGTGTCATATGTGTTGGGTGGAGGGTATGAGGTTGATTTGATTCAGTTTTATGATACCCAACTACCCTAGTTATGTGCTGTGGATGTGATGTGATTCGATTAGTATTTTATGTGATGATGATTATTAATAGAAAAATATTTTAGACCCAAATGTGGTGTTGGTTGGTATACACCCTAGATCACATTAGAGATGAGTGAATATGGCATGTGATTTGTATAAAAGAAATGGACGAACATGGCATTTTAAATTGGGGTATGAGAGAGGAAAATCAGTGGGGAAGTAGTTTTTGCGTGACATTACATTATGTTCTTTATATTATGTCACCATATTGTTAATGTGATTTAGTGCGAGTATCATGCTAATGATAGTAATAATTATTTTTTCTATTTATGTACATGTTGGTTATGTTTTTTGATTGCTGGTGCATTAGTATGCTCTTTCCACTGTTTATCTAGGGACCTTGGGTATGATCATACTTAGTATTCATGTCATGATGACCCTATGTATATTAAATGTTATATGGTTTCTATGAGATCTTTATTAAATAAGAAAGAAATTACAAGATCAGTATTTAGCATTATTGTTGATTCAATACCTTAGGAATATCTTTTGGTACTTACATGGATTTTTTTTTTTAATTTTTGACATAATTTAGGTATTATGGGATAGTATGGGTTTATATATATATTATTCGTCCGAGTTCCAAGGAGATTATTATCCTATATATTGATCCAATATTTTATATATTAATTTGAGGTTATTCCTCCCATATGTGATATTTATACTCCGGGTGTTAGTGACAAACATGGAGCCTACTAGTTGTCGTACTCATGGGTCAACATCTCTCTTACATCATTTTTAGTCCATGAGGCGAACCTTTGTAGGGTGGGGATTAGGATATATTGTTAAAAAAAATTTCTTGATATATAGGAATGGTTTTAGAGTTATAAAATGTGAAGATTTCATGGGTCGGTATAGAAGTAGTTTTAATTGATTTTGGATCATTATATTGGCTTGGAAGACTTGTAAGGCTTTGGGATTTTAGGGCCCAATGTGATCTAATGCATGTACTTTGAGATTATTGAATTTAAAATTGAGGTGGAACTATTATAAATGTAAATATATGGTAAATCTACATGTATCATGCTAGATAGAATTTGTGTTTTAATTTTTGATTTTGGTAAATTAAAATTATTTAATAATGAAATTTTATGAAATTTATGTTTTCCATTCTTATGGTTTCCATTTTATTTTTTAGAATATCTCTTGTTCATCATCATTTGTAGATTAGGAAGTAGTGGTTCAGTAGGTAGATATAGAACATCATCAAGGGATCAACCAAGGAGAGAAGTATAATGAATGGAATAGTATTTTTTTATCCCTTTCTGTGGAAGGATTTAAGAGAATATGACATTATCACTGTATATCTAGAGACTATGAACAGGATAAATGAGATCAAGATAGATTTCAATTTGATTTATGATCGGGATATGTTTTTAGTGGATTTAGTTGTATCTAGGATTTTAGAATCAATGATTTATTTGTGGATATAGTATCTTGGTGACAGTGAAGTGGACAACATTTTGTGGTGAGACTTCAAGAAGGTGTTTTTTTAAATCCATTCATCAATGAAAATGGAGGCAAAGAGGTAGGAGATTATCTGTCCTTTTAATGGGATACAGGGTGTGTCTGAGTTTTGGATCAGATTCAAAGCCCTTTCATACATTTCACCTGATTTCTTTCTAAGTGAGTTGTACATAGAATAATGATTAGAAGAGGTTTTATGATCTGCGATCAAGTATGAAGTCGCCTCATTTACACTTTATATATACCTGGAAGTACAAAATAATTCAAGGTTTATCATGAGGATGATTTCCCTAGTAGGTGATCCTTGAAAGAGTTGATATTAGGGCATCTCATGGTGAATGTTTTTAGGTGGTGGGTCAAAGATCATTATGATGTTGGGGTTATAACCTTTGTGTAACAACCATGGTATATCTTCAATGACCTGAACTTTTTAATAATTCTTCCCTGATTTTGTGGGTTATTTTATTTTATACTCTAAAAAACGTTTTCATTTAATGAAATGAGTATAATTAAAATTAGACCCTTGGGTTTCGACTGTTATATGACTGTTGGTCAATATGACCGTTGGAAACTAAATGTTTCATTTTTTGTCTATAAATAAAAGTGGTCTTGGATAATTAATATATAAATAAGATTTGATGGCCTCATCTAATATTCTCGGGTCGATCGAAGCCCATCTAACAAAACATGGGAAAGAGGTAGCACGAATGGGCTTTTCTCTGGACCAAACCCATGTCGAACATCATCATCTGAAGAGGGAACAGAATCGCCTTCTGCAGAAAATCAAGCTCATAGAAATTACCACTCGGGAAATTTTAGCTGTTCCGCGCCAAGATTCTATCACTTTAGAACACCTTACACTTAGGTCTGATGTTGTTGTGGTAAGGGGATTTGTAATGAGACTATAACTGCCCTGTGTAATTTTTTTTGATAAATAATATTTTGATTTCTTCTTAGGGTGAAGTTTGTGAATTTTCCAATATCTGGATAAATATAATATTTATATTATTGAGGAATTTTGAAGAAAAATATATTTTAAAATATTTATGTAAAGCATAAATAATTAATAAGGTGTAATGATTTTCCAAAAATGGTTTTCTAGAGTTGTTTTCAGTATGGAATGAAGAGTCTAATAAGATTAACATAATTTGTGGTGAAAAGAAAATTATGAATAGTGATTTTATGATTATGATTTTAAATGTGACCAAATGGATTAAGTGACCTCACTTAAGAATGTATTAATATAATTTAGGCACCTTGATTAAGTAATGTGATCTAATAAAAGAGGTAAATAACTATTTCAAAAAATATTGGTTATGTATTATTTTTTTGGGTGAATATTGTTTTTTATTTATAAATTAAATAAAAAATATATAAAAAATTATTTTTTTTAAATGGAGTAAATTTTTGAATTCAGATAATCGGTATTAGGTTATAGTGATTTTTGGGGATTTTTTTGAAAAAGTTGAATTTTCGATGAATAATGAAAATACAGTTTTTAGTTTTAGGTGTTTAATGAAATCATTAAAGATGTAATAATTATGTAATAATTATGGTCGACTAATGAATAATAATATAAGGTATGAGGTGTCCCATGTGGCCAATACCATGTTCACATACCATGGGAAAGCCCATGGTTTTTCCAATACCACTGATGAGGTGTCCCTTGGAAATTAATTCTTTGTTCCCTCACTTCTCTTATAAATACCAAGCCATTATTTCATCCATTTAATTTACCAATCCTCCCCATGGATGTTCTGGTCTTTTTACCTCCCAAGTAGACCTTCCAAGGTTTCCTCAATCCTCCCAATGTCCCGACCTTCAAACATTCAAAGTTACTCTTCATGGTGAGGGAATCTTTCACCCTCCTCTTTTAATCTATGACTTCCTTTATGTTGTGTCTTCTAGTTTCCATCAATTTTTGTTTAGGTTATGTTCTTATATATTATAATTACTGTCTATTTCATTTCTAATTGTTTAGATACCCTTTATTCTCTCATCAATTTTTTTTCTCAATTTTTATGTGACACTGTTAGGCTTCCAAATTTCTTGTAAAGGAAATCACACCTTCTCTTTTCTTTCATGTTTCCTTTTCATTTGTTTTATCATTAAAATATCAATACCATGATCTTATTAGGTACCCATACTGTATTATTAATTATTTATACGTGTGCGGCCCTTATCCCCTGTCTTTTAAATGTTTTCTAAAACCATGTTATATAGCCATTATGCTGTAGAAATTTCACCTCAAAATTTATATCTCTATATCTGCAGAAATTATCTTGTTTTATTTATGTGAATACCCAAACCTATTTCGTTTCTGTGGGTGTTCGTAAATATAAAATGATGATATATTTGATTCTGTAATTGACATACATATAACCCTCACACCCTTTCATGGGTTATAAATGACATAATGATCTTGTTTTTAATTACTATTAAAATATCACAATCTTGAAATTAAACCCATTTATTTTATTATCCAAGGGTTATTTTTAAAATGTTTTATTATGATCTCTATGTATCACACGAAATTAAATACATATTAAGGGTGCACCCTGATAGCTCTCTAATGCATTGGGTAAAGAATAAATCTCCAGAGATGACAAATTTCATGATACCTTGGTGAATAACCTTGGTCCTTTTTATGACACCATGGGGATAGACCATGGGGAAATGTTCATGAATGTATAAATGAAATTTTGTAGCCACATATTCATGTTATGTTCCATGTCCTTTTCATTATGATATTCCAATACTTCTATTGCTAATGTCTTTGTGCTGTTATTCAAGTTATTATTGTTAATACAAGTAAACTGATTCCCTTGTTTACCCGTAGTAGGACTTCTGCTCACCCTTTACCATGATGTATGTCTCCATGATATGAGATGAATTAATTGTACCTGGGATGAAAATATTGTGAAGCCTTAAAAGTGCATTAGAAGAATGTTTTATGTTTCTTTCATGTATTATATTCCTAATTTCCAAGACACTACACTTTAAAGATCCTCTGTTTGTAAAATGTAATGAAAAGTTTTGTAATAAAAAGGTGTGATGCCATATTTGGTATAAAATGGATAGTTTATTTATTTATGGAAATTAGGATATGAAAACATTAGTAAGACCCCTATAGAAAAGTTTAAATATAGTAAATCGTCCTAGTATTTTGGTGAATATCGAGTAAATGTTTTATCAATAAAATACACCTATGTCTGGATACGAGTTGGTAGAGGTGGCTCTGGCACAGATGTACATAGGGGTAAAACCCCAAAACACCTCTTTGATCTAGACTCAAACGGGAACTGGTAAACGAAAATGGGCATTGCTGCATTATTGTTTATGACACTCCCGGGGTATATGTTTGGTTAATCGCAAGCCTTTTATGAATCATTATGAAGGAATTATAGAGAAATGTCATTGTTTAAGAATGAGGTTTTAAGAAATAAAATCTTTTATATTTAAAAGATTCTTAAATGAAATAAGCTTCTCACTAAGGTTTTACTTTTAAAAAAATGGTGGGCAATAGGAGGAACCGTGCAGATGGTGACCGCAATGGACCATGCGCTGATGGCCCTCCGATGAAATCTAGAATGAAAATATTCATGAAAATGATGATCCAACTGACTCAAGTTTTGAGAAATAACTTGAATAAAGATGAGATATTGATCTCACCGTGAAGGGAAAAATATTCTGTTGCATCCTTTATGCGTCAACGACCACCAACCTTTAGAGGATCGATTGACCCATTGATTGTTGAGCAGTGGATCATATCCATTGAGAAGATCAGTTCTATGCTCTACTGTTCAAATCCAGAAAAGGTCACCATAGATGTTTATCGCGTAAAAGGAGAAGCAGATCTGTGGTTGGAACCAATTAAAAATGCAAGGCAAAGGGTGGAGGTTGACGCTATGTAGGTGGAATAGTTCAAATGGATCTTCTTCAGTAAGTATTTTCCTCGTTCTATTAGGACAATAATGGAGTAGGAGTTTCTTAAGCTAATGTAGAGGGAGAATGAATCTGTGGGAAGATATGAGATGAAATTCACAAGTATTTCACGTTACAAATCTAGTTTTTTCACAGATCCAAATGGTAAGGATGATAGATTCTTCAGTGGACTGAGACCTCATCAGTGGACGAATGTTGCCAACCGAAACTATGAAATCTATGAGGATATCGTGTGGAGTGCGATGAAAGTCGAGATAGAGTTTGGTGAGACGTAGTGGTCTCATAAATCAAATGACAATAAGAGATCTATGGAGACCAGTGTACGGAGGAACATTGATCAAGGAAGAGGAGGCAAGAAACTGCAAAATTCCACGTGTAATAAATGTGGGAGGAAGCATTTGAGGAACTACATTCTCAGGAGCGGGAAATTCTACAAATGTGGAAGAGAAGTCCATATTGCGAGAAATCATCCTAGTGAGGTGAAACCTCAACTTCCAAACAAAAAAAGACAAGGGGAAGACAGTGCAGGCCCTACCTGATGTCCAGTGCTTTAAAGTGTGGAAAAAGTGGGAACTTTTCCAATCACTATCCACATCTGAGGGCAGTGGAGGGGAACCACCATCAGCCACAGCAAAGGCCAAGGGATCAAGTCTATTCCTTTGCTATCACGACTGCTGAATTTGATGCTCCAAATTATGTGTTAGTATGTAATCTTGTTGTCCTCTCAAAGCTAGAAAGTACTTTGTTTGATTATGGTTCTACGCATTCCTTTATTTCCTCCATGTTTTCAAATAATTTAGAATCAACCCCCCTATTTTATAAAAGTAGAGTTATCAGTCAAGACTCCTAGTGGGATTATACAAGAATCATCAGTGTTTAGAAACCCTAGTATTTACATTAGTGGGCACAATCATATCGTGAATCTAGTAGTCATTCACATGCTAGAATTCGACATAAAACTACGAATGGAATGTCTCAAAAAGTATAATGCAAACATCAAATTCAGGAGTAAGAAAATCTCAGTAGTATTGAATGGAAAACCTAAAATCATCTTCCAATGAGATATATCTCAACCTAATACTTGTCTAGATAACCCCCTATATCCTTATTAATGGAGTTGATCAGAGAATAAGAAGAATAAGATGAGAGTTTAAGGATATAAAGTTTCCCCATTGCCTAAGAATACATAAATGTATTTCCTTAGGAGTTGTCTGATCCTCCCCCAGAAATAGAGTTAGAGTTTTCTATTGAACTTCTACCTGGATCTCATCCAATATAAAAGACCTCCTATAGGATGGAAAATGTGGACCAAGAGGAATTAATGAAACAACTCCAAGATCTATTGGAGGGGGGGGGTTTATCTAACCAAGTGTGTCTCCTTGGAGAGCACCAGTTCTCTTTGTGAAGAAGAAGGATGGATCAATGAATCTAAGAATTGATTATAGTGAATTTAATGGGATCACAGTAAAAAACAAATACCCTCTTCCAAGAATTGATGATTTATTTGACCAAATTTGTGGGGATCAATTCTTATATAAAACTGATCTTCAATCTCGTTATCATCAATTGATGGTGAAAAAAGAAGATATTCAAAAAACAGCCTTCAGATCAATATATGGTCATTATGATTTTATTGTTATGCCCTTCAGACTAACTAATGCACTTGATATTTTTATCAAAATGATGAATAGAGTTTTTAAAGACTCCCTTGATAACTTTTTGGTAGTTTTTAATGAGGATATTCTGATATATTCCAAAATTCATGAGGATCTTGAAGATCATCTGAGGGTTATTTTAAAAACTCTTCAGAAAGAGAGGCTTTATGGAAAGTTCATTAAATGTGAATTATGGTTACAATAAGTTTCTTTCATGGGGAACATTGTTACCAATGAAGGAATCATAGTTATCCCAATAAAGATAAATGTTATAGAGGAGTGGCCTCAACCTAAAACAATAATGGAGATTCGAAGATATGTCAGATTGGAAGGATATAATAAGAGTTTTGTGAAAAACTTTTCATGACTTTATAATCTATTAACCAAGTTAACTCGAAAAAGGGTTATGTTCCTCTAGAAAAAAGAGTTTGTGGAATGTTTCCAAGAGTTGAAGAAGATATTTTTTACCACACCCAAGTGAACTCTTCCCTCAAGTGGATAAGGATTTATTATTTTTAGTGATGCATCTCTCAACGGGATTGGGTGAGACCTCATGAAAAATGACAAAGTCATCACTTATGAATCTTGAAAGTTGATGAATCAAAAACAAAACTATCCCACATAAGATCTGGAGCTAGCTGCGGTCATTTGTTCTCTGAAGATATAGAGACACTATCTCTATGGGGAGAAATTTGATATACACACAGACCATCAGTTTTTGAAGTATATTTTCACAAAAAATGAATTGAACATGAGACATATTAGATCGTTGGAACTTCTCAAAGACTATAATTTTTCAATTCATTATCATCCCAGAATAGAAAAAAAATGATGATGCATTAAGCAGGAAAGACACACTTGTTCTTTCCATGATGAAGATTCAATGAGATCCTTTGATCAATGACCTCGTAAAGCTGTACATAGGACTTATATGGGAAGGGAAATAATTAAACATAACCCAAATAATTTCTCAACCAACATTACTAGATATGATCATGAAAGCTTAGAAAGAATATCTCGTGTTATAGAAGAAGTTTCAATCTGTGAAGGATGGGAAGTTTTTTGAGTTTAATATTGATCAAGAAGGTGTACTGAAATTTCATACAAGACTATGTATTCCATCTATTCTGGAAATAAATAAGGATTTGATGGATGAATCCCATAGTTCTACCTTCTATATACATCTTGGATGCACCAAAATGTATAATGAACTTCTTGATCATTTTTAGTGGGATAATATTAAAAGGAAGATTTTTTAATACACTTCAAGATGCCTGAAATGTTAGCAAGTGAAGGAAGAGTGACAAATCCCTAATGGGGTATTGCAACCCCTACCCATAATTACATGGAAGTGGGACAATATCACTATGGAATTCATCAATGGTCTCATGATAACGTCGAATGGAAATAATGTGAAACGGGTTTTTGTGAACCGTCTCACCAAGACTACCCATTGTATCTTCATTTGGAAACATTTTTCTCTTGATAAACATTCTAGGATTTATGTGAAGGATGTGATAAGGCTGCATGGAGTTGCACTCTGTATTGTATTGGATCATGATCCAAGGTTTACATCAAAATTCTAGAGAATTCTTCAACATGCTCTAAGCAATGAATTTAATTTCAGTACAGCCTATCACCCCCAAACTGATGGTCAATATGAAAGGACTATTAAAATACTCGAGGAAATGATTAGAACATTCTCAATGGAATTTAAAGGTGGATGGGATCAAAATATCCCATTAGTTGAGTTCTCATACAACAATAGCTTCTAATCAAACATTAAAATGGCACCCTATGAAGCTCTATATGGGAAGCTTTTTAGAAATCATACTTGTTGGGATGTAGCTGGTGAGATAAATCTTCTTATGCATGATCTTGTGTAAGAGATAACAGAAAATGTCCATTCCATCTAACAACACATTAAGGCTGCACAAAAGTCAGCAAAAGAGCTATGCTGACAATCATCGAATGGACTTGTAGTTTGATGTTGGTGACAAGGTCTTTCTTCAATATCACCTTTGAAGATATTCATGTGGTTTGGGATGAAATTGAAGCTCGGCCCAAAGTACATTGTCCCCTATGAAATCCTTGATCGCATGGGACTAGTGGGATGTCAGCTTTCACTTCCTCCAAATCTAGCCTGATTTCATGATTTCTTCCATGTATCCCTCCTGAGGAACTACATACCTGACCCTTCACATGTACTAAACCTAGAGGTGGTTCAACTGGAACATGAAATCTCTTATGAGGAGCAGCCAGTGGAGATCTTAGATCATAGAGACAAGGTTCTATGTACAAAGACTTCCCACCTTCTAAAAGTGTTGTGGAGAAACTAAATATATGAATAACCACGTGGGAATCCAAGGAGTATATGAGGAAGAAGTACCCACTCATTTTCTCCTATGAGGGTTTGAGTTAAAAATTTTGGGGATGAAAATTCTTAATTAGGGAAGAATGTAATGACCCAAAATTTTTAATAATTTTTGTTTCCAAATTTTGTGTGTTATTTTATTTTATACTCAAAAAAACAATTTCATTTAATGAAATAAGTATAATTAAAATGAGACGGTTTGGTTTTGACTGTTATATGACCATTGGTCAATATGATTGTTGGAAACTAAATGTTTAATTTTTTATCTACAAATACAAGTGATCTTGGTTAATTAATACAGAAAGAATACTATATGGCCTCATCCAATGTTATTGTTCCAATCGAAGCTCATCTAATGAATTTTGGGAAGGATGTAGCACCACTGGGCTTTTCTCAAGACAAAACCCAAACCAAACTTCATCGTGTGAAGCTAGAACGGAATCTCCATTGGGGGAAGTTCAAACTGATAGAAATTACCACTTAAGCAATGTTGGCTAAGCCGCCCCAAGATTCTATCACCTTAGAACGCCTTACACTTAGGTCCTATGTTGGTGTTATAAGGTTCTATGTACCAAGACCATAAATTCCTTGTGTAATCCTTTGAGATAAATAAAATTGTGATTTCTTTTTATGTTGAAGTTTGTGAATTTTGAAATGTCTGGATAAATAAAGGATGCATATTATTGACGAATTTATCAAAAAAAAAGATTATTTTAAAAAAAATTGTAAACCTTAAATAATTAATAAGGTGTAATGATTTTCAAAAAATAGTCTTCTATAGTTTTGCTCAGTATGAAATTTAGAGTCTAATAAGATTAACTTAATTTTTGGTGAATAGTAAATTGTGAATTGTGATTTTACACTAATGATTACTAATATGACCAAATGGATTAATTAACCTAACTTAAGAACATATTAATATAATTTAGGCACCTTGATTAAGTAATGCGATTCAATAAAATAGGTAAATAACTGTTTCAGAAACTATTGATTAAGTATTAGTTTTTTTTGTGAATAGGGTTTTTTATTTAAAAATTAAATTGAAAATATTTAGAAAATTATTTTAAAAAAATGGACTTCATTTTTTAATTCAGAGCATCGATATTAGGTTAAGGGGATTTTTGGGGATTTTTCTGAAAAAGTTGAATTTTCAGTGAAAAGTGAAAATACAATTTTTGGTTTCAGTTGTTTAATGACATCATTAAGGATGTAATAATTTTGTAATCATTCTGGTCGACTTATTAATAGTAAGATAAGGTATTAGGTGTCCAAATAGGACAATAACATGTGCAAATATAATGGGAAAGCCCATGGTTTTTCCAATACCATAGATAAGGTGTCCCTTAGAAATTAATACTTTGTTCCCTCACTTCTTTTATAAATACCAAGCCATTACCTCATCCATTTCATTTAAAAATACTACCCAATGACGTTATTGTCTCTTTACCTTCCATGTAGTCCTATAAAGGTTTTTTCAAGCCTCCCAAGGTCCCAACCTTCAAGATTTCGAAGTTACTCTTCAAGGCAAGGGAATCTTTCACCCCCCCTCTTTAAAGCCATGACTTCTTTTATGTTGTGTCTTCTAGTTTCCATATATTTTATGTTGAGGGTATGTTTTTATATGCTCTAATTACTATCCATTTAATTTATAATTTTTCATATACCATTTACTCTCTCGTCAATTTGTTATCTGAATTTTTAAGTGATGTGGTTAGGCTTCTGAATTTCTCGTAAAAGAAACTGCATCTTCTCTTTTCTTTCATGTTCCCTTTTCATGCGGTATGTCATTAAACTATGAATACCATGATATTATTATGTACCCATACTATATGATGAATTTTTTATGAGTGTGTGACCCTTTTACCTTCTCTTTTAAATGTTTTCTAAAACCATGTTATATAGCTGTTATGATGCAAACTTTTCGTCTCAAAATTTATATCTCTTTCTCTCCAGAAATTATGTTGTTTTATTTATGTGAATACCAAGACCTATTTAGTTTCTATGGGTGTTCATAAATATAAAAATATGATATATTTGATTCTGTAATTGACATACAAATATCCCTCACTTCCTTTACATGGGTTATAAATGATATAATGATCTTATTTTTAAGAACTTTAAAAACACCACTATCTTGAAATGAAACCCATTTCTTTTATTCTCCGTGGGTTATTTATGAAATTTTTGATTATTATCTATGTGGATCACGTTAAAGTAAATACATATTAATTTTTCACCCTAATATCACTCTAATAAATTGTGTAAATAATTAATCTCTAAAGAAGACAAGTGTCACGATACCTTGGTGAATAACCTTGGTAATTTTTGTGACACATTGAAGATGGACCTTGGTGATATGATCATGAATTTTTAAATGAAATGTCATAGACAAATATTCAAGCTATGTTACATGTTCTTTTCTTTATGATATTCCTATACTTCTAATGCTCATTTTGTTTTTGTCATTATTCAATTTCTTATTGTTAACACAGGAAAATTGATTCTCTCGTTTACCCTTACTGGGCCTTCTGCTCACCCATTACCTTGATGTATGTCTCTAGGATATGAGATGAAGTAATTTTACTTAGGATGAAAATATTATGATGTGTTACAAGTGGATTAGAAGAATTTTTTATGTTTCTTAAATGTATTATGTTCCTGATGTCCCAGACACTAGACATTAATGATCCTTTGTTTGTAAAATGTAATGAAAAGTCATGTAATAAAAAGTAAGGATGCCATAATATCACAACACATCCTGAGGGCTATTTTGTTTTATGATCCCATTATAATGGAAAATTTTTTTCATGATATGTCTATGGGATTTATGTTCATTACTAGTCTTGGTATCTGACTACTCAAGGAATCCATATTCAAATGGTTGATTATGCCCCCTTTTAGGCTCATCAATAATGGCCTCCATGATAGTTTGAGTAGAAGAACCTCTAGAGCCTCTTAAAAAATTTGGAAAAGGGAATTTCATAGTGGGAATACTCATGAGGGTCCCTATCCGGAGTTACCTAAGACATATTGTGGTTGTGGAGTCCGATAGTGGAGAGGTAAAGAAATTAGGCTTTGTAAGATGCATGTTATTGAGGTTGAAGATCCAACATGGCTAAATATTGTTGGATGTATGATTGGTTTATCATATACCCTATTTATACCCTATTTAATTCATAATCCAAACACTCCATTGTTACTTCTTATTTCTTTGATAACTTTTTGTGAGTAGGTTGTTGATGGGGTAACACTAGTATGTTAGAGATTTTTATTTTACTATAGATACAACCATATTATATTAAAAATGGAATGGATCGGTTGTAGTATAAATATAGATTCATATACTATTTGAATTGAATATTTTCATATTCTAATATAGTGGACCAATGAGTGGTGTTCATTTGACAGTAGAGTTATTAGATGGGTGAGAGAAAACTGGTTTATATTTTGCATTAGATGATTTATCTCTCAATTGAAGCTCATAAAGATAATTTACTATGGTTTAAGAAGATTGTTTATATTTTTTTCTATAATAAATTATAAATCTACCCCTTTTTTTAATGTCGAGTTTGGGATAGAGATATAGTTAGATGGATATCATACATTGATGGGTCCCTATCAAACTGAGCCAATAGATCTATAAGATTTGTGGTGGTAGGTTTATCATCTGATGCAGAGTGGTTTAATCTAACCCACTATGTATATTTGTGGTGATCCATTGTTGTTCTATAAAAATAAAAATGGTAGTCTGAGGTTTTATGTAGAATTATGAAATTAAATTAGGTGACGGTCATGAACTATTACCTCTAAACAATAATTGACAATCTGTTCGACCAGCTGAACGGTTCTATTTGGATTCAAAATATTGACTTATGATCTAGATATCACTAGATAAGGGTAAAAGATGAAGATATCCCAAAGACTATCATGAGTTAATGATATGGAATCACTGGTTTTGCTTTTATGTCATTATTTTTCAAAATTACACCATCTTTGTTAATGGGTGAATGAGTTCCATAATCTATGAATTCCTAGACTTGTTTTTCATCATGTACATTTATGATATATTGATTTTTTAAAATTCAGTGGAAGAGAATACTAATTATCTCAAATATTTTTATCAGACCCTTCAAAGCCAGCAACTCTATGGAATGTTTTACAGGTGTAAGCTATGGATGCAGGAGTTGTATTTATTTTGGTATGTGGTGTCCTAGATTGGTGTTCCCATGTAACCATCAATGATCGAGGTAGTTTTTTCCAATGAATCAAAATAGATCATGGAATCTAGTCACAGATTTCTTCACTGTGCAGGATATTATTAGTGTTTGTTTTCAATTTCTCTTGGATTTCTTCCCTATTAATAGTGTTTATAAAGAACGAATTATTTTTTTTGTAGAATGATTAGTTCTAGATAGTGTTTGATTACATGATGTAGAATTTGTTCAGTTCTCTAGTTCTTTGGTACCCTGAGGATATTGTGTTGTTTGGTGGTTTTTGAAGTCATACGTTTAAGACATGGGATTTATTTTGATACCAAAAATGGATGTGTTATACTATATATCTAGGGAGTTATTTCCCCATGTGTATAAATGTGACACAAATTATTTTAAGTTGGAGGCATTTCTGTTTGTGCCAAATCTATGAAATAATTTTTTTATCAACAAACACATTGTGATTTTTATATATTAAAAGAGATTGAAATATATTTCTCTCTAAAAAATATAGATTGACACCATTAAAGATAGATGAAGTTTCTCCAAGATTATAATTTGGATATATCTTACACCTTGGTAACAATGAATGATGTTGTCAATTTGTTTGGTTTGATGTCCCAATGAGATATGGTTATGGAATCTGTAAATTATTGGAAATGGTTTGAAGATAATTAGTGATGCAACTTGGCATCATAGAAAATTGTGAAGGAGGTTTCATTTACAATATTTACACGGATTAATCATAATGTATAATTCGATGGAGTAATATTTTGGGAACTCAAATGATGAGGTGATGTATGACTATGCCAGTTTTGGTGATCCCCTTTTGGGATGGATGGGGGACGATCATAACTGAATTTTATTCTTGAGTATGTTGTTCATTAGATTTTAAATGTTCTAGGTAATTCCTTATAGTTTTTATAGATAACCCATATCAATTAAACCTGATGTTATTGTGATTTACTATGGATTTATTATATAGATTTGTTTAAATGGGAGGAATTTTTCACTGCTATAGTTTATGGTGAAGTGAGGTGTTCTTCTGCAGGTGAAAGAAAAACACCATGTTCATAGATGTTTTCTTATTCCCTATGATATCCATGAGTGGGAGTGGGTGTATATATCAATTGATTTAGTCTTCGAGTTACCTAAGATTGAATCACCAAATTTTTTTTTGAAATATTTTGTTTTTTAAAATTAATTTAGCCTTTTCTATACTTTTCATTTCATGCAACACTGACCAAAGTCCTTTTATATTTATGTACTAATTTAGAATTATATCACTACATGAAATTATTATATTTATTTTTTGTACACAAAACAAAAATTTGGGCTTGGGATACACATAATTTTGTGTTCCTTTGATATCTTTTGTAACACACACGGTCAATTTTGTACTGAACTAAATTAAAATATTAATAAAATTATTAAAATACTTATATAGAAACCACATTGTAGTTGGAATGTAAGTTAAAAATATGATTTACTAAATTTTTAAAATATTAATTAAACATGTATATAAATAAATCATTCTGTTATCAATTAGTATAATTAAATGTATGAACTATTGGAAAATGACAAAATTGTTTTTCTAGGCAAACTATTTCTTATGTACAAACAATATTGTATCTGAATAAATTAATCATTCCAATTTAGATTAAATTTTTAAATAAAATTTTTATATAATATATTAAATCAATATTTTTTATTATAATCTAGCAGATTTTACATTTATAATATAAGAATAAATAAAATATTAGGAGATAAAAGATAAATTCTTCTAAAAAGTAGTCCTACAACCTTATAATAGAGGACACCTTTTAAATCTGTTTTTAGGAACTTTAATTGTTTTTATATGTTGATAAATATTTTAAATAAAAACATAAAAAGTATCTTAGGCTGAATTTATTGTATTTTTCTATGAATTTTCATTTTTTAATAAATAGTGAAAAATACTTGATATTAATTCAAGACTTCATTTTCAAAAATTTAATTTATATAGTTAAATTATAAATTCAATTGGTTTGAAGGTTTAATTATATAAATTTTAAATCAATCCATCCAATTAAGGTTATTTTAATCGATTTCACATTGAAATTAGATTAAAAAATATACCAATCTTTGGAACATTTTTACTAAACCCCACTTATTCGTCAAATCTGTGGGATTAAATTTGATGTAATTTCATCCAATTATATGATTAGAATTTATAAAATTGGATTATATTTTTTAATAACCATTATATATATATTCAAATTATTTCAACATCGTTATGATAAAAATATTATTGAAGGCAATTAAATTTAATTACATCGATTTTGAGGAAAATTAACATAACAATAGACTAGACACTAAAATTAAAGGCAAAATAATTGTATAAAATTGTTAAAAATTATTATAATGGATGTATTTTGACCCTATCCTCCATTTGGTATAATTAAGTCTATTATTGGATCCTCATTCTAGAGAAATATTATGGGTTTAATTCAATTTTAATTTTTTTTAAGAATGTCACTGATCCTCCACTATGAAAGCCACTCACCCATATCACTTATTCGCACATATCTAGACCCTTTTACCACAAAAATATTTCTCAAATAATCTCATAAAATCCCCTTTTACGTATTTAATCCTCCCTCTAGGAATAAATCCATCCAAAGAATCCCTTTTTGGAAAGAAACGTGATTTACACAAAGAAGAGAAACCATCCATCCTCAAACTCTATTCATTTATTTTATTTCTCCATCACCCTAATTAATATTATTTAATTATTATATAATAGAAAAAATTATACTCATATAATGATGTTTTATCACTAAATTTTTTCTACCTACACTTATACACACATCCATGTAATGTGTAACGAACATACCATTCTTGTGTACGGAGAACTACCTCCTCACAAAACAATGTTGTTCATTTTTCTGTTACCACATCTCATGGTTGGGAATAATTATGGACACTACATTCTTAAATTTTATATATGATATTTATTATTTATATTTTCTTCTTAAATTATTATATAACACGGACCTTCGGGATTTCAATTTTGTGTAAGTACGATAATTGTTTTGGAGGAATTATGGACAACCACCTCCTTAGAGTGATGCGATTCCTTCACACCATATATGGAATATATTAAGGTTGTATTTAGTGAATTTATATGATATATATAAAATATTAATGCTACTAAAATTATAATATATATTCATATATTTAATTTATTTTCATTCTTTCAATGCAATAATAAACCAGAAACAAATTTCATTTGAGCGTACGACATACTTTCTCCGTGAATTGTGTATTCCATTTCATATATCTATCACATATATATTATTATAAATACATATATACCGAATATATATTATATTTATACCATTTTTTACATTCAATAAATAATTAAATAATGATCTATATAAGAGTATGATGAATAACAGGTCAAAACATATACGAGAAATAAATAAGATATTAACTGAAACATAACATTAACAAGGATTTGTTAATAAAGGGGTAATATAATTTTATAAAAATTAATATATGGAATTATATATAGTAATATGGTTTTTTTAGATGTATACTAAATTTTTAATTAGTATATAAGAGGCTTTAATATGTATGATGAAATTAAAGACCTAAGGTAATATAATTTAATATCAATTTTACTTTCTGTTAGATACATAAACTAGGGCAGAAAATGTTTTTTACGTCGGTTATTTTTCATTTTTTACGTCGGTTTTTAGGCGCTGTTAATACGGATGATGTTATAAATATTGTTTTTTTATGTCGGTCATTTACAAACTGATGTAAAAAACATAACATCGCGGTGTTTATAACGTCGGTTATTAATTAACTAACATGCAAAAACCAGAGGGAGGGTTTATCATGTCGGTTATTATATAACCGATGTGATAAATACGTCTGAGGGTCTTTTATCACATCAGTTATTATATAACTGACGTGATAAACAGGTCTGGGGGCCTTTTAATAGGTCGATTATATAATAACTGACGTGATAAAAGGCCTGGGAAATGCTTTATCACGTCGGTTATTATATAGTCGACTTGATAAACAGGTCTGGGGGCCTTTTAGCACATTAGTTATATAATAACTAATCTGATAAAAGGTCAGGGAAATGGTTTATCACGTTGGTTATTATATAACTGACGTGATAAACCGGTCAGGGACCTTTTATCACGTCAATTTTTGAATAACTGATGTGATAAAAGGCATGGGAAATGGTTTATCATGTTTGTTATTATATAACCGACGCGATAAACTAGTCAGGGGGCCTTTTATCACGTTAGTTATTCAAATAACCGACGTGATAAACCCTTCATCATTTTTTCACGTTGGTTATAAAATAACCAACATGAAAGACACATTTTTATTTTTTAAATTTAATGCAGTCCTCCGCTCTCCCAGAAACAACAAAAAACCAAATCAAGAATTCCTACCACAAAAACAGAAGTAGACCAATGCAAAATTAAGCATTTACCCCACTGGAAAGCCCCCACCACACCCCTGGACTGCCCCCTAGACCTCCTGGACAACCCCCACCACACCCCTGGACTGGCCCCCGACCCCCTAGACAGCCCCAAACACCATGGGACCCCCCCAACCCTCATTTATACCCCCCACACCCTGGACAAAACTCCCTCACCCCTGGACAACCCCCACACCCCTAGACTTCCCCCACACCCCTAAAACCCCCCCACTCGACTGAACACCCCCCCACACCCTTGGAACCCATCCCCCTAGACTAGAATCCATACCAGAAAAAACCATCCTAATTTGACCAAAACAAGAAGTAGAGAAAAATTAAATATTCACATATATAACATTCAAAACATACACTATCAACATCAAAAAAACTAAAACCAACCTAAACGACTACCAAATACACAATTACAATGACAATATTCAAAATTTCATTTTACACTACAAACAACTAAAATTCAATCAAACCTATAAAATAATTTGACCACTCCACTTGTAAGTGTTTGATGTCTTGAGCAGTATAGAGTTGAGGGTCATAAAATAGCTATAAATGATCATGATAGTAGTTAACGTGTATAATGAATAAATAAAATTAAAATATTATGGAAAATTTTAAAAGGAAATCTTACCAGGTCAAAGTTCACAACTATCCCAGTTGTTATTATTTCATACATAAATCTTAACATATAATATCCGCATTCGATGATGCCTTTTTGTTCAGGACAATTATGTTTGAATGAGTGTAAAATCATTATATTATTTTTATGTAATAAGTCAAAAAGTACAAATTATAAATGGATATTTACCTTCACATTAACTTATTTGATCTTTGCACTCCTTTTCTTTGTGTTTTTTCAAAAGTAAACCCATTCCCTATTAGAAAAAAATACAAATGAGGTAAATTTAAAATTCATTATAATATATAAAACTATTAAGAAATTGAAACTTACTTTTCAAATATATTCATAAAACATTCTCGCACATCATCATAGATAGAGAATATCTAATAAAGTGTTTTCTCGCTTGGGAAAAAACCCCTAACATCAATGATAATTGATAAAAGAAAATTTAAGGTTAGTGGGTTTTTATGATAAAAGATAATGAACTCTTTGAGAGAGATTTGTTTCATACCTCTCACAAAAATGTGTCATCTAACATTGTGTGACTATATTCTGTTCAAGTCTTTCAGCAATATAAACCATTCTTTGTTCCTCATCCAATGCACATGCTTCAGGGGAAATCAATTGTGGGTCCATGAATCCATATACATCTGTCATCTCATTCCTCTCACAAATGTTATAAATATACCTAATACAAAATAGATCTAAGTATACATTTTTAATAAATATAACACAGGGAAAAGGTGTTAATACTTACATGGAAAAAATATGCACCGCGTTGATGCCCATCTTATCTCCAGTATCAAGCTCCATGATATCAGTTTTCATAATCCCCATAATTATTCTACGTCCACAAACATGATCTTCCATTGGAAACTCATAATGAACTGCCAAAAAATTTAATTATCTTGACAACTTGTCAAGGCTTCTAGAATCTATATCTGACTTCATATCCATTTGTCTTTGTTGTTTTCTATACAGTATTTCTTTACCTTTGATGTATTCCTATAAAAATAAATAGAAAAATATATTAGTTTTCAAATGACAAAACAACATTAATAAAAAAATAAAATAAAATATATAACATTCATACCACTATGGTAATGTTTCTAAGAATTATGGATGGCCAAATTAAAAAATAACCGATACTATGTCCAACTGTCGTCACGTCATCTGTAGGTAATGGTACTCGAGCTGATCTATCTATAATATCCTATACAGTGACCCTATGATTCTCTACCTCTAATTGTTGATGATGAAATTTTTATCCTATACAATATACCAATCCATATGAAACTATATGATGTTGAGGATCATAAACATACAACTCACAATAAGTAAGAAACTGCGGCTGAGGAGTAGGATAAAAAATGGGTTCCACAGGCTGAGGTGGGGGAGTGGGAGATACTGTTGGAGGTGGAGGATAAATAATGGGGTCTGCAAGGGGAGGTGGAGGAGTGGGAGATGCAGTCTGAAATTTCCTTTTCCTGTCTGCAAACATATTTTGTATGGACACTCTAATCTTTTCCTCCATCTTCGCATTAATATTATGAATTTCAGCCTCCACGGATTCTATTTTTTTATAAACACCCTCAACGTTAAAAGTTGAAGAAAGTGGCTACACTTTTCTTACTGATACTCCTACCGGATATCCTATTACATGTCTAGGATGTTTGGGCTTTCCCAATGCTACAGATAAAATATCTTTCCTCCCAGTAGCTGTAAATGCCACCTGTGAGCTCTGCTCCTCAAGAGAGTCTTGTATTAATTAATTGAACATTTCTGTAATGATTGAAATTATATGAAGAAAATATTTAACTTAAATAAATAAAATAGATATCTTACAATCCACTCAGATACGATTCTAAATTCTTCCGAAAGATATTTCCCTTTTTTTCCCATTCAAGATATCTTCCATTTTTCATGTCTAGATGTATGGAATGGAGGGCCCACCTCTCCAGGATGGGCCACCTCTCCAGAGCTTGAAGTCTCACCTCTTAGTTTTTGAAATTTTCCCGCCATCATTTTTTCTTCCAAAAATGCATACCCTCCCCGAGATAAACTATGAGGGTATACAATTTATGATTGGATATTCTGATGAGAATTCCGTGTTTTCTGTAAATTAAGAATAAGAAATCATTAACAAAACATTAATAAGATCATTTATATAATAAATCTTATAATAGTTTACATTTCCCATACCCAAAATAAATCATTTATTCTACTTTCAACAAACTGTCTCCATGTGTCTTCATCTATAAAAGGATATATACGACATGGATATTCATGAATCCTATGACTAAAAATGAAATCAGATGAGAGGGTTGATTTGAAATCCCTCCATCTCCGGGCAACCATCGATAAGAATTTCTTCTTGACTCGTCCAATTTCAGGAATATCAAATGTCATCTGATGAAGAAGTGGTAAACCATATTAAATATACTAGAAAATTTTAAAGAATAGTCAAACAATAGAAAAATATCTTACCAAAATCGTATCCGACAACTAAGAGATTATCTCTCTATCGGCACTTCTCCAGTCATCATACAAAATGCTTATTTTTCTCTTATCCTGAGATGATACAAAATTCTTTAAATCTTTTTCATTTGGACCTCTAGGAATATCATCATCATCATCAAAATCCATAGGTATCCTATGATCCTACGTACAGGCAAGTGCGAATTTTGGTAAACATGTGCACCCATGTTTACCAACTCTTGAACTCTTTGTCGTAATAGGAGAACATGAGGAAGATTTGGGGACATTAAGAGGAGAATGCGAATTTTCCTCCCTAGAGGTATGACCAATATTATCATCTCCAGAATCATGTGGTTGATTAACTGAATGATCTGTCATTATCCTTCAAATCAAAAAAAAAATAAACATTAGTTCACAAATATATAAATTCAAATATTTTACTACTATTGTAATCAAAAAATAAAAACTTTTACTATGTTACGTAAAAGTAAACATTGTTAATATAGTAAGCATGTTAAAGAATGGTAAAGATGGTAAAGATGGTCAAGATGGTAATCATGGTAATCATGGTAAACATGGTAAACCTGGTAAAAATGGTAAAGTAATTGTCACTGAACAAAAATAATAGATACATAATTTATGTAATGGTAAACATGATAAAGTAAACTAAAAAATGTAAAACAATCAAAAACTTATACTTATTTTTTTAATAAATGTTTTAATAAAGAAAAAAATTATAATATCTAACATATTATGAAAAGAATAAATGTAAACAAGAAATAAACATATGTTAACTGTAATTTCAGGAATGTACAAATGGATTGTTTTCCCAAATTCCTTCGTCGTGATTGTTCCTTATAGAACAAACCATGTATTCAAAATTCTCATCATTATGTTTTGTTATTATTTCCATAGAAGTAGGGATCCCACATAAGTAAACATCTTCATCAAGTTCATCCTCACCAACATATAGTTTTTCCCTTATAAAACAATAGCCCACTGCCTAACTGATTGATCTACTACATAGAAAAATTATTTTTCATGTGTTTCCATTATAAAAGAATCTGATGTGTCTTCCAATCTATTCAGATTAACAAGTGTCATTCCAAATTCATCGTGTCTGACACTATTGTTACCGATAAACCATTTACAGTTAAAAACAAGAATTTCAATTTTAAAGTAATCAACCTCCCATATGTCTCCAATCACTCCATAATATTCACTTGATGCATAAATTGGGTTTTTGTTCTTAGCACTCGAAAATGCATTTCTTCTGCAAACACCAATACACCACTATTCGGAACTGCACTTCTGTTGTCCTGATCTTTCATGTGAAATGTATAGCCAGTAATGTCATAACCGGACCATGTTATCACATTTAAACATGGACTACCCACTATCCATTTTAATTTCTCTGATACATCTAATCTACCAAGTAAGTTCTTTTTAAACCATGATAAAAAAAATTTGTTGTTCTCATTCAAAATTCACATTTCTTTCTTCTTTGGATGACATTGTTTCAACTCATTAATATGCAATGTGATATACGGTTGAGCATTAGCATTGTTATTCAAGATGTATAATTCTAAAATCTTCATTTGTTCAACTGACAATGATTTGAATTTCAAGCCACAAATCCCCTTTCCCTCCTTATAAATTCGTTCATGGCGAGATGGAGGCAAACCTATGTGTTGCGCCGCAGCCAAGCAGCTCGTACAAAACTCTGCAACCTCTTCAAAAATATACTTTTCAATAATGGAGGCTTCAGGTCGATATGGATTCTTAACATACCCCTTCAATATTTTCATATACCTTTTAAAAGGATACATCCAACAAAGATATACAGGTCCACAAAGATTTATTTCTCGAACCAGATGAATCATTAAATTCAACATTATATCAAAAATATTTGGTAGAAAATACATTTCTAATTGAAAAAGTATAAAAACTGCATCATTTTCCAAAATGTTCAAAGCATTCACATCAATCTCCTTATTACAAATTTAATTGAAAAAATAAGACAACTTCATTATAGTCTTTCTGACATGGATGGGAAATATTCCACATAATGAAACTAGTAGAATTTGTTGCATCATGGTGTGACAATCATGTGATTTCATACCTATCAACTTCAAGTCCTTCAAGGAGACAAAGTTTTTTACATATGAAGAATAACCTTGAGGCCATTTGATATCATGAAGACACTAAAAAAGCTAATTTTCCACCTCTTCGATCATGTATGACAAGCCGGGGGAAGAAATGTTCATCTTCCTTTAGAAGTGGGAGCTAATATTAAACGTATTCCCATTGATAGTATGTCTAATATTGCATTCAACCCATCTTTTTTATTTCCTTTAATATCTTAAAATGTTCTAATAAAACAATCACATATATTCTTATCCACGTTCATGACATCAATATTATGTTTAACTTCATGATATCTCCAATATGGTAGCTCAAAAAATATTGTCCTTTTCATCCAAATATGTCTAGCATTACTAGATTTCTGTATCTTTCCTAATGTCACATCAAGGTTTTTCACCCTCTCAAAATACAGATTAGGGGATAAAGGTTTTGGAGCATTATTAATTTCTTGTAATCCATTGAATTCCTTTTTTATTCTTCTATAAGGGTGATCCATAGGCAAAAACTTTCGATGACCCATGTACACTTTTTTTATCCCATGATGAAATTGGTAATATGATGTCTGTTGTTCAAAAATTGGACATGATTTATTCCCTTTAACACTGTATCCAGACAAATTTACATATGCTGGGAAGTCATTTATAGTGAACAAAATCACTTCATACAGTTGAAAATATTCCATTTTATAAGAATCATACACCCTAATACCATCAGCCCATAAAAGTCTCAAATCATCAATCAACGGTGACAAGTAAACATCAAAATCATTTCCAGGTTGCTTCGGACCAGAGATCATTATACTCAACATGACATATTTGCACTTCATACAAATTTCAAGAGAGAGGTTGTAAATTACCAATAAAACTGGCCAGGAAAAATGTGTGCTACTGAGGGTTCGGTATGGTTTCATTCCATCTATGCACAACCCTAGTCTGAGATTTCTAATTTCATTTCCAAATATAGAATAATGCTCATCAATTTTCTTCCATTGTGGACAATCAGCTAGATGACATATTTTACCGCCTCATAACTGCTCATCTGCATGCCATCTTAACCTTTTTGAATCACGTGAATTAGAAAATAAACGTTCTAAACGATGAATTTTAGGAAGACACCAAAATACCTTTGACATGATCTTTGTAATCTCTACATTAGCTTGTGAGTTTTCTTTCACCTTATATTGTTATGTCCTACATTTAGGACACTTTGACAGGAACTCATTTTACTTCCTATATATAATACAGTCATTCAGATAGGCATGCATTTTCTTGTATCCCAATCCCATAGGGAATAATATTTTCGTGGCCTTATAATGTGAATATGGAAGATCGTTATCTTTTGGAAGAATGCCTTTCATCAAATGTAGCAGCTCTGTAAAACTTTTGTCGCTCCATCCATGTTAGGCCTTCAGGTTAATCAATCTTAACACCACCGTTAAAACCGTAAAATCTATACAACCAGGATATAATTGCTTTTCAGCATCACCATATAGAGGTGCAACTGTCGGTTCTATCTCAATTAGTTCTGCTGCAATATCACAAATCATTTCTTCAGTTCCATCGGAGTTACCATCTTGTGAGTCATCATCCTCAGTGACATTCTGTCCATTTTCACCATGCCAAATCCATGGGCTGTAACTCAGATTAAAACCATGACAAATCAGATGATCTTTTATCTCTCTACTTTTCAACTTCTTCATATTCAAATATTTCATACATGGACAGGAAAAAGATTCACTACTTGGAAGATTTTTTTTAGAAAATTCCAAAAATGCATCAACACCTTCCTCATATTCATTTCTCATTCGATGTGCCGTAATCCAATTTTGACTCATTATTACCCATAACAAATATCAATATTATACATTTTTTAAGATAAGAAAAATATACGTTTATATGAAAAGTATCATAATTTGAATGTAAAACAATTTTGAAATATAAAACAAATCTATTCATATTTCAAAAAATATGCTTGAATATGATTTTAAAAAGAAAATATAGTTAGATATAACAGTTTTAAATTCCATTGAATCAAAGAAAACCATGTGGCATCCAATGGACCCCCTGGACACCACCCCCCCCCCCCCCCCCAACGCTCTGGACCCCCCCTCCCCCCCCCCCCCCGAACCCTCTAAACACCACCCCCACCCCATTGGACACCCACTGGACACCACCACCCCCTTGGACAGCCCCCCACCCCTCTGGACAACCCCCACCCCTGGACAGCCCCCACCCCTATAGACAGCACCCCACCCCTCTAGACAGCACCCCCACCCCTCCTAGACACCACCCCCAACCCTACCCCCTTGGACACCCCCTGGACAACCCCCAACCCTCTGGACAGCCCCCACCCCTCTGCATAGCCCCCACCCACCCCTTGGATAGCCCCACACCCCTCTAGACAGCACCCCACACCTCCTGGACACCACTCCCCACCCCCCACCCCTTGGACACACCCTGAACACCCCCCCAAACCTTTGGACAGCCCCCACCCCTAGGACAACCCCCCAATCCCTCTGCATAGGCCCCCACCCCCTTGGACACCCCCACCCACCAACCCACCCCCTTGGATAGCCCCCCACCACCTTCAACACCCCCACCCCCTTGGACCCCCCCCCCCACACACACACACACCCCTGGACTGCCCCGACCCCCACCTCCATGGACACCCTGAACACCCCCCAACCCTCTGGACAGCCCCCCAGACCCTTTGTACACTAACCCCACCCCCTTGGACACCCCTTGGACACCAATACCCCCTTGGACAGCCCCCACCCCTCATGGACACCACCCCCACTCCCTACCCCCTTGGATACCCCCTGGACACCCCAACCCTCTGGACAGCCCCCCAACCCATTGGACAGCCCCCACCACTCTAGACAGCACCCCCACCCCTCCTGTACACCACCCCCACCCCCTACGCCCTTGGACACCCCCTGGAGAACCCCCCAAACCCTTTGTACAGGCCCCCACCCCCTTGGACACCCCCACACACACACCCCTATACTGCCCCCCCCCCCCACCTCCATGGACACCATGGACACCCCCAACCCTCTGCACAACCCCCCCCCCCCCCGAACCCTCTGAACACCACCCCCACCCCCTTGGACACCCCCTGGACACCACCACCCCCTCTGGACAGCCCTCCACCCCTGGACATCCTCCACCCCACTATATAGCACCCCACCCCTCCTAAACACCACCCCCACCCCCACCCCCACCACCTTGGACACCCCCCCTGAACACCCCAAACCCTCTGGGTAGCCCCCCAGCCCCGGACAACCCCCCAAACACTCTGGACAGGCCCCCACCCCTTGGACATCCCCACCCACCCACCCACCCCATTGGACATCCATCACCACCTTCAACAGCCCCACCCCCTTGGACCCCCCCCCCCCCCCCCCCCCCACCTCCATGGACACCTTGGATAGCCCCCAACCCTCTGGACAACCCCCAACCCCCTGCACAGCCGCCAACAATCTGGACAGCCACCCAGAACCATGTGATTTTAACCTCAAGCTACTACTTTTAGCATATCTAGGGATTTTAACCTCAAGCTACTACTTTTGGTATCATGCCATTATTCAAAATGAGAACCATGAACTGTATCTCCTACTAGTCTAAAATTATCTATTGTGAAATGAATCAAGTTTTAGTAGCATACGAAGACTTATAATAGTCCACGAAAATAAGCGACGTAAATAGATCATGGAACTACATATAGTGATACCCAAAATAGAAACAACCAAGGATCCAAAACAAACCTTCTGCCATGAAAAACCATATATACTTATTTAGTAAATCACAATGGTACATGGAATGGGTGTATCATAATGATTTACATATAAATTGTAGTAATATAGGTGAATGAGATCATTAGTTGTCAATGACAACAAAAATTACTACCAATGTCGGGCATCTGCGAAACAAAAACAAACGAAATAGAAGTGTGTGGGGATTACGTGAATATTGAGAGTCCATTTAATAGATCTGGTTAGAATAAATATGGTGATGATGAAAAAATGAGGTAGTAGGGTTCGAAATCGAAGAATCATACATAGTTTAAATAAAAAAATCACAAAACGTAAATATAGACTATCCAAAAAAAATGAAGTAAATAAAATCATGGGAGGCTTACCTGAGTGTTGTGAGTGGAGATGATAGATCCGAGGAGAGTAAAGATAATAATAGATGATGGCAAAATGAGTTTAACAAAACCATAATGAAGAGTAGATTAGGGTTTTCCGCGTGAGAGAGACGAGTTGCCGATCAATAGATCTAAAAATCAGCAATGACAATATACAGGGTGTGTTAATTTTTTAAATGTTTTATAACGTTTGTTATTTAATAACCGATGTCAAAAAAAAATTATTACATTTATAACGTCAATTATTATAATAATAGATGTTATAAATGTATCAGATAATGCAGTTTTTACATCGGCTATTTTATAAATGATGTATAAAAATTCGTGTGGTGGATTTTTACGTCGGTTATTATATAACTGACATAAAAAAACAAATCAAAAACCATATTTTTTATGTCAGTTATTTTATAACCGATGTAAAAACTGCTGAGTTTTAGTTTTTTACATCGGTTATAATATAACCAATGTTAAAAATTCTGCAGGTTGGGTTTTTATGTTGGTTATTTTATAACTGACTTAAACAAAAGCAGCGTGTTGGTTATTTACATCGATTATAACTGACTTCAAAAAAGCCGTGTGTTGGTTTTTTACATCGGTTATCATACAAACAATGTAAAAAACAAATCAAAAACCACAGTTTGTACGTCGGTTATTTTATAATCAATGTCAAAATTGCTGGGTTTTGGTTTTTTATGTCGGTTATAATATAACCTATGTAAATAATTTAGAAGGTTGGGTTTTTATGTCGGTTATTTGATAACTGACGTCACAAAGGCCTAATTTTCCCCATATTTTATTACGGTAATTTTATAATCGAAGTAAAAAATTCGTAGATCACTTATTTTTTACATCGGTTATCAAATAACTGACGTAAAAAACCAACTCTCCGTATTTTTAATGTCTGTTATTTTTTAACCGATGTAAAAAAACCACGTATCACAGATTTTCACATCGGTTATATATAACCGATGTAAAAATGGTGACGTTAAAAATGATTTCTACACTAGTGATACCTTATCCACCACTCATTTCATTTATGGGGTGTGTATTATTCACATGGATGTATTATATGATTCATATAATTTTATTCATGGTTATTTACCTATTCATTTTTTAATATTTGTTTATGTGGATTATTCTTCAAATGTTAAAAAATCAGTAAAGTAATTTTGTCACAATTTTTCTTCATTGAGACACACGTAATGTTATGCACCTATATTTTTCAGCAAGCTGTATATACATACATTTGACAGGTTATATCATTAATCTACTTAGTTTCATTATATTTTTTTGATTCATGTGATTTTATTCTTTCAATTGTATTATGATTTAATGTTAAAAAATGGTAAAGGTTTAGAGATTAAATCATGTTGTTTATCATGATTGTTTATGATTATGCTTCAATTGATGAACTATTATGACCCATTTTTTATGAAATCTCATGAATTTACATAAGCTTAGTATATTCATATTATATATAATAATTGGTACCATTTTCCCACCTATTTGAACTTAAGATAATTATGAAAACGTTTTTATGGAAATATGACATTATTTATCCTTTCGGTCAGAAATATTTATTGCATTAAAAACGAGTTTTATAAAAAAAGAGTTCAAAAAAGATTGAACATTATACTATTATGTTTAGAAAGAATTTTTACCCATGTATTAACATTTTAAAAAAGGGTTTTCAAAGTAATATCCTTTTCATTTTCTAATCAATGAACATTTCTAAACAATTAAGGAACCAAAGGAAGGTTTGGTATGTATGAACATTCTAACCATCATGTACACCATTTCATTGATTCTTACATTGTATGCTTACAAGGTTATTTTTTAAAGAATAATGTTTCCAAATATTTTAGAAATATTTTTATTTTGAAAAGGTTCCCAAAAAAATGATTTTTTAAAAAAATAATTTATTTTTAAAAAGTAATTCAAATAATTTTCAATGATTCCTTTTTGAAAATATTGTTTTCGAAGAAACATATTTCAATTATATAAAATATTATTTTATATGTTTTTAAATTATTTAAAAATGTTTTCAAATATTTTTTAATCTTATTAATATTTATTAAAGGTTATCTTCAAGGAAAATGGACTTAAAATGTATTTTTTATTTATAAGTCATTTTTTTAACTCATAATGGATATTTTATTGAAGATATTTTTAAGATATTTTTTTATGATTCCTTTATATGTTTTCAAATTCTATTTAATGAAATAAATTTTGAAAAAGTTATATGTTTTAAAATGTGATTTTCAATGAAAATTTATATTATAATTGATCTTTAAAAAACCTTATCCATCTAAGAAAACATCCTTGGTTAAAGTTTTTGCTTCAGTAGGGATATGATCTATGGATACGATTCATATTATTTATATTAAGGGTATTTGTTTTGATGTCTTGGTGCTTATGAATTTTATTTCTCTTCCACAGGTTATGCCTATATAAATTATTATTTAATCCATTTCTCTTCAACAGTTTATATTCTAAGAATTGACTATGGAACCCATTTCTTTTCATTGTGTTATACCTTATTAAATTAATTTGAGACATTTTTATCTTCAACAGGTTATACCATGATAGATTATTTTTAAACCTGATTCCTTTCTAGGGATATTCTAGTATTAAATGATTATAAAACCTATATATTTTCCATAGGTTATGATGTGATTAAATGATTATGATTCCAGTTCCATTTCATGGGTAATGTATGATGTTTATGAAACCCATTTATTTTTATGGGTCACAATATGATGCATATTTTATTAACATTTTAAAAATGTATGTAAGATTTTATTATGTTATAGTTGGGACCAATATATCGTTCCAATTCACTGGGTGATGATTTATATATCAGGAGAAAAAGAAGGGACTCAAATCAATAAGATCGATCCACTATAAGATGATGGGGAAACTGACTCCAATATTGAAATATGGGTAAATTAAATCCCTTTAAAGTGAAGGACTCTTATTGGGGATAGTGTTGTGTCCTACCTATTTGGTGTATAACCAAGAATATCCTTTATTATTTTTTGGCAATGAGTATTGACTTATAGAGACTGATATTACATGTTTTTGTGTTTTCCAAAAATTCTATGTATTACACCTATGTTATACTCACATGGTTCATGTTATTGATTATCTTATGATTCATGTCTTATGAACTTCCAAATTTTATTCCATTTCTCATGTTTTAAATTTTTTATATGAAAGGTATGATCTTCTAATGTTGCGGTCATGTTATCGTACCCTTATGTTCATGTTTTGCATACGTATTTCCTTTATTTACCCTTACTAATAATTCGAGCTTGACCCTTTATTATGTATACCTTTCAAAGGTTATGAATAAATGTTTGAAATTGGAATAACTCTGGGGGAAGAACTTTTTAAAATCACGGAATTTATTTCACTGAGTTAGAATACTTTTTCTCTTAGTTTTCAAAGCCACTAAACTAATGTGGTCTTTATGGTTTTTTAATGTGTTAAGTATTCGAAAAAATGATGTGATGCCTATTTAAATTAATCCTAGTAAGTTAAATTTGGAATTAATGTATAATTTTAGTCATCCTTTGGAGTCTAGGATAGGAAAAATTTATTGAGGTCCCTAAGGATATTTCTGAGGATATGTATAGGGGTGTCTCTAACGATAAGCCTAATGATGTGTCAATATTTATGAAAAGTTCCTATAATTTTGTTAAAGTATAGGGTGATTGGTTGCATAGCATTACATCCAAATCTAGATACTACAAGTGGATGAGGATCTAGAGCATATATACCTATGGGTAAAAACTATGGCAAGTTTAGTCGGCACTAACTCAAGCGTAACCTATTACACAACAACGAGTTTACTACACACCTAGTTAGAAACACATAAGGGATATTATTTGGAAATTAATAAACTCTTTATGAACCATAATGGGAGATTTAAATGGATGTTAGCAATGAATAACCTCGGATAAACCTAAGGTGTCATGTATTTAAGAAGGTGTCAAATTTTAGACATACAATTTATCGGTTTTTCTTGATTGTTCGGTTCCTCACTTTGATCATTGTTTTTTAATAAATTAATTATAGTTTTAGTTAATGGTGGGAAGTAGAATGAACTAGTTTAATGTTGAATTTGATAAAAAATTTCTTAATGATAATTCAAATCGGATGGCTTCTATAGTGATAGATGTCGTGATTATTCCTAGTATTTTTCAAAAAACATGATTAAAATTGGGTCCCTTAACTAACACTCAGAATTACTATGTGAGAGAAGAAAAAATTTCACTGTGAGTTAGGTAAATCGAGACCATGGAGGAAATACGATTCAATTTAATTTGTGACATTAATGTGGAAGAAATAACTTAACTTACTATATTATAGGAACAACAATATGTTTTGAATGTGGATAAGAAGGACATAATGCATGTAACTACAAAAGAAAAATGAATGGATGAGTTAATAAAATGGATGAGAATATACTATTCTCTAAGAAATAATCAATGGATAAATTCATTGAGTGTGGAATAAATTGTCATTAATAAAATTGATGTCCAAAGTTAAAAGATCAATAAGAGAATATGTAATGTGGTAGAAGTTATGGTTATATTACTGATGATGATGAGACTATAGATAAAATGTGAATAGAAATAGGTATTAAGTAATAATTTAAGGTAGCCTTCTTATGTATTATGGATGAAGTGGAATAAGAAATGTTTTTACGAATTTTGATTCAAGAATTATTTTATATAAATTGGGAAATAAACAAGGATTGTTCATTTTATGATTTTTTTTCTCATGATTTAAAATTCTATATTGAATTTTCCCGATGTTCTGGAAATGTGATTTAATGGAAAGCTGACATTTTGAAAAATGGTTGATAACCCATAGTATATAGTTATGTAAATATAATGTTTTTTTGGTTAATGATATGTTAGATATGAATTTCTGAATTTCATGGTATTAATTACCTTAAAACATATTAAGGACTTGTTGATAAGTGGATATGTTATCAATGACGATGTTTACAATTATTTTAGATTTAAGTGATATATCCAATATATATTGGAATAAAGAAACATGCATCTTTTCAATAAATATTTATGATAGTTCAGGTAATTACTATATTTCAATGGAATACTTAATTAAATTATTCACATGTTCAGTATGAGACAACCATAAGATAATTTTTGATATACGGGGGATCAATACAATGTAGTTTTTATGAAATTTAGGGACCTTATTTCTATAGTTTCAGACATTCATCACCTGGAAGGGTTATAAGGTTTACAATTTATGGAATGGTTTTATTAATCATTGGATGAGGTTTTAGATATTAATGTATTATTTATCCTTATATGGATTCAATAATAGAATAAAGGCCCTTAGTGACCACCAAAATCCATTGTTAATGGTCTTTAGTAGCCACCTAGCATCTGCCAAATGGAGGAAACTTAGGCCTGTCGTTGTTCCTAATAGAATTTTCCAGATGGCTGTCACTGTAGACGAGCCAACACGGAATATATCGACCACTAAATGGAAGCCAGTGTAGGAGATATCTGGGGCACCTAAAGCGTCTGCCAAATAGCGGATGCTATAGCCGATTTCAGATTTTTCTATAGCGGCTTCCATTTGGAAGTCGCTATATGTGGTGCTGATACCACATATAACAACCGCCAAATGGCGGTCATTGTAGGATTTTTTAATTTCTTTAAAAGTGGCGTGAATATAATAAAAACAATATATTTCAAAAACACAAAATTTAAACTTCTCTAAAATATCTAAACTCAAAGGCACATAAATATCTTCAGCTCATCATCTTCCAAAATTCCACATCCATCATCAAATATAACTGCATGAAAAATTTTAATAACAAAATTAGTACCAAAATAAAAATCCAGACAAATAATTAAAATTCAATGACATGTATGTCAATTCAAACCTATTATTAAAGATCGAAAGTATTTGATTTTGAAAATATATTAATAATTTCAAATACACTTTTAAAAATGTAAAATCGTTAATTATACTATTCTAATAAGACCATATTTCTAATTGATATGTCCTATGATCAAACATAACATTGATAATAATTAGAATGGTTTCCTTTGATTTCAAGACATTCCTATATAGTTCGGTATACATTTGACCGTTAGATGCCTGTTTTGGTCGTTTGTGGCACCAGAAGTGTGTTTCGGTAACTGCGGTCCCATGAAATATCTGATTCAATTTTCGTCTACCCAACCATTTAAAAATCCACTCATTGGTTGTTGTTGTCTGATTCCATGGAATTATGAGGACTTTCGGCCTATTTTGACCACCCCACCCACCTTTCTCTAGAGGGCCAAACACTTAAAAAACATATTCACATGTAACGTGAAAATCTCATGACCGATTGAAGTGTTGTCTCTGTGTACACATCATGAATAATAATTAGAATGTTTCCCTATAATTTCAAGTCATTCTGATGTTGTTAAGTATGAATTTGACAACTAGATACCTATTTTGGCCGTTTATGGCACCAGAGGTGTATTTTTTGTCACCGCAGTCACACGACACCGCTGATTCACTTGTCATCTCCCTAAACATTACACAATTCAATCATTGGTTGTTGTTTTCTGATTTCGTGAAATTTCAAGGTCATTCAGCCAGTTTTGATCACCCCACCCACCATTCACAAAGCGTGCCAAACTCCAAAAAAACATATTCTTCCGTAGCACATAGACCCCCCATCTTCTTGACATGAAGGCTCTGCGTACATGTCACGAATAATAATTAGAATGTTTTCCTGTGATTTCAAGTCATTTTGATGCCGTTTGGAATTTATCTGACTGTTAGATGCTAGTTTTGGTTGTTTTTGGCATCCGAACTGCATTTTAGGTCACAGAGTTCACACAACACCTCTGATTAAAGTGTGGTCTACCCAACCATTTTACAATTCACTCTATGTTTTTTTTCGTCTGATTTAATGAAATTCTAAGGTTGTTCGGTCAGTTTTGACCACCCCACCCACCTTTCTCAAGCACACCAAACTCTTAAAAAAAAAATATTTGGCCGTAATATGCAAACCACACATCAGATTGATATTTTTTTACCATGTACACATCACGAATAAAAATTATAATGATTTCATGTGATTTCAAGTCATTCTGATGTCGTTCGGTATGCATTTGACCATTAGAGGCTTGTTTTGGTCATTTATGGCACCAGAAGTGCATTTTCTATCACCACGGTCAGAAGACACCTCTGATTCACTTGTCTTCTGCACAAAAATTTCAAAATTCATTCACCAATTGTTGTCGTCTGATTTCATGAAATTTCAAGGTTGTTCGGCTGGTTTTGACCACACCACACACCTTTTTCAAGAGCATCAAACCCCAAAAACACACATATTCGGTTGTACTGCATAAACTGCACATCTTATTGAAGTTTCATCTCTAGTTACATGTAAAAAATAATAATTTAAAAGTTTTACTATGATTTCACGGCATTATAATGTCATTAGGAACTCATTTGGCCGTTAGATGCATGTTTTGGTCGTTTATGGCACCAGAACTCCGTTTTCGGTCACCGTGATCACATGACACATCCAATTGACGTGTGTTCTACCTGAAAATTTAACAATTCACTCTACGGTTGTTCTTATATGAGTTCATGTAATTCTAAGGTCGTTATTCTTGTTTTGACCACCCCACCCACCTTTCTCAGGTGCCCCAAACTCTTAAAAAACACATATTCAGACCTAACGTGCAAACTGCATGTCTGATTGACGTGTCGACTCTGCGTACACATCATTAATAATAATTTGAATGTTTTCCAATGATTTAATGTCATTGAAATATCTTTTTAAATGAATTTGACCGTTAGATACCAGTTTTGGTCATTTATGGCACCAGAACTACGTTTTCAGCCACCACGGTCACACGACACCTCCGACTGACATGTGGTCTACCTTAACCATTCACAATTCACTCGTCGGTTGTTTTCGTTGGATTTCATGGAATTCTGTGGTCATTCGGCTAGTTTTGTCCAGGCCGCCCACCTTTCCCAAGCATGGAAAACTCTTATAAAACACATATTAGACGATAACATGCGAACTGCACATCTGGTTGATGTGATGTCTCCACGTACACGTTACGAATAATAATTAGAATTTTGTTCTGTGATTTTAAGTCATTCCGATGTCGTTCAGAATGCATTTCACCATTAGACACCTTTTTTGGTGGGTTATGGCACCAGAACTTCTTTTTTCTGTCACCGCGGTCACGCGAAACCTCCGATTGACGTGTGGTCTACCCAACAATTTTACAATTCCCTTTCCGGTTGTTGTTGTCTGATTTCATGCCATTCCAGGTCGTTCGGCTGGTCTTGACCACCCCACCCACATTTCTCAAGCTCATCAAACTCATAAAAAACATATATTCTACCATAACGCTCACAACACATGTTTGATTGATATGACGTCTCTCCGTACACCTCACAAATAATAATTAGAATTGGGTCCTCTAATATCAAGTCACTCTAATGTCGTTCAAAATGCATTTGACTGTTAGATGCTTGTTTTGGTCGTTTCTGGAATTAGAACTACTTTTTCATTCACCGCGGTCAAAAGAAACCTCCAATTGACGTGTTTTATACCCAACCATTTCATAATTCACCCACCGGTTATTATCGTCTGATTTCATGGCATTTCGAGGTCATTCAAACGATTTTGACCACCCCACCCACCTTTCTCAAGCGCGTCAAACTCTTAAAAAACAAATATTTGGCCGTAACATGAAAAACAAAAGTCTTATTTATTTGGATTCTCCACATACACATCACGAATAATAATTAGAATGTTGTCATATGATTTCAAGTCATCTTGATGTCGTTCGGTATGCATTTGACCGTTAGACACATGTTTTGGACATTTATGGCACCTGAGGTGTGTTTTTGGTCACCGCCACCACAAGACACCTCTGATTCACATTTCCTCTACCCAACCATTTCACAATTCACTTACCAATTGTTTTCGTCTGATTTCATGAAATTCTAAGGTCGTTCAGCTGGTTATGACCACCCCACACACATTTTTCAAGCACGTCAAACCCCAAAAACACACATATTCGGCTGTACCATGCAAACTGTACTTCTAAATGATATGTTGTCTCCACTTACAAATCACAAATAATAATTAATATCTTTTCCTATGATTTGAAGTCATTTTGATGTCTTTCGGAATGAAAAGGACTATTAGACGTCTGTTTTGGTCATATGTGTCACCAGAACAGCGTTTTCAGTCACTACGGTCACACGACACCTCTGATTGACATGTGGTCTACCAGAACATTTTACAATTCACTCTCCGGTTGTTGTCGTTTTATTTCATGTCATTTTGAGGTCCTTTGGCCAGTTTTCACCACCCACCCACCATTCTCAAGTGCGTCACACTCTTAAAAAAACACATATTCCGTCATAATGTGCAAACCACACGACCGATTGATCTGCCATCTCCGAATACATGTCAAGAATAATAATTAACATGTTTTGATTGGATTTCAAGTAATTCTGATATCTTTCAGAATGAATTTTAGCATTAGACACCTGTTTTGGTCATTTATGGCATCAGAAATATGTTTTCAGTCCCCGTGATCACACGACACACTTAATTGACGTGTGGTCTTCCCGAGAATTTCACAATTCGCTCACTGATTGTTGTCCTCTGATTTCATGGAATTTTGAGGCCGTTCGGCTGGTTCTGACTACCCCACCCACATTTCTCATGCTCGCCAAACTCATAAAAAACACATATTCATCCATAACACGCAAATAGCATGTCTGATTGATGTGAAGTCTCTGCGTACACATCACGAATAATAATTATAATTTTTTGTTGTGATTTCAAGCCATTTTGATGTTGTTCGGAATGCATTTGACCATTAGACGCATGTTTTGGCCGTTTGTGACACCATAATTGCGTTTTCTATCACTACGGTTCCTTGAAACCTCTGATTGACGTGTGGTATGCCTAACCATTTCACAAATCACTTGTCGGTTGTTGTCGTCTTATTTCATGGCATTCCAAGGTCATTTTTCTCAAGCATTCCAAACTATTAAAAAACACATATTTGGCCAAAAGGAACAAAACACATGTACTATTGATGTGTCGTATCATCGTGCATAGAAAAAATAATAATAAGAATGTATTTAAGGGATTTCAAGTCATTCTGATGTCATTCGGTATGCATATGACTGTTAGACGCCTGTTTTGGTCGTTTTTGGCACCAAAAGTGCATTTTCTGTAATCATGGTCACATGACACCACTGATTCAATTTTCCTACACCCGACTATTTCAAAATTCACTTGTCGGTTGTTGTCATCTGATTTCATGGTATTTTGAGGTCGTTCATCCGGTTTTTACCACCTCACACACCTTTTTCAAGCACGCCAAACCCCGAAAACACACATATTCAGCCGTACCACACAAACAGCCCGTCCGATTGACGTGGAATCTCTACATACATGTCACGAATAATAATTAGAATGTTTTCATGTTATTTCTAGTCATTACAATGTTGTTCGGAATGTATTAGACCGTTAGACGCCTGTTTTGGTTGTTCTTGGAACTAGAACTATTTTTTTGGACACCGCGGTTGCACGACACCTCCAATTGATGTGTGGTATACACGAACATTTCTCAATTCAATCGAAAATTGTAGTCATATGATTTCATGGAATTTTAGGGTTGTTCATCCGATTTTGACCACCCCAACCACCTTTCTCAAGTGCGTCAAACTCATAAAAAACACATATTCAGTCGTTCCATGCAAAACGCCCGTCCGATTGATGTGCTTTCTCTGCGTACATGTCACAAATAATAATTAGAATGTTTTTCTATGATTACAAGCCATTATAATGTTGTTCGGAATGCATTGAATCATTAGATGCCTGTTTTGGTCATTTATGGCACCGAAACTGTGTTTTTGGTCACCGCAGTCACGTGACACCTCCGATTGATATGTGGTCTGCCCGACCATTTCACAATTCACTCACCAGTTTTTGTTAACTATTTTCATGGAATATTGAGGTCGTTTGGATGGTTTTGACCACACCACCCACCTTTCTCAAGGGCATCAAACCCATAAAATGCATATTCATTCGTAACATGCAGACTGCACATCCGATTGATGTGTCGTCTCTGCATACACATCATGAATAATAATTTGAATTTTTTCCAGTTATTTCAAGTCATTACGTTGTTGTTTGGCATGAATTTGACCATTAGATGCCTGTTTTGTTCATTGATGGTATAGGAAGTGCATTCCAAGGTGATCACGGTCACACGACACCTCCGATTAACTGGTCTTCTTCCTGAGCATTTTATAATTCACTTTTTGGTGGTTGTTGTCTTATTTCATTGCATTACATGGTCTTTCGGCCAGTTTTGACCACCCCACCCACCTTTCTCAATCATGCTAAACTCTTAAAAAAAATATTCGGCTGTAATGCAAAAAATGTACGTCCAATTGATGTCCAGTCTGCCCAATCATTTCACAATTCAATAGCCATTAATTATCGTATAAATAAATTGAAGTGTTATATAATGTATCATAATTAACAATCAGGTAAAAATTAAAAGAATGAATTAAATTACATGAATTAAATCAATAAAACACATAGGCGTAAATAAACCTAAATGATTGAGAATAAATATTAATTCCTAATTCATTTATGATATAAAAATGGTAATGTAAATTACCTCATGCATGTTCATCCTCATCTGGATTACCAATATCACTACGATGACCACAAGCTATATCTGGAGCCTAAAATATATATCAATATTATTTATCATAAATATAAATAAATATAAGTCAATATGAGTATGGTTTGTTTTATTATTTACCTGTGATTGAACTTATGTACCATCAATAGGGTGTTGCGTCGTCACTTCATTGATACGTCCTGACATCACATATAATCTCTCCTCATACTCTACACGTAACTACTGAGACTGTGGATCCATCTTCTTTTGCATAGCATATATGGAAGAATCTATCTCAGTCTATGTGTGTATCCCTACATCTCTGCATGCACTCATTGCCTCTTCTCTAACAATTTCACATCGTGAGACACCACCTCTATAAGTCAAGGAATAACCTTGACCATCACGCCCCATGGCAGACCAAAATATTTCATCTCTATGAACAGTACTACCACGTTTCTCCTCTGGAAACTCTGTTAACCGTGCGTCAAACTAAGCCTGTAGAATATAATGAATCAATGAACAAATATAAATAATTTTTTTAAAATAAAAATAAATTTATTTGTAAATATTTTTCTTACTATAACACTGGAAACATCGGGACCTCCCTTCCCACGAGTCCTAACCCATATGGGAATTTGATCGGTCGGCTCACCTCATTGGACTAACTATAATAATGGAATTCACCATGTTATACTACACTATTTTTAATATATTAATGAATTGTAAATTCTAAAAATATATCATGTCTGAGTAGTGACACAAGTCATGTTCTAAGTCTGGAAGGTGAGCCCTGCATCACCTGATTATGTGAATGGAGAGTAGACTCAGTCTACTCTCAATGTATTCAGTTAATAGACATATGAAAAAAATTTCATTTATAGATGAAAAGTAATAAATCTTACCATCGTTGCCTCACTCGACCAAAACGCAACCAAGTCCTGTCACTACACAAGAAGAATGCCCGGAGGGACTCACTGTAGAATTTCTGGCACACCTGCAAATGGTATCCAGTGATCTCTCTTCACCCTTCCCTTGTAATCCTTACATAAATTTTGACATTTTTCCATACATATGGCTAGAAAATAATCAGGGCATGATTCCAAATTTTCCTCTAAAAAATAGTCAGTAGATGAATCAATAATAAAAAAAATATTGTGAAAAATTAAATAGTGAATTTATCTAAACCTCCCTCTATAATCAGTCAATAATATCCTAGGGGAAATTAGTTCAATCATGAGTCATCCAGGGGAATATATGTGGGTATCATATCATATGCCCAAACTGATGAATCAATACTGTAGCACCTTCTCTGACTGGGTGGAATGTGTCATCAAATAACACATCCAACCGGGATCCAGGGTTCTAGGATCAGACCCCTCTACCAGAATCCTTGCACCTACTGGAAGATGCACTAGATACTAATAAACATAAATTCATAATTCAATTAGAATATAACATAATTTATTAAAAATTAGAAATAGTTAGGTAAATAAACATAGAAATTCACAATAAATTAATTTAGAAAAATAAAAACATACATACCGACAATATCAGGTGAACCACTCTGATCACCCTATGACATACCTACATTAAAAAAAATTATAGTTAAATCAATCAATTTTTATACATATATATAACTCATAAATATTTTTACAAACAATATGGGGAAATGATTAAAATTTTCACTCATCATGAAAGTCTATCGTATCTCCTTCAATTTTCTCTCTGGAACATTGAATATCTTCAACTCGTAAAAATACTATTGTTTGGTCAAGTGTTTGATCAGGAAATGTGACAATGTTAGTTTCCTCTTGATCAATCAGAAACACCCCACTTCTAGACATTTTCACCACAAATTTCCAATCAGAATCAATGTCGACAAAGTAATCTTTCGTTTCCACTGATGTTAATATGAAAGGATCATAGCTTACTCGATCATATTATATAGAATATTGTCAAAGTTTACTGAAGTAAATTGGAATTTATCAAATTTTGTTCCATGAACCGGATCGACCCAATCACCCCTTAACATTATGTGTTTTATGCCAGAACCATAAATAACCACAATAATATCCCTCAGAAATCCATAATAATATCCCACACCAACAAAAGAACAACCAACACCACTATTTTGTGTGGCTAGATTCATTTCAACATCGCTAAAACAAAATCAAAATCTGTTAGAAACCAAATAATTATAGCGACGAGCTATAATAAATGGGCCATCAACTAGATGGTTGAGTTCTTCGCTCATATTATGGGTACATAGATAACGTATCTATTGAATCTGCAGATTTCACATAGTTCAATGGATAAAGGATTGTGAAAATACAACTAATTGAACTAGAAAAATATTAAAGCAATTATTTATATGTACATGAGTCTTGAAACACTCATGAAATGTGTTGAAATGATGTTTTTGAATTTGATAGTCAATTTCACGGGGCCTTTCATGTTTCAACTCAATGATATGTATCCTAAATCACCACACAATAAAAGGTAAGTAATAAAATAAATATAGAAATCTAATACACATAAACTATGAAACTTACTGTATCAATGGAATAACTAATAAAGTTCTGAAAAACACATATTGATGAGTCTGAACCCACTAATTCTTGTGCATATCAAACAATATTCCTTCTCCAATTAGACCGTTGTCATTCTGGGATGGTTTATATATCTCTGTTTCAACCTCATCAATATATGAAGTATTGAAATTAGTACACTCATCCATTAAATATCCCATGGAAATTGAATCTTTCAGACAAGATTTGTTGCACACATACCATTTCAATGTATTGAAGTATTTATATATCGGATACATCCACCTGACTTGTACGGGACCGCCAGCAATGACATCACTAGTTAAATGCATAGGCCAGTGAACAATGACATCAGAAAATGATGGCGGGAATATTTTATCTAGATGACATAGTGCAAGTACAATCTTATCCTGCTGCTTTTTCAAATCACTAATGCAGTGATTTCTTTAATAGAGTTTTCTGAAAAAATAGAAACTCTAATCAATGTCTCAGTAACCTTGGTAGGTAAGCAATCACAAATTTCTATAAGAATTAACTGTTGAAAAAGAATATTATTATCAAGAATTTTAAACCCCTATAATGTCATGATCATAATATTGACACACTTGGAAATATTAGGGAAATAACTATCTGACACTTAACGATCTTCAAAATTGATAGAAATGTTTGTTTCTCTATTTTACTCATTGTGTACTATACAGAAGGCATGTATGCCAAATTAACTTCACCAGGTTTTCTATGTAATGGTTTTCTCAATCCCACATATCGAAAATGACGTTGAGCATTAGCACTATCCTTGGATTTCCCTTTGAAGCCCAAAAATGGTGCACAATATATTATCACATACACTTTTTTCAGTGTGCATCAAATCCAAATTATGTCTTAAAATATTATATTTTCAGTAAGGCAATAAAAAATACTGTATTTCTTCCAATTATCACTGCACTGTCTATTTGTGGTTGGAATAGAAGGAAATACAGGATCCTATAAATTGTGAAAATCAATCATCGTACGGATGTTTTCTTGATCTAGTTGTGCACAAATTTGAATCCTAGAAAATATTTTTGATGATGGGTCATACTATCTATTCCCATCAAATGACACACGGTATTTTCTAAACCTATTTAATGGAGGAAGAAAGCATATGTGACCAATATATACCAACTTTATATAGTTCTTAATCCATATAGATTTCTTACTCTTATTATATCAAGTGTAGAAGAATTCTCTTTTTGTATTCCAACTTGATAAGTTAGAATACGCTGTGAAATAATTAATTGTCCATAACAAAGTATCCTAAAGTCTATACATTTCATTAGCTGTTGAGTCCCAAGTCATTACACCATCGGCCCAAAATTCTTGCTGCTCATCAATCAATGTTTTCATATAAACATCGATTTTATCGCTAGGTCTCCTCGGTCCATCAATTAGAATCGATAGTAACAAAAATGGGTGTTTTCATACATACCAATGGGGGAGGTTGTATGGAACCAACACTATTTTCCACATACTATGTGTTTCACTAACCATGGACCTAAATGGGTTAAAACCATATGCTTTAAAACCATGTATAAGATTATGATCATCCTGGGAAATGTTTTGGTGTCTTTGATTAAACTCATTCCATGCCACAGAATCTACTGGGAGAGTTAATTTATAAACCTCCTTGTTTCTCTCTGAATTCCAAGTCATCAATATAGAAATTTTATTTGACATAAAGAATCTCTTTAGTCTAGGTTTTAGTGGAAAATAAAACATATTCTTAGAGGAATCCTTTTTCCCTTGATTCAAGACTCTTCCAGGAAGAATCTGACTACCTTGATTAATCTCATTGGCCTTCTACCAAGATGTATAACAAATAGTAAAATTATTTAATTGTGTATTCTATTTTCTGGACAACATACAATTATTGAGGCACACATCAATGGTATCATATGTTTAACCAATATCATCAGTCAACTAGCGAGCATGATTGAATGACTCTTGAATCATCGATTTAGCAGGGAGTACCTTTTTCAACAATACCAACAACTTGTCGAATGAGGTGTCTAACCACTAGTTCAAGGAATTCATGTGTAACAATTCAAGGATAAATGAAAATTTACTAAATTTAGTGCATCCATGATATAATTTATTATGTACATCGTCAATATTCTCAAATAATTTCAATGTTTATCCATCTTCAAAAGAAAGAGGATTACACAATCCAACATCGTCATTTACAACACTACTATCATTAGTTTGAAACTAATGCATAATATCATTGATCATTATATTCATCAGATCAACTGTTCTCGAATCAATATCCATATGACTATTTTTTGATTAATGACATGAAATAGACACTTCTCCATGATGTGTTTATATCTTATAGTTTTTCCAAAACCCGTCCAAAAATAGATGTTCTCTAACACTTTCACATTTGAATAGATATCTATTTTCACATTTTCTGCATGGAAAACTATTCGAATTGCTTTTAAATCCATTGGTGAAATCCATAAATCGCTTAATCCCCTCATAATATTCAGAAAAAAACCTATCTTGCATATCAATCCATCTCTTATGCATATCTGTATTTAATTGAAAGAAAATAATTGAAATATCTTATTTAAATTCTCAAAAAACTCATATCATTAAAACATAAAAACCATTGAGTTCAAAGCTAATTTGATGGAAAAAACTTATCTTGCAGGTTCGGTAATGAACAAAAAAATCTTCCCTCTGAGAGGTATCTCTGGGTAATCCATTTTTCATAAATAAACTGCATAATAGATTCCAAAAGTCAACAAATAACTTACCTACAAAGGACTCGACCGTGGGTAATGGGGTGCGACTCGACTGCGGATCCATGATGGCGCAGTAGCTGGATGACTGAGGTTTGACGAATAGACTCAAAAGGGGCGTAACTACTGGACGGTTCATGGGAGTGGTTCAAAAAGGAAATTAATAAGTAAAAAATACAAATTATAATATAAACAATAATTATCATTGGGGAAATATAGGTTATACAAAAACAGTAAAATATTGTAAAGTGGTTCTTTAAGGAACAAGAGAAGTGGACCAAATATTTTAACAATAAATGGATGTGATCAAAAAAGGATTAGATCAAAATGAAAAGGATTTGAATGTATACAAGTATTTTTTTGATAGTAAGTAATTATGATATATTTTCAATTTCATTTCAATATATTGATTGGATAATATCTTATCAGATTAATTAAATGAAAAATGAAAAAGTCCTAATGTTTTAAAATGAATTTTTTTTGTATGTTATTAACCTTATAATTGAAAAATTGGGATAAAATACAACTTAACATAGGGGTATAGAGAGGCCTTGAAGGAATGACTACAGGACTGTCCAGCGTGGATGCGGGCGATGGGGGTCGTCGGAGTGTCTCAGAGTCGCGGGAGGCAACAATGTGGAGGTAAGGGGGTGGGGGTTGCCGGGGTCGTCAGGGTCAAAGAGGGTGCATCGCAGAGGCAATGTGGTGGGGTCTTTGGGGTCTCCCAGGTCGTCGAGGTCATGGGGGCATAGTGAAGAGGCAAGGGGTGGGGGTCACCGAGGTCGTGAGGGCATCTCTGGGTCTTGGGGGCGCTTCCTAGAGGAAAGGGGATCAGGTTCACTAGGGGTATTGGGGTCCCTGGGAGGGTGAACAGGGAGTTCGCATGGTTGGGGAGGGGATTAGGTTGTGGGGTCGAGGAGGGTAAATGAGGGGGTGGGGGGTCACTGGGGTATCAGGGACGTCAGGAGGGTGAACCGGGAGATGTTGTGGAGTTGGGGAGGGGTTTAGGTCATGGGGTTGGGGTAGGTAAATGAGGGGGGTTGATTTAGATTCGGGGTGTAAAAAATACAGCGACCGACATTTGGTGGTAACTCTTGATATCAATAGTGACTCCCAAATGGCAGTCGGTCTATTTAACCCAACTCGAAAACTAAAAATTCTACTAGTGATTCTGGTATTTTAGATAACTTGTGATAACCATTTGTTGTTATAAAAAATATATGGAATGAAATTTCATTCTCTTTATGGATCACATGATTTGTTAATACATAAGGAATGAAAAAATCACATTCATTCCATGTAATGAGAGATGAAGTGTATGTTGATAAAGGTACAAAAAATTGTAAGGTTCTCCTAAAATCTCGTAATTATATCTATTCATAAAAATTAATCAACTTTAAGAAAATTAAATAGAAATAAAATATTATCCTAATAACTTAATTTTTTTGAATTGATATCCTTTTAAATCATCATGTAATTATGACTTTGAGGCCCCAAAATTTCCATTGATCATTAACTAGATTTTGATTGATGACCTCAATCACTCCCTATAAATATTTACCCCTTTTCTCCATGTCCATGTTTTATTTTCCCACATATGTTCTCCTTTGTGTTATATATGTTATGTGTTATTTTAGGGGACTATTGTTTTTCCAGTGTTTTTTAAAGGAGCATTTAGTATTCACTTTGTGATTTGGGATTCTAAGAATGTAAATTTCATGTATTAAACCATTGATAACCTAGAATAATATTGTGGGTGAAATCCATATTACGATGGGTATAAAGTAACAACCCGTGATTTTCTGATTTTTTTTGAAAAAATAATTTAGTATTTTTGGTATTTTTCATTTCATTCAATAGTAAAAATATATCAAATAACTATATTTTTTTATGTGTACTTCATAAAAGACATATATTATATTGTGGTACAAAAAACACTATATTTTTCTTGATTTACATGAAATGGAGAATTCATTTGATAGTAAGCATAACATGCAAGTACTAGTATTTATCAAACTACAATAAACTATTAATATTACTATTAAAATTCTATATTCGATGAAACCAAGCCATTTTAATGGAATTTAATAATATGATTCACTAAATTTTGAAAATATTATTTTCATATTTTTGTAAAATGAATCATTTGGTTAACAATTAGAAGAAGTAAATTTAAGAACTACATTAAAATAATTAAATTCCATTACTATGAAAACTATTTTTCTATGTACGAACACTATTCTATCTCAATAATATAAACAATCTAACTATGATTATTATTCTTAGTAGAATTTATATATAATATATTCAATAATTTTTTTATCCCTATCCAATATGTAACGCCCAGACCCCAGTTACCCAGAGTCGGTGCCTTATTGCGTAACATTGGCATGATCACAAAAGATCAAGTATCTAAAGACCGATTAGTTTAGTATCCTTGGAAACACTAGATACATTCATAATTGTTACATTACATCATAAAGTGAAAAACTACAATAAAAAAGTCTCCATAGTCTACACTCATATCCTCTTCTGACTATCCCTGTAGGTCATTCATAAAATACATCTTCACATCCTGGAAAATATTAAAACATTGGAAGGGGTGAGTTCAGATGCTCAGTAAGAATAACAATATTGCGGAAGCTTTCATAAATAAATATTAACATTTAATGCAATGTATAACTAAAACAAAATCCCATTTTAAACTTTAACTTCAGCATAATATGGAAAAAATTAAATTAAATATTGCCATTTTCTTACTCACATGGATATTCTACTAGTCGAATAATCACATGCAATATCAATAACCACTTTCATAATGATGGAATGCATAATACCAGACTATCATAACCATGTAGAAAAGGCCTCGTGCTAAGACCACAAATAAGATTTTTTCAAGGCCTTGTGCCAAGACACTAGTTTCTCTCATGAGACCTACCGATGCATCGAGGAGCTATAGCGGGCTCCACCTGTCACTTATTAAGTCCAAGGAATTCCTCATATGAAAAGGTTTAAACATATCATAAACCATAACATAATCGTATCACATAAAACATGCATAAAGGAAACATAACATTTCCACATTTCAATCACAAGATATCAATACAACACATTGATATAATAAAAACACTTTCAAAACCATTTTCAATACCAAAATTGATGAAAATTAAAACATTGTATTTATTTTTCAAAAAAAGTTATGGCTTGTAGAGGAAGCCGAAACTCAAATAATGGTCACGGTGGCGGAGAAGTCGTTGTCGCCGCATATGCACGACAAAGAAAACATTCTTTTTGTCGTTTAGTAAAACACTTCGTATAAAAAAGATTCATTTTGAACAAATGTAAAAGTCAAAGGGGTTTATACACCATATAAAATAATGTTGTGTATAAAACAAAATATGCCTCAATGAAAGGAGATTGAGACGAAGTCCCTTAAAAGATCATTTTTAAATAAAATATATCTATTATGTGTATTCACTATATGTACACATAAAGAAAGTATAAATACAAGATAGTACATAATAATATCATGACATAATTTGAAAGTAGGAGATTAACCCAAAGAATGGAAATTGGGTTAAGAAGTTCCCTTACCTCGTGTCCAACTTGACTCGACCGTTCTTTAACCTCCTGAATAATAAACTAGAGTTAATCTATACTTTCTTAGGAACATTTTTCATGTTTATTATCCCTTTTATATCACTTATTACAATGTAAACGAAAATTATGTAGTCATTTAAGTTAATTTCGGTCGTTTTGTCGATCATTGGTACTTGATTCAACAATAAACCTCTCATAATTACAAGTTGTTTATCTCGTAGAATATCCATTATATACATAATTATATTCATGATGTAGATATCATATATATCATATATTTCCAGTATATACATTCATTTATAATATTACATAACATTTAGAGCTATGAAATGAAATGCACCGTTCATGGAGACGGTAAGCTGTACGTACGCATGAACGCTAATTTCATTTCTATTTCATTTTTAATGGAATGAAATCACAATGATATAAAGTTATATTATAATTCCAGTATAATATCATATATTATATCCTTTTCTTCATACTTTATACGTCCCACATATGGCATTAACGATTCAAATAACTTTGAGGGGGCGGTAGTCCGCACTTCCTTAAATGCAATTATCATGTTTACCCATAATGGAAACCATAAAGGTATGGCATAAATAAAAAATAAATAAGCTTAAGTAAAAAATAAACATATTATATATCATATATAAATATAGTGACATCTTAATGGCCACCTTTTAAGGTGTTATATGAGTGTTGAACAATCATCGTTTCGTGAGACAGAAATTCGCCATCCACAGAAACAGTATGTTCTTTAACCATTAGATGTAGGTGTGTGTAAGTGCAGATAGAATAGTTCTTATAAAAACATCCTAGTATATTGAGTATACTGGTGTTGTTACAAATGAAATGGATAAAAAGAGTTGAGGGTTTGTAGAACCAAAATAAAACAAAATAACATAAGAGAAGACATTACCTTACAATCGGGTAACTCTTTTTTTGATTTGAGCCAAAGGCTTCCATGGGAAGCATTATGCCCAAAGTGAGGCTTCTAGGAGTAAGATAGAGAAGTTGGGAGAGTATTTGGGCAGTGTTTGGCCGATCCAAATGGCTTGATGGTGTGAATAAGGTGGTAGTGGTGGGGGCCTTTTATAAGAGGAGAGAAGGGGTACTCTTGGAAAGATTGAAATGTTACTTTATTATGAAATGTTTTTCGGATTCTAAAGGTTCCACAAGGATATATTTCGACGCTAAGGTGATAGGGGTTCGAAATATACTCATAAAATAGGTTTTTAACAATTGTAAGACTTGGAATTTACATTATCTTTCCATTTTATTTAAATCGTTAATTAATGAGGTAATCGCTACATCACCATGGTGTCATATATAATTTTATTTATTTAATGTCTAAAAATTATAAAAAAAATATCATGATTTAGGAAATATTTTAATATTTCTAATGAATATTTATAGTCAAAAATATGACTTGTATAACCCCATTTAAAAATTGTTTTAGTAAAACAACTCATGTTTGTGTCATTTTTTTTAACATTAAATAAAAAGTTTTTAATGTCATTTTCCTACCAAAGTGGCTCCATGGGGACCCCAAGTTGACCCATGGATTTTCTTGGTCGGCCATGAATCATCCAATAGGGTTATAAAAATTTTAAAGGTAATTTCATATTTTTATAATACCATTTTTACATTAAATTTCACTAATTACCTTTAATCGGGATTAATTAAACTTAAAAGTTACTATTCACCAAAAACATTATTTTAATCCCATTGAACCACATTTGACTTCATAATGACAACCATGTATTTCGGAGTTTTGAAAACCAAGTCACATAATTGGTAATGTTTCATTTAAATGAAAAATTAGTTTTTTAACTACCACTTAGTGGTTTCACTATTCATCAAAAATTGAAGTTTTTCAGAACAATGCCGAAATTTCACACTAAGCTATAATTGATATTCAGAATTCAAAAATGATGCCTATTTTAAAAAATTCAAAACATATAAGTTTCATTAATTAATTTTATAATTAATTCCCATTGTCACAACAAATGGCGTGTTTTTAAGAAACAATATATATCAAAAGATTGACAATTGTTTATGTTTAATTTCAAAGTGAAATTAATTCTAATGACCACCATTGGATAAAATGGTAAAAATATATTCTAATTATACTTTAAAACCAATCAATAGTATAATTTATCACTATAAATTATTTTGATTAAAAAAGTTGTTTTATGTATTTTTCACTATTCATAAAAAATTGGAAGTTCTCAGAAAAATACCAAAAATTCAACATAGGATAATTTTGATATTCAAAATCTAAAAATGAAGTCCATTTTGAAATATAAAATATATATAATTTAAAAAGGTGGGTATTACTATTCATAACTGCTACTTTTATTTGTCACGGTGTGTTAAAACCTCGAACTTCCGTACAATGCAAGCTATTGCATTATTGAAAGAGAAGCGTATCGTGAAATCTTGGGGTGTTACATTCTCCCATTCTTCAATAAATTGAGTCCTCACAATTTGAAATTGTTCTTCGGAAATGAAAGGTTGAAAATAGAAAACACCGTTGTGGAAAACCCACATCGTAAATAGGGTCAATAAGAATATAACATTAAAAGAAATAAAGAGAAGTACAAAGGTCACCCGAGATATCCCATACTAGGATTCTATGAAAATATGGATATAGAGGAGAAACAAACCATCAATGTCTGATGGAGATTTGTAGATAACAGGATTAGGAGAATGTTAACCACAAGAAAATCACAAACTTGTGATTGGTTAAACGGTCATTGAATCCCTAATTGGAAAAGTTAACTGACAACGTTTTTGTTTTAAGTAACCTTTCATAAAGTTGAGTAATTTATTTAAGAGATTTACTAAGAATGTAAGGAAATATACTTACTTGTCATGTAGGCTTTCATTATTTAATAAATTTTTACCACGAACCCATCTTTCACTCGAAATGGTAACAGAACTCAAAAATATTCTATTTATCCTAATTGTATAAGGTTCAAAATATTACCACATACCATTTAGATTTGGAAAAATTTTTTGTAATAACCAGGAACTTCCTATAGGCTAGTGGTAGGTAATAAAGGCATGTCGTAGTATGGTTGTGGGTTCGATTCCTGCAGCTTTGTCCGACGCGACGGGTTATGCCCCACCCTGCAGGTTGTCCTTTTCCAAAAAAAATATTATTATAATATTCCAAAAATAATCTTCAGAAATGTTTTAACATTAAACAATACTATCCAAAGTTCAACTTAATTCATTACAACCTTTAAAGTTATCCAAAATACATCTATCCAGACTTTCTCTAAAAGGTCTCTAAATTCTAAAATCAATTGTAACATCAGATTCCCCAAACAATGTAAAGTTTCTCTTATTGTCATATAATAAAAATATGATTACCTTCATCATATTAAATCCTTAATGAAAAAAACAAGTAATACAGTACAATCCTTATATATATATCACATTATTCTTATAACCAAAATATAATCATTGAGTCCAGAAGCACCAATACATTAATTATTCCACTTCAACTGTATTAACAGCATAAGATTGTCCTTGATCCCATGGCCTTATTTGAGGTAAGTTTCCCCGACACATAGGACATTTATTTGCATAATTCCTCATTTCTCTACAATTGTAGCATTCAACATTGATTGCCTCCTTCTTTCCCTTGAAATCACGATCCTAGTGACCTTTTTCTCCACATTTATAACAAACTCCCATTCCTTTTAAGCAAGTACCAGGGTGATTCTTCCCACAATTATAACATAATGGAAAATCATTCTTTCCCTTTTACCCTTTATCTGTCTCTTTTTCCACCGTCCTCTTCTTCTCGTGGTTTACTTTATTTTCATAAGATTTAGAGAATTCCTTTTCTGTCTTGATAGCACACGAGACTATATCTTCATACGACGAGAAAGATTGTGAGACTAAGGCTCGATGGAGAAATGGTTTTAACCCATCAAAGAAATGATCAATCTTACTTCATGGGTTACATATATAATTTGCAGCATGCCTCGCTAACCTTGTAATGTTAGCCTCATACTTTGCGACATTCTCATCCTCCTTCTGCCTCAGACTCAAAAATTGCCTTTCCATATTTGCTCGATGGTCATGTGGAAAGTATTTTTCTAAGAAAATTTCCTTAAACTCCCTCCATTCCATACTTGATACTTCTTCTTCTTCCTTTGTGTTTTGAATCAGCGACCACCACTGATTGACATCTCCAGTGAGGCGGTAGACTACCATGACAACCTTCTCCCTTTTGCTACTTCCCAAGGTGTGAAATATTTTCTCTAAGGAGTTTATCAATTTCTCAGCTACTAATGTATTTGTACCGCCATTAAATGTTGGTGGTTGTTTCCTCATGAAGCAGTCTAACATTGATCCTCCACGTTGTGGATCAGGGTGCTCCATACAAGTAAGGTTATTATTCATAACCTGAGTGAGTTTTCCCAGTATGGTAATAAGTTGATCAGCACCAGTTGTATCTCCAGATCCACAATAATTATCTTGAGAAAGAGGGAAATCCCTACACGGAGTGTGTGCATTGATACAGTTTCCATTCCTTCCCCTAGGCGCCATTTCTAAATAATGGCATAAACTATATTAGTTTATGAATCAAAATACATAATTCCATACTTGTAAAATATGTAACATAAATTGAACTATTTATGGATATAATCCATAATCATAAAAATGTTTTCTTTGAGATATATATACTCATAAACCTTCATAGTGGTTTGTAAAGAAAATGAGAATTATCCTAAGCATATCCCCCAGGAGTGTCGTAACCAAGAGTGCAGCAAGGCCCGTTGTCGTGCACCAGTTCCCGTTTGAGTCTAGCTCAAAGCGGTGTTTTTGGGTTTTACCCCGAGGTACATATGTGCCAGAGCCGCCTCTACCTGCTCGTATCCAGACAGGGATGTATTTCTTGGAAAAGTCACAAAATCTCTATAATACCAAAATTCTAGGAAGTTCTTCTATACTAATCCTCAAAGTCTATCTTCGGGATATGTGGTCTAATCAGAGTTTATCAAAATCTAGCTTCCAAGGTTAGTACTAAACTGCCTCTGATACCAACTATAACGCCCTAACCCCAGTTACCCAGAGTCGGTGTATTATTGCGTTACGTTGGAATGATCACCAAAGATCTAGTCTCAAAAGACCGATTAGTTTAGTAGCCTTGGAAACACTAGAAACATTCATAAATGTTACATTACATCATAAAGTGAAAAACTACAATAACAAAGTCCCCATAGTCTACACTCATATCCTCTTCTGACTATCCATGCAGGTCATTCATAAAATACTTCTTCATATCCTGGAAAATATTAAAACATTGAAAGGGGTGAGATCAGATGCTCAGTAAGGATTACAATATTGCGGAAGCTTTCATAAATAAACATTAACATTTAAGGCAATGTATAACTAAAAAAATCCTTTTTTAATCTTGAACATCAGCATAATATATATTAAATTAAATTAAATAATGCCATTTACTAACTCACATGGATATACTACTAGTCGAATAATAACATTCAATATCAATAACCACTTTCATAATGATGGAATGCATAATTATAGACTATCATAACCACGTATCCAAGGCATCGTGCTAAGACCACAAATAAGATTTTGTCAAGGCCTCATGCCAAGACACTAGTTTGTCTCATGAGACCTACCGATGCATCGAGGAGCTATAGCGGGCTCCACCCGTCACTTATTAAGTCCAATGCATTCCTCATAAGAACAGGTTTAAACATATCATAAACCATAACATAATCATATCAAATAAAACAAACATAAAGGAAAAATGACATTTCCACATTTCAATCACAAGATTTCAATACATCACATTGATATAATAAAAACACTTTCAAAACCATTTTCAATACCAAAATTGGAGAAAATTAAAACTTTGTATTTATTTTTCAAAAAAATTTATGGCTTGTAGAGGAAGCCGAAACTCAAATAATGGTCACGGCGGTGGAGAAGTCATCGTCGCCGCATATGTATGGAAAGAAAAACATTCTTTTTGTCATTTAGTAAAATGCTTCGTATAAAAAATATTCCTTTTGAACAATCTTAAAAGTCAAAGGGGTTTATACACCATATAAAAGAAAGTTGTGTATAAAACAAAATATTCCTCAATGAAAGGAGATTGAGATGGAGTCCCTTAAAAGATCATTTTTAAATAGAATATATCTATTATGTGTATTCACTATATGTAAACATAATGAAATTATAAATACAATATAGGACATAATAATATCATGACATAATTTGAAAGTAGGAGATTAACCCAAAGAATGGAAATTGGGTTAAGAAGTTCCCTTACCTCGTGTCCGACATGACTCAACCATTCTTTAACCTCATGAATAATAAACTAGAGTTAATCTATACTTGATTAAGAACCTTTTTAAAGTTTATTATCCCTTTTATATCACTTATTACAATGTTAAGAAAATTATGTAGTCATTTAAGTTAATAACGGTCGTTTTTTCGATCTTTGGTACTTGATTCAACAATGAGCCTCTCATAATTAAATGTTTTTTATGTGGTAGAATATCCATTATATCCATAATTATATTCATGATGTAGATATTATATATATCATATATATCCAGAATATACATTTATTTATAATATTACATAACATTTAGAGCTAAGAAATGAAATGCACCGTTCATGGAGACAGTAAGTCGTACGTACGCATGAACGCTACTTTCTTTTCTATTTCATTTTTAATGGTATGAAATGACAATGATATAAAGGTATATTATAATTCCAGTATAATATCATATATAATATCCTTTACTTCATACTTTATACGTCCCACATTTGGCATTAACGATTCAAATAACTTTGAGGGGGCGGTAGTCCGCACTTCCTAAAATGCAATTATCGTGTTTAACAATAATGAAAACCATAAAGGTATGACATAAATGAAAAATAAAGAAGCTTAAGTAAAACATAAACATATTATATATCATATATAAATATATGGACATCTTAATGGCCACCTTTTACGGTGTTATATGAGAGTTGAACAATCATCGTTTCGTGAAGCAGAAATTCACCATCCACAGAAACAGTATGTTCTTTAGCCATTAGATGTAGGTGTGTGTAAGTGTAGCTCAAATACTTCTTATAACAACATCCTAGTATATTGAGGATACTGGTGTTGTTACAAATGAAATGGATAAAAAGAGTTTAGGGGGTTGGAGAAGCAAAATAAAACAAAATAACATAAGAGAAGACATTACCTTAAAATCGGGTAACTCTTTTCTGGATTTGAGCCAAAGGCTTCATTGGGAAGAATTATGTCCAAAGTGAGGCTTCTAGGAGTAATAGAGGGAAGTTGGGAGAGTATTTGGGCAGAGGTTGGCCGAGCCAAATGGCTTGATGGTGTGAATAAGGTGGTAGTGGTTGGGGCCTTTTATAAGAAGAGAGAAGGGGCACTCTTGGAAAGATTGAAATGTTACTTCATTATGAAATGTTTTTCGGATTCTAAAGGTCCCACAAGGATATATTTCGAGGATAAGGTGATAAGGGTTCTAAATATACTAATCCAATAGGTTTTTGACCAGTTTAAGACTTGTAATTTACATTATCTTTCCATTTTATTTAAATCGTTAATTAATGAGGTAATCACTGCATCATCATGGTGTCAAAAATAATTTACTTTATATAATGTCTAAAAAGTATAAAAAAATTATCATGATTTAGAATATCTTTTTATATTTATAATGAATATTTATAGTCAAAAATATGACTTTTATAACCCAATTTATAAATTGTTTTAGTAAAAAAACTCATGTTTGTGACATTTTTATTTTAACATTAAATAAAAAGTTTTTAATGTCATTTTCCTACCAATGTGGCTCCATGGGGTCCCCATGTTTACCCATGGATTGTCTTGGTCGGCCATGACTCATACAATAGGGGTAGAACAAGTGTAAAGGTCATTTAATATTTTTATAATACCATTTTTACCTTAAATTTTACTAATTACCTTTAATCACGATTAATTAAACTTAAAAGTTACTATTCACCAAAAAAAATTATTTTAATCCCTTTGAACCACATTTTACTTCCTAATGACAACCATGTATGTCAAATTTTTGAAAATCAAATCATAGAAGTGGTAATGTTTCATTTAAATGAAAAATTAGTTTTTTAACTACCACTTAGTGGTTTCACCCTAAGTTATAATAGATATTCCAAATTCAAAAATGATGTCTTTCAAGCATATAAGTTGAATTAATTAATTTTATAATTAATTCCCACTGTCACAACAAATAGCGTGTTTTTAAGAAACAATTTATATCAAAAGATTGTCAATTGTTTATGTCCAATTTCAAAGTGAAATTAATTCTAATGACCACCATTGGATAAAATGGTAAAAATATATTCTTATTATACTTTAAAACCACTCAATAGTACAATTTATCACTATAAATTATTTTGATTAAAAAAGTTGTTTTTAAGTATTTTTCACTATTCATAAAAAATTGGAAGTTCTCAGAAAAATACCAAAAATTCAACATAGGCTAATTTTGATAATAAGAATCCAAAAATGAAGTCCATTTTGAAATATAAAATATATATAATTTCAAAAAGTGGGTATTACTATGCATAACTGCTACTTTTATTGGTCACGGTGTGTTAGAACCTCGAACTTTCGTACAATGCAAGCTATTGCATTATTGAAAGAGAAGCGTATCATCAAAGGTTGGGGTGTTACATTCTCCCCTACTTTAATAAATTGCGTCCTAAAAATTTGAAATTGTTCTTCGAAAATAAAAGGTTTAAAATAGAAAATACCTTTGTGGAAAACCCACATCGTAAATAGGGTTAATAAGAATATAACATTAAAATAAAGAAAGAGAAGTACAAAGGTCACCCGAGATTTCCCATACTAGGATTCTTTGAAAATATGGATATGGAGGAGAAACAAACCATCAATGTCTGATGGAGAGTTGTAGAAAGCAGGATTAAGAGAATGCTAACCACAAGAAAATCACAAACTTGTGATTGGTTAAACGGTCATTGAATCCCCAGTTGGAAAAGTTAACTGACAACGTTTTTTTTAAGTAACCTTTCATAAAGATGGGGAATTTATTTAAGAGATTTACTAAGAATGTAAGGAAATATACTTACTTTTCATGTAGGCTTTCATTCTTTAATAAATTTTTACCACGAACCCATATTTCACTCTAAATGGTAACAGAACTCAAAAATATTCTATTTATCCTAATTGTATAAGGTTCCAAATATTACCACATACCATTTAGATTAGGAAAACTATTTTTTAATAACCAGGGACATCCAGTAGGCTAGTGGTAGGTAATAAAGGCTTGTCACACTATGGTTGTGGGTTTGATTCCTGCAGCTTTGTCCGACGCGATGGGTTATGCCCCACCCTGCAGGTTGTCCTTTTCCGAAAACTATAGTATTATAATATTCCAAAATTAATCTTCAGAAATGTTTTAACCTTAAACAATACTATCCAAAGTTCAACTTAATTCATTCCAACCTTTATAATTATCCAAAATACCTCTATCCAGACTTTCTCTAAAAGGTCTCTAAATTCCAAAATCAATTGTAACATCAGATTTCCTAAACAATGTAATGTTTCTCTTATTGTCACATACTAAAAATATGATTACCTTGATCATATTCAATCCTTAATGAAAACAACAAGTACTGCAGTACAATCCTTATATATATATCACATTATTCTTATAACCAAAATATAAACCTTGAGTCCAAAAGCACGAATACATTAGTTATTCCACTTCAATAGTAGTAACAGCATAAGATTTTCCTTGATCCCTTGGCCTTTTTTGAGGTACGTTTCCCTGACACTTAGGAAATTAATTTCCATAATGCCCCATTTCTCTACAATTGTAGCATTCAACATTGATAGCCTCTTTCTTTCCCATGCAATCACGAGCCTGGCGACCTTTTTTCTCCACATTTATAACAAACTCCCATTCCTTTTAGGAAAGTACCAGGGTGATTCTTCCCACAATTATAACATAATGGAAAATCATTCTTTCTCTTTTTCCCTTTATCCGTCTCTTATTCCATCGTCCTCTTCTTCTCTTGCTTTACATTATTGTCATAAGATTTAGAGTATTTTTTTCTCTCTTGATAGCACACGAGACTATATCTTCATACGATGAGAAATATTGTGAGACTAAGGCTCGATGGAGAAATGGTTTTAACCCATCAAAGAAACGATCAATCTTACTTCTTGGGTTACCTATATAATTTGCAGCATGCCTCGCTAACCTTGTAAAGTTAGCCTCATACTTTGCGACATTCTCATCCTCCTTCTACCTAAGACTCAGAAATTGCCTTTCCATATCTGCTCGATGGTCATGTGGAAAGTATTTTCTAAGAAAATTTCCTTAAAATCTCTCCATTCCATACTTGATACTTCTTCATCTTCCTTTGTGTTTTGAATCAGCGACCACCACTGATCGACATCTCCAGCGAGGCGGTAGACTTCCATGACAACCTTCTCCCTTTCGCTACTCCCCAGGGCATGAAATATTTTCTCTAAGGAGTTTATCCATTTCTCAGCTACTAATGTATTTCTACCCCCATTAAATGTTGGCGGTTGTTTCCTCATTAAGCGGTCTAACATTGATCCTCCACGTTGCGGATCAGGGTGCTCCATACGAGTAAGGTTATTATTCATAAACTAAGTGAGTTGTCCCAATACAGTAATAAGTTGATCAGCACCAATTGTATCTGCAGATCCACAATAATTATCTTGAGAAGGAGGGAAATCCCTACATGGAGTGCGTGCATTGATACGGTTTCCATTATGTCCACTAGGCGCCATTTTTAAACAATGGCATAAACTGGATTAGTTTATGAATCAAAATAAATAATTCCATACTTGTAAAATACTTAACATAAATTGAACTATTTATGGATATAATCCATAATAATAAAAATATTTTCATTGAGGAAGTATATACTCATAGCCCTTCAGAGTGGTTTGTAAAGAAAAGGAGAATTATCCTAAGCATATCCCCCGGGAGTGTCGTAACCAAGAGTGCATCCAGGCCCATTGTTGTGCACCAGTTCCCATTTTAGTCTAGCTCAAAGCAGTGTTTTCGGGTTTTACCTCGAGGTACATTTGTGCCAGAGCTGCCTCTACCTGCTCATATCGAGACAAGGATGTATTGCTCGGAAAACTCCCAAAATCTTTATAATACCAAAATTCTAGGAAGTTCTTCTATACTAATCCTCAAAGTCTATCTTCAGGCTATGTGCTCCAATAAGAGTTTATCTAAATCTAGCTTCCAAGGTTAGTACTAAAGTATCTCTGATACAAACTGTAATGCCCCGACCCCAGTTACCCATAGTCGGTGCATTATTGCGTAACATTGGCATGATCAAAAAAGATCAAGTCTCGAAATACCGATCAATTTAGTATCCTTGTAAACACTAGATACATTCATAAATGTTACATTACATCATAAAGTAAAAAACTACAATAACAGAGTCTCCATAGTCTACACTCATATCCTCTTCTGACTATCCATGTAGGTCATTCATAAAATACTTCTTCACATCCAGGAAAATATTAAAACATTGAAATGGGTAAGCTCAGATGCTCAGTAAGGATAACAATATTGCGGAATCTTTTATAAATAAACATTAACATTTAAGGAAATGTATCACTAAAAAAAGATCCCTTTTTAAACATAACTTTAGAATAATATGGAACAAATTAAATTAAATAATGCCATTTACTTACTCACATGGATATTCTATTAGTCGAATAATCACATTAAATATCAATAACCACTTTCATAATGATGGAATGCATAATGCCAGACTATCATAACCACGTATCCAAGGCCTCGTGCTAAGACCACAAATAAGATTTTGTCAAGGCCTCGTGCCAAGACACTAGTTTGTCTCATGAGACCTACCGATGCATCGAGGAGCTATAGCGGGCTCCACCTGTCATTTATTAAGTCCAATGCATTCCTCATATGAACAGGTTTAAACATATCATAAACCATAACATAATCGTATCACATAAAACATGCATAAAGGAAACATAAAATTTCCACATTTCAATCAAAAGATATCAATACAACACATTGATATAATAAAAACACTTTCAAAACCATTTTCAATACCAAAATTGAAGAAAATTAAAACTTTGTATTTATTTTTCAAAAAAAAGTTGTGGCTTGTAGAAGAAGCCGGAACTCAAATTATGGTCACGGCAGTGGAGAAGTCGTTGTCACCGCATATGTATGGCAATAAAAACATTATTTTTGTCGTTTAGTAAAACTCTTCGTATAAAAAAGATTCCTTTTGAACAAATGTAAAAGTCAAAGGGTTTTATACACCATATAAAAGAAAGTTGTGTATAAAAGAAAATATGCCTCAATGAAAGGAGATTGAGAAGAAGTCCCTTAAAAGATCATTTTTAAATAAAATATATCTATTATGTGTATTCACTATATGCACACATAAAGAAATTATAAATACAATATAGGACATAATAATATCATGACATAATTTTAAAGTAAGAGATTAACCCAAAGAATGGAAATTGGGTTAAGAAGTTCCCTTACCTCGTGTCCGACTTGAATCGACCGTTCTTTAACCTCCTGAATAATAAACTAGACTTAATATATACTTTCTTAAGAACCTTTTTCAAGTTTATTATCCCTTTTATATCACTTATTACAATTTTATGAAAATTATGTAGTCATTTAAGTTAATAACGGTCGTTTTGTCGATCTTTGGTACTTGATTCAACAATAAACCTCTCATAATTATAAGTTGTTTATGTGGTAGAATATCCATTAAATCCAGAATTATATTCATGATGTAGATATCATATATATCATGTATATCTAGTATATACATTTATTTATAATATTACATAACATTTACAGCTATGAAATGAAATGCACCGTTCATGGAGACGGTAAGCCGTACGTACGCATGAACGCTACTTTAATTTCTATTTCATTTTTAATGGAATGAAATCAAAATGATATAAAGGTATATTATAATTCCAGTATAATATCATATATAATATCCTTATTTCATACTTTGTACGTCCCACATATGGAATTAACGATTCAAATCACATTGAGGGGGCGGTAGTCCACACTTCCTAAAATGCAATTATCGTGTTTACCCATAATGGAGACCATAAAATTATGTCATAAATGAAAAATACATAAGTTTAAGTAAAAAAATAAACATATTATATATCATATATAAATATAGTGACATCTTAATGTCCACCTTTTAAGGTGTTATATGAGTGTTGAACAATCATCGTTTCGTGAGGCAGAAATTTGCCATCCACAGAAACAGTATGTTCTTTAACCATTAGATGTAGGTGTGTGTAAGTGTAGCTCAAATACTTCTTATAAAAACATAAAATTATATTTAGGATACTTGTTTTGTTACAAATTAAATGGATAAAAAGAGTTTAGGGGGTTGGAGAAGCAAAATAAAACAAAATAACATAAGAGAATACATTACCTTAAAATCGGGCAACTCTTTTTTTGATTTGATTGAAAGGCTTCCATTGGAAGAATTATGCCCAAAGTGAGACTTCTAGGAGTAAGATAGTGAATTTGGGAGAGTATTTAGGCAGATTTTGGCCGAGCAAAATGGCTTGACGGTGTGAATAAGGTGGTAGTGGTGGGGGCCTTTTATAAGAGGAGAGAAGGGGCACTCTTGGAAAGATTGAAATGTTACTTTATTATGAAATGATTTTCGGATTCTAAAGGTCCCACAAGGAAATATTTAGAGGCTAAGGTGATAAGGGTTAGAAATATACTCATCAAATAGGTGTTTGACAAGTGTAAGACTTGGATTTTACATTATCTTTCCATTTTATTTAAATCGTTAATTAATGAGGTAATCGATGCATCATCATGGTGTCATAAATAATTTAATTGATTTAATGTCTAAAAATTATAAAAAAAATATCATGATTTAGGAAATAGTTTTTATCTTTCTAATGAATATTTATAGTCAAAAATATGACTTGTATAACTCCATTTAAAAATAGTTTTAGTAAACCAACTCATGTTTGTGACATTTTTATTTTAACATTAAATAAAAAGTTTTTAATGTCATTTTCCTACCAATGTGGCTCCATGGGGTCCCCAAGTTGACCCATGGATTTTATTGGTCGGGCATGACTCATCCAATAGGGGTAGAACAAGTGTAATGGTCATTTAATATTTTTATAATACCATTTTTACCTTAAATTTCACTAATTACCTTTAATCGCGATTAATTAAACTTAAAAGTTACTATTCACCAAAAAACTTATTTTAATTCCATTGAACCACATTTTACTTCTTAATGACAACCATGTATGTCGGATTTTTTAAAATAAAATCACAGAAGTGGTAATTTTTCATTTAAATGAAAAATTAGTTTTTTAACTACCACTTAGTGGTTTCACTATTCATCAAAAAATTGAAGTTTTTCAAAACAATTCCAAAATTTCACCCTAAGCTATAATTGATATTCCGAATTCAAAAATGATGTCTATTTTAAAAAATTCCAAACATATAATTTTCATTAATTAATTTTATAATTTATTCCCACTGTCAAAACAAATAGCGTGTTTTTAAGAAACAATATATATCAAAAGATTTACAATTGTTTATATCCAATTTCAAAGTGAAATTAATTATAATGACCACCATTGGATAAAATAGTAAAAATATATTCTAATTATACTTTAAAACCACTCAATAGTATAATTTATCACTATAAATTATTTTGATTAAAAATGTTGTATTTAAGTATTTTTCATTATTCATAAAAAATTGTATGTTCTCAGAAAAATACCAAAAATTCATCATATGCTGATTTTGATATTCCGAATCCAAAAATGAATCCCATTTTGAAATATAAAATATATATAATTTTAAAAAGTTGGTATTACTATTCATAACTGCTACTTTTACTGGTCATGGTGTGTTATATCCTTGAACTTGCGTACAATGCAAGCTATTGCATTATTGAAAGAGAAGAGTATCATGAAAGCTTGGGGTGTTACATTCTCCCATCCTTTAATAAATTGCATCCTCGCAATTTGAAAATGTTCTTTGAAAATAAAATGTTGATAATAGAAAATACCTTTGTGGAAAACCCACATCGGAAATAGGGTTCATAAGAATATAACATTTAAAGAAATAAAGAGAAGTACAAAGGTCACCCGATATATCCCATACTAGGATTCTATGAAAATATGGATATGGAGAAGAAACAAACCATCAATGTATGATGGAGATTTCTAGAAAACATGATTAGGAGAAATTTAACCACAAGAAAATCACAAACTTGTGATTGGTTAAACAGTCATTGAATCCAAAGTTGGAAAAGTTAACCGACAACGTTTTTGTTTTAAGTAACCATTCATAAAGTTGAGGAATTTATTTAAGAGATTCACTAAGAATGTAAGGAAATATACTTACTTGTCATGTAGGCTTTCATTCTTTAATAAATTTTTACCACGAACACATCTTTCAATCCAAATGGTAACAGAACTCAAAAATATTCTATTTATCCTAATTGTATAAGGTTCCAAATATTACCACATACCATTTAGATTAGGAAAACTATTTTGTAATAATCAGGGACTTCCATTAGGCTAGTCGTAGGTAATAAAGGCATGTCGCACTATGGTTGTGGCTTCGATTCCTGCAGCTTTGTCCGACGCGACAGGTTATGCCCCACCCTGCAGATTATCCTTTTCTGAAAACTATAGTTTTATAATATTCCAAAAATAATCTTCAGAAATGTTTTAAACTTAAACAATACTATCCTAAGTTCATCTTAATTCATTCCAACCTTTATAGTTATCCAAAATACCTCTATCCAGACTTTCTCTAAAAGGTCTCTAAATTCCAAAATCAATTGTAACATCATATTCCACAAACAATGTAAAGTTTCTCTTATTGTCACATACTAAAAATATGATTACCTTCATCATATTAAATCCTTAATGAAAACAACAAGTACTGCAATACAATCCTTATATATATATATATATATATATATCATTATTCTTATAACCAAAATATAATCCTTGAGTCCAAAAGCACCAATACATTAATTATTACACTTCAACTGTAGTAACAGCATAATATTGTCCTTGATCCCTTAGCCTTTTTGAGGTATGTTTCCCTGACACTTAGGACATTCATTTGCATAATGCCCCATTTCTCTAAAATTGTATCATTCAACATTGATAGCCTATTTGTTTCCCTTGCAATCACGAGCCTGGTGGCCTTTTTCTCCACATTTATAACAAACTCCCATTCTTTTTAGAAAAGTGCTGGGGTGATTCTTCCCACAATTATCACATAATCGAAAATCATTATTCCCCATTTTCCCTTTATCTGTCTCTTGTTCCACCATCATCTTCTTGTCTTGCTTTACTTTATTGTCATAAGATTTAGAGAATTCCTTTTCTGTATTGATAGCACACGAGACTATATGGTCATACAATGAGAAAGATTGTGAGACTAAGGATCGATGGAGAAATGGTTTTAAACCATCAAAGAAACGATCAATATTACTTCTTGGGTTATGTATATAATCTGAATCATGCCTCTCTAACCTTGTAATGTTAGCCTCATACATTGCGACATTCTCATCCTCCTTCTGCCTCAGACTCAGAAATTGCCTTTCCATATCTGCTCGATGGTCATGTGGAATGTATTTTTCTAAGAAAATTTCCTTAAAATCCCTCCATTCCATACTTGATACTTCTTCATCTTCCTTTGTGTTTTGAATCAGTGACCACCACTGATCGGCATCTCCAGTGAGGCGGTAGACTTCCATGAAAAACTTCTCCCTTTAGCTACTCCCCAAGGCGTGAAATATTTTCTCTAAGGAGTTTATCCATTACTCAACTACTAATGTATTTGTACCCCCATTAAATGTAGTCAGTTATTGCCTCATAAAGCGGTCTAACATTGATCCTCCACGTTGCAGATCAGGGTGCTCCATACGAGTAAGGTTATTATTCATAACTTGAGTGAGTTGTCCCAGTATGATAATAAGTTGATCAGCACCAGTTGTATCTCCAGATCCACAATAATTATCTTGAGAAAGAGGGAAATCCCTACACGGAGTGCATGCATTGATACAGTTTCCATTCTTTCCACTAGGTGCCATTTCTAAACAATGGCATAAACTAGATTAGTTTATGATTCAAAATTACTAATTCCATACTTGTAAAATACTAAACATAAATTGAACTATTTATGGATATAATCCATAATCATAAAAAAAAATTCTTTGAGGAAGTATATACTCATAACCCTTCATAGTGGTTTGTAAAGAAAATGAGAATTACCCTAAGCGTATCCCCCAGGAGTGTCGTAACCAAGAGTGCAGCAAGGCCCGTTGTCGTGCACCGGTTCCCATTCGAGTCAAGCTCAAAGCGGTGTTTTCGGGTTTTACCTCGAGGTACATCTGTGCCAGAGCCACCTCTACCTTCTCGTATCCATACAGGGATGTATTTCTCGGAAAACTCACAAAATCTCTATAATACCAAAAATCTAGGAAGTTCTTATATACTAATCCTCAAAGTTTATCTTCGGGCTATGTGCTCTAATCAGATTTTATCTAAATCTAGCTTCCAAGGTTAGTACTAAACTGCCTCTGATACCAACTGTAATGCCCTGACCCCAGTTACCCAGAGTCGGTGCATTATAGAGTAACATTGGCATGATCACAAAAGATCAAGTCTCGAAAGACCGATTAGTTTAGTAGCCTTGGAAATACTAGATACATTCATAAATGTTACATTACATCATAATGTGAAAAACTACAATAATAAAGTCTCCATAGTCTACACTCATGTCCCCTTCTAACTATCCCTGCAGTTCATTCATAAAATACTTCTTCACATCCTGAAAATATTAAAACATTGAAAGGGGTGAGCTCAGATGCTCAGTAAGGATAACAATATTGTGGAATCTTTCATAAATAAACATTAACATTTAAGACAATGTATAACTAAAACAAAAGCCCATTTTTAAACTTGAACTTCAGCATAATATGGAAGAAATTAAATTAAATAATGTTATTTACTTACTCACATGGATATTCTACTAGTGGAATAATCACATGCAATATCAATAACCACTTTCATTATGATGGAATGCATAATGCCAGACTATCATAACCACGTAGCCAAGGCCTCGTGCTAAGACCACAAATAAGATTTTGTCAAGGCCTCGTGCCAAGACACTAGTTTGTCTCATTAGACCTACCGATGCATCGAGGAGCTATAGCGGGCTCCACCCGTCACTTATTAAGTCTAATGCATTCCTCATATGAACAGGTTTAAACATATCATAAACCATAACATAATCGTATCACATAAAACATGCCTAAAGGATACATAATATTTCCACATTTCAATCACAAGATATCAATAAAACAAATTGATATAATAAAAACACTTTTTAAACCATTTTCAATACCAAAATTGATGAAAATTAAAACTTTGTATTTATTTTTCAAAAAAATTTATGGTTGCAGAGGAAGCCGAAATTCAAAAAATGGTCACGGCGGCGGAGAAGTCGTTGTCACCGCGTATGTACGGCAAGAAAAACATTCTTTATTTCGTTTAGTAAAAAGCTTAGTATAAAAAAGATTCTTTTTGAACAAACGTAATAGTCAAAGGGGTTTATACACCGTATAAAAGAAAGTTGTGTATTAAACAAAATATGCCTCAGTGAAAGGAGATTGAGACGAAGTCCCTTAAAATATCATTTTTAAATAAAATATATCTTTTATGTGTATTCACTATATGTACACATAAATAAAGTATAAATACAATATAGGACATAATAATATCATGACATAATTTGAAAGTAGGAGATTAACCCAAAGAATAGAAATTGGGTAAAGAAGTTCCCTTACCTCATGTCATACTTGACTCGACCATTCTTTAAACTTTTGAATAATAAACTAGAGTTAATATATACTTTCTTAAGAACCTTATTCAAGTTTTTTATCTCTTTTATATCACTTATTACAATGTTACGAAAAGTATGTAGTCATTTAAGTTAATAACGGTCGTTTTGTCGATCTTTGGTACTTGATTTAACAATAAACCTCTCATAATTACAAGTTGTTTATGTGGTAGAATATCCATTATATCCAGAATTATATTCATGATGTAGATATCATATATATCATATATATCCAGTATATAAATTCATTTATAATATTACATAACATTTAGATCTAAGAAATGAAATGCACCGTTCATGGAGACGGTAAGCCGTACGTATGCATGAACGCTACTTTCATTTATATTTCATTTTTAATGGAATGAAATCACAATGATATAAAGGTACATTATAATTCCAGTATAATATAATATATAATATACTTTACTTCATACTTTATACATACCACATATGGCATTAACAATTCAAATCACTTTGAGGGGGTGGTAGTCCGCACTTCCTAAAATGCAATTATCGTGTTTACCCATAATGGAAACCATAAAGGTATGCAATAAATGAAAAATACAGAATCTTAAGTAAAACATAATGATATTATATATCATATATAAATATAGTTACATCTTAATGGCCACATTTTAAGGTGTTATATGAGTTTTGAACAATCATCGTTTCGTGAGGCAGAAATTCGTCATCCACAGAAACAGTATGATCATTAACCATTCGATGTAGGTGTGTGTAAGTGTAGCTAGAATACATATTATAACAACATAATATTATATTGAGGATACTTTTTTTGTTACAAATGAAATGGATAAAAAGAGTTTAGGTGGTTGGAGAAGAAAAAAAACAAAATAACATAAGAGAAGACATTACCTTAAAATCAGGTAACTCTTTTTTTTATTTGAGCCAAAGGCTTCCTTGAGAAGAATTATGCTCAAAGGGAGGCTTCCTGGAGTAAGAGTGGGATGTTGGGAGAGTATTTGTACAGAGTTTGTCTGAGCCAAATTTCTTGATGGTGTGAATAAGGTGGTAGTTGTGGGGGTCTTTTATAAGAGGAGAGAAGGGGAACTCTTGGAAAGATTGAAATGTTACTTTATTATGAAATGATTTTCAGATTTTAAAGGTCCCACAAGGATATATTTATAGTCTAAGGTGATAAGGGTTCGAAATATACTCATCCAATAGGATTTTGACAAGTGTAAGACTTGGATTTTACATTATCTTTCCATTTTATTTAAATTGTTAATTAATGAGGTAATCACTGCATCATCATGGTGTCATAAATAATTTAATTCATTTAATGTCTAATTTTTTTTAAAAAAATATCATGACTTAGGAAATAGTTTTATATTTCTAATTAATATTTATAGTAAAAAATATGACTTTTATAGCCTAATTTAAAAATTGTTTTAGTAAAACAACTCATGTTTGTGACATTTTTATTTTAACATTAAATAAAAAGTTTTTAATGTCATTTTCCTACCAAAGTGGCTCCATGGGGTCCCCAAGTTGACCCATGGATTGTCTTGGTCGTCCATGACTCATCCAATAGGGGTAGAAAAAGTTTAAAGGTCATTTCACTTTTTTATAATACCATTTTTACCTTAAATTTCACTAATTACCTTTAATCGCGATTAATTAAACTTAAAAGTTACTATTCACCAAAAAAATTATTTTAATCCCATTGAACCAAATTTTACTTCCTAATGAAAACCATGTATGTCGGATTTTTGAAAATCAAATCAAAAAAGTGGTAATGTTTCATTTAAATGAAAAATTAGTTTTTTAACTACCACTTAGTGGTTTCCCAAATCATCAAAAATTGAAGTTTTTCAGAACAGTGCCAAAATATCACCCTAAGCTATAATTGATATTCCGAATTCAAAAATGATGTCTATTTTAAAAAATTCCAAAAATATAAGTTGTATTAATTAATTTTAAAATTAATTCCCGCTGTCACAACAAATAGTGTGTTTTTAAGAAACAATATATATCAAAAGATTGACAATTGTTTATGTCCAATTTCAAAGTGAAATTATTTCTAATGACCACCATTAGATAAAATGGTAATAATATATTCTAATTATACTTTAAAACCACTAAATAGTATAATTTATCACTATAAATTATTTTGATTAAAAAAGTTGTTTTTAAGTATTTTTCACTCTTCATAAAAAATTGGAAGTTCTAAGAAAAATACCAAAAATTCAACATAGGCTAATTTTGATATTCCGAATCCAAAAATGAAGTCCATTTTGAAATATAAAATATATATAATTTAAAAAAGTGGGTATTACTATTCATAACTGCTACTTTTATTCGTCATAGTGTGTTAGAACCTCGAATTTGCGTACAATGCAAGCTATTGCATTATTGAAAGAGAAGCGTATCGTGAAAGCTTGGGTTGTTACACAATATATTTTATTGATATAAGATATGAATAAATGTAAATAAATCGAAAAAATATATATTATTTTTAAAAACAAAATTACCACCTTTTAAATGAGAACCTATTTTAAATCAAGTTTTTTGAAATTTTATTGCATTTATATGTCAAATTAAATTTCATATTTGATATTGTAACATAATAATTAGGTTATGATGAATTTTGGTATTATTAGGTGAACTTTAATTATAATAAACTTATCTTTAAAAATTATGTAAAAATTATTCCAATATTTTGAACATTTTTACTTTAAAAACCCACTTTTTCATCCCGTCTACGAGATTAAATTTAAATTAATTTCCACCACATATATGACTTTGATTTGTAAAAATAGATTAAATATTTTTTAAAATAATAATATTTTGTGTAAAATAATCTAAACTTTTAAATATCAAAAATATTAGTGAAATTATTTAAAATTAAATACATTGATTAAGATGAAAATTAACATAACAATGGACTTAACCATACACTTAAAGGCCAAGATAAACTATAGAATTCTAAAAAATATATTAAATGCACATATTTATTTACTATACTCCATTGTATTGTATTTGGTCTATTATTAGTTCCTTTTTTCATTGGAAAAAATTCAACTGTAATTCACTTTTCAAAAATTTACAAGAATGTCAATCCTCCTCCACTATAAAATGTCACTCACCTATCCCAATTATTCAGACCTATAAATACATTTGGATCTCACAAAATCTACTCTAATAAGATCACTAAATCTATTAATTTCTCCTTGAAGAATTTATTTTGGAATAAATGAAACCATGTAATCCCTTTTGTGAAAAGAAAAAGGAGTTACATGAAGATGAGGTAAAATACTTCTTCAAGATCTGTTCTTTTATTTTCATCCTCTACCACAACAATTATTATTATTCATGATTTTATAATATCATTAATATAATACATTTAATTTTATTTCTTTTGTTCTATGGTTTTTACCTTCACTTACAGACACATACATCTAATGGGTAATGAACATACTGTTCTTGTGTACAGCGAACTACCACCTCACAAAACAATGATGTTCGTTTTTCCAACCACATCTCATGGTACATTATTATTTTATAAAATGTTCTTTTATATGTTATATTATAAATTTATGATGTAATTATATATATTTAATTAATATATAACACATACCTTCTTGATTCCTATTTTTCTATGAATGATAATTTCGTTTGGGGATGTGTGGACTACCGCCTCCTCAAAGCTCTATTATTCATTCACAAAATACAGGGAATGTATTAAGGATGTGTTTAGTTAATGTATAATATATATACAAAGTAATTTTTCTTATGTAATTATATAATATATATATATATATATATATATATATATCATTTACATTGTTTCCTTCAGTATGATAGTAAAATGAATACAACATTCATGCCTATGTATGGCCTACCATCTCTATGAAGGGTGTATTCTATATCATAATTTTATGACATATAGATTGTATTAAATAAATATATACTGAATTTATATTATATTTATATCATTTTTATGTATTTTGAATAATTATATCATTATCAAATAAATATGATAAAAATAACAAGTCAAAACATAGACGGAAAAAAGTGGAAATCACTCAAAATGAAACATTAACAAGGAGTTAATAATAAAAAGGTAATATAAAGTAATAATAATATAATATATGATATTAGATATAATAATATAGTTATTATTTATATTTAAAATATAATTATATTTTTTATATATTATTTTTATTGTGAATGTATAAATTCTAGACATAAGTTAAGGGAATCTAATCTCGTTGTTTATTTCTATGAGATATATGTCTTATTCACCATTCATTTATCGTGTGTGGTGTATATACATTACATAGATATATTCTAAAATTTTTATACTTAAATTTGTGGAAATTTACATATAAATTTTATGATTTTTATTTTATAGGGGTTATGTTTAAAAATTTACCAAATAGGTAATGTAATTTAGTCTCAAATTTCTTTCTCTGAGACACATTCCATGTTATGCACCTTCATTTTTCTAGGAGGTGTATATACTGCATTTTGAAAGGTTATATCATGAATCACCTTATTTTAATTTTATATTAAGATTCATGTAATTTTATTCTTTCAGTTGTATTATGATTTATGTTTACCAAAGTGGTAATGATTTATTGTCTCAGTCTCATCATTTATCAAGTTTATTTACGATTATGCTTTAATTGATGAAATATTATGATCCATCAATCAATAAATCTCAATAATTTTATTAAAATATATATATTCATTTAATATCCATGTAATGGTATCATTTTTTCACTATTTGGAAGTTATTATATTAATAAAATATTTTTATGATAATAAAACATTATTTCACCTTTCAGTTGGAAAATTGTGTTCTTTCAAAACTGGGTTTTTAAATAAAAATTCAAAAATGTTTTACTATTACCCTAAAATGTATAAAGGTAATATTTAACAATGTATTACCTTTTTAAAAACCATTTTTAAAAATAATGTTATTTTTTTATGATCATGGAACATTTCCAAACATTTGAGGTACAAGAGGAATGTTGGGCCCGTACAGACTTACACGCCTTCATGACCATCCTTGTCTTAATTATTTAACTATTATATTAGAATGTTTTTATTGAAAATATTTTCCCTAAAATTATAGATTTTTTTTAATTTTAAAATGGATTTTAATGAAAAATGATTCTCAAAAAATAATATTGATAAAATGTGTTAAAAATTATTTTCAGAGCTTCCATTATGTGTTTTAAAAAGGCTGTATTCAAATAAATTTTTTCAATTATTTAAAACGATTATTTTATACATTTTTAATCTATTTAAAAAACGTTCTTTAAATTTATGTTAAGGATATTTATATGTTTTCAAGGTTATATTCATGTAAAGTGGTATTCAAAATGTTTTATGATTTAGAAAAATAAAAACCGTAAATGATATTTTACTCATGAAATTATTTAAGAAATTTTTTTATCATTCCATTTTATACATTAAAATTTTCCACAAGGAAAAGTATTTTGAAATTTTTATTATGTTTTAAAAATTAATTTTCAATTAAAATTAATTTTCCATGTGATATTTCAAAATCCTTTTCCATCTAATATGACGTTCTTGGTTATATTTTATGATTTATTAGGGATATGATCCAAGTACTCTAGTCATTTTAAATCCCTAAATGGTATATGATTTGATTTCATGATTTCTATAAAACATGTTTCTCATCAAAAGTTTATTCAAAGATAAATGCTTATGAACCTCATTTTTATTCAATGGGTTATACCATGATAAATGATTAAAAATACCATTTCTCTTCAACTGGTATAATAAATTATTATTAAACCCACTTCCTTTCAAGGATTATTATATTAATAAGTGATTTTTGAATGAGTTCAAGGATGTAAAATTTTATTACATTCACTATGTTTAAGTTCTTGTTTCCAAATTGAATGATAAATTTAGGAATATATAATTTTTAACAACACTATTATTGTAACACCCCGAGATTTTATGAAAAATATTCTTTTAATTTCATTAATTTCTTGTGTTGTATTCTACACCAAGATTACCTTGCGCTATACGCAACACCGTATTAGCTTGCAGTATACGCAACACTATTCTTGGACCGTGTTACACACAATAGTTATTCTACGAAAAATTGAGTATATATATTTATATATTAAATGTATAAATGAAATATGGTTGGATTCTGTTATATGAAACAACGAAGGATTCTTTAACAACACGCAACCCTGACTTGGCTTGCATTACACGCAATCGCGACCTTCCTCGATAGCGTGTGTTGTACGCAATACCGGGTTTTAATAAACAATGTTATATTATTATAATATTGTCATGAACTAGCCGTTATTAATAGTATTAACTAAATTTTGAATTTTATAACATTATTATTCATCTTACACATTTCTAGAACATGGTATAAGAACAAAATAAATTTTTCGGGTAAAATAAGTATTTTTCAAAAAATGCAGTTTTGCCGCCTTTGGATGGAGCACCCACTTTAAATCTGGTTTTTGACATGTTTATAAGTTCAATTTGACAAAATAAAATTCTTCTTTGGAATCAAGAAATAAAAATTTACTTTGGATAAAATTTTCAAAACATTATTTCCAAGAAGCTTACTTTACAAGTTTTCAAGTTTATCTTTAGTGAACTTCTTTAAGTTTAAAATTGTATGACATGTTAAGAAAGGAAAAGTATTTTTAAAGTAGAAAGGATATTTTCCTCAAGAATGGAGTTCAAGTGTTTTATCCAAATTATTTTCCATCTAAAATAATAAAAGGGTTCTGTTTTTATCCCTATTATTACATGGATATGATTATGTTTTGATGGAAACATTTTTATGAATTCCTTTATCTTATATTAATTGTTTTATGATGTCATGTTGTTTAAGAATCCCATTTTAATTACATGGGTTACGCTATGATGTATGGTTTATGATTATGTGGCACACATATGAAAGGATTCATTATAAGATGGGTGGGACCTATATCTCCCTCCAATGCATTGGGTAAAGATTTTATATCTCATGAGATAGACATGGCTGGAATGGTAGGTTATACTGATTCAGTGAAACAGGACTGAAACGAGGGTTACTCGATTCAGAAAGGGACTTTGTCCACTAAGATAGTCTTGGCAATGAGTCTTGACTAACAAGAAATTATTCTCTATGATTATGTGTGAATGCCACAAAGTTTCATGTTTTAAGTTATGATTATTGTGATTACATTTCACTACCATGATTTATCCCATGTTATGAAAATTATGCTCTCTTTTCAGGTTATGATTTCCAAAATGTTATGTTCTTATGAATACGATGTGATTGATATTTCTTTTGATTACCCTTACTGAGCATTTGAGCTCACCCTTTTATGTTTTTTCCCCAGGATATAAAGAAAGGTTTTAGGTAAAAAAAAGGAAGATCTTTATGGGAGATGTTGAAGATCTTTCACCACGATTAGAATATTTTATTCCGAGTTTCCAAAGACACTAAACTATTTAGATCCTTGTGTGTGTGTTTTTGTTATGTACTAAGTATTCCGCGAAAGTAATGTAATGTTCATGTACGTCAAGCTTTGGGTCTCTACATTTGGTATCAGAGGAAAGGTTTAGTCAACCTTTGGAAACTAGGATGCGAGAACTTTAGTGAGATCTCTAGAGATATTTTTAAGGTATGTCTAGGGATGTCTCTAAGGTTAAGTATACGTATAGGTTATAGTACTAGAATTACACTAACGATCATAGAATTAAACCTAAGATGTTAGATATTGAAGTTACTGCCCCTTTATTATGATTTTTTCCTCTCACACTATTCTTTTTGGGTTTTAGAAAATGGCTGGAAACAAGATGATTCACGATAATGGAGAATATGATGGACAATGGAATGATATTCTTCATAATGAAATGGGATTTGGAAGTACAAACATCATTATTATGCCGAATCATCAATCTCATAATATTATCAATAAAGTAAAATTTGGTAAGTTTCCTGACTCGGCTAATAAGAGAATGATGGAGTTTCATGATGATCATAGAGGAAAGAAAGTTCAATTTCCACTATGTAAATCATTTGGGAAGAGGCATCAAGGAGAATGTTTCAAAGGAACTGGAAGATGCTTTGGGTGTAAAAAAGAAGGACACAAAGCAAGTAAATGCAAAGGAAAAGGTTCAGTTAACAACATGGATGAAGATAATGGTATTGCTACGACATCAACAATGGTTAAATGTTTTAAATGTGGAATGTACGGGCATTATTCAAACCAATGCCCTAAGGGAAAGTCTAATGAAGATAATCAGTATGGTCGTATGGGAAGTATTTATGTGGATGATGATGAACAGACTACAAATGATATGTGAGATGAAAGAATTGTTGAAGCTCGGTCAATGGTTTAAGAATGTAGTGGAATGATTACATGTTTATCATGTGTAATGTTTTATAAGTAATCTCATTGTACTATGGAATAAAGAGACATGTAAGGATTGTTACATTATTTTCTGATTAATGTTACCAGTATCCATGAAAGGTTATTCAGATATTTTTGGAATGTAGATGATATGCGCATAATGAAGGGATAAGGAGAAAATTAAATGTTTGATAGTATTCATGAGCTCATTACTGATATAGGGAGAAGGTTATATCATGGTTTGAGTATATAGAATTTTTGGATTTTGGTATGTGTAAAGAGTTAACTTTTGACAGCATTCATGTTTTCACTAAGGTTTAATGGGTATTCATTTTTTTCAAGAGAATACATCATTAAGGTATTCACATGATTGGAATGTTACCAAGAAGATATATGGCGATCAACGATGGTATTAAATCTCTGGTAATCGTTTTCACTATGTTATGAGAGTGGACTGCAGTATTATGGATAAGCCTAAATATTGAAATGGATTATGTTGGAAATAAGTGAGTATTGTTTAAGGATATAAGTTTTTTTTTATTCGATATTATTGATGGGATGTTATAGTAATGTAGTTTTAGAAAAAAGGACAACCTGTAGGACGGGCGACAACCCATCGCGTCGGACAAGGCTGTGGGAATCGAACCCACAACCGAAGTGCGACTGGCCTTTATCGCCTACCACTGGCCTACATGAAGTCCCTGTTTAGTAGAAACTAGTTTTATTATATTAAGCTGTATGATATATGAAGTATAAGTCCATTTTAGGAACCATATATGATTAATCTCACTATAGATCGACTTATGTATAATTTTTGCTAACCTTTTGTTTGAGACATATGGAATGACCCGTCATTCTATCACATGATCTGCTAACACTTCACGAATAACAAATTCAACTTCTTTCTTTAAGAGATGAAGTGGAAATTGTTCAAGGCACAAACAACAGTGAGATTGTAACAAAATAAAGTAAGTATTTATTCTAATTCAAATTCTTCAACTTTAGGGAAATGATCTTGAAAACCAAAAATGTTGTCCTAGTTCCCTTATATCCGATGAATCAGATGGTACCCTAGATCATCACAAATCTATGGCTTTGTGATTATTGGCTTTTCCATAGCCATGTTCTCTACCACTCTCTATCAGAACATGATGGTTAGATTTCTCTTCCATATCAATATTTTCACCTATGTGGAAACCCAGTGATTAGTTTATTTGGGTAACCATTACGTTTCATACTTTTGTTTTTAAATATTGGTTTTGGTATTCCTTTTTACGATGTGGGTTTCTATTAAAGAAACATTCATATAGTAAACCATTTATAACCCCGACGAATTTCGAGGGCGAAATTCATTTTAAGGGGGGTAGAATGTAACACCCCGAGATTTTATGAAAAATATTCTTTTAATTTCATTAATTTCTTGTGTTGTATTCTACACCAAGATTACCTTGCACTATACGCAACACCATATTAGCTTGCAGTATACACAATACTATTCTTGGACCGTGTTACACACAATAGTTATTCTACGCAAAATTGAGTATATATATATATATTAAATGTATAAATGAAATATGGTTGGATTCTGTTATATGAAACAACGAAGGATTCTTTCACAACACGCAACCCTGACTTGGATTGCATTACACGCAATCGCAACCTTCCTCGATAGCGTGTGTTGTACGCAATACCGGGTTTTAATAAACAATGTTATATTATTATAATATTGTCATGAACTAGCCGTTATGAATAGTATTAACTAAAATTTTAATTTTATAACATTATTATTCATCTTACACATTTCTAGAACATGGTATAAGAACAAAATAAATTTTTCGGGTAAAATAAGTATTTTTCAAAAAATGCAGTTTTGCCGCCTTTGGATGGAGCACCCACTTTAAATCTGGTTTTTGACATGTTTATAAGTTCAATTTGACAAAATAAAATTCTTCTTTGGAATCAAGAAATAAAAATTTACTTTGGATAAAATTTTCATATTATTCTGGTAACTTTCACATTTTAATGAATAGTAAAAACACGCTATATTTTAATTAAAAACAACTTTTATCATCGTAATATCTTATGTGGTTAAATTATAATATTGAATGGTTTTAAAGTATAAATAGAATATATTTTTACCATTTAATATAATTTATGTCATTAGCATTGATTTTACCTTGAATTCGTAGGTTAAATCAATTCAATCTTTTGCAATGTTTTAAACAAAACCCATTTTTATTCGACAACGGGATTAATTTTAATTTAATTTCTGCAACTTCTGTGTTTTGAATTTTAAAAAATGGATTCCATATTTGGAATCAGTGGGTCCAAATTATGTTAATAGGATACTTTTTATTTTTGGGAATTATGAATAGTAACTACGGTAAATTTTATTTAACATAGTTAAAGGCAAATCGGGTAATTAAGGGTAAATATAATATTTTAAAATTACCCTAACAAATGTCAAAATCCTATTGGATGACTAAAAAACGACCCATGTCACCTAAGGGTCAGATTATATTAATTTAATTAAATGTTTTCAATGAAAATAATTTAATTATTATTAAAACTAAAGAATGTGACAACATGTCACTTTCATAAATATTATAAGTATAATAATTTTAATCTAGTGATAAACTTCATGAAACATCAAACATGAATAGTCTCCAGAAATCTAATACAATTATCTACATCATAGGAATTTATTTAGAATTTTTAGGGATTAAATAATTATCATTTATTATGTCACAAAGATGATGCAGTAATTTGCTTATAAATGAAATATTGACATAATTGATTTTATAAATGCCCAAATAAATGCAATTTGAGACTTTTTATGACTTACACTAATTTTCTAGGTTAATATGACATGTTATTGTTGATTTAAGTAACTTTTTTCGAACTTATCATTTTGTTAGGAATTTCATAAAAATCATGTACCAAATAGTGTCAAAATTGACATAAAATAGTTTTTAAAACAAATACTATATTATTAATTGTTATTTTATTCCTAAAAATGTAAGGTTCGGCCAAATGACTTAGCTAGGATATATATATTAATAATAAACAATTTGGGGTTCGTTTGGAATGTTATAGTAAGTGTATTAACCATATAGTGAAAGAAAACAAAAAGACACGGTAAAAGTTAAATTATTTAACTTAGAGTTAAATCTAATTGATAAGGTTAAAATAATAACCTAAATTTGTCTAAATCCTATTGGTTGATAGGATTTAGACCCATCCCCACTTTATCTTCGAAATAAGACCCTTTGGAACCATTATAAACCGATGTTGACTTTAATATAAAATAATATTTTGAGATATTTCTAAGGTGCCCCTCTCCTCCCTTATAAAAGGACACCTCCTCCCCCTCCTCCTCACACCAATTTGAGCACTCAAGCTCGGACAAACCCTGCCAAAATCCCTTCTCCACTTCCCTAGAATAATCCTAGAGGTCCTGGTCTTCTTCAAAGACCAATCTTAGTTCCCTAAGTGGAGGATTCAAAGAGGCGTTTCAAAGAAGAGGTAATATCCATTACCGATCTTTTCAATTTCTTTCTTCTTCAACTTCTTCTTCTTTATTTGTTTCATGATAAAGTAATAACATCAGTATTTCTTATATACTGATATGTTTTTATAAATATGAAACAACTCTAATTCACCTTCTATCCATCCTATGGAAAAATGAAATCACCGCGCGTGCGTACGTACGGAATACCGTCTCCACGCCGTGGTGTAATCTATTTTCCACCACCACCTTACATGGATGGGTATAATGGTGTAAATAATAACTATACATAGTTATTAAAACATCATATTGATTCTGATATATTGTATAATCCACTCCAATTCAATTCAATATTTATGGAAATGATATCATCGCTCGTGCGTACGTACGGACTACCGTCTCCACGACGCGATGAGATTCAATCTCCATGTTAACCATTTAAGAATGATTATAAAGTATATATAAGAAATAATAATGAAATATATGACATTATAAAGATACTGGATTTATGTATATATATATTTATGTCATCTACTTACTTCCATTCAAGACAATAAGGAAAGGAAAACAGCGTTCATGCGTACGTACGGACTACCGTCTCCATGAACGGTGTTTTTCATTTCATTTATCTATCTATTATATATATATATACTTAATATATATGATATACAAATCATATTTTATATTCTGTAAGTAAGTAAATTATTATATAATTAATAATAATGTCAAGAACAACAAGTCAAAACACCTACGATAAATGAAACGATTTTACCCAAAACGCTTCTTTAACATGGAATTTACAAAAGAACGGGTAATATAATATCATAAGTGAACCATATATGATATCATAACAATGAATATTATTCTTTAATAAGTCAATGACATTATTTAAATCATTATACAGGAGGTTCGGACACATACGAAGCAAATCGGACCTAAGGTAAGGGAAATATCACAATCTCATTTTTATCCGAGATTGTTTATACTTTGGCATTTACTGGGGTGTATTTTATCATCCACATCCATGTTTCCTAAATATGTAATATTATTTCCATCCACCTACAATTGTTTAAATCCAATTTCACCCTTCAGTGAGTTTTTAGTAAACTATATGAAAGGAATCTTTTTTCATTTTTCATACGAGGTACTTTTTGACTTTTCCGACAAAAGTACGAAGAATGTTTTTTTAACTTATACGGAATGAATGGATTTTTAAAACATTATTTCCAAGAAGCTTCCTTTACATGTTTTCAAGTTTATCTTTAATCAACTTCTTTTAGTTTAAAATTGTATGACATGTTAAGAAAGGAAAAGTATTTTTAAAGTAGAAAGGATATTTTCCTCAAGAATGGAGTTCAAGTGTTTTATCAAAATTATTTTCCATCTAAGATAATAAAAGGGTTCTGTTTTTATCCCTATTATTACATGGATATGATTATGTTTTAATGGAAACATTTTTATGAATTCCTTTATCTTATATGAATTGTTTTATGATGTCATGTTGTTTAAGAATCCCATTTTAATTACATGGGTTACGCTATGATGTATGGTTTATGATTATGTGGCACACATAAGAAAGGATTCATTATAAGATGGGTGGGACCTATATCTCCCTCCAATGCATTGGGTAAAAATTTTATATCTCATGAGATAGAAATGGCTGGAATGGTAGGTTATACCGGTTCAGTGAAACAGGACTGAAACGAGGGTTACTCGATTCAGAAAGGGACTTTTTCCACTAAGATAGTCTTGGAAATGAGTCTTGACTAACAAGAAATGATTCTCTATGATTATGTGTGAATGCCACAAAGTTTCATGTTTTAAGTTATGATTATTGTGATTACATTTCACTACCATGATTTATCCCATGTTATGAAAATTATGCTCTCTTTTCAAGTTATGATTTCCAAAATGTTATGTTCTTATGAATACGTTGTGATTGATATTTCTTTTGATTACCCTTACTGAGCATTTGAGCTCACCCTTTTATGTTTTCTTTTACCCAGGATATAAAGAATGGTTTTAGGTAAAAAAAAGGAAGATCTTTATCGGAGATGTTGAAGATCTTTCACCACGATTATAATATTTTATTCCGAGTTTCCAAAGACACTAAAATATTACGATCCTTGTGTGTGTGTTTTTGTTATGTACTAAGTATTCCGCGAAAGTAATGTAATGTTCATGTACGTCAAGCTTCGGGTCTCTACAGTTGGTATCAGAGTAAAGGTTTAGTCAACCATTGGAAACTAGGATGTGAGAACTTTAGTGAGATCCCTAGAGATATTTTTAAGGTATGTCTAGGGATGTCTCTAAGGTTAAGTATACGTATAGGTTATAGTACTAGAATTACACTAACGATCATAGAATTAAACCTAATATGTTAGATATTGAAGTTACTACCCCTTTATTATGATTTTTTCCTCTCACACTATTCTTTTTGGGTTTTAGAAAATGGCTGGAAACAAGATGATTCACGATAATGGAGAATATGATGGACAATGGAATGATATTCTTCATAATGAAATGGGATTTGTAAGTACAAACATCATTATTATGACGAATCAGCAATCTCATAATATTATCAATAAAGTAAAATTTGTTAAGTTTCCTGACTAATCTAATAAGAGAAAGATGGAGTTTCATGATGATCATAGAGGAAAGAAAGTTCAATTTCCACTATGTAAATCATGTGGGAAGAGGCATCAAGGAGAATGTTTCAAAGGAACTGGAAGATGCTTTGGGTGTGGAAAAGAAGGACACAAAGCAAGTAAATGCAAAGGAAAAGGTTCAGTTAACAACATGGATGAAGATAATGGTATTGCTACGACATCAACAATGGTTAAATGTTTAAAATGTGGAATGTACGGGCATTATTCAAACCAATGCCCTAAGGGAAAGTCTAATGAAGATAATCAGTATGGTCGTATGGGAAGTATTTATGTGGATGATGATGAACAGACTAAAAATGATATGTGAGATGAAAGAATTGTTGAAGCTCGGTCAATGGTTTAAGAATGTAGTGGAATGATTACATGTTTATCATGTGTAATGTTGTATAAGTAATCTCATTGTACTATGGAATAAAGAGACATGTAAGGATTGTTACACTATTGTCTGATTAATGTTACCAGTATCCATGAAAGGTTATTCAGATATTTTTGGAATGTATATGATATGCGCATAATGAAGGGATAAGGAGAAAATTAAATGTTTGATAGTATTCATGAGCTCATGACTGATATAGGGAGAAGGTTATATCATGGTTTGAGTATATAGAATTTTTGGATTTTGGTATGTGGAAAGAGTTAACTTTTGAAAGCATTCATTTTTTCACTAAGGTTTAATGGGTATTCATTTTTTTCAAGAGAATACATCATTAAGGTATTTACATGATTGGAATGTGACCAAGAAGATATATGGCGATCAACGATGGTATTAAATCTCTGGTAATCGTTTTCACTATGTTATGAGAGTGGACTGCAGTATTATAGATAAGCCTAAAGATTGAAATGGATTATGTTGGACATAAGCGAGTATTGTTTAAGGATAGAAGTTTTTTTTATTCGATATTGTTGATGGGATGTTATAGTAATGTAGTTTTAGAAAAAAGGACAACCTGCAGGACGTGCGACAACCCATCGCGTCAGACAAGGTTGTGGGAATCGAACCCACAACCGAAGTGCGACTGGCCTTTATCGCCTACCACTGGCCTACAGGAAGTCCCTATTTAGTTGAAACTAGTTTTATTATATTAAGCAGTATGATATATGAAGTATAAGTCCATTTTAGGAACCATATATGATTAATCTCACTATAGATCGACTTATGTATAATTTTTGCTAACCTTTTGTTTGAGACATATGGAATGACCCGTCATTCTATCACATGATCTGCTAACACTTCAGGAATAACAAATTCAACTTCATTTCTTTAAGAGATGAAGTGGAAATTGTTCAAGGCACAAACAACAGTGAGATTGTAACAAAATAAAGTAAGTATTTATTCTAATTCAAATTCTTCAACTTTAGGGAAATGATCTTGAAAACCAAAAATGTTGTCCTAGTTCCCTTATATCCGATGAATCAGATGGTACCCTAGATCATCACAAATCTATGGCTTTGTGATTATTGGTTTTTCCATAGCCATGTTCTCTACCACTCTCTATCAGAACATAATGGTTAGATTTCTCTTCCATATCCATATTTTCACCTATGTGGAAACCCAGTGATTAGTTTATTTGGGTAACCATTACGTTTCATACTTTTGTTTTTAAAGATTGGTTTTGGTATTCCTTTTTACGATGTGGGTTTCTATTAAAGAAACTTTCATATAGTAAACCATTTATAACCCCGACGAATTTCGAGGGAGAAATTCATTTTAAGGGGGGTAGAATGTAACACCCCGAGATTTTATGAAAAATATTCTTTTAATTTCATTAATTTCTTGTGTTGTATTCTACACCAAGATTACCTTGCGCTATACGCAACACCGTATTAGCTTGCAGTATACACAACACTATTCTTGGACCGTGTTACACACAATAGTTATTCTACGCAAAATTGAGTATATATATATATATATATATATTAAATGTATAAATGAAATATGGTTGGATTCTGTTATATGAAACAACGAAGGATTCTTTCACAACACGCAACCCTGACTTGGATTGCATTACACACAATCGCAACCTTCCTCGATAGCGTGTGTTGTACGCAATACCGGGTTTTAATAAACAATGTTATATTATTATAATATTGTCATGAACTAGCCGTTGTGAATAGTATTAACTAAATTTTGTATTTTATAACATTATTATTCATCTTACACATTTCTAGAACATGGTATAAGAACAAAATAAATTTTTCGGGTAAAATAAGTATTTTTCAAAAAATGCAGTTTTGCCGCCTTTGGATGGAGCACCCACTTTAAATCTGGTTTTTGACATGTTTATAAGTTGAATTTGACAAAATAAAATTCTTCTTTGGAATCAAGAAATAAAAATTTACTTTGGATAAAATTTTCATATTATTCTGGTAACTTTTACATTTTAATGAATAGTAAAAACACGCTATATTTTAATTAAAAACAACTTTTATCATCGTAATATCTTATGTGGTTAAATTATAATATTGAATGGTTTTAAAGTATAAATAGAATATATTTTTACCATTTAATATAATTTATGTCATTATCATTGATTTTACCTTGAATTCGTAGGTTAAATCAATTCAATCTTTTGCAATGTTTTAAACAAAAACCCGTTTTTATTCGACAACGGGATTAATTTTAATTTAATTTCTGCAACTTCTGTGTTTTGAATTTTAAAAAATGGATTCCATATTTGGAATCAGTGGGTTCAAATTATGTTAATAGGATACTTTTTATTTTTGGGAATTATGAATAGTAACTACGGTAAATTTTATTTAACATAGTTAAAGGCAAATCGGGTAATTAAGGGTAAATATAATATTTTAAAATTACCCTAACAAATGTCAAAATCCTATTGGATGACTAAAAAACGACCCATGTCACCTAAGGGTCAGATTAGATTAATTTAATTAAATTTTGTCAATGAAAATAATTTAATTATTATTAAAACCAAAGAATGTGACAACATGTCACTTTCATAAATATTATAAGTATAATAATTTTAATCTAGTGATAAACTTCATGAAACATCAAACATTTATAGTATCCAGAAATATAATACAATTATATACATCATATGAATTTATTTAGAATTTTTAGGGATTAAATAATTATCATTTATTATGTCACAAAGATGATGCAGTAATTTTCTTATTAATGAAATATTGACATAATTGATGTTATAAATACCCAAATAAATGTAATTTTAGACTTTTTATGACTTACACTAATTTTATAGGTTAATATGACATGTTATTGTTGATTTAAGTAACTTGTTTCGAACTTATCATTCTGTTATGAATTTCATAAAAAACATGTACCAAATAGTGTCAAAATTGACATAAAATAGTTTTTAAAACAAATACTATATTATTAATTTTTATTTTATTCCTAAAAATCTAAGGATCGGCCAAATTACTTAGATAAGGATATATATATTAATAATAAACAATTTGGGGTTCGTTTGGCATGTTATAGTAAGTGTATTAACCATATAGTGAAAGAAAACAAAAAGACACGGTAAAAGTTAAATTATTTAACTTAGAGTTAAATCTAATTGATAAGGTTAAAATAATAACCTAAATTTGTCTAAATCCTATTGGTTGATAGTATTTCGACCCATCCCCACTTTAGCTTCGAAATAAGACCCTTTGGAACCATTATAAACCGATGTTGACTTTAATATAAAATAATATTTTGAGAAATTCCTAAGGTGCCCCTCTCCTCCCTTATAAAAGGACACCTCCTCCCCCTCCTCCTCACACCAATTTGAGCACTCAAGCTCGGAAAAACCCTGCCAAAATCCCTTCTCCACTTCCCTAGAATAATCCTAGAGGTCCTGGTTTTCTTCAAAGACCAATCTTAGTTCCCTAAGTGGAGGATTCAAAGAGGCGTTTCAAAGAAGAGGTAATATCCATTACCGATCTTTTCAATTTCTTTCTTCTTCAACTTCTTCTTCTTTATTTGTTTCATGATAAAGTAATAACATCAGTATTTCTTATATACTGATATGTTATTATAAATATGAAACAACTCTAATTCACCTTCTATCCATCCTATGGAAAAATGAAATCACCGCGCGTGCGTACGTACGGAATACCGTCTCCACGCCGTGGTGTAATCTATTTTCCACCACCACCTTACATGGATGGGTATAATGGTGTAAAGAATAACTATACATAGTTATTAAAAAATCATATTGATTCTGATATATTTTATAATCCACTCCAATTCAATTCAATATTTATGGAAATGATATCATCGCTCGTGCGTACGTACGGACTACCGTCTCCACGACGCGATGAGATTCAATCTCCATGTTAACCATTTAAGAATGATTATAAAGTATATATAAAAAATAATAATGAAATATATGACATTATAAAGCTACTGGATTTATGTATATATATATTTATGTCATCTACTTACTTCCATTCAAGACAACAAGGAAAGGAAAACAGCGTTCATGTGTACGTACGGACTACCGTCTCCATGAACGGTGTTTTTCATTTCATTTATCTATCTATTATATATATATATACTTAATATATATGATATACAAATCATATTTTATATTCTGTAAGTAATTAAATTATGATATAATTAATAATAATGTCAAGAACAACAAGTCAAAACACCTACGATAAATGAAACGATTTTACCCAAAACGCTTCTTTAACATGGAATTTACAAAAGAACGGGTAATATAATGTCATAAGTGAACCATATATGATATCATAACAATGAATATGATTCTATAATAAGTCAATGACATTATTTAAATCATTATACAGGAGGTTCAGACACATACGAAGCAAATCGGACCTAAGGTAAGGGAAATATCACAATCTCATTTTTATCCGAGATTGTTTATACTTTGGCATTTACTGGGGTGTATTTTATCATCCACATCCATGTTTCCTCAATATGTAATATTATTTCCATCCACCTACAATTGTTTAAATCCAATTTCACCCTTCAGTGAGTTTTTAGTAAAAGATATGAAAGGAATCTTTTGTCATTTTTCATACGAGGTACTTTTTGACTTTTCCGACAAAAGTACGAAGAATGTTTTTTTAACTTATACGGAATGAATGTATTTTTAAAACATTATTTCCAAGAAGCATCCTTTACAAGTTTTCAAGTTTATCTTTAATCAACTTCTTTTAGTTTAAAATTGTATGACATGTTAAGAAAGGAAAAGTATTTTTAAAGTAGAAAGGATATTTTCCTCAAGAATGGAGTTCAAGTGTTTTATCAAAATTATTTTCCATCTAAGATAATAAAAGGGTTCTGTTTTTATCCCTATTATTACATGGATATGATTATGTTTTGATGGAAACATTTTTATGAATTCCTTTATCTTATATGAATTGTTTTATGATGTCATGTTGTTTAAGAATCCCATTTTAATTACATGGGTTACGCTATGATGTATGGTTTATGATTATGTGGCACACATAAGAAAGGATTAATTATAAGATGGGTGGGACCTATATCTCCCTCCAATGCATTGGGTAAAGATTTTATATCTCATGAGATTGAAATGACTGGAATGGTAGGTTATACCGGTTCAGTGAAACAGGACTGAAACAAGGGTTACTCGATTCAGAAAGGGACTATGTCCACAGAGATAGTCTTGGAAATGAGTCTTGACTAACAAGAAATGATTATCTATGATTATGTGTGAATGCCACAAAGTTTCATGTTTTAATTTATGATTATTGTGATTACATTTCACTACCATGATTTATCCCATGTTATGTAAATTATGCTCTCTTTTCAGGTTATGATTTCCAAAATGTTATGTTCTTATGAATACGATGTGATTGATATTTCTTTTGATTACCCTTACTGAGCATTTGAGCTCACCCTTTTATGTTTTCTTTTCCCCAGGATATAATGAAAGGTTTGAGGTAAAAAAAGGAAGATCTTTATCGGAGATGTTGAAGATCTTTCACCACGATTAGAAGATTTTATTCCGAGTTTCCAAAGACACAAAACTATTACGATCCTTGTGTGTGTGTTTTTGTTATGTACTAAGTATTCCGCGAAAGTAATGTAATGTTCATGTACGTCAAGCTTCGGGTCTCTACAGTTGGTATCAGAAGAAAGGTTTAGTCAACCATTGGAAACTAGGATGCGAGAACTTTAGTGAGATCCCTAGAGATATTTTTAAGGTATGTCTAGGAATGTCTCTAAGGTTAAGTATACGTATAGGTTATAGTACTAGAATTACACTAACGATCATAGAATTAAACCTAAGATGTTAGATATTGAAGTTACTACCCCTTTATTATGATTTTTTCCTCTCACACTATTCTTTTTCGGTTTTAGAAAATGGCTGGAAACAAGATGATTCACGATAATGGAGAATATGATGGACAATGGAATGATATTCTTCATAATGAAATGGTATTTGGAAGTACAAACATCATTATTATACCGAATCATCAATCTCATAATATTATCAATAAAGTAAAATTTGGTAAGTTTCCTGACTCGGCTAATAAGAGAAAGATGGAGTTTCATGATGATCATAGAGGAAAGAAAGTTCAATTTCCACTATGTAAATCATGTGGGAAGAGGCATCAAGGAGAATGTTTCAAAGGAACTGGAAGATACTTTGGGTGTGGAAAAGAAGGACACAAAGCAAGTAAATGCAAAGGAAAAGGTTCAGTTAACAACATGGATGAAGATAATGGTATTACTACGACATCAACAATGGTTAAATGTTTTAAATGTGGAATGTACGGGCATTATTCAAACCAATGCCCTAAGGGAAAGTCTAATGAAGATAATAAGTATGGTCGTATGGGAAGTATTTATGTGGATGATGATGAACAGACTACAAATGATATGTGAGATGAAAGAATTGTTGAAGCTCGGTCAATGGTTTAAGAATGTAGTGGAATGATTACATGTTTATCATGTGTAATGTTGTATAAGTAATCTCATTGTACCATGGAATAAAGAGACATGTAAGGATTGTTACACTATTGTCTGATTAATGTTACCAGTATCCATGAAAGGTTATTCAAATATTTTTGGAATGTAGATGATATGCGCATAATTAAGGGATAAGGAGAAAATTAAATGTTTGATAGTATTCATGAGCTCATGACTGATATAGGGAGAAGGTTATATCATGGTTTGAGTATATAGAATTTTTGGATTTTGGTATGTGGAAAGAATTAACTTTTGACAGCATTCATGTTTTCACTATGGTTTAATGGGTATTCATTTTTTTCAAGAGAATACATCATTAAGGTATTCACATGATTGGAATGTGACCAAGAAGATATATGGCGATCAACGATGGTATTAAATCTCTGGTAATCGTTTTCACTATGTTATGAGAGTGGACTGCAGTATTATGGATAAGCCTAAAGATTGAAATGGATTATGTTGGACATAAGTGAGTATTGTTTAAGGATAGAAGTTTTTTTTTATTCGATATTATTGATGGGATGTTATAGTAATGTAGTTTTAGAAAAAAGGACAACCTGCAGGACGGGCGACAACCCATCGCGTCGGACAAGGCAATGGGAATCGAACCCACAACCGAAGTGCGACTGTCCTTAATCGCCTACCAGTGGCCTACAGGAAGTCCCTATTTAGTAGAAACTAGTTTTATTATATTAATCAGTATTATATATGAAGTATAAGTCCATTTTAGGAACCATATATGATTAATCTCACTATAGATCGACTTATGTATAATTTTTGCTAACCTTTTGTTTGAGACATATGGAATGACCCGTCATTCTATCACATGATCTGCTAACACTTCATGAATAACAAATTCAACTTCATTTCTTTAAGAGATGAAGTGTTAATTGGTCAAGGCACAAACAACAGTGAGATTGTAACAAAATAAAGTAAGTATTTATTCTAATTCAAATTCTTCAACTTTAGGGAAATGATCTTGAAAACCAAAAATGTTGTCCTAGTTCCCTTATATCCGATGAATCAGATGGTACCCTAGATCATCACAAATCCATGGCTTTGTGATTATTGGCTTTTCCATAGCCATGTTCTCTACCACTCTCTATCAGAACATGATGGTTAGATTTCTCTTCTATATCCATATTTTCACCTATGTGGAAACCCAGTGATTAGTTTATTTGGGTAACCATTACGTTTCATACTTTTGTTTTTAAAGATTGGTTTTGGTATTCCTTTTTACGATGTGGGTTTCTATTAAAGAAACTTTCATATAGTAAACCATTTATAACCCCGACGAATTTCGAGGGCGAAATTCATTTTAAGGGGTGTAGAATGTAACACCCCGAGATTTTATGAAAAATATTCTTTTAATTTCATTAATTTCTTTTTTTGTATTCTACACCAAGATTACCTTGCGCTATATGCAACACCGTATTAGCTTGCAGTATACACAACACTATTCTTGGACCGTGTTACACACAATAGTTATTCTACGAAAAATTGAGTATATATATATATGTATATATTAAATGTATAAATGAAATATGGTTGAATTCTGTTATATGAAACAACGAAGGATTATTTCACAACACGCAACCCTGACTTGGCTTGCATTACACGCAATCGCGACCTTCCTCGATAGCGTGTGTTGTACGCAATACCGGGTTTTAATAAACAATGTTATATTATTATAATATTATCATGAACTAGCCGTTATGAATAGTATTAACTAAATTTTGAATTTTATAACATTATTATTCATCTTACACATTTCTAGAACATGGTATAATAACAAAATAAATTTTTCGGGTAAAATAAGTATTTTTCAAAAAATGCAGTTTTGCCACCTTTGGATGGAGCACCCACTTTAAATCTGGTTTTTGACATGTTTATAAGTTCAATTTGACAAAATAAAATTCTTCTTTGGAATCAAGAAATAAAAATTTGCTTTGGATAAAATTTTCATATTATTCTGGTAACTTTCACATTTTAATGAATAGTAAAAACATGCTATATTTTAATTAAAAACAAATTTTTTCATCGTAATATCTTATGTGGTTAAAATATAATATTGAATGGTTTTAAAGTATAAATAGAATATATTTTTACCATTTAATATAATTTATGTCATTAGCATTGATTTTACCTTGAATTCGTATGTTAAATCAATTCAATCTTTTGCAATGTTTTAAACAAAAACCCGTTTTTATTCGACAACGGGATTAATTTTAATTTAATTTCTGCAACTTCTGTGTTTTGAATTTTAAAAAATGGATTCCATATTTGGAATCAGTGGGTCCAAATTATGTTAATAGGATACTTTTTATTTTTGGGAATAATGAATAGTAACTACGGTAAATTTTATTTAACATTGTTAAAGGAAAATCGGGTAATTAAGGGTAAATATAATATTTTAAAATTACCCTAAAAAATGTCAAAATCCTATTGGATGACTAAAAAACGACCCATGTCACCTAAGGGTCAGATTAGATTAATTTATTTAAATTTTTTCAATGAAAATAATTTAATTATTATTAAAACCAAAGAATGTGACAACATGTCACTTTCATAAATCTTATAAGTATAATAATTTTAATCTAGTGATAAAATTCATGAAACATCGAACATTAATAGTCTCCAGAAAGCTAATACAATTATATACATTATAGGAATTTATTTAGAATTTTTAGGGATTAAATAATTATCATTTATTATGACACAAAGATGATGCAGTAATTTTCTTATTAATGAAATATTGACATAATTGATGTTATAAATGCCCAAATAAATGTAATTTGAGACTTTTTATAACTTACACTAATTTTATAGGTTAATATGACATGTTATTGTTGATTTAAGTTACTTGTTTCGAACTTATCATTCTGTTATGAATTTCATAAAAATCATGTACCAAATAGTGTCAAAATTGACATAAAATAGTTTTTAAAACAAATATTATATTATTAATTTTTATTTTATTCATAAAAATCTAAGGTTCTGCCAAATGACTTAGATACGGATATATATATTAATAATAAAAAATTTGGGGTTTGTTTGGCATGTTATAGTATGTGTATTAACCATATAGTGAAAGAAAACAAAAAGACACGGTAAAAGTTAAATTATTTAACTTAGAGTTAAATCTAATTGATAAGGATAAAATAATAACCTAAATTTGTCTAAATCCTATTGGTTGATAGGATTTCGACCCATCCCAACTTTATCTTCGAAATAAGACCATTTGGAACCATTATAAACCGATTTTGACTTTATTATAAAATAATATTTTGAGATATTCCTAAGGTGCCCCTCTCCTCCCTTATAAAAGGACACCTCCTCCCCCTCCTCCTCACACCAATTTGAGAACTCAAGCTCGGCCAAACCCTGCCGAAAACACTTCTCCACTTCCCTAGAATAATCCTAGATGTCCTGGTCTTCTTCAAAGACCAATCTTAGTTCCCTAAGTGGAGGATTCAAAGAGGCGTTTCAAAGAGGAGGTAATATCCATTACCGATCTTTTCAATTTCTTTCTTCTTCATCTTCTTCTTCTTTATTTGTTTAATGATAAAGTAATAACATAAGTATTTATTATATATTGATATGTTATGATAAATATGAAACAACTCTAATTCACCTTCTATCCATCCTACGGAAAAATGAAATCACCGCGCGTGCGTACGTACGGAATACCGTCTCCACGCCGTGGTGTAATCTATTTTCCACCACCACCTTACATGGATGGGTATAATGGTGTAACGAATAACTATACATAGTTATTAAAACATAATATTGATTATGATATATTGTATAATCCACTCCAATTCAATTCAATATTTATGGAAATGATATCATCGCTCGTGCGTACGTACGGACTACCGTCTCCACGACGCGATGAGATTCAATCTCCATGTTAACCATTTAAGAATGATTATAAAGTATATATAAGAAATAATAATGAAATATATGACATTATAAAGCTACTGGATTTATGTATATATATATGTATGTCATCTACTTACTTCCATTCAAGACAATAAGGAAAGGAAAACAGCGTTCATGCGTACGTACGGACTACCGTCTCCATGAACAGTGTTTTTCATTTCATTTATCTATCTATTATATATATATATATACTTAATATATATGATATACAAATCATATTTTATATTCTGGAAGTAAGTAAATTATGATATAAGTAATAATAATGTCAATAACAAAAAGTCAAAACACCTACGATAAATGAAACGATTTTACCCAAAATGCTTCTTTAACATGGAATTTACAAAAGAACGGGTAATATAATGTCATAAGTGAAACATATATGATATCATAACAATGAATATGATTCTGTAATAAGTCAATGACATTACTTAAATCATTATACAGGAGGTTCGGACACATACGAAGCAAATCGGACCTAAGGTAAGGGAAATATCACAATCTCATTTTTATCCGAGTTTGTTTATACTTTGGCATTTACTTGGGTGTATTTTATCATCCACATCCATGTTTCCTCAATATGTAATATTATTTCCATCCACCTACAATTTTTTAAATCCAATTTCACCCTTCAGTGAGTTTTTAGTAAAAGATATGAAAGGAATCTTTTGTCGTTTTTCATACGAGGTACTTTTTGAATTTTCCGACAAAAGTACGAAGAATGTTTTTTTAACTTATACGGAATGAATGGATTTTTAAAACATTATTTCCAAGAAGATTCCTTTACAAGTTTTCAAGTTTATCTTTAATCAACTTATTTTAGTTTAAAATTGTATGACATGTTAAGAAAGGAAAAGTATTTTTAAAGTAGAAAGGATATTTTCCTCAAGAATGGAGTTCAAGTGTTTTATAAAAATTATTTTCCATCTAAGATAATAAAAGGGTTATGTTTTTATCCCTATTATTACATGGATATGATTATGTTTTGATGGAATCATTTTTATGAATTACTTTATCTTATATGAATTGTTTTATGATGTCCTGTTGTTTAAGAATCCCATTTTAATTACATGGGTTACGCTATGATGTATGGTTTATGATTATGTGGCACACATCAGAAAGGATTAATTATAAGATGGGTGGGACCTATATCTCCCTCCAATGCATTGGGTAAATATTTTATATCTCATGAGATAGAGATGGCTGGAATGGTAGGTTATACCGGTTCCGTGAAACAGGACTGAAACGAGGGTTACTCAATTCAGAAAGGGACTTTGTCCACTAAGATAGTCTTGGAAATGAGTATTGACTAACAAGAAATGATTCTATATGATTATATGTGAATGCCACAAAGTTTCATGTTTTAAGTTATGATTATTGTGATTACATTTCACTACCATGATTTATCCCATGTTATGAAAATTATGCTCTCTTTTCAGGTTATGATTTCCAAAATGTTATGTTCTTATGAATACGATGAGATTGATATTTCTTTTGATTACCCTTACTGAGCATTTGAGCTCACCCTTTTATGTTTTCTTTTCCCCAGGATATAAAGAAAGGTTTTAGGTAAAAAAAAAGGAAGATCTTTATGGGAGATGTTGAAGATCTTTCACCACGATTATAAGATTTTATTCCGAGTTTCCAAAGACACTAAACTATTACGATCCTTGTGTGTGTGTTTTTGTTATGTACTAAGTATTCCGCGAAAGTAATGTAATGTTCATGTACGTCAAGCTTCGGGTCTCTACAATTATACAATTCAGTCCTATGTTACTAGATCGCTGGTACATTATGCCTATATAATAAAGTAACCACTTTCACCGGGCTACAGGGGTTAAGGTATTTAAAGTTGGTATCATAGAATGTTAATTAGAAAAATTAGGATCTAGAATTTTGAAAACATAGATTTGAGAATATAAACCTATGATATAATTTTAGTATAATTATAATAGAACATCCCAAATTTTGGTTAGGAAAATATTTTGTGGGTTTTTCAATCATTACATCTCTTTGTGGATACTATAATTGGATATGGTTCTAAAATATTTGTTCCTAGGGGTAATAAACCTAAAAAGTGATCACTGGGATCTTGATCCATCATTAACTGTTACATAAAAGTAAACATTTCCGATGAACCTGGATAGATGATCCATGGGGATATAAATTAGATAATTTCCATTTTCATTACAGTCATAATGGTGGATTTGAATAGGTGAAGACCATGAATAGCCTTTATTAAAAAAGTTTCTTAGGTTGATAATTTTATGTTTGATCATAATATTAATGGCCTAAATAGCCATTTTCGGGTTTTATGTGATGGGATTTTAGGAGGATTATGGATATTTTTTATTAAATTTTATGGAAACACATCCCATTAATTTAGAAATTGAAAAGATATTTAATTATGAAGGCCATTAAATTTTGTGGATACATGATTAACGGTAATGTTATCTACTCATGTTTATGTTGTCTTTGATTCTATGTTAATTATGGCTATTTATAATTTGAAAATGTAATAGGAATAATATTCATATATTTTTATAAAAAGGACAACCTATATGCTGGGTGACAACCAATTACATCCAGCAAGGCCACAGGGCATAAACCCACAATTGATGGGAAAAAAGTTGTCACAACTAACACTAGCATGCCTTATGTACTGGTTAATATGAGTTTTTAACGTAAATTAATTCATGTATAAATATTATGTAGAACATTGTGTGTTATTATTGAGTTTTTATAGATTATTGAATTATATTAGATGAATGGTTTTAACTATTTTGGGGTTTCTAAAATTATTTATTGATATATGAAAAGAATTATCCATCTTTTATGGAACATATGATCAATTAAAAGTTAATTTTATTTCATTCAGAATAAAAAATCATTTTTCATATTCATTTATTATAGTATTAAATAAATTGTAAAATGATCATGGTACAATAAAAGTATGAAATTGTACTTAAAATATATCAAGTTTATTTTATGGGGTTCTTGATTTTGATAGTTAAATAATCCATCAACTATAAAAAAAATACCTTTAAATGAAAATATATATGATATTACCTCCATAACTTTTTAAAAAATAATCTTTTAAATTTTCATAGATTTATGGTTTTGTGATATTTACCATTTTGTTGTTCATAAAATTCATTATGATCAAAGATCTTTATCACTTGACATAATTATTTACGCTTCTCATCCAAGTTTGAATTTCCTCTTCACACCAAAGCAATGCTACGTGGAAAACTAGTTATGTGATATTCTAGATCAAGTTAGTAATACCCTATAACTATTTTAAGAGTATGGTTTATTAACCCATTTATGATTTTGTTTTTTAGTAAAGGTATTTCTAAAGATCAAACCCTTGACTTCCCAGTGAATGTTCAAATTGTGAGGATGAAATTTATTGAAGGTGGGGAGGATGTAACACCCAAATATTTTAAAGTATATTTATTTTACATAACTATATCTTCTTTAATATATTTCCATACACAAATTCCCAATATTTTAAAAGAATATTATTTTGGATACAGTATACGACACACAACACTTAATATAACTGAAAAACAAAATATATTAGTTAAATATGACAATTATAAATGATACATTGAATTAGAGGGTATCAATTGAATTAATAATTTTATTAAATATATATATAGTTCAAAAAAAATAAAAATTTACCGATAAATTCATTAAAATAATCACTCAAATATTTTATATATTCATTTTATGTTTTAAAAAAACATTTCATTAAAAATGGTTAAATTTTTAATTTTTTTTTGAAATTTAAATCAAATTATACCAATTTTAGAAATTTAATTTTAAAAAAATAATATCATTTTTAAATCATCATATCAAAATTATCATATGGTTATATTTTTAGTTTTTTGAGAAGTTTGATTTCTTCGTAAATGGATCAAAATACCACTTTTTGTAAAATTTTCATTTATTTTAAATAAGTTATGCAATTTATGTCAAATTATGATTTGAAATATTTTTCATGTAATAAATTATTATTTAAAAATATTTATAATAATTAATTATATCATAAATATCTTTAACAATAATTGTAATATAATTTTTATTTTTGGAATAAAAAAACATTTTTCTAAAAACAATTTTTAAATGAATAATGCTCAACCATCTTATTTAATTAAAATAAAAACTAATGGGAAGATATATAAATTAACATTATATATTATATGTCTACCTATATTAAATTAAACTCGTATATTGATTTTTTATGATCATATAGTTAATATCAGATCATCATATAATTCAAAAAATCATTTCTTATAGATGTGTTTTTCACATTATATATGATTGTGTTGAAATTAATTTTCTACATACATAGAATATTTATTTGAAAAATTAGATATCATTTATTTAATAGTTGGTTCCAAAATATATATTAAGGATTATTTTTATTCAAATATTAAAAGACAATTAACCTTAGTAAATAAAAAGAGACCAGTTATCATAGGGAAAACTAAATTCGGAAATGTAATGAAACGTGGATGAAAAAGAATAACATGGTTAAATTTTTTTTGGTTATAGATATGATTATAAACCATATAATCCTTCTAATAATTTAATTATCAATTTTTAGGCACTTTTTGTTCTTCTAAATTCACATTATTGAATTGTTTTTGAAATTTACAAGAATGTTACTCCTCAATAATTAAGAGAAACTCACTCCCCACAATTTTGCACACCTCTCAAGTAATTTACTATGAAAAACTACTGAAAAATACCCCATAAAAATACATATTCACATTGTAGATCTATTGTTATTCCAATTATTTAATCCCAATTATCATTAAATGGAGATTCAAAGGACCTTTCTCCAAGAGAGGGTAACCATCTTGATGAAAATCATTCTTTTTATTTCTTAATTCCAACCATCAATTATGTATTAAAAATTAAAATACTACAGAAAAAGTATCTCAAATATACTGAAAATTGTTTTTTCTCACAATATCTATCCATTTTCTCTTCCATCAAATGGGTAAAAAATCCATCTTTTATGTGTTTGGTGGACTACCGCCTCACTAACCGCTATGAATCTTTTTCCATCAACACCTCTCATGGGTGGGAATAGTGATATATTTGATGTATATATATAATATTTATGATATAATTATACTCATTTAATAATAATATCAATTAAAGCTTCCTACTTTCAATTCTTTTTATTATACAATAAGGTCGCTCGTATGCTGATCAGACTACCGCCTCGTGAAGTGATTAAATTTGTTTTTAATTAATTAATTATATTTAAGATAATAATGGAAAATTTAATGGATAAATGCTTTATATAAGATGTTATAATTATTGTATAAAATTAATATATCTAATGATACCACACCCTTTAACCCATTAAGGTAACTACATCATCTCTTCGGCATACCTTTGGTCAAATATCTTTACAAAGAGATATGATTCATTTTACACATCCAAAATTCATGGATGGTTATAAATATGTATTTAAGAATTAAATATTAAATTTATTACATTAATATTATTTTTTATAAGATGTTTTAATATTCAAAACACGTGAATCAAATCATTCCTAACAAAAATTCATGAGAAGACAGGGCAATTAACACTAAAAACATGGGTAACAGTCTATAATTATTATCAATGATTTGGTAATATGATTAAATAATAACATATGTTATTATAAATATTCATATGGTGTTTCTATAAATTAATAACATGTAAAAATACATTATATAAGTGTTTAATTGTTTTAAAATTAATGGGATGCATGAAGTAAGAGACATTGTATTAATTTCAATTAATTGAGTCCTATTGTTATTTTCTCCCAAATTTATTTTATATTGTATATATACATCCCCTTATACATGTAATAAAATTAATAATTCATAATAAAAGTTATTTTGAGTTGAAAGTTTTATTATTTCATTGAAGTGGACTTGACATGAATGTTATCAATTTGTAAACAATTTCATAACTCAATTTATTATTATTGGGTTATATTACTTATTAAATATCAGTGATATTATATGAATATTCATGAAATTACTTTTTATTAAATTATGTTTTATTTACATTTGTTTTAGATGGAAATAAAATTTAAACAAAAAATATATTGATTGATTAATTCTTACATCAATGTTATGATCATTGTAAGGGCTACACATCTCAAATTTTCTTTATTGGGACATATGTTTTGTTATAAACCTACCATACATTGTTTGTATTATTTACATACCAATCAATAAGTTATGTAATTAATATCTTTATATTCATAAAATCTAATTTTTTATTTGAGGATATTTATTTCATCAGTGATGTGATTTAAATGATACGAAAGTGGTAAAGGTTTATTTCATAATATCTTTCTAATCATGATTTGTTATACATGAATTCACATTGAAGGAAACATATATAATCCTTTTCTAATAGACCCCTTAATTTTCATCTCTATTTTTTATTTTTTATTTTTTCATTGAATGGTAATTATTTAATAATTGTAATGATATCATCCTTATACTTTCTTTATATTATTTATGATTAGTTTTATGGGGGAAACTATTGACACTAACATTATTGATTAATTATTTTGATCATTAACATTTCATTGAAATGTTAAAATTCTTGTGATAATTTTAAATTTCCTTTCCCCTAAATATACATATATGTTTTCATGTATATACTTATTACATAAATCATATATCATTTCTACATATTGTATTTTACATTTAAAGTGATATGTTATAATGTGGACTTATTATAAAGCCATATTCCTTACAGAATACAGATCATTCATGTAAGATGTTTTGTTCATGAATTAAGCAAATAATTTTATATATGTGTAATTATAATGAAATTATTTCATTTGTTGGACTAGTAATATATATCCAAAAAATGAATCAGTATTATCATGATATGAATTTTATTGCAAGCCATATTTCAATGGGCTCCTGGTGTATACCCACCCATCTGTTAAACATTCATTGAATAAGGTCTTAATGGTTGAGGTAGAATAATTCCTGAGATAATGAAATGAAATATTAATAATTTCATTCATTTATATTTGAGTTATTAATATCCATTAGATTATTAGATTGAAATTATTCATGGACGCTTTTTGTGATCACACTATTATTTAAATGGCATGTGTGTTTAGTTATCTTGAATGCCATATTGATTATGTATTCTCTAATCATGATAGTCATGTTATTTATTAAATTTAATTTGGGATGATATTTTTACTTTTCCAAACCAATTAACACTTATTTATCAGGCATTATTTATTCATTATAGCTTCTATTTTACATGACTCTTACTGAGCATCTCATCTCAAGCATGTTTTTTTTCCTTTTTGCTGGATATAATGAATGAATCGTACAATGGTTTGAATGATAAAAAATATTTTTAAACAAAGTCCACTATGTTTTATTTAATTTTTTCAAATGTAAGGTGTGATTCATTTTTATATATAGTTTACAAGACAACTAAACTATTTAAACCCTTAGGATTTGATCACTTATATATTGTGCCTATGAAATAAATTAACCAACCACTCGAGATACTAGGGTCATGGTATTAACATATAGGTCTTAAATATGATCTTCAATTACCATGAATAAATAAATTTCATTATCTAACACCATAATTATTTATTATTTACACCACCTAATATAAATTTTTGGTATATTTCAAAACATGTCACAAAGAGAGGAATTTGAGATGGGAAACCCTTAACTCTTTTCCTAAATTCCATGAATATACATTAACCTTATATATCATAAAGATATTTATCAATCACTTAATTTATAACCCTATTCATAACAATTTTTATTCATACAATTCATATATAGACATTCTCTATATTAATTATTTGACTTTCAACATTTTGTTGTTAGTATTATTTGGGTTTGTACTTTTTTCATAATAGTGTTTCTCATATTCATTTTTCATTAAAATTTCAATTTTATAAGGTAATTAAATTTAAAATTATGGATTAATTAAATAAATTTATGGTCTTAAAACACATTCCATGAATTTTTTAGATATCATCCTTGATGATTAATTTGATAATAATCATATTTTGATTATTTTTTATGAGTGGACAGTGTTTTCTTAATTGATGAATGATATATTGATAAAATATCTCAATAATTAAAATAAATTCATTTTAATAAATTTATAAAACATTATACCATTAAATTATTTCTAATAGTAATCCATGACATGAATGTATAGTATTTTTCAAGTAGTTCATTAAACAGACCCAAATATGAACCAACAACAATTAGTGGATGATTATCACATGGTTTAGTTATAATTTCATTATAATCTAAGAATAATGATATTATTTAGTTTTTATAATTATGATATATCTTAAATTTTTTTATTTATAAGAAGAACTAATGGATATGAAAACATTACACAATATGAATGCAAGATCAACCTCCTTCTACACTTATTTTAAACAATTATACCAATGATGATTTTTTGATGGTAATGTTTTTTATAAGTCCAAAAATATATGAAAATAAACCAATAATTATTTATTAAATATTATATTTATCATTTAATACCAACATACATCTATCCTTTTAAGGTGTTCATGGAAAATTAAACATGTTATGTTGTCGAGGTGGTTGGTTGCACAACACAAGAACAATTGAATTTTCTCTTAATGGTTGGGATGATAATAACCATAATCTTGTAAAATTAATTGAATAAATGATAATAATAAAATCATATCGTGTATATATAATAAATTTTATATAATATAATTTACAAAAAAACTATTTAGTTGATAATACTAACTTTAGGGACTTGATTTTAACATGGATTCCTTGTTCAATATGATGGGATTATGATAACAATGAGTGACCAGAATATTATGTTATTTAGATAAGGTTATATATGGAGAAAAAATTCATATTTTAATGGATAAATTATATTGTAATTTTATTCTATAGGTGTTGAATATGTACCGCTTTTATAAGTTATGGGAGTGGTATTTTTGGGAATACGTTTACCATCATCATAATTGTATATTTTTAATTTAGGAAGATTGCAATCCAAATCCAGAAAAAGGGTCGCAGGGACCTAAGAGGAATAAAGTAGTGCAGGCCAAGGGAATCCCCTATAATCATGTTCACCCCCTCAGTATTAAGATAAGAAATTTTGTAGAGACATGTGACCTCAAAAGTTTGACCTGCCTGAGAAGCAAGGCGGTCTACTACATTATTCCCCTCTCACCAGGTTTGGGTGACATTAATATTGATGGATATGAGTGCCTTCAACTTTTTAATGATGTAAGATATTGACCAATGTGTGGATACACTACCATTTAAGGAATCATGTTTTATCATTGAGTCAGTCTCTACCTGGGAGAGGCGAACTTTCTTTAGCGTGAAAAGAGTGAGTTCAGTCAGGATCGCATTAGCCTTGGTTTGTAAAGAGTTTCCCCTCCCGTAGTGGGCCATGAAGTCCAGGACAATACTTCCAATGTAGTCCCTCACTACACCACCTCCTCGTATGATACCTGAAGATCAATATCCATCTATATTCAACTTGATACCATCCGTCGGGGGGATCCAGCGTACCCAATGGCCCTTCAATGTGGTATGAGGGACATGAAAAGCACCATACATAAGCCGGAGCATGGGTTCATCTCTAAATTTGTTGATGTGAGTCACCCAGTTGGTTTCCAGGTTCCTTTTTCACACAATGAGTTTTCTCCCAGTATATAAAGTCCCCTTATATCATGCTCAGTTATTAGACTTCTATAAAATCCATCACTGTGAATTGAGGATGATGGTTCTTGTTGTTTTTTCTAGTCCCGCACTGTCAGCCCCATGTACCAGCGCTCAACAAAGGGAGAATCATGAAGGCCCATGTCCTAATATGTGGTAAAACCATATAAGAACCACCAGAATTCATGTTCCTATCCATCATTGAATAATAGATATTATGTGGTCTCTTCCTGACTACTCCTACAGTAGTGTCATCTTAAGGCCATATTGTTCCCCAGTTTTTTAATGTTGTCATCTATCGGGATGGCTTCATTCCTGATCATCTATATTCGGAATCCGTATTTTGTGGGTATTTTGCTGAATCATACTATCTCATTCCACTTATCACCTAGTGTCTGGGGATCGGCCAACCGTGAAAAGCCCTTCATGGGGAATCTCCCAGAAGTTGAAGGGGTGAACAAACACATGTCAGCCTCTGAGTTTGGGATGATGAGATTTAAAGCCTTTTATTATTTTTTATCTAGATCAAGCCTAATTAATTGAGGGTGGAAGATCACCTCCATGATTAAGATGTTGGAAATGGGGAATCTGGTGTAGCCAATCACGTCACCAACCCAGTAATCATGCCAGTATCGGATGTTCCACTCTCGGACAATCCACTGGGAGTTCTGGAGAAGTATCGAAATGAGGCTGCTAACTGAGGACCATAGGGGGAAACTATGAAGGGGTGAACTATTCATGATCCTGCTACGGAGACATGACTTAATCCTTCCCCACAATGTACTCTCCCCGATTATAGCCCCCACAAGTTCTGTATGCACGTTATGGATGGTGATGGCCAAACTCTTCACGCTGATTCCTCCATCCTGAATAGGACTATGCATCCTCTCCCAGATGACCCAGTGTCTATTCTATTCTGAGCTAGATTCCCAAATAAGTTTAGAAATCATGTTATCAATGGTCTTAATGGACCCTTTAGGTACATTTTAGGCCACTGGATCATGGAATGGTTTCTCCGATAGGACGCTGTTAGTGAGGGAAATCTGACCTCAGAATGGGAGGAAGTAGTTTTTTTAGTTAAGAAAACACCCAACAATCATTCTTAACACCTAGTAGAAGTCTCAAATCCACATCCTTCCAAAGGATATTGGGGTATCTAGGTACTCCCAAGGAAAAACATCGGGCTGTATTCCTAGCCTTCTACTCAAATGCATAACCCTCCTATTATTACATCTATTTGAGATATAAAAATAGATTTTATACATGTTAATTATTTTCCCACTCCATTGATTGTATTCCTCTGGGATCTAGGTGATCCCCTATATATACATCATACCTGCATTCATGAATATGAGTTTATCATTAGCAAACATCAGATGGGAGACCGAGTAAAGTTCCATTTCCTTCGATAAGGATGGATGGAACCATTGGAAAAATCTCTATTTATCATTCAACAGAGAATTTCATGAGTGATGACAAAGATGTTGGGTGATATTGGGTTTCCTTGGCATAGTCCATAGGTTTCCTTTAAGAAAACTTGGTTCCTCCCCATGAATTTGGTAGCCATCCCAGAGGATCTATAACACATGAACATGAGGTCGCATGCCCAAGGCGAGAAGCCGAGTATCACCAATACCCAATTTATGTACCCCCATTTCATACGGTGATAATCATTATTCATATCCACCATGTTAAATATTTTGGATCCTAGAGTTTTGATATTCATATCCCTCATCATCTCTTGTGACAGGGATATCACCACCTGGATCAAGCATCCCTTAATGAAGTCGGTTTTCTTAGGTGTGGTCCACCGTGGGAGAAGAGAGGACAGGTGCATGTTGAGGATGCAAGAAATAATATTGTACGATAAATTGCACATACTCTCAGATCGATAGTAGAGGAGTGAAGAGAGATCCTTGGTATTTGGGATGAGTACAAGGGTCATAGAGGAAGCCATATGAGGAAGGCCACCACTTTAGTAGATGTATTGTATTGTATCAGAAATGTCATCTTTAACCACTTCACATGTTCACCTTTAGAATAGACCAAGGAATTTTTTAGGTATGGGTGCGCACTTAGGGTTGATCCTCAACATGGAATTGTGGATCTCCTCCCCACAGGGACCCATTCGATAGATGCACTCTCATGGACAATGATGAGGATAAGAACCTCCCCCAAAATTTCTTCACCCCCTTTCGGATATCCATTAGGCATTGTGGTATTGATGCCTCCCAAAAGATTGTGAAATATCTATGAGCCATGTCCCCTAACACGTTTCCATCATCAGTGTACATGCCATCATCCAGTACTATGTTGGGTTGGATTGGCCTTTCCCTCTACTTGAAATGGGAATTAAATAAGTCCATGTTTTTGTCACCCTCGCAAAGCCATTTAATCTTCGATTCATCACTAGCCCGACGTTCCTAAGCCCGAACTAGTTCGGCTAAATAGTTCATTTTATCAAGGAGTTCAGAAAATACCACATTGTCCTAGTCCTTCCCCAGTTCAGTCTCCAAGAATTCCACATCCCTCCTGATCTCTTCCATGTTCTGATCGACAGGAGGAAGATCTCTAGCCCACACCTGCGGCCTCTCCTTCAGTTTCCACAACTTGTTGTGGATATCCAACAATGAGTGACCCTGAGTTGGTTCTCTTGACACTTCCCCAACCACTCTTGGGTAACCCAGGTTATCACTCCCCTGGCTACTGAATCTGAATTTATCATTTTTGGCATGTGCTGGGGACAGATAAAGGAGAAGCGGTGAGTGATCAGATATACCACGAACTAGGTGTCTAATCTTGGCATTCAAAAACATGGATAGAGCGTACATGTTGGCAAGGAAACAATCCATCTAGCTCTAGAAGTGGCTACTCCCACATTGGATGATACATGAGGTGAAAGGGTCTTCCACATACCCCATGTTTTTATAATTTTTATGCCTTATACACTATGTTAAACTATTTTACACCTTTTACTTTTACATGGGTAATGAATTTCTAACCTTAGAAAGAACCTTGAATTGAAATGATTTTTATTTTCCATATTACCTAATTTGATAATTATAATTTCATATTGGAAAATATATTATCTAATAATATATATTATAGTATGAAATTATAATTTCTAAATATATACCATTTATCAAGTAACAACCATCTTTAGAGAAATAATTTTGTTAAGATTAATATTTATATATAATGTAAAATTATTTTTGTTACTAATTTTTAGGGAATAAAATATTTTATTAATATAAAATGAAATTTAATGTTACATTCAAGGAAATACTAAATAGAATCTCCCATGAGGATACTTTATTCAACAAAAATATAGAAAAATGGTTTTTATATTAAAGTGGCATTTTAATTGGTACTAAAATAATTTACATAGCTTTTCTACAATAAAAAAATATTTTAAAATGTATAATGTTATTAATTAAATTCATATTTGATTGCATAATGTTTTCTATAAACCTATATGTTATTTTTATGTAATGGTAATTCCCTAAAAATTATAATTTTTTGATTTTTGTAAATTTAAAAAAAATGATACCATTTCAAAAGAACAAAAAAATAATATATGGATAATTTTGATATGAATAATTAGTGAAATTTAGTTATTAAAGTAAATTTAAAAATAATAAATTAATATATTAATTATGTTCATGAACAATGAATTTTTAAAGGGTGAATTCTTTGATTGTCTATATACATTGTTTACCCACTATAATAGGGTCTTGGGTATTACTTTTTGAATGATTGGTTTCACCTTAGATAAACATCCAATAACATATATAATGATACTAAATAATTATTCATGGGGAAGTTGTATATTTTGTGATAATACCCCTGATACAGAATAAGTGATTCTAATAAAATCCATTTTATTTAATGTTTGTTAAATATGGAAGCTTAGATGTCCTATTATGGGTTGTTTTGCTGGTTTTGAATTTGTGGTAAATGTGGAAGATGGATTTTGGTGGACTATGACTAATTGGTTTTTTTGGTTTTCCATATGTGATTTGTGATTTTTTTTCAGAGATAGTAGTGACTGTACTAGGTGTGGAATGTCTGGGGATGTGATGTGATGGTTTTTTGGAATGTGATGCTATATTGAAAGTTGTGTGATGGTGGTGATGTGTTGCGGTGGTTGTGTCAGGTGGTTGTGTTGTGATGTGATTGATGTGTGAGTTTATTTTGGTAATATTTCATAGATGATATGGTGTTACAATGATGGTTTATGTGGGATGGGTGTGTTTTTATGTATGGTTTGGTTGTGTTAGTTCCTGAGTTATCCATAAAATAAATAGTAAATAAAATTTTAAAAAAATGGGTTGATAAATGAATGATATTTTTTTAGAATTGATTATTCATAATTGGATTAAATTAATTAAATAATTAATATAAGGGTTGTGTAAATATGAATGAATGACTTATTAAATGGGTGTTATTGGAAACTCATTAAAGTATAGAAAATGGTGGAACCTATAATTGGATGTGGAATAGTGTGGTTGTGTGTGGTGGTTATGTGGTGTGAGTAATTTACAGGTTTTGGTACTTATGATTAATTTCATGTTATGAAAAAGTTGTTTTTTGTAGTCTACTATAGTTTCTATTAACTGATAGGTTGGGTATTATGTAATATCTATCTATCATGTATTGTTTTTTTTCACAGCCCACCCATGTTGAATAATCTTATCAATTATCAAATGTTTTCATACCCAGATATTTTCTATAACATCCCTGCTTGAAGTGATATATATGGATTGCTATAAACTTTCTTCCACACTTCCTTTGTTTATAGTGGTGGTGTGGGTTGTTATTATATATTACCTAGTGATGATACAGGTTGGGGTTGGATAGTTCCCAATAGTGATGAGGATGTGATATGTGGTGGGGGTCATGTGAGGTGGGAGGAAGGAACAAGGTTAATTTCCTTCCCATTCAGGATACCCTACTATCTTGTTTATGTGATGTGGTAATAATGAGATTAAATTAGTGTGTGATGTGATGATGAATAATGTTAGAACCATATTATAGACCATATAATGGTGGGGTGTTTAAGGATGCATACTGAACTGTATCAGAGTTGATTAGATCTTTGATGATATATGTATATAAGGGATGGGAGCATAATACATTTGGCGATGGGTTTTGAGAATAGTAAATCATTTGGGAACTATTTTTGGGGATAATTTTCTCCATTTTAATGATATTATATTTTAATATTGTTTGTGTTATTTGGTGCCCATGTTATGGTGAGGCTAGGGTTGGTATTAGTTATGTTTTTCATTCACTCTCACATTAGTATTATATTTTTTCATGTTCACATGAGACCATGTGTAACGCCCAAACCCTAGTTGCCTAGAGCTGGCGTATTTTTACATAACATTCTCATGATCACAAGAGTTCAGGTCTCAATAGACCGATTAGTTTAGTATCTTTTTACATAATAGATACATACATAAGTTTTACATTACATAATTAAATTAAAATAACAACATTGTGTCACCTTGGAATACACACATATCGGATATCCTATCCTTTCAGGTTAATCAACAAATATTTCTTCACATCATCAGAATAATAAAACATAGGAAGGTGTGGGCTCACATGCGCAGTAAGGATAACAATATTGCAGAAACATTCATAAATAATAATAAACACTTAAGGAAATGTATAAGACAAAAACATAAGCATTTTAAACCTAAATTTCAGCATAACATGGAAAATATAAATCAAATAATTCCATTTACATGTTCACATGGATATTTTACCAGTCAAATAATAAAATTCAATATGAATACCCAAATTCATAATGATGGAATGCATAATTTCAGACATCATAACCCCATATTCAAGGCCTCATTCCAAGAATAAAAATAATATTTTATCGAATCCTTATGCCAAAACACTAGTTGGTCTCATGAGACCTACCGATGCATCGAAAAGCTATAGCGGGCTCCACCCGTCACATACTAAGCCCAACGCATTCCTTATATGAATAGGTTGAAACATAACGTAAACATCCATATTAAATCAAGAATATGAAATGTTAATACTTTAACCATAATCCATGAATGGTATATAAATAACACATCCCCATTCAAACATACCACAAACCTTCAATACAATATGGAGGATATAATCACAATAAATCAATTCATATATATGTAAAATCCATCAAAGGATGTTGACATTGATGAAATCCAAACTATTAGAGAGAAACATATCATTATATTTTGAAATCATTTAAAATTCACATAATTATAAAAGAAAACATTTATTTTGAAAATATTCTTATAATATTTTAAGGGAATCTTCGAAGGTTGTATAATGGTGGAATGTAGTCCCACCCACCGTATAAGTTAAAAAACATTCTTACCTTAATTTGTAGAAAATGATAGAAATTACCTTGTTTGGAAAATGATAGAATGATTCAATTAAAAATATTTTCTAAAAATTCATCCAAGGGTATAAATTAAGTATAACTTAATTTAACCCATAGACTAGGAAATATAATAAATGTTTTGAAATACATTTTTTAGAAACACGGATGTGGATGAGAAATAGGTCCATGTAGATACTCATGTATAAACAACCTCAGATAATAAAGATATTTTGAAATTTAACAATTATATTGTAATTTTCCATGATTGAGGGTATGTTAAACACATGTATAATAGTTAAATAATTGTTATTAAGTTATTGAAGAACCACATACATAAATATGATATCATATATGATCTTCTAATATTTCTTTAATAATATTTCAGTAGTATCAACATTTTTGCTATTAATTGATTTTTCCCATAATATTCATGGTTAGGTTAGCTATAATTGTTATGGATAGGATTTACATGATTCAAATAAATAATTATATTAAGTTATAATTTTTTTTATTTTCAAAATGATAATTATTCTTGAATTGTTATGATGGGGAATGAATCTCATTGCGTTCGTGGAGACGGTAATATATAAGTACTCACGAGCGACAATACCATTATATTGAAAGTGGAATCATTTGTAAATGGATGTTATATAATCTATAAAGACTAATTAACATATTATATTTGTTATTTACATCGATTATACTCATTATTATACTGATAAAAATAGTGAATTGTTGAATGAAAAACTACACCACGATGTGGAGATGGTAAGCTGTATGTACGCACATATGGTGACATTGTCATTCATAGGATGGATAGAATAATGAATATGTTTGTACCATATTTATAATATCATCATATTATTATATGTCACTAGAGTTATTATTTTGTTATGGAAACAGTAAAGACAGAAAGTGGATGAAAAAAATAATTTTGAAAGAGGTGATCAAATTATTACCTCTACTTCGGGTGCTTTCTTTTGATTTGATCAAAGGAGCTCCATAGGTTGGAATTCTGCTAAAAGTACGGATTGAAGGTTGAAGTGAGGGAATTTGAGAGGAAATTTCAGCAAGGTTTTTCCAATACAAATGTCTTTGGAGGTTTTAAATTAAGAGAAGGGGAAGTACCATTTTATAAGGGAGGTGAGGGTTACTTTAGGAAAAGCTTGAAATATTATTTTATTATACAATAATATTTCATTTATAATGGCTCATAAATGACTTATTTCAAGGATAAGATGGGTATGGGTTGATATTCTTTCATCCAATCAGTTTTAGATAGGTTTAGGTCATCATATTAACCTTCTCATTAAGATTTAACTCTTGGTTAAATAGTTTAACATTTACCATTTATTCTGGTATTATTCTAATAAATTGTTAATAAACATACTATTAATGGCCAAGATATACTCTAGTGGTTCATTATTGATATATCTATCCTTATATAAGTCTTTTGGCTGAACCTTATATTTTTATGAATATTATATCAATTAATTATATAGTATTTGATTTAAAACACATTTATGTCGATTTTGATAGTATTTTGTAATTTATTTTTTAAAGTCCTACCAACTTGATTACTTTGAAAAAAATTCATTTAATAATTCCTAACATGTCATATTATTCTATTAAATTCGTGGAATTATTAAAAGGTCTCAATTTACATTAATTTGGATATTTATAATAACAATTATTTAATCTTTCATTAATAAGGTAATTACTAAATCATTATTGGGTTATCAATAAATTAAATTAATTAATTTCTAAAAAATATAAAAAAAATAAAATTATGTTATAAATCATGTAATATTTCTAATTAATATTTATAGTCAAATTTATCTTATGTATAACCAAATATTTAAAATGTTTTAGTTATGAAAATTCAAATTTATCACTTTTAACCCTTATGTAAATAAAATAATAATAAATGGACTATTCTAATCCAAGAGGACCAAAAAGATAATATTTTATAACTATGTTTTATTTTGGTCAATATAAACTTATCCAATAGAATTATGACATGTGTTATGGTAATAATATTATTATTTTTACCTTTAATTACGATATTTACTTTTAACTATGGTAAATAAAAGTCAAAAGTCACTATACATTAAAAATTATTTACATCATACTGAACCACATTTTACTTACATATATCAACCGTGTTTCTTGGATTTTTGAAATTCAATTCACAGAAGCAATAAATTTATGTTTTATGAATATTTTCTAACGTTTATACAAGGTGGGTAAAAGACGGAAAAATGTTCAAAAAAATTTTATACATCTAATTTTATAATAAAAAAGACTCTAAGGAATTATATTGAACTATTATAGGTATTATGTATCTATTTTGACTTAATATAAATTTATATAAAAAATTAATTATTTAAATTAAAAGTCAGTCTTAAACAATAATATAGTGTTATTCACTATTCATCAAAAATTGAAAGTTTTCAAGAAAATACTAAAAATTCCCACCAATCTAATTTTGATATTCATAATCCTAAAATTAAGCCTATTTTGATAAAAAAAATTAAAATTTCATAAAGTGGGTATTACTGTTCATAACAGCTAGTTATTGGTCATGGTGTGCTAGAACTCGATGTTGCGTACAACACAAGCGATTGCATTATTCAAAGGGAAATGTACCGTGGAAGCTTGGGGTGTTACATTCTCCACTTTATCAAATAATTTTTCCTTATTATTTTATAGAATACTACTGCACAAAAATATTTGGGTTGTTCTTCATCAAATGTTCCTCAGCTTCCAACATTGCCCCTTCCATCTTATGATTTCTCTATAGAACATTCACCAGAAAAGTTGTCCTATTTCTCATTACTTCTTCTCTACTATTAAGATTTATGAAAGGATCTTCACAATAAGACAGATCGATTTCCAATTCTATTTCTTCATTGTTATGTACATGTGTTAGGTCAGGCATGTGTTTTCTCAATAATGATATGTGGAACACATCATAAACTTTGGAGATACTTGGCGGTATTACCAAATGATGAGCTACAAATTTAATTCATTCTAGAATATCGATAGGTTTTATGTACCTAGGACTTAATTTACCCTTCTTACCTAATTGTATAACACCATTCCATGGAGATACCTTCAAGAAAACATGATATCCTACTTAAAATTTCAAATCTTTCATTCAGTTATCTACAAATCTTTTTTCCTACATTGAGATGCTTTATCTGGATTTGGATGACTTTCACCTTTTCAATTGCTTCCTCAATAAGTTATGGGCCTACGAGTTTTCCTTCACCAACCTTATCCCAAATAGTTGGTGTTCAGAATCTCTTTCCATATAATGCATTATATGGTTCTATCTAAATATTTTAATGGAAGCTATTGTTATAGGAAAGTTCAAATCAGGTAAATGTTGATCCCACATACCATTAAAGTCAAGTATGCAAGACCTCAACATGTTTTCTAAGGTTTGAACAGTCCGTTCTGATTTTCCATCAGATTGAGGGTTGTAGGAAGTGCTCTAATGAGGATCTGTATCCAGGGACTTCTAAAAATCATTTCCAAAATCTTGTGGTAAATTGGGGATTGAGATAAAAAATAATCAATAGGGGTACTCCACGTTGTATTACAACTACATTAATATAAAGTATTGCAAATCAATCAAGTAGTAAATCTTCTCTTATAGCCAAAAAATGTGTTGACTTGGTAAGGTGATCAACAATGACCCGTATTGAATTATTCTTTCTAGGAGTCTTTGGTAGCCCCATGAAAAATTCCATCATAATATTATCCCATTTACACTGAGGTATAAGAAAGGGTTTCATGACTCTTCTAGGATGTTACCTTCCAGTATTCACTTGTTTAAAAGCCATACATCTTGACACATAATCAACAATCTCCCTATTCATATTTTCCCACAAAAAATGATCCTTAAAATCGCAATACATCTTAGTTTTACTAGGGTGTATAGAGAAATTAGAGCTATGAGAATCAACCAACAATTATCTTCTTAGATCAGGTGTGTCAGGAACATAATGTCTCGTAAAATTTTTCAAAATCCCATCTTCATATATGAAATTGATCAATCTCCCATCATTCAAAAATTTAATTTTCTATTGAAAATCCACATCATTAGTTTTAGAACTTGTAATCCTTTCTAGTAAAGAGAGTTTGTCATCTATCTTAAAAGGTATAGATGTTTCACCCTCCATGTTAATTCCAATATGCATCTTTACTACATCCATGAAAATACGATCTCTTTCAACTATCATCTTGTCCAAAACTCCATTATCTTTTCTTCTCAAAGCATCTGCCACCTTATTTTCCTACCCTAGGTGATATTGTATTGGGAAATAAAAATCCTTGAGCTTTTCAAGCCTTCAACATTGCCTCAAGTTGAGTTCTTTTTGTGAGAAAATATACTTCAAACTCTTCTGATCAGAATATATCTCACATTTTTTACCATAGAGATAGTGTCTCCACATCTTCAAATCAAATATTTTAGCTGCTAACTCAATTTCATTAGTAGGTTAGTTTTGTTCAGTAATTTTTAGCTGTCGTGATTCATAGGCAATAACTCTATAATTATACATAAGCAAAGAACCAAGTCCTTTCTTTGAAGAATCACTATAAACAACAAACCCATCACTCCCCCATGGTAGAGTCTAAACATGAGCATTGACTAATATTTTCTTTAATTCTTTGAAACATGCTTCACACAGTTTTTTCCAATCAAATTTAACCCCTTTATGGGTGTTCTTGGTTAATGGGTTATCCAATTGGGAAACATTATGGACAAAATTCCGATAATGACCAGCTAAACCAATAAAAGTACGTACCTCATTTATAGTTGTCAGTGTTGTCAATTCATGTATTTACCTTGTCTATTAATGATGAAAAAATATTCCATCCATAGAGGGAATATGGCCAAGAAAAGAACTTTCTAGATTCCTGAATTCACACTTTCTAAACTTCCCATATAATTCATTTATGTTAAGAGTATTGAGAATAATTCACAAGTGATTTTAATGATATTAGTATCTTTTGGAGTATACCTAGATATCATCAATATATACCACTACAAAATCATCAAATTATTCCTTAAAAACTATATTCATTATATCCACGAAAACAGAGGGTACATTAGTTAGACCAAAAGGAATTACTATAAACTAATAATGCACGTACCTGGTTCGAAATTCTGTTTTTAGAATGTCTTCCTTCTTCACACACAACTAATGTCATCCAGATCCAAGGTCAGTCTTTGAAAAATATTGAGCTCTCTGATGTTAGTCAAATAAATCAGCAATGTGAGGTAGGGGTACTTTTTCTTTATTGTTATAGAATTGATCTCCCTATAGTCAATACACAACCGCATAGATTCATCTTTCTTGTTAACAAAATGAACAGGGGATCGCAATTGATAAACACTAGGGTGACTAAATCCCTTATTCTCCAATTACTCTAGGATTTTCATTAGTTCCACTAATTCCAAAGTGGCCATTATATAATGGGTTTTTGATTTGGGCCTTGAACTAGGAATTAAATCAATAGAAAACTAAATTTATCATTCTGTAAGATGTTAAGGTCAATATCTTGAAACACATCAACATATTCTTGCACAATAGGTATATCCTATATTTGAACATTTTTTTCTTCACTTGTAGTTATTTTATTCTCTTCCTCAAAAATAATTGAATTTAGTAGAGCTAATGGGGGTAGATCTAGATAAGAATTAGATGGTGAGATTCTTCTCTAAAGATAATATACTTCTTATCAACATCAAAAATTGCAACATCCTTCTTCTTATAATAAACTTTTTAATCATGGTCTGAAATCCTATCTATACTGAGTATTATATAAAATTCAATCATAGATATGATAATGAGATTAGTAGAAAAATAATTTTTATATGCCCTATTGGGAACTGATTCACAAAACATTGTCACAATGATACTTCCCTTCAGATTTCTGACTGATAAATCCCTTGTTAAATCAAATTGTAAATATCTAATTCTCTTAGAAAACTAGGAAGATAAGAAACAATGTGATGATCTAGAATCAAATAAATCATTGGCTAAACCTGGAGAAACTAATAAATTACATGCCTCCACGTCTTTCGGAGCTTCAAACTCAGTAGTAGTGATCGCATAAGCATTACCTTGATCCCTTGTCCTTTACTAAGGTAAGTTTCCCAGACCCCTTTGACATTAATTATCATATTTCCCCATTTCATTGAAATGGTAGCATTCAACATTGACAACCTATTTCTTTCCCATACAATCACGATCTTGGTGGAATTTTTCACCAAACTTGTAACAGACTTCCATTCCCTTCAGGAAAGTACCAGGGTGTTTCTTCCCACATTTACGGTAGGATGGAAATTCAACCTTTTCCCTTTCCCCTTATTTTCATTTCCAAAGTGTTCAACAGATCTCTTCATCTCTTGTTTTGCTTTAACGTCGTAAGAATTAGAGAATTCCTTTTATGTTTTGATAGCATAATAGACAATATCTTCGTACAATGAGAAGGATTGTGAGACTAATTATTGATAGAGAAATGGTTTTAACCCATCAAAGAATCTATCAATATTACTCGTTGAGTTATGTATATAATCTATTGCATATTTTGCTAACCTTGTAATGTTAGCCTCATATTTTTCGATATTCTCATCCACATGTTCCCTCATACATAGAAATTTTATTTTCATATTTGCTCAATGGTCACAAGGAAAGTATTTTTATATGAAAATCCCATTAAACTCCCTCCATTACATAAATGGTACCTCTTCATCCTCCTTTGTGTCTTGAATTAATGTCCACCATTGATCTACATCTCTAGTGAGGTGATAAACTGTCATTAAAACTATTTTCGTTTCACTACTCCCTAAAGCATGAAAAATTTATTCTATGAAACAAATCTGTTGCTCAGCTAGAAATGGATTTTTAGTCCCATTGAATGATTTTCGTAGTTACCTCATGAAGCTGACTAACATTGATCCTCTACGTTGTGGTTCAGGGTGCTCTATACGGGTAAGGTTATTATTCATAACCTGAGTGAATTATCTCATTATGGTTATAAGTTGTTCAACACCGGTTGCATCACCAGCTCCATAATAATTATCCAGGTTACGAGAGAAATCCCTACATGGATTACATGTGTTGATATTGTTTCCATTCTTTCCACTACGTTCCATTTCTAAACAATGGAATACACTAGATTATTTTATGAATCGCAATACATAATTCCTATTTAGAAAAATACCAAACATAAATTGAAAATTTTATCCATATCATCCAAAATCATAAGAAAATTCTTTGTGAAAGTATATACTCATAAATCCATCATAATGGTTATTAAAGAAAATGTGAATTATCCTAAGCATATCCCTCGGGAGTGTCACACTACATGAAGAACAACATTTTGGGACGAGCTATTTGTGAAGGGCTATTTGCGATGGGATTATTCCTCGTCGCAAATAGTCCATTACAGATATTATTTGTGAAGGGGGACCCCCACCCCCCCCCCCCCCCCCCCGTCGCAACTAACTTATTATTTGTGACTGGTTTTTGTGGCCCATCGCAAAAAATAATGCGCGGTTTGGCACGGCTTGCGCACCAAATCGCGGGAAAGTTATTTGCGATGGGAGAAAAATTCACATCGATAATAGTTCATCGCTTGGAGGTATTTTTGATGAGTCTCGTCGCAAATACCCAGCGGTGGTAAATGGGTTGTTGCGACGGGATGTTGCCCCATCGCAAAACGTGTGTCGGCTGGTACCTTTTGCGATGGGGCCCGTCACAAAAATTACCTTTTGCGAAGGTATTCCCATCACAAAAGGTCCCATCGCAACTAATCTAACCTGTATATACACCCCATCTATTTTTTCAAATCATTCTCTCAATTCTCACTTTCTCTCTCTCTCTCAACCCTATTTTCAGAGTGAAAATTTGTTTGAGTACGTTTTTTTGACAAAAAAGTTTTGAAGTCGTCTACATCAACAGAAGATCAAGTTTGAAGGTATTTATATTTTATTTTATATTATATTTATTTCATTTTTTTATGTTAATTTTAATTATTTTTTATTACATTTAATTTAATTAGATTTAAATTGTTTTGTTAATAGTATTTATTTATAAGAATAAATTGAAATTATTTGTACCAAGTTTTAATTGATATGAATAGTTAGTAATAAATATTAAAAATTAATAATAAATAGGAATAATTAGTAATAAAAACGAATAATTAATAATTAATAGGAATAATTATTAATAATTAGGAATAATTAGTAATAAATAGGAATAATTAGAAATAAATAGGTATAATTAGCAAAAATTAGGAATAATTTGTAATAATTAGAAATAATTTTAAATAAATAGTAATAATTAAGAATAATAAGATATAAATATGAATAAATAGGAATAAATAGTAATAAATAGGAATAAATAGTAACAAATAGGAATAAATAGTAATAAATAGGAATAATTAGTAATAATTAGGAATAATTAGTAATAAATAAGAATCATTGGTAATAAATAAAAATAATTAATTGTAAATAAGAATAATTAAAAATAAATATGAATAAAAAATAATAAATACTAATAAATTGGAATAATTAGTAATAAATAAGAATAATTAGTAATAAATATGAATAATTAGTAATAAAAAGGAATAATTAGTAATAAATAGAAATATATAGTAAAAAATGGGAATAAATAGTAATAAATAAAAATAATTAAGAATAATTAGTAATAAATAGTTATATTTAGTAATAATTTGTAATAATTATTAAAAATTAGGAATAATTTGTAATAAATAATAATAAATAGAATAATTAGGAATAATTAGGAATAATTAGTAATAATTAGTACTAATTAGTAATAATTAGTACTAATTAGTAATAATTAGTAGTAATTAATAGTAATTAGTATTAACTAGTAGTAATTAGGATTAATTAGGATTAATTAGTAGTAATTAGTAGTAATTACCAGTAATTAGTAGTAATTAGTATTAATTATTAGTAATTAGAAATAATTAGTAATAAATAGTTCTAATTAGGACTAAATAGTAAAAAATAGGACTGAATAGTAATAAATAAGACTAAATAGTAATAAATAGCAATAAATAATAATAATATAGAATAAATATTAATAAATAGGAATAATTAGTAATAAATATGAATAATTAATAATAAATAGAAATAATAAATAATAAATTGGAATAATTAATAATAATTAGGAATAATTAATAATAATTAGGAATAATTAGGAAAAAATAGTAATAATTAGGAATAATTAGTGATAAATAGAAATAATTATTAATAAATAAGAATAATTAGTAATTAATATAAATAATTAGTATTAAATATGAATACGTAGTAATAAATAATAAACAGGATTAATTAGTAGTCAATAGGAATAATTAGAAAGAAATTAGAATAATTAGTAATAAATAGTAATAATTAGTATTAAATAGGAATAATTAGTATTAATTAGGAATAACTAGAAATAATTACGAATAATTTGAAATAATTTGGAAAAATTTGGAATAAATATAAATAATTATGAATAAATATTATTAATTGGGAATAAATAGTAATAATTTGGAAGAAATAGTGATAATTAGGAATAATTAAAAATAATTAGTAACAAGTAGGAATAATTAGAAATAAATAGAAATAAATAGTAATGAATAGATATAAATAGTAATAAATAGTAATAAATAGTAATAAATGAAAATAAATAATAATAAATACCAATAGATTGGAATAATTGATAATAAATAGGAATAATTACTATTAAATAAGAATAATTACAAATTAATAGGAATAAATTGAAATAAATAGGATTAATTAGCATATATTAGGAATAATTAGCATTAATTGGGAATAATTAGTAGTAAATATGAATAATTAGACGTAAATAGGAATAAATAGGAATAATTAGTAATAAATAGGAATAAATCGGAATAAATAGGAATAAATAAGAATAAATAGTAATAAATAGCAATAAATTGTAATAAATAACAATAAATATGAATAAATAGCATTAAATAGGAATAAATAGGAATAAATAACAATAATGTCTAATAAATAGGAATAATTACTAATAAATAGTAATAAATAGTAATACATTTGAATTCAAGATTTGTAGTAATATGAACTATTTATAGTATATGTCTTTTATATTGTTGCAAATATTGCATATTTTTTTAATACTTTTTAATTTATTATTACTATTATATTTTTTAATATTTTTTTATTTTTCTAATAATAATAATATTTTATGATATTTTATATTTTTTTATAAATACTGATAATTATAATTATTTTTTATTTTTTTATTATTTTAATAATATTAATAGAAATTTTTTATTAATCATAATTTTATTAATTATATTTTTTTAGTGTTATATTTTTTAATGTTTTTTTATTTTACTAATAATAACATTTTTTATTATTTTTTATTATTTTAATAATAATAATATATTTTTTTCATTAATCATAATTTTATTACATTTTTTGAATATAATATTTTCATTAATCATAATTTTATTATTTTTTTACGTTTAGTATTCGCGATGGGACCTTTTACGATGATATCCCATCACGAATAATCTAAATATAATTTTTTATTATTAGTATTTGTGATTGGACGACGGTCCATTGCAAATAATATTTGGGACGGACCTGTCGGAAAATGATTATATATATATAATGTATATAATCAGACTATTATTTACGACAGAAAAGGTACCCGTCCCAAATAGTATTTGCAACAGGACCATCCCAAAAGTTTTATCAATATATAATGTATATAATCGGATGCCTATTTGAGACGAGAATGTTTCCCATCGCAAAAAATAAAATTTTTGATGGTCTTGTCGCCAAAAAATGCATTTGCGATGTTGTTTTCTAAAATAGGATATATGCGACTGGTCCCCATTGCTAAACCCTATTTGTGATGGGATCCCATCACAAATAGGCCATCACAAATATCTATAATTCTAATAATTTCATAACCAGGAGTGCAGCATGACCCGTTGTTGTGTACTAGGATACCCTGGGTCAAGCCCAAAACTCCTTGTCAGAGTTTTCAATCCCAGGTATATATGTGCTAGAGCTGCCTCTACCTAATCTTATCCATATTAGGATGTTTTTCTTGGAAAATAAAAAAAATATCAACATTACCAAAATTTTATGATGTTCTTTTATACAAATCCTCAAATTCTATCTTAAGCAATGTTTTTATAAATATTATTTCTAATGTTTGTTCTAAGAATACTCTGATATCAACTATAACGTCCCAACCCTTGTTACCCAGAGTTCGTGAATTATTACATAACATTGGAATGATCACAAGTGATCATGTCTCTAAATAATGATTAGTTTATTAGCCTTGGATGTACTAGATAGTTACATAATTTTTACATTACATCATGAAATAAAAATAACAACATTGTTCCCCAATTGAAAACATTCATATCCCATAGCCTATCCTTGTATGTTAATCATAAAATACTTCTTCATATCCTAGGAAAAATAAAACATAGAAAGGAGTGAGCTCAAATGCTCAATAAGGATAACAATACAGCGGAATCTATCATAAATAAGCATAAAATTTAAGGCAATGTATAAGGCTAAAACATAATCCTTTTTCAGTATAAACATCTACATAACATTGTTAATATAAATCAAATAATTCCATTCACTTAGTCACATCGATACTCTTGTAGTCAAATAATCACATGCAATATCAATAACCAATTTCATAATGATGGATTGCAAAATACCAGACATCATAACAACATAGTCAAGGCCTCATTCCAAGACTACAAATAATATTTTTTTCAAGGCCTTGTGCAAGGACACTAGTTTGTCTCATGAGACCTACCAATGCATTGAGGATCTATATTAGGATCCACCCGTTAATTACTTTGTTCAATGCATTTCACATATGAAAAAGTTGAAACATAACATAATCATTTGTGTTAAAACTAACATGCGAAGTGTTAACACTTAACCCTAAACATTGAATGTTATTGAAATAACTCATCCACAATCAAACATATCACAAATCATTAATAAAATAAGGAATATTTTATCATAATAAATCAACTTCAAACAAGTGTAAACATCATCAAAGAATATTGACATAGATGAAATCAAATCTATTTGAGAGAAATACCTATTTCTATTTTGAAATCATTTAAAAGTCCCATAATTATAAAAGAAAATAGTTATTTAGATCACATTATTATAAGAGTTTAAGATAATCATTGAAGGTGTTATAATGGCCGAAAATAGCCTCACCCAGTGTATTAGTTAAAAAAACATCCTTACCCTAATTTGTCAAAAATGATATAAAGTAACTTGTTTGGAAAATGACGGAATGATTCCTTTCAAAAAAATTTATAAAAAGTAAACAAAGTCTACAAATGAATTTAACCCATAGTTTATTAAATAATACAATTTTTTTGAAATACATTTTTTAGAAACATGGATGTGGTTGATAAAGAGGTCCTAGTAGATACTCGGGTATAAACAACCTCGGATAATAAAGGGTTTGTGAAATTTAACCCTTACCTTGTACTTTTCCTTGATCGATGGTACGTTTACCTCTTGTATAATAATTAAATAATTGTTATTAAATTGTACAAGAACTACATTCAAAAAAATGATATCATTTATGATCATCTAATATTTCTTTAATAATATTTTAGTAGTATGTGGTTCTTGGATAATACGAATGTTCTTGATATGTTTCAACCTTCAAGGGTATGTTTTCTTTTATATTATTGGTAATGTAAGATATTTTTGTGACAGATAAGATGTATTTGATTCATATAAGGAATTATATGAAGTTATTAAACAAAATTTTTATTTGTAAAATAAAAAATATTCTTGAATGGTTACGACAGGTAATGAATCTCAACGTGTTCGTGGGGACAGTAATCTGTACGTACGCACAAGTGACAATACCATTATATTTATAGGAAAATATTATATAAATTGATGGAATATAATATATAAAAACTAATTAACATGTTATAATTATTATTTGTAACAATTATACTCATTATAATACAATCTAAATAGCGAAATGTTGAATGATAAACTACACCACGAAGTGGAGATGGTAAGTCATACGTACGCACGTATAGTGACATTATCATTCATAGGATGGATAGAATAATTAATATGGTTTTACAATATTTATAATAACATCACAGTATTAGATGGTACTGGAATTATTTTTTTTGGAAACAACATTGAAAGGAAGTGGTTAAAAGAAAAGAACTTTGAAAGAGGTGCTAAAATTATTACCTCTTCTTCTGGTGCTTCCATTTGATTTGATCAAATGATATCCATAGGTTGGATTTATGATCAAAGTAAGACATTAAGGTCGACATGAGAGTATTTTGGATGATATTTGATTAGGTAAGGGCTGATCCAAATGGATTTGGATGTGTGAAATTAATAGAAGGGTAAGTACCCTTTTATGAGAGAGGTGGGGGTTACTTTATGAAAATCATGAAATATTATTTTATTATATAATCATATTCAGTTTATAAAGTCTCAAAAATGGTTTATTTCGAGTATAAGGTGGGGATGGGTCAAAATCCTCTCAACCAGTAGGTTTTAGGTAGGTTTAGGTTACCATATTATCTTTTTCTTTTAGATTTAGCTCATAGTTAAATAGTTTAACATTTATCATGTATTATTGTATTATTATAATAAATGGTAATTAAAATTATTATAAAAATACAAGACAACCCCAAGTGGTTCATTGTTTTATTTATATATCATTATCTAAGTCCTTTGGTTGATCCTTATATTTTTAGAAATATTATATCAATTAATGTTATAGTATTTTTTTAAATTCATTTATTTCAATTTTGACACTATTTAGTAATTGATTATTTTTAAGTTTTAAAAAAATTATTACATAGAAAATAATTAATTTAATAAACCCTAACATGTCATATTAAGGTATAAAATTAATGTAATTCATCAAAACTTTCAGTTTACTTTTATTTGGATATTAATAATATCAATTACTTTAATCATTCATTAAGAAGGTAATTAATACATATTCATTGAGTCATAAATAAATTATATTATTTAATGTATTAAAATTATAAATAAAATACCATTATGTATGAAATAATTTTATCTTTCCAAATAATATTTATAGTCTAATTTATCTTATATATAATCCTATATTAAAAATGATTTAATTATGAACATTCAAATTTAACACTTTTTACTCATCTTTAAATAAAATAATAATAAATGTCCTAGTATAATCCAATAGGAACAAAAGGATAATATTTTTTTACTAAGGTTGATTTTGGTCAAAATACACTTATCCAATAAAATTAGTACTTGTTTTATGGTAATAATAATATCATTTTTACTTTTATTTACCCTATTTACTTTTAACAGTGTTAAATAAAAGTCAAAAGATACTATTCACCAAAAATTATATTAAATTTTATTGAACCAAAATTTTCATTATTATGTCAACCATTTCTCTTAGTTTTTTGAAATTCAATTCACTGTAGTGGTGAAATTACATTTTATGCAAATTTACTAACGTACCTAGAAGGTGGGTAAAAGACTGTAAAAAGTTCAATAATATTTTATACTTCTAATTTTATCATAAAAAAATACTCCAATGAATTACATTAAAATAATATTGTTATTATGTATCTATTTTTACATAAAATAAATTTAAATAAAATAAATATTTATTTAATTAAAAAGTCTGTTTTAATCAATAACACAATGTTTTTCACTATTCATCAAAAATTGAATGTTTTCATAAAAATACCAAAAATTAGGCCTAAGCTAATTTTGATATTCGAAATCCATAAATAAAGTCCATTTTGAAAAATAATATTTAAAAAAATTCAAACAGTTGTCTTACTATTCCTAATGGCTAGATTGATTGGTCTTGGTGTTCTAGAACTGGATGTTGCGTGTTACAGAAGCTATTGCATTATTCAAAGGGAAATGTACCATGGAAGATTGGGGTCTTACACCATCGGTATGATCAAACTGAGTATACATGTTATTCTCACCCGATGTATATACATTTTTTTTGTTTTTAAGAGGGTTTCAGGGATTAATATAGACATTAAAACCTTGGGTTTTAGAGCAATTTTTAATTATTTTTCATAGGACTATATTTTGGTGTTTAATTAGAGACTTTTATTTGTATTCATTGACATTGGTCACACATTGAGGGATGGATTGTGTTTATATTTATATTATGTGTTGTATATGATCGGTGGTTGACTATCCTATTTCATGATATTCTATTTTATATTATATATTGGGGGTAGTTCCTCCCATGATTGAGATTTCATTCCATCGGTGCTAGTGTCCAACTCAGGACCCACTACAGGTGAGAATCAGGTTGTTATTATCTCTCTACAATAATTTTAATCCAAGGAGGAGTACCCCTATATAGATTGTGTCATTAGAAATAAAACATATGACCTAAATTGATTTCATACATATTTTTCCAATTTATTTCATTTTAGGATTTATTTTATTTTGTTTTGTTTCATTCATTTAATTTTTATCTGTTTGGTTCATGTCAATCATGGTGATATTAATTACATTTCAATAATTTTTTTATTATATTTTATTTTGATTGTGAGGGCATAGCTAGTGATTTATATTTATATTTAGATTCATTATATTCCCACTGATTTGGTTATTGTATATATTTTAATAATTTATAAGTTAACAAAAAAAGGAATATATTTTCTTTTATAATTTTATATTATTTGAAACTATGTATATTCAAAAAAAAATTATTGTACATAAAAATATTGTTTTAATATATAAATATTTATATTTTTATATTATGTAAAAATTCATGTTTATTTGTTAATAATTGGTTATTCTATTAATACAATAAAAAATAAATCCTTTTGTTATTATTAAGAAAATTACATTTGGTTTCAATTATATTTATAATTAGGTTTATAAGTATTGGAAATTTTGTTTTAGACACTATTTAAATGTAATTTAAAAAATCCTTTTAAATTTATTTTCAAATACTATTTAAAATATTTTAAAAAACTATTTAAAATAAGTTTTAAAACTATATTAAATTATTTTTCACATGTAGTGTTTAAGAATGGTTAAACTATATTTTAAAAAATGTTCCGATGTAGTAAAACAAAATTAAAAAATATTTTTAAATTATTATTATGTGTTTTTTATGAAATTACTATCTACCCTTGTTAAAGTGAGATCTACTTTAATAAATGGTAAATCATTTTAAGAATATAGCATGGTGGTTGTGTTGTAGGATCAATATAGAGATGTAAATTTTCAATTACATGATAATGGGTGAATTTTATGTTTAAAAACATTCACTTTTTAACTTATGAAAAAACTATGTTTAAATAAGTTAAACAAGGTCATTCACAAACATCATTGGTTATTATCTTAGATGAAATATTACTTAGGATTTGGAAATATGGATTCGAAAAAGAAACATACGAAAATTTTACTTAGATAAAGATTCTACATTAAAGCATATAGAATCTTATAAAATCAGAGTACATAAGTACACTAAAGTATAAGAAAGTTATAATTTATTTATTTATAAAAATACAGTGGAAATAAAAATTGTAACAAAAACAAGTAAACTGGAATAAGAAATATTTTAACCCAAAGAGAAGGGTTCCATCATCCATGGATAAATTTCTACTGATTTATACATTAAAAAATTATCTCTTACCCTCCCGGGGTAATCCCTCAATAAGAATATCAAAAGTAGACTTATTATCTCTCAAAGCCCTCAAATGTTAAGGTGGTTAGCACCTCTCTCTTCCAATCCCTGGATATTCTTGAACTTTAAGGTAGTTGGAAACTCTTTCTTCCTATCCTCAAAAGTCCTCAAGTGATCAACCCATCAGAATCACACTAAGCAGGTTGAACAAGCTGTTCATGGTTGAAAATGATTTTTACAGATCACACAAAAAATTACATTATCTCCCTCTAGAAATCACTTCATAGTATCATAGTGAATTTGAAGGTTTTTAACGATTATTTAACTCTTCAAATGGCTGGGGTATTTATTGGAAAAAACTCCGACTGTCATCTCCTCCTCCAACGGTCATATTTTTTCTTTAATATCGGAGGGACCTATACACATGTCACTCAAACAATGGTATGTTAGAAACAAATTGTATGACATTATTTCATGAATGAAAATATTCTTATGGTTAAGAAAATTAGGTAAACTAAGATCTAATAAACTAAAACATTGTTTTAATAAAATTAGGTATCTGTAAGAGATATATTTAATAGGATTCTTAAGGAATTAATAATCAATGTCATGAAATACAGACAATTGGATTCTAAAATCTGTTGAATTCAAAATCATATTAATGAGGAATTTGGAGTCTTATTTCAAGAAAATTTGGAGTCTAAATTATATAGATTTCAGAGTCTGATATCTAGATAATTCAAATTCTAAATTCTAGATAATTTATAGTCCATATTCTATAGAAATATGAACCTACATTATGATGAATTCAAATTCTAAATTATAACCAATTTTAAGTCATAATTCAAGAAAATTTTGGATCTGAATTATGATAATTTTAGATTATGAATTCTAGATAATTTAAAGTCTGAATTCTAGATAAATTGGTATCTGAATTCTAGAGAATTCAGAGTCTGAATTCTAGAGAATTCATATTCTGGATTCTTGAGAATTTAGTGTCCAAATTCAAGATAATTTGGATTATGAGTACTGATGAATTTGGAGTTTAAAAATAGCGAGACTTAATATCTAATGAAGTGTAAGATTCCAATGTTTTTATATAAGGATCAGATTATTCATATAAATAGTTATTATTAAGAAAAACATTGTTAAACATAGATAAGGGTCATTAATCATAATATATATAATCATTTTTAAGGATTATGAAAACATATTTTCTTAAGCAAAGAATAATTTCCTTAAGAGAATAATTTCTAGAGAAAGAAAAATTTCTTTATGAAATTTTGTTTGGGATTTTCAAAACATAAATGAATAAAAAATTCATAAGGGAAATTTTCGAATTAATGATATCCCCATATTTTTTAAGCACAAAAAACATTTTAATAAAAAATATCATGAATATGTTTTTCAATTTTTAACTTTAAAAGAAACACTTTTCTCTATTAACTTTAACCCATAAAGAATACATCTAACCCCACAATGGTTTTGAAATCCCTAAGGCTCATTTTGAGTATTTTTTAGAGAAGTATCTTCTTCTAACATAATAATAACTTCTTTAAGTTATCTCTACCTTACATAATATCCCCCTTTCATAGGGAATTATCTTCTTTTAAAAAAAATATTATTTTGATCATTCTTTTCTCTTCATTTGTGCTTTTCAAAATGTAATGTCAGGAAAGAGAATAAATGTTACTAAAAGGATAATAATATATATGTTAAAAAATGAAAAGATAAAAAAATTTCATTATGATGGGAAAAATTTTTTACAATGAAAAAATACAACAAAATATCAGATTATTAAGAAAATCATTCATCCTTATCCTCCTTTGTAATTAACATTCAAAAGGTTGCCTTCAACATATTTAACTCTTTGTGATCACCATCAAAATTCTTGAGTAGGTGATCCAGATCCAGATTTTTCTTTTATAGAAATATTTTTATTTCTTCTTGAGATTTAAGAATTTCTACTTATGACTTTACCACCTCTTCTTTTTGTATGAATTTTTCTTCCATCTCTTATCTATGTTCTGTTTCCCTTTTTTAATTTAGAGAAACTAAATTCATCTTTCCAATCATGCCATTATCTTCTTGAATCTGGAAATCTTGATCTTAATTCATATTTTATAAAAGAATAGATGTAATGTTCATCATAGTGTCATCCGACTAATAAAAGTCATCCTTTACTAAATCATGAAAATCATCCATGATTTTTAGATCAGCTATTACTAACATAGAACACACGATTATTTCATTTCAAGATATACCATGTGCATCATAACCAATATGAAAAGTCTTGAAATTGGATTCAATATTGACAACAACTTCCACAAGAATGTTTTTTGAATATGACTTCTGATTGATTTTTTTCTTATGTAATTTAAATCTCATGTCAATACATGGAAATAATGTAATAGAATTCACTACCTTCTTCAGATACTGAACAATAAAATAATTTCATGAGGAAGACAATGATTCTGAAACAAATTCATTTTATAGTGTGAAAATTTCATCTTCTTCTTCTCCATTATATTTTGATGTTCCTACAACATCTTTATTGATTTGATGATTTTATCATTCATTTCCAAGTCAATAACCACTTTCTACCCTTTGTAAAATTTATAAATATCCTTCTCATTTTTCAAAGTCTGATGATCACTATCAGAGAATTCAATAATTATATTATAATCATCAGGAAAATTTTTAAAAACATTATCAGCATCTTCCTTTAAATAATTATGAGGAATGAAATCATGATTAATACATTCATCATCTAAAGATTTATCTACCTCATCCTGAGAATCTCAATCTTTCCCTTCAGGGATAATCTTAGTTGATTCATCTTGGGAGGTTCTAATAGGGAACATGTTAAGAAAAACTATAATTCTCATGATATTCTCCAACCATTTTTATTACATCAAAACATTCATCTTCTTCTTTCTATACTTTTTATTATTACACTATATTTTATATAATTGAAACATTCCTTTCATGAGTTTCTATTAGAACTAACTCTTATAAGAATTATTCTGTTACCTAAATTTGTGTGCATGCTTTCCTAGCATCGTTAAGTAATGCTTGGACAATATCAGCTTATGAAATTTTCTTCTTCTCCTTATTCTCATTTGTCTACTTCTCAAGCTCTTCAGCTGCTTGTATTTTCAAGTCTCTAGCCTCAGTAGGATAAAAATTAAATTCTAGATCTCCTTCATTCTATTTCTTATTCTTATCTCTCCACTTGGTTACTACTTCATCTGAAAAGGTCTTTTTCCTTTTTGGATTAGGTGGACCAGATTCTAATTGTCGTACTGGAAGTTCCTCTATTAGTTCTAATTCTTTCTATTTTCATTTTATTGGGATTTTCTTTGAACATTCACCTACTTCACCTTTTTTTTAAAGAAGCATAAATTTCACTATCAAGATGATCAAACAATCTCTTGTCTTAATATTGAAACACATTTTCATTCTTATTAGAGTATCATCACCTAACAACATAATACTATGAACTTTGGAATTTGAGATACAAGGAATTTTGATTGATTTTAGATAAAGAAAAATGGTCTTAGAAAAGATCACTATATACAGTATTATCTGAGACTTAAGGGTTCCATTCTTGATATTGTTGATCGTCAGAATGATATATTAGATGAGGTTAATTTTCCTTTGATTTTCAAAGTATTCTATTAGGATGATATCACATTTATTAAGGGAATCCTTATCTCCCAATCTCGGATTAAGAAGACCTTACATCCATAGTGCTAACAATCTGACGTTGGTTGAGTGACGGTTGATCATTAGTGACTTAACTCCTTTAAGTCCAAGGAACACAATTTCCTTAACCATCCCAAAACTACATTCCTTTTCTTCCAAATTGTTAGAGAGAAAGATATCCTCTCCTTTATAAATGATATTTCATAGGGTTATATTGATACCTTCCACCTAAGAATACTGAAAACATTAATTATGGATGGCTATCTCTTATGTATAATAAACATCCTATCATACCTCTATAGAATGTTTGATCTACTGGTTTCCCAACATCATCAAAATCAAGACCATCTGAAGTACCGATTGGAATACTTATACGTTTACTATTTTTATACACATACTTCTTAACAAGATATTTAATGTAATTCTATTGATATATATAAGTTCCTTCTAGGTTTTGAAAAAATTGAAACCTATGCAAAAATGTTAACTCAACCATCATAGATATTTCAAACTAAGATTTCCAATGTCCTGAAGGCCTTCATTTTTATTTTATTATGGATAATCCTCCTTTTAAGGATTTAAGGGGAACCCGTACATGACACGTAGGCCCAAGGCACAAGGCCCGACAGAACTACAATACATGACCTGAAGGCCTAGAGGCATGCCATGCCCAATACATGACCCGTAGGCCTAGCCCACTTGAAATGCCCCTCCCTTGACTCTATTTTATTGACCGCATAGCTCTCTACCTTGAATTGTTGATCGGATAGCATTGCCCCATATGAAGCTGCATGGTGCCTTGTCCTAATGGCGGTTGCCATACCGTCTCATTCTTCCAATCCGGTTAGCTCGGCTTCTGTTGGCTGCTACTCTTGTTTCTCTAATACTCTTCTGGGACTTTTTCTGTGTGAACTGGGCTACTCCATGGTCTTCATGGCCCGGAGGCCATGTGGCCCGATGGCCTTTGATGACCCAAAGGTCCTTGAGACCTGTAGGCCCAAACTGGTGGCCCGAAGGCCCAAATTGGGTGAATAGTTCTGGCTACTACAGTACTGAACAGTAATTGCTGCAGTTCTACTACAGTAAACCAAAAATTTTCCTCCATGGAGTTTTGAACCTTGGTCTCTTGCATGCCAATCTGGAGCCCTTTCCACTCAAGTATGGGCTCATTGGTCCAAATATAATATTTCTATGTTGATCCGAATATAATTTTATTAAAATAAATTTTAACCATCAAAACATTTTTTATTTCGTTCTTTATAAAAAGTTTTGGATCAGTAGTTCCCTTAACATAATTTTTTGTATCAATAAATATATTAGTCAATAATACCAGGATCTAGGGGACTTTTTAAATCCATATAAATCATTGGTATTTTTAGAAACCAGTACTGGATGTTTAGTTTCTTCAAATCCTGGAGGTTGTTCAACATAAATTTTCTCTTGAACATATCCATTAAGTAAATCACATGTCACATATATTTGAAAACGTTTGAAATTAAATAATTCTGCAAAGGCTTGTATAATATGAATTGATTCAAGTCTTGATACTAGATTATAGATTACTTTATTTTCAATTCCATCTTGATTATGAAATCCTTTTAAAACTAATTTTTATTTATTTCTAACAATGACTCCATATTCATCGCATTTTTTTGAAGACCCATTTTACTCCAATTAAAGATGATTCCTGAGGATTTTCATCCAATGTCCCGACTTTGTTCCTTTCAAATTAATTTAGTTCATCATGCATGGATTTAATCCAATCATCATCACTGAAAGATTCATCAGTTCTTTTATGTTCTAATTTTGAATGAAATTATAGATATTCAAAATTATTTATTAATGAACTATTAGTCCTTATGGGATTATTTACATCACCAATGATACTGTCACTGGGATGATTCTTAAGAATCTACTAGTTTGGGTTTAGTAAAACCAATTCCTCAATATAATGTCAAAACTCTTTTGAGGTAAATACATCAGAAACATTTTCTAGAGTATTTTCCTTATTAGAATAATATTTCATCATTGGAGGATAGTTATTTTTTTAAAACACATAGAAATATGTAGTTTGGGTTTGTTTAAAAACCAATGGACCAGTTTCATTAAATTTAACATGTACTTTTTTTATATTAAATTATTTTTAATTAAAAACACTATTAGCCTTAGAAGAAGTGGAATAACCTAATAAATTTCCTTCATCAGATTTGGGTATGAATATATTTATGTTATCATTAGTATTAAAGATGAATACATTTTATCCAAATACATTGAAGTAATAATCTTTAGGTTTTCTTCTAGTCCACAATTCATAATATGTTTTATTATGAAATGGTCTGATTAAAAATAGATTTATAGTATAACAAGTAGTATATACAGATTCATCCCAAAATTGTTTTGCAATAGAATATTAAATCAACATTATTATAGTTATCTCTTGATGGATTATTTTTATCTTTCAATAATACAATTTTTTGGAGTTCTTGGAGCTATGAAATTATGAGTAATGCCTTTCATACTAGAAAAAGTTTTAAAATTTGAATGTTCAAATTCTCCCTCACAATCACTATGAATAATTATAAATGGAAGGTTTTTATAAATTTTTACATTGGTTATAAAATTTTTAAAATTAAAAAATACTTTAGATATTTGTTCTAAAAAATATACCCCTGTAAATCTAGTTCAATTAATAAATAAAATAAATACATAGTATTTTCCTTGAATACTTCCAATTTCTGTTGGACAGAAAAGATCCATGTGCACTAATTGTAATGTATCATAAATTGATACTTCACAAATTGATTAAAATCATGAATTATTATTCATTTTATATTGATAAGGATCACAAACTTTTGAAGAATCAAAACTATGATTCAGTATGTTCTTAATAAGACTTTTCATTAAGAGTTTACATAGGTTCCTAATGTTTCATTATCCTAGTATTATTTTACAAAACCAAGTTTGATCTGCCATTAAACTAAGGAAAGGTGGGTCATAGGTTCTAAGGTCATCAATGTTCAGTGTATAAACTTTCTCATTACTCTAGAAAAAGATAATATACTGTACCATTGAATTGTGTACTAAACATTTATCATTTCTAAAATTCATAAGGTAACCTTCAACACATAATTGGATTAAGCTTATAAGTTTGTGCTGAGGAACATTAACAAATTAAACATTTGAAATAAATGCTTTTAAAAATAGAACAATGCTACCTATACCAATAATTTCTTGCAGATCATTATCTCCGAAAGCTACTTTTCCTCCTTTCATCTTGATAATCTGTTCAAATAATTTTTTATTACCAATCTTATGTCATTAACATCCATTATCCACGTACCATATATTATTTTTGGTACATCCTTTATTTTCTTAAAAATATAGAAAAATTAGAATTCAAAATCCAAACCATCATGGATTCGGAATTATTAGAATGTAAAATCATAGGTGCCCACATTTTCATTGAAAAGTAAGATTTATTAAAACATATGGACTGGGTTTTATTAAATGAACATTTTTTACCAATGTCTAACACATTGACTCTTAATAAAAAAAGGATCACTTGGTGGAACAAAATATTTATTACTAAAAATAGGTTTTGAGTGAGTATAACCAAGTCCAGAATAATTTCTACGAGGAATAAGTTTTGAATACATTTTATCAAATTAATTGTTTCCAAGAGTGAATTTTTATAAATGTTTATTTAACGGAAAAAAATAAAATTTTAGTCTAATGAATATGTTTTTATCCTCATATTCATTAGTATTAGAGTATGATTCATTCCCTAAAACATTTTTTTAGAAATAACATTTTAAATATATTTAGAATGTTTATCCTTTTCAATATTTACTTCCTTATGATTTTTAGAAAAATTTACAATATAAATAGTTTTTTATCAAGATTATTATAAGGATTTGATACATATTTTGTTAAAATAAAATTTATAGAATTTTTGTTTTCTAACATAATTTTTATCTTATAGTTCTCATTCCCATGTAATTTAAATAATCTAGAAAGATATTCAATCAATGAAAATGTATTATCTTTAATGAGAAACATTCTTCATCAAATGATTCATAATATTATTCATTAGGAATTTTCTTTTTAAATAAATATTGGTTAAATATTCATCACTAAGTACCTTATCTATAAGAAAATTATTTTCAATTGATAATCTATTAATAAGACCAATATTCTTCGTACCATAAGATTCATCTGAAAAGACACCACACCTAGTACTCTAGTTGTCAATAGCCTTCAAGAATTTCTTTGCATTATATTTTAAGTACTTATTTTTGTTCCATTCATAATTCATATGCATTCTATGTTTTCTCTTGAGCTTAGGAAAATCAGGTTTAATATGTCTAGTACTTTTTCATTATTATTAATTTACATCAAGATCTTTCTTGTTCTTTTTGACTTTATTCTGATATTTGGGTTGAAAAATTTTCATTCCCAAAATCATGTTCATCCTTGAGCAAGATTGGATAATTCATTCTCATAATGGTCACTTTCACATGATTTAGATACTAAAACAACATTATTAGCTTTATACCTAGTTACCATTTCAGGATTCCTGGATTTAGATATAGAAGTGAAAAAAACATCCATTAACATCCTTTTTATTATTAATGTCACCCCCTCTATTCATTCTTATTTCATGCTGATGAAGAGTTCTAGATAACTCATCAATAATAATGTTAGATAGTTTTATGTTTTCACCATTAGCAATCCTTTTAGATTCCCACTCATTAGGAAAAATATCAATTAACATCCTCGCGTGAACTTCATAATCAAGTCCTTTCTTTCACATAGATTGAAAATTGTTGATGATAGTTATAAATCATTGGTGGTATTTATAGAAATAGTCTCTCTAATGAAATAAAATCACATGGTATTCATCTCTTAACATATCTCTTCTTATTTCTCTCACTTTTAACGATCCAATATGTGTAAATATTAGTTTCTTCCAAATTTTATTGGAAGCTTAACAAGAGGATATTTGACTATATATATATTTTCCATGGAACAGAATAATGTATTGTGTTCCTTTTAGTTTATTTGATATTATTGTTTTCCCAAATTTGTGAATATTTTTATTTACTTGTTAGTAATTATATAATCTCTATTTAGCATGACAAAATTGTCCACACTGGTATTGATAATAATAGACTTCATCCTATCTCTCCAGTACCCATCATCCTTAAAATAAAAAAATTGTTGTTCTATTATGATTTATATTTTCTTTCAAACCAATGTTAATTACTTCCATTCTATAAGAAAAAATTCTTTTCCACAAAACATTTTATTAATAAATGTTTATAAAAAAGAAAATATTTAAGAAAAAATGAATAATTTAAGTCAAGCTGCTAATTTTTATAAATAAATCTTATATCAAAGTATAAGTATTTCAGAGAAATCTTCTGATAAAATTGTAGGATCAAAATAGAGAAGTAGATACTCATTACAATAGAGGGTAAATTCTATGTTTAAAAACATTATTTTTTAAACAGAAGGAAAAATATATGTTTAATAATGTTAAACAATGAGAATTCACCAAACTCTTTAGTTCATAACTAAGAACCAATCATGATTAGGATTCAAAAATCTTGTTCCAAGAAATAATCATAAGAAAAGTTTCCTTAGATAAATATTCTACCATAAATTGTATAGAATATTTTTAAATAAGACTATGAAAGCATAATAAATTATAGGAAAGTGTTACATTATTTCCTTAAAAAATTGTGACGTTAATAAAACATGTAACAACATCAAGTAAATAGGTTTCAGTAATCTTTTAACTAAAATAAATGGGTATTCAACAACCTTAAATAGGGTCCCTTGATTTATACTTTCAAAAACAGTGGTCTTACCCACACCATGGTAAACCCTCAATAAGAATATTGGAATCTATCTTGCTATCCCTATAAACCCTAAAACATTAAGGTAGTATGCACCTCTATTTTAATATCCCTCATAGTTCTTGGACATTATGTTAGTCAGAACCTCTATCTTCCTATCCTTGGAAGGCCATGATTGATCAGCCAATCGAAATCACACTATGTAGGTTGATAATTTTTTCACGGTTAAACAAGATATTAATAGATCACACAAAGCATGAGAGTCTCTCTCTAGAAATCACATCACAACATCACATCCCATTTCAACATTGTTAATGTGTATATTAATCTCCAAATGGATGGGTTATTAATAGAAAAAATCACAAGGGTTATCTCCTCCTTCAATGCTCATATTATTCCTTTAATTTCGGAGGTACATGTACACCTGTCACTCAGCTAACGGTTAATTATAAACAGATTGTGTGACATCATTTCATGTATGAAAATATTATTTTTTAAGAAACATAAATAAACTAGGATATGATAAACTGAAACCTTAATTTATGGAAATTATGTAAAAATAATAAAAATATTTAATCAGATTCACAAGCATTTAAGATTCAGAGTCAGTAAATTTTAACTATCATATTTGTAAAGATGATGAATTCAGAATATGCTTTAGGAGGAATTTAGAGTCTAATTTCTATATAATTCTTAGTCTTGATTCTAGAGAATAGGGAAACTAAATTCTAGGGAAATGAGATTTTGAAATCTAGATAATTCAGAGTCTGATTTCTAGAGAATTCGGAGTAGGTATTATAGATATTTCCGAGTCTAAATCCTGATGAAATCAAAGTCTTAATTCTAGAGAATTCAGAGTCTAAATTATAAACAATTTAGAGTTTGAATTATGATGAATTCAGTGTCGAAATTATAGAGAATTTAGAGTTTTAATTATAGAGATTTCAGTTTCTAAATTATATAGAATTCAATGTTTTAATTCTAGTGATTTTGGAATTTTAATTATGATTAATTTAGAGTCTAGAGAGACTATGATTCATTATCTAAAAAACTATATGATTCTCTATTTTTTATATAAGGATTTCATTATTCTAATAAAAATTTATTCATAAGAAAATATTGTTAAACAAGGTTATGGATCATTATGAATTACATATAAAATCATTTTTAATGATTAAGAAAATATATTTCCTTAGATATAGGTAATGTTTCTTAACAAAATAGTTTTTATAGGAAGATAATTTTATATAAGAAAATGTGTTCAAGATTTTAAAAACACAAAGTAATCGAAATATTGTAAGGGAACATATTGACTTAACATGGGTGAACTTTTTTAATAAAAAGTTCTTAATTTCTATGATGAAATTTTTTAAAATGAGAATTATTTGTGTGTTTTATCTTAAATTGGGCATTGATTGTTTCTTGTGTTCTTTAGTTATAATTTAAATGAATTGTGAGGTCTGGATGATGTGTTGATATTTATAAGGATTATTTTTAATAATTTCCAATTGTTCTATGATTAAAATTAATAATTGGAATTTATATTAAAGTGAAAGTATAGTTTTTCCATTAGTAGGCCTAAAATTTATCATTTCATTGGACTTAGGTGTTGGGAATTGTATTGGAGTTGATGTGATACTCACATTGCTTCACAAGTAGTTTGAGTTAAGTGGCATGTTTTTTGGGTTTTGTCTTGGGTTCACTGTACAGTAATTGTTATTAGGGAAATTATATGAGTTGGGGTATAATGTTCCTACCGGATAAAAGGGATAAATTTTTTGTTTAGTGTTTAGGTTGGGTTATCTCTTGTATAGTTACAAATATAAAACTGATGAGTTGAAAAGGTAAAACTCATGCCTAACATGTGAGGATGACAATGGAGTCCAACAAAAACAAAGCCATTATAGCCCATATATGATGCAAAACAAGGTAATTGAAAACCCATTTAACATGAATGGAACAAAAAATGTGTAACATCTTACCCATATATTAATGACTTTTTCACATTTATTTCTATTACATCATAATTAAATTCAGGTTCCCATGAACGGTAATTGTTTCCTCTCACTTCTCAATATCATCATCCACACCAATATATGGATATTCCTCATATAATCCTTACTTTTTTATATATTTAGTATGATTCTGAAAAATAATATTTAATAATACAAAAAAAATTATTAAAAATATCATCATAATTTGCAATGAAAAATATAAAATATTAATGAAACCATAAACTCATCACTCTAAAAATGAGAAATTATTTTGGAATACAATGTTACTTGACACTAACTCAATATAGGTGCATCCATTAAATATGATAAAAATTCTAGAAATTAAACAATTATATAACTTGTGATTATATGCTCTCTATAGCTCACCTAATTCTATTAGTTATGCAACCCTTATAGAATTACAATTAGGAAAATTATGACTATGTTGACTCCAAAATTATAATTCATATAAATAATATTATAATATAAAATTTAATATAATGGATTTTCAAACACATATTTGATACAAATAATTACATTTATTTAATTTTAACGATGTATCTTGGAGACTCACTTCATAGTAATGATATCCCTGTATTTGGTAATTTTAAATAAAGATCTATGTGTTCTGGCCATTTTTTCAAATAATTTATCTATTCTCATTATAATTATTCATCAATCCAATGTTTATTTTTTACACTACACTCATGCATTTAAAATCATGCCACCTTATATTGAATTTTATAGTTATGAAAGAATAAAATAAAAATACTAAAACAAGAAAACTTATAATGAAAATAAATTATTGTCATAATATGTACATTGGATATAATTCTATATCTAGGCCATGATGATTTCTAGGTACTAATGGTTCCATTTCCTATGAAGGATTGATCACATGTATAGTAATAGCGGCTTCTAATGTCTAATCTTGATGATTATTTTACTGGAGATGTTCAGAATGCATTAAAGAAGACTTCAACAAAGCATGAACATAAAATTATAGTTGGAATGAAGTAGTAGAAAATAGAGATTTCATATATATATATATATATGGAAAAGGGTAATATGGATAGGTATTGGGATTCATTGTCCGATAAATAAAATATATATGAGGAGGGAAAAATGTAAATATAGTTGATTGTATAGCTGGTGTGAATATCCTTGGTGATTATAAGGGAATTTTGTGATAATAAATTAATATACAATGCATAAATGATAAAGGTTTTGTGTGTAATAAAATGTGAAGATGGCTGCGAGTAGCTATAGTACCACCTCCCTTGAATCATCAGGCTGGGAACTGCCACCATGGTTCTCTTTAGAGATTTGTTTTCCCAAGGATAATAGTTCCTGATAAAAGTATAAAATTTTTTGAGGACATTAAATTATACCTTATTGATATATATATATATATATATGAAATAGTATATTCAAAATAGGAACAAAAGGATGAATGAAAATCTCCCTCATGAAATAATTATTATCATATATACTCTTCCTTCCTACACTATAGTAAAACAAAGTTATATCCATGGTTTAAAACTGTGGGTATAGCACATAAAACCAAGGGTATAGGTTATACCCATGATTTTATGAACTATTGGAGCTCAAGGCATCAGTATAAACATAAAAACATTGTTTATAAAACATTGGTTCATGAAATCTCAAGAAAAATACATATATCGGTTTTTTAAACAAACCATGGTTATTGGTCTACACCCACAGTTTGGTCCAACCATGTGTATAGATCATTATTAAAATAAGTAAATCCTCTATTGGGATTTGGTCCTAGAACCTTTCACATATGGGTGAACGACATTTCCTCTATCCTACAACATGTTTTATATTCTTGTATTCAAATATATATATATATATATATATGTATATATTTAATTTCATTCCCCTTATTTACAAAAAACATGGGGTTATAGTGGTGTCATATAGCCATAATTTTGGGAGAACCATGGGTACAGGTCATTCCTATAAAATATCCCCACCCCAAAAAAACATTTACATGGTTCTCAAAGAACATTGGGTATAAGAACCCGAATAAATATGGTTTTTAATGAACGATAGATATATGTCCATATTTTGAAAAAAAAATTCTCATAGATATAGGGGTGACCTATACCAATGGTGTTTTTCTAAAACTGTGGGTATAACTTTATTTTCTAGTAGTGTTATCACATAAATATTTTAATTTCCTACATTGGCAACGAAATATAAATTAAATTATAAATTATTAACTAATTTATTATCCAAACAATAAATAATAGGTGATGTTTTTTAATTGAGGGATATTAATAATCAATCCCAACAAATGATAAGTAGTAGTATAAAATTATCATATCATATTTAAAGATGATAATATCAAAACATAAAATAATTTTCATAGAGAATACACACATTCTAAATACCATGATAAACGTGGGTATGATATGGTTTTCTTCTTATATTTTCTATTCAATCAAATTATGTTTTGTTTAGATGATTATGTATATTTTGGTCCTTATATTTGGTCATGTATCCATTTTTTAGGTTAAACAATTTAAAAAATATATTTGGTTAATGCTTTTGGGTTTTTTTGGTTGGACATTATTTCATTTATTTGGGATAGGTCATTCATTGGATTATTTTTATATTTTCACTCTAATTAGATTAATATGTCTTAGTAAAATTTATCTTAATTTCTTTATAATTTGGATTATTTTAGTTTTTTTGGGGGGTTTTAGGTTTCATTACATTTCAACTAAATATTATAAAATATAACTCAAGTAATACTACATCCACGTTATATTTTAAATTCATATGATGGTCAACTTAGATATAAAGTGGAACCAAAATTAATGAAATTTTAATAGTACAAACCTAATGGACCCAAGTCAATCTCAACATAATAAACTAATAAAACAAATGTTTTTTCTATATATTACCATCCATAACATCTTTATTCCAAATAAAATGTGACAATTGAATTATTTAGTTAATCTTAAGTAATAAATTATTTAATTCCAATTAGAGTAGTGATGGTGTCAATTTCATCCCTACTATCATCAAAAATAAATCATGGGATTTCATTAATAGTAGCACCAGATTCATGTATCAGATGATATTTTATATAAAAACATGTTTTTCTAGTGATTTCATAATATATGGCTCATCAGTATCATGTATGTGTTTCATTTCAATAAATCTCAATCTACAGTCATCAATAAATGTTCTAGGTATCATTATTGATTAAAAAACGTGCATTTTATTATAGTAACTTTATCATGGGAGTAATAATGAAATTCAGTATTTTCTAAAAAAATTATAACAGGATAAACTTTCATGTCAAGGCATGTTATATGATTCAACATCTTAACAATATGCTATTGTAGATTATGTAACACAATCATGTTATGTACTCTTGTTCATTTCCCAGTAAGTTATAATTTTTTACCCATTGATCATAATTTATTTTCATTCACAAAACACAAATTAAAGACCAAAACCCAAAGCTCTTATTACATTAAATACATATTGTATATTTAAACATAATACCTAAAATATAAATGAATATTAAAATTAAATTAATATTTTCTTTCTAGTAAAAATTATACCTTCGATTTTAACCATAAAGAATAATCTTTTATTTTCAAAGGCACTCTCCAACCTAAATGTAATGAAAGATGATTTCTATTTAGAAGTTTTTTATTTTATCAGCATAAAAATTTAGAAATATTTTAGTACATATATATAAATACATGGGATGATCTAACATATACATCATCAACTTAATTACTTTATTTATTAATCAAACAAATCACAGTAAAACCAGATTGTGTGAAATGAAACTTCACACTCTTCACGTTTTAATATAGACAATAAATAGGATCTGAATATTCCCCCAATTTGGGAAATGATAAAAAAATGTATTCAATTTCTTCATAATTTTTTTCTGTATTTCTCTTTGGATGAATACATCTCATGGATACATCATACAAATACATTGAACATAACTCCAAGCACTCTTGAGCCACATAACATTATCAATGGAATCTTCACGATTTTTCCAAATATATTTTTAATAAATTGATGTGAACATATTTATTTTAGATGGATACAATCAATGAAAAGTGATAGGTCTTACAATATGTATTTTAATTGAAATGTGGAAAGTTAGATGTGGCGTGTACATGAAAACTTAAGGTGGAAAATAATTTCTTACTCACCCAAAATTTATTATTCCTTTTCCAACGTTTTTTCATGAAAGAGATGTAACACAATTTCATAATAAAATATCTATAAAAAAGGCACAATCTTATCACTACCTCTCTTACATTATTGGATACATATGATAGACTTATATTATAACCAACTCATAAAGAAGGTTGTGATAATCATGAGTTTTGAATGATTTCAAATTAAATTATATTCTATTGATCCATTTTAATATGTTTCATTACAATCCATTAAAAACAATTATAGTCTCAATAAACTACATAAATTTATTTTTTTCTAATGGTTTCATCATATATGTACCACAAATAAAATAATATTTTTTCACAGATAAATATAATATGAAATTCTTATTTGATACACTAATCCACCAAGTCATTTTGAGATCATAAATCATATTTTTTTCCCCTAAACATTTATAAACTTTTAATGAAACATTTAAGATTTTTTTTCAATTTACAATACATTGTTTAAATTTTTCAATAAATTAGTTGGTCAATATGTCCACTCAAAGTAGATAATTTTATTATTCTAACTGTAATTGGATTTAGTGGTATTATTCCACCCTTACTATATTTTATTTGACCTTTACTAAATAAAAAACTAACAACATTCAGTTAATTAAGAATTTTGGTTCCATACATATATTAAGGTAGAATTTCAGTCCCAATGGTACTGTAAAACCATCGACCATTATTTCTATTTGATGATCCATTGGAATAAAACATTTATTTCTTATAAATCTAATACAATGATGATATTAAATTATTATATATCTTGACATAATCATACAAATAAGACACCACTTTATTCCCTTAATTCTCCACCCAGACATCAATTCTTAAGAAGAAAAATCATTTACCATCATCAAAGGTGATACACACTCATGAAAGATATTTTTATAACAAAAAGTGTATATTATTAAACAAACAATTCAAATTTAATTATAATATCTTATAAAATGACTCAAGTATACATATAAAACATTTCCATGATCAAAACATTCATACATGAGTATATAAAAATATTTCGATTTTTCTCAAAATCATCCACACTGGAATGTTTTAAATGGGAATGACCACTTTATATGTGTTGTGTGAATTAAGAATATGAAGAAAAATATTTAATCTATCATTGGATACATAAAACCTCTTATTATGGACATTAAATTAAAAATAATGACATCAAGAATAAAATGTTTGACATACTGATCCATCTATAGGGTGAATAAACTCATCATTGTCCTTATTTATCATAGTATCATTTAATCACATAATTATTAGTATTTCATTATATAATAACTTATTAAATATCTTGTAAATCAATGGAAATTTATGTGTTACTTCTTATGTCATGTCAGATGGTATTCCATCAGTATTTTTCTTCCATAATATTGTGACACAATTTATATAATCATTTAGGCTAATGGTTTCCTTCCATATTATTATGTAATCTTTTAGTAAATCATTATTTTTTAGAATGCTCGGTTTATTAAATTTAGTATTATTAAATATAATGGTTTGAGGGAATATTAACATCATCTCAATGTAAGTCCTTCAAAAATGGAAGAATCTAATTGATGGGTGTATTTTAAATCCCATAAATAGTTCACCCATGAAATAGTCATATTAAAAATTCCATTTTATCATTTATTTATATTTTTGATATAGTACGGTCACAAAGACATCAATCAATCTTTTCACTCTCTCAACACCATCAATCTCATTATATGATTCATGCATACGTATAAAATAATATTATTTTATTAGAATGATTTTATTATCATAGTGATGAATAAATAGAAACTGATCATAGAATAAGTTATCATTTACATTAAACTTATTCATCTCATGAAAATTTTGTGTTTTTTTCTCCGCATTATGATACAAAACAGAATAGTTTATTTGAAAAACAGATCTTTTTATATGGTATCTAGATTTTCACAACTGAAAAAAATTCTTCCATGAATTTTATAACATGTGGAGTGTCCAACCCCTCTACCATAACCACTGTTAAATAAAAAACAATACCTCCTGATTTGAAAATCAATTGATATCTTATCAGTATCATACATCCAAAATCTATCCATTCTGTTATAAAATTATAAAAATATTATATTACATGTCATGGAAGCATTGAAATAAAATTTGAGACAAATATAAAATATATTTAAGGAAATGATAATTGTTCGGTTTATTTCAAAAAATTTGACTAAAATCAAAATATTATTTAAATCAAATATATTTTACATCACTATTTAGTTTGTTGTATTAATATGTAATTTAACAAACATGTGAAAACCAATTAAAAATGCCTTAGTCTATCCTGAAACATAATCTTCATAATAGAAAAGTCCATTTAGAAATTATTCAAATATTATATTTATCAACCATATCCTTTGTTTCATAACTCAATCCCATTATATTACCCAATAACACATATAATAACCAATAATATTTAAATCCATTATACCAATTAGTAATAAATTTAAATAATTCCACAAAATTCCAATAAATTTAAAAAATCGGTTTAAATCCAGTTATGTGAATAATTAATTTTATTTTTTTTTCAAACAATTTCAATAATAAATAATAAATTAATAAGAAATAATTTATTTCAATCATGATATCATTATTATTTGAAAACCTAATAAGAAAAAAACACTGCACCACAACACAATTATATATACAAAAAAATATAGTACTTCAATTGATGGTTTAAAAAATAATTTCTATGAAAACATAGAAAAATAAAATGACATTATCACTTAAATATGACAATTTTAAGAAATAAACTATTTCAAAATAATACATTTCAAATAAAATCACACCACTTTTATAAAACATTCATATAAAAATATGATTTTGAATGTTATTTTGATTCATAACCATTCACCTGATATGAAAAATAAATTTTTGATCATTCATAATTTAGGTAACTAAATGAAAGAACACAAGTAAAATATATGATAAAAGGGGAATATAACCAATATAACTCAAAATATTAACATAAAATTTATTATTATAATGATGAATTAAAAAAATAAAAGTTGATTTCTAGCAACTAAAAACACTGAAGGGGAAAAAGATCTGAAGGGAGAATGATAAGAATGGGTAAAGGGATCTTCCAATCAAATTGGGATTTTACTAGCATACTATACTTCTTATGTTTTTCTATGTTTTTTAATAATATGTTGGATATTCCAAATTTTTTAATGAAATGTTGGTATACATATCTCATAATAATTTTTAACTAATACTTTTAATCGACTATCGGTATTTGGGTGTTGATACTAACTATTTTTTAAAACATTTGTAAAATGTTTGTGCGGATAGATCACATTTCATGTGGGGGTTGTGTGTTAACCCACATTACATGATGAAAAATAATTATACAATAGCTTTAATTGTTTGAAACATATTAAATGGTGTATGGATGAATGTTTCATGTCACTTAGTATGCATCTATCCAAATTATTCTTATGTAAGTGAATACATTGCATAAAAATACATTACAGACTGGTCATACCTCTGATAGTAAATTATGAAATGTATTTAATTATCATTTTACATAATGTGTACACCAGTTACATGTTATGCAGTCACTATCAAACCACATGTTGTACTGGAAGTCAAAATGCATCTTGTAATAAAACTTCACGCTAAGTCATACAGTGAGATAAGATTTATATGTAATTCATCTTGTTGCAATTCACTATGAGTATAAAAAATGAAATTTAATATTACATGTCATGTAATTGTCCCCTAAAAACAATGACTTTGGAACCACAATATAAGATTTTCAAGAATTAATCATGCATTTTTTTAGTTATTTTCCTTACAAACTCAAATGAATATGTTATCTCAACCACTATATTACAAAAAAAATATTAATAAGAAAAAAAAAATAAAAACATCACATTAAATTGATTAAATAAATTAATAATAATTATGAATTAGAAATTTTTTTCTTAGATAACCCATAAGTTATTGTTGAACCATATAAGCCTCAGATTCTGGGTCGGTTTTTTATCAATATAAATGGATAGAACCGAAACAACCTAATAAACACAGACCATAATCTTATAAATAAGGTATTTGAAATTTATTTGATAATTAATATAAAATATGAATTACAACAAACATGATAATACTTTGAATCAATTTTTCTTCCATCCCTTGATGTCTTTTGATTCTAGTAGATAATTCAAGTGATTGGTCCTCACTAATACAAATTAACCATTTATCAACACTATATTACAAATTTATTATCCCTAAAAAGAACGTACGTTTTATGCATCCTTAATATCTAGAATTTTCATCATTACTGAAAAAGAATCCATTATCAGCACTCAAAAAATTATAGATATAGGGGTCCAAAAAGTGCGAATAAATCAATAAAAGTAATTTTTTAAAATATTTTCATGTACATTGCTCCAACCCCATTTTTAACACTTTTTACGTAACCAAAACTCCCTTTTCAGTGTTTTTTGAACAATTTTCTACTCCCAAACCATTTATTTGGTCTTTATGTTTCCTCCATTCATTTATTAGTGTTTTTCATACCATGCTCATCTGTTCTCACACTTGAATTCAATCCCCAGACCTCTTCCTTCAAAGCTGAATTCTATTACCACCGCACTACCTTGAATTCATCAATCTGTTATAAAATATCCATTTATATACATACATACATACATATATATATATATATATGTAACTACTATTTATTTATATATTTATTTATAAAATTTAATTAATGTATATTTTAATTTATAAATATATTGATGAAATATTGTTATATATTTTCATATAATTATATATTTATATGAAAATTTTCTAAAATGCAATTATAAAATAAAATATTTATTATAAATACATTTATATACTATATTTCTATAATATTATTAAAAATATTTATCTTTTGTGTAAATATATACAATTATACACATTTATATTATATATTTAATGATATAATTAAGTAAATCCATTTATAAGATGTACACACACAATATCGAAAAATGAATTCGTAAATACTTACACACACACATAGATGTGTACCCAAATTTAAATTTCACACACACACATATTAATATTAATATTAATATTAATATGTATATTTATATTTATATTAATATTAATATTAATATTAATATGTATATTTACATTTATATTTATATTTATATTTATATTTATATTTATATTTATATTTATATTTATATTTATATTTATATTTATATTTATATTTATATTTATATTTATATTTATATTTATATTTATATTTATATTTATATTTATATTTATATTTATATTAATATTAATATTAATATTAATATTAATATTTATGTTTATATTTATCTTTATATTTATCTTTCTATTTATGTTTATATTTATGTTTATATTTATATTTATAATTATAATTATAATTATAATTATAATTATAATTATAATTATATTTATATTTATATTTATATTTATATTTATATTTATATTTATATTTATATTTATATTTATATTTATATTTATATTTATATTTATATTTATATTTATATTTATATTTATATCTATTTTTATATTTATATTTATATTTATATCTATTTATTTCTATTTATACTTATATTTATATTTATATATCTTACACTTAGAGACATACAAATATTTATATTATGATATATATATATATATACTACTCACACATACACATACATATATATATTTATGTATTTATGTATTTTAATATTTATATATTCATATTTTTATCTATAGAATTCATCTCACTATATTTTATAATATATATATGTGTCGTTATAATTGTATATAAATTCATAAAAATTTATAAAATTAAAATTAAAATTTTAAATGATTAAAGAAATACATATAATGTATTTGTATAAACATATATTAATTTTTTTCCATATTATTTATATATTAGATGAATAATTTATATGTAAATGTGTTTAAATATCTACAGTACCGTTAATGATTTATATACAAATATAAAAAAAAATTTATATATTGATATATATATATATTTAATAATAAATTGCAATACAATACGAAAATAGCCAAAATTTCATCACCATATTTTACAAATCAGTGTAAGTCCTAGGAATAAACCCATTATCCACCAAAAACAGACATGTAACCAATCATAAACAAAGCTAAAATATCATCAAATATTTAAAAATTAGGTTATCACAAAAAAACACTGTTTTAAAGATCAATTGGGAATTTTTAACTTTGAAAAAATTATAACCATGGAACCTCTAGATCAAAAAAATATTCGTCTTTGTGAGCTTAGATATTGTATGTCATAGAGCCCAAAATGATGATTGAATCTAAAGGTAGTGTCGTTTCAAGTAAAATTAATTATATAAACTTATGTTATGTTATTAATTAATTTTTAATTTTTTCTCATCACCAAATTTTTATTAAATAGTAATTAGTAAATATTAATTAGAAAATAATAAATTAATTTTAATTTTAATTTTTTTAAACCATTATTTTCTAAATATATAATATATTTACTATAAATAAAAATTATCTATTATATAAATCATACTTATGAAAATTCATTTTATAAATATCAGTGTAGATGGTTTAAAATATAAAAATATAATTCTATGATAAATATATATGTGTGTGTGTGTGTGTTTGTGTGTGATTATAGGTTCTGTTTATGAGTTCTAAAAATAAAATTTTAACTCTAATAAAGAGCCAAACATTATTAGAATTAAAAACAATAATAAATTCATCCTTTATCAATTATTTTTTAGTGATGATTAAGAAATCCTTTAGAGTTTTTATTATATTACATAGATAAAGGAATCACCTTTAACAATTTTTTAAACAATTATAAAGGCAAACATTGAATTAGCCAGATTCTATTGTAGTTCCTATAAATGCATCGACACATGATCTATCAATCTCTTAGATAAAATATTTTTATTATAAATTATACAATAGAAGATAAATTTTCTTCATTCCATCCTCTATTAATCATTTATTCATCCATATTTTCCATTAATTTTTGTACATATTTTTTTATATTTAATCATATATTATTTTTAAAAAGGTTAAATTGGTTTGTATTCTAATTATAGGCCAGACAATGAGAATAATATGTAAATGTCAAATATTTTATTTCATAGTTCTATTATTATTAAAATTTTAAATTTAATTGATCTTGAAAATATTGTTTAAAATTGAATTTTCAATATTTTAGTAATGTTTTCTGATAATCCTTAGCGAGGATTGTAGGTTTTGTTGGGATAAAAATAAATTTCTTAATGTTGTTGATGTCTAAAATTCTCCAACTAGTATGTAAAAGTTATCAAGGATGGTAGAGGCTATGATAGACTATGTTTTTAACACCTGTATGATAGATCTCATATGTGATTAAAATTATTCTTTTGTAAGAATCATCTATCCACAAAGGTATTGCATGTGATTAAATAAATATTTACTGAGAACATATACAAATAAATACTTCATCGCATCAGAATAAATATAATCTACATAAAAAAGAGGCATATCATCAAGCTACTGTGATAATAACCTAATGTTAGAGAAATACCAAGAGTACCTATGTGTCCACACAACAACTTAGTAATAACATTGATCACTCACATACAATATAAGAATAAACTTCCAGGAAAAATATTCTGAATCATTATCCACTGATTCTTTCACAAGGATGAAGATCCCATTCTAATCCATCCACCATGTCTTAGAGAATATAATAGAGTCATCATCTCACCAATGATATTTTGTATAATGTCCTCATAAATTTTACACCTCAACAACATCGTTTGGTTTACCATGACACTACATCAAAATCAAATAGAACTTCAGAACCCAACACTCATATTAATCGCATCAAAACATAGATTATGTTGTGTTGCATTATTTTATGTGAATGGATATATCCTTGCCAGTGTGGGACACAAATTCCCAACAAATTTTTGATCTATAATTCCATTATTCATTCTACACCTAATAGCATGTAGCACCAAAAAACATCATATGTTTCCATACAATATAATATCAACTCAATGTGATTCTCACTTACTAATTTATTATTCAACAAGGATGTCGATTCAATTCAACTCCACATGGACACATTCTTGTAGGATGTACATATAGAAATGTTTTATTATTATTTTTTTGCTATAGATGGAAAGAATCAAAGGACTGATCCATTGGGATTATAAACATGATTTTCTAGAGAAAATAATCCGATGGAAAATATTCTATGTGGATAAGATTTTTTAATGTAATGAAAAAGGGAAATCCAACCATTAAACCTTGTGAAATGAAATATATTAATTAATTTGAGTAGTGCCTCCATTGCCTATATATTCAAACCCTAATATCCTTTATAATAATTTAGCACCAGTCCAAAGTATCATAGTCTATTCATGTATATGATTCTTACAATATCAATACAATTTTTTATTTGTCTCCTTTCTTATTATATTTCTATGATCCCCCACCATTACTTCTTAATGATTCACAATTTTGGATTATTAACCCATGGTTTGATACTGGTGAGGAATTCATGTTGCACCCAATTTTGTAATACTATTTTTTAGTAATTTAGATGAGATGGGATATTTTATTTTCCAAGAGTTAGTGTAGTGATTCTCAACTTTCTCATGGTAATTCACACTACCTTATTCCATCCTTCATCAATAATTTTATATCTCTCTTTTCTTGGATCAATTAATAAATTATTGAATGATTTTTCTTGAGTTAAGAATGTTTTATAACAGGATTTTTTAGAGAGTAGTGGAATGCATGTTGTTAAGGAATTTACATTAATTAACACCATGTGGGATGATAGGTGAGTTGTGGATAGAAAATTTGAAAAATTATAGTGGCTTCCAAAATCGTAGTTAAGGTTTGTGATCCACAAATAATAATGATTGGATTAAAAATAATTTTAATCATTAATAATGGATTGTGATGGATCCATGTTGTTACACCTATGATTGATCATCTTTCTCCATAATTTGTATTTTCCATTTCTTTTATTTTTTCACGTGGATTATATAAACAACTATACTATATATTCTTATTTTATATTAACGTTATTAAACGAAAAAATAATATGTTTTTTTTAATAATAGTTAATTTATCAATGATTAATGGAAAAATGACCTTGGTTAGAAATTATTCTATGTTAATCATTTATATAAATATTTATTGATTTCAGGAAAAAGAAAAACTCAAATAACTTTTTATCATCACTGATAATATATATTATTAACATATTTTTCTTCATTTCTTTTTAAATGTTCCACTTTCACTTAATTTAAATTTCAAATTATAAAAAAAATAGATTCATTTCTTTCCTCACCGCTTAAAATTGCCAAATATTATTCACTATTAGGAAGGTAGATTCACCAGATGTAGCAGTCCTTCTATAGAGAGATGAAATTTATGGTTCTCATTGAAGATATAAAGGAATACCAAGAAATACAAATTATGTAATCTCTTTCCCATGATCACATTGATATTCAAACGTACTAATGAAATTTTCTTCAATTTTTAGCCAACACACACCAATAACTCATCCCTCAAAACATTGAATATGGTATCATGGTGGTGAATTCTAAACAATACAATCATTATCCTCCAAATATTCTCACAAATCTTCTTGTGGTAGAGGAAGAAAAGCGGTTTGATGAAGATAAATGAAGGTTGCATTCAATCCATCTTTAATTGTAGCCTCATACCCCAAAAGCCACTCAGCAATGCCCCATGACTATTGGCCACATAACATCATGTACACCTCCCAATAGACCAGAGGCTACCAACTAGTAGCATGGGACATGAGTGTGTTTGTGGGGTTCACATTCTTCCATGGTTCACAATGCATAACTATAGTAAATAATAAATGAGAAACATTAGAAATAGAATTAATTGAAACAACAAGATAATTTTAAACATGTAGATAAATAAGAAAGAGAGAAATATATAATAAATACATAAAAAAGTTATAATGATAATAATTTCATGTGGATATTAAAATATAAGTTATAGAAGATATATAGTAAACTGTCATATATGACATGTTATACAAAATTACAAAACGATCCAAAAGCTACCTCTACTAGCATAATGACAATAGACTCACTCCTCTACATTCATACCCTGTCTTAGTACATAGAATCAAAAAATAAAACCACTATTGTTCCCATTATCTATGTATTAAATCATGAAATCTACTCAGCTAACAATGGTGGCCCAAGAAATATATGAGGTCTACTCAGTAGGCCACCACTATTGGTTCCTAGATCAATGCATTCTATATAAATAGAATGAACAGTGTGCATGGACATCATAAATGTAATGTAATAAATAAATAAAACAAATTGGTCCGGGATACACATCCATACCCGACTAACACTACCAACATCATCCCAAGATGGAGGTATCTAAAATAAGGTGAAACTATACAAATATAATAAGGGTGTGATTAAGGGTTCATTATATGATAATCATCAATTGTGGATAAAACCAAAGAATGTGATTTTTCTTGGAGAATGCATCCCTGTATTGTTTGTTATAAATTCTAGGTATTAACTAAATGGAATACTTAGAATTTATAAGGGAAATCTGGACCCCATTCAAGGTGATCCATAATGGAAATACCAAGTATTGATCTCAGATAACTATCTATACCCATAATCGAAGATTCATTCTATGTTGACCCATAAAAGGAACTCAACGTATCAATCTCAGTATGGTGTAAGTATGAACCCCTGAACACATCCCAAATATATCACATAGGGGATATATTATTAATCATGGAATGGAATAACCATTTTTCACTAATCTCGTCCACAGTGACTACCGTAGTAAGAATTTATCGATTATGGGTAGGTAAGTAGTCTACTCGATGAGCACATCCAATGCATCCCATGTGGATCCAATTATTGATCCCGACGTATTTATAATCCATATAAAATATTACTTATATAGATGGATGCACCTATCCAAGGAGTCCATAAATCAGTGTCATTGCATTCCCTAAAACATGGGTATGTGGAATTTCTTAGTTATCATGATTCATACGATATAGCAAGGAATTTTATTTATGGAACTTTAATCAAGTTAACCAAATATTTTTTTTCAAGCCATTCCAGTCATAAAAAAGGTATAAGGGGTTCCTAAACACATGGAATATACTCACTTTTATGAGATTCAAATTCAAATACATCATTAAAAAGGTAACTAACCCACCCAATACATAATAGTAAAATTAATTTTGTTCCAATGCATAAGGATATTTATCCCTTATGGAAAGGAACACCCATAGGGGATGATAATTTCATGGTAATCACCCATGTAATTGACTTACATGTCGATAGAGGCACACTACACAAGGAAATGAATTCAATTTAAGATATTATAAATTTTATAGGTTTCATCAATGAAGTCTTACACATTGAACAAAATAGATTTATAAAATAAAACAATAATTTGATAGAAATGATTTAGACCACTTACCATGGCCCTATAACACTCATATCATCTACTATGGATTCTTAAATCGATCTAGAATCTTATAATTTAAAAGAACTAATCAATAAACTAAAAATAGGTAATATGATCACGTACCAAAATTGCATAGGATATGGACAGATAAATGAAGAATGAAAATAATAGGCTTATAGGGCTTACCATGAAGCATCACACACACCCAATAACCAAAAAAATAGAGTCTGACAGAGTTAATGGCCTCAATTCCTATAAATATGAAGAGGAAGGATTCTTTAGGAATATGATCTGCTTCAAACCTAAGGGGGTAAAAGATTTATGGATTAAAAATTTTGGGCTAAAAAGGCGTTTTATCCCTTCATTAATAGGTATCATGGTTTGGATGCATGGTTATCCAAACTATTCACCAATTGTGTGCTAAACGATGCCTAAAAAACCCCCTCACATGGGTTAGGTGCACATTATAAATTACTATGAGCAGACTATTAATGAACCAACCTGAGTCGACCCTGAAATGGTCACCCGAGGTGATCCGCGGCATGGCCCGAGAGGCGTTTTCGATCCTCCATGGTAGGTGAAAAGTTCCAGGGCATCAAAAGAGAGAAAGAGGGAATGATTTTTCCCAATGAAAATAAATAAAATTGCAGAAAGGAAATAGAACAATGAAAAGTAGATAAAAAAGACAAAAAGAAAAAATTACCAACAACAACCAAAAAACCTGACCATGACCAAAACTCCTCACAACCCCAAGAGTCGATCACTAATACACAACCAACTCTCGCCCACAGCGAGCATGCTTGAGTCGATCATGTAACAGAAATTAAAAACAGGAATACACAATATGCATGAGTATTAAAACATAGTAGGTGTGCCGATCAACTATTCCCAATTCACTACCATTAAATAAAGAATTTGAAAATTTTAGGTTTCAACTAACTTATATGAAATATTGGTTTCCACGCAAACTTTCATTTCTAAAACAAGTAACAGCCCATTTCCCTTTTCAATTTAAATACAAGTTTAATATCTAAATGGAATGTGGGCATTACATTTTGAAACATTTTCACGAATGATTTAGAATTCCAAGTTTTAGTTGTTAGTCAAGAGTAAAAACACACACAACACACAACACACACAAAAGGAAATGGAAAAAGTGGCACACAGGGGCCATCAACCAAACTACACCTCTCGATCATATGCCACATTCAAATAAACACTAAATAAAACATGGGTCAAACCTATGAGCTCGTGAACAATCCAGAACGTACTATACATGTGACTTATCCCGAAGGCATGCCTACTCTCAATGACATCATAATGCCACAACACCCTACCATCTCCCTACCAGGCCTGGTCAAGGGTTCCTATACTATAGAAATAATAATAAATCACATCTCTGCTATGGGACACTATCCAGTGTGTAATATAAACTAGTGCAACAATCGTTCTCAGTAGATTCACTAACTGTTCTAGGTTCCCATGCCAACACGTATAATAAAAAGAAAAAGGGTGAGTCAACAAAATAAATAAAGTATCCAGACAAGATGCACAAACATCACATGCAACTCCTACAATCTAGGTACACAATAAGACCACCCTTGAGTCACCCCAAAGAGAGTTTTCAAAATATCTAATTTCTTTAAACTCTCAAATGGGCCTTAACCAACCACTCAACACCTACCAATATTTAGAAAAAACAACACACGCCAACCTGTTTCCAAATAATTAATGGACCACCACTTTCAATATCAAAACCATTTCAAACCTCATTTATGAAATCCATTTTAGAAAGTTGAAACATATTTTGTACCTAATCTATTTTTTTAAAGAAACACAAATTACATATAAATGAACAATCAGGCATTTTATCAACCCTAATGATGCACATTTAAAAGAAAACACTTTCTAGTAATTCAAAACAAGAGAAACCCATTATCCTTCACAATGAACATTTATTTTAAAACTAATTATTTAATAATATTTACCTATAATCTAAATTATAAAAGAAATAAAAAGAAGTTAATAAATTCAAAATATAAAAGCTTGTGCAGTGGGGACCTACCTCGACCAACAGCTCGATCATGATGATGTGATACATCTCCCACATTTACACAAGTACGCGCATGGTGCTGATCGAAGTAAAGAAGGGTTACCCTGCCAACATGTTGCAACATACACACGAAAATTGAAATACATAAACACGAAATTAAAACAATCTTAACAGAAAACCAACACAAAACAACAACCCGGACATGTTTTCAAAATACAACCCTCACCGTTTACATTATTTACTAAATGACTTTAAAATTTTCAACATGTTTACAAAAATCACACCACACCATAATGATTCATTAATAATTTTAAATATCCACCAGTCCATTTTAAGAAAACATGTAGAGTGTACAACCTGACAAAAGCACACAGTACATTGAAAACTGCATTTAAAAGAATGTGCGACACAAACCTTTTTCAAACCCAGACTTGCAGTATTCATATAATTTCATAAATAATTTAAATGTTTATATATCTAGTTTGAGAAGTATACCATAGATTTACACATAAGAAACCATATCAAAAGCCCTTCATTTCCATCATACACTCTAATTTTCAAATCCGCAAGTCAGACATTACAAACATACTAGGAAATCACCGATTTTTATAACAAACCCCTTTCCATTTTACACACACCAAAAAATTTCAATAACCTCTTTTATGACTCCACACACATTGACGCTAATGAAAAACACAATCTGCATAGTTTTTGAAATGCAAATAAACAATTCAGCATGGTTGTTCAAAGAAAACACACATATACCATATATATATATCAAGTGAAATTAAAAATTTTACTCACATCAAAGAAAATAATTAATATATATGCTAAATTAATTTTAGAATAAAATTAATTAATAAAACAATGGTTAAATTCATAACAGCCTACCTCAATCGTGGATGGACCTCCCGAACCAAGTGCGAAACCTTGTCTGCCCCACAACTGCACCTGTGGGAAGCCAAAACCAACACACACAAACAAAATCGAAATCTCAAAAATAATTATTTAACCCTAAAACAACATCTCTTACCAAAAGGAAGAGAAACTTCACCAAAGGGAGATGGTTTCACAGCAACAAGATGGGGATGCACTGGGGGGAGTTACACTAGCCATCCGTGGCTGCGCCGGTGAGGTAAAGAAGTGGTCATGGGTCTAGTCGGTGTGAGGAAGTAGGATGGTCGCGTCAGGGTTGCATCGGAAAGGGACGAATCGTCTAATTTAGGGATGTTGGAAGGGAAGAGTCGACACGATGGAGGTGCAGAAGCTATGATTTGTGCCAGTGGGATGCGACGATAGAGAGGTTGGATGACAGCTTGGGGGGGGGGGGGGGCGCGAGATGGAGAGAGGCGGCCAGGGGTTCATCACGGGGGAGAAAGATGAAGGGGAAGGGAGGTCGTGACATGGGGTTGATGCGACAAGAGGTAGACCGGATGAGGGTGGCACGCTGGCGAAGGGATGATAGGGTCCATGCTGGTGTTGCATGTGGGATAGGTCGAGAGAGGGGGGGGCTGCTTGGCTACCTTCAAATGGGGGGTGATTTGCTTTAATAAATGGAAGGGAGACATACCGCGCCTCATCCCTAATTCCTATCCTATTTTTATTTTCAAAATTTAATTAAACAAATTTATTAATATAACAATAATTATTAAACCAAATTAATAATTAAAAAATAATAATAAGATAATAAAGAAATATACATGATATTATTAATAATAAATGTAATACTAATAGCATTAATAAAATTTATAAAAATGATTAAATAATACTTTTTATAATAAAAATTTCTTTAATAATAATAATTATTATTATTATTATAATTTTTTGATCATTACTATAAAATATTTTTAACCACCATTTTCATTCCTCATAAAACTTTTAGTTTTTCCCTCATGTCGGGCAGGTCATGCAGTGACTCTAGTGTCACGACACTATCCCTCGACTTAGTTCCAATCATGTGTAGACATTTCCAAACACACATAAATGTGCTTTTCTCCCAAAAACTCATAGTTTTAAACACGGTTCACCCAAAACCCGACCCGAGTCATAGCCAAAGGAAAAAAAATCAATCACATGCATTACAATTCTACCCACCCTAACGCTTTCCACCCATAGAACGCTATAACAAGGCCAAACCTCAAAACAAGAACCAAAATTGTGTTAAAATTCATTAGGATTTCCAAATAATGACAACAAAGAGATCCCGAAACACTAACAAAAAGGGATATATAAAAAAGGAGAACCCATGTGACAAAAACGAACTCAACGCTAAGTTTCACCAACCTTATAAAGGTTGACCACCTCTAGATAATAAGTTAAAATGGAACATAAATTTCATGATGGTAAAACTAGGCTCAATATACACAAAACATAAACATAATAAAATCGAACTCAACCATTTTCTACACCCTCAATTCAGCCTTAATAGACAACATCTGATATAACACTAAGAGAAACACGATGACCCTCTCGAAACTAGCCAACTATTTAAAACCACATCCACTGAGTACCTCTTAAAAACATACTTCAACCGAAACTGGAACTCTCACACCCTAACTCTTCCCTAAAAAGGAAAACATGGAATTAAGAGGTTTCTCATGTGACCACCCACCATCAAATCGATATCTGGAAAAAAACTGAGATATTGACACAGGAGGTCTAAACGGACACCCCAACATAGGAATCAGGTCAAACTGAATTTAATTTGACCCGCGATGGGTCTCCCCACCATAAGGACTGATGAGATTAGTCGAACTCGGAGACTACCCACACTGACCAGAAACCCCACCATAAAGGTGAAGGTAGGGAAGCGTCCAACTAATAGTGCATCCAAACTACTGTTACTGCTATAGTATCAACTTCATACCCTTGGAAAAACATGAACCATACCACACTATGGAAAAAGGTTAAACTAATGCCCTTTTCACCATTGGGGGTCTCGTGACTATTATCCATCTTCACTCTAGGACCTATGGCTGGAGTAATGATGATTAAAGCATATCATGCCTCATAGTGAAACTTTATAAATTCCCGTACAAAAAAATAATCAAAATTCTGAAAAAAAAAATAATATCATTAAAAATAAGGTTCAAAGGGATCAACCTCAACCATCCTTACAGCCAAAGGAAACAAAACATCAAAAAGTCTCTATATGTGGCTATTACAGCCAAAGAACATTAAAAAGTGGAATCCCCATAAATATATCAAGAATCACCATACTCCTTCTGATGAATTGAGGTTCCCTTCAATGAGCCCGGTTCAGCTTCACGACACTTCTTACAGACACCATGATAGAACCGTTGCAAGTGACCCATGCGTCCGTAGGTATGGCAGGTTCTTAGAGTACTCGATCACATCAGCTTCTTGTGAACATTCTTAACACATTGGCGAGGGATCACAATATTTTACTCTAAAGAAGATGACTGAAGATTTGAAGGCCTATTGATTCCTCTGTGAGTTTCTTCAGCATCAGGCTGCTTCTCATTCTTTTTATCATTATCTTCTGCACTACTTCACAAGGCCAGAGGAGGATTCACCACATCAACTTCTCCTACTAACTTAGCTTCTGTGACAAAGGCTTGTCTCATGATGTCTGGGAAAGTGATTATGTTTAACTCATCCACATTCGACAGCTCTTCCGGACAAAGAATGATCTCAAAATGCTGATCTTCCACGAGATAATTTCCAACATTCCCTGGTTCATAAAAATCTAGGTTTAGGAATCAAAAATATAATTCCAACACCGATTCAACTCCCTACTGAAGACAAGACAAATCCATCCTCTTCCTCATCTACTTCAACACAGAGAAATTTTTTTTAATGAACAATTACTTGATTAACTCTTATGTTTGATCTTCCTGAGGATTTTTCTGAGACACAGACTCTCACCATTTCCCGGTTGGACCATCAAGCATAAACGTAGCCGACATCACCTTTAACAACTCAGGCAACCCCATGAAACTGAAATTCCTCTCAGTATTCTGCAACCACTCTTCCACCTCAATAGAATCTTCTTGACCATAAAATAGTGGAGGATTCAACAACTTGAATTCCAGAACATAGTCTATAGTTTGATCAACTAGAATATTTCCTAAGAAATCACCAACCGAAGCTGTACCTTGGGCATTCATCGAACCCTCTTGAGGGTGAACACTGACGAACAAGAAAACAAGGAGTGAGATCAAAACATGGTCATTTCCATTTAAAATTCTACTTTTCAGAATCTCTAAAATAAAAATTTACAAATGTTTTTTTGGAGTGAAGAAGACCCAAACAATGAACATGGAAAACTAGTGCAGATGGGTGACTCGAACATGTGGTTGGCGGCCATATGCCAGTCACTCCACCATCACATAGAGCACTCTAGAGTAATGTCCCTAGCTTCACAAGGCATGTTAGACCATGAAATCTCACGAAGGGAACTTTCTTGGCTCCCATTCTATTTCCCAACATAAAACAATTCAATGGAACCAAAAAGACACCAGCAACCCAGATAACCCATGGTAACCCGTTGTTCCGAACAAGAAAGGGTTCATGACTTCCTTTACGTTCAAACACCTCAAGTCCCAAAAATTATACTCCTTCTACCATGAAAACCAATATACCAATGGGTGATATGATAAACAAGGTCTGTTAAAGACCCATCCTCCTCTGATACCATTTTTTCACAAACCAACATGGGTTGACCCTGAACCAGTCACACGAGCCGATCCACGACAAGGCCCAGGTGGTGTTCCCGATCCTCCTAGGTAGGCGACAAGCACGAGGGCATCAAAAAACATAAATAGGGAATGATTTCACCCAATGAAAATAAATAAAACCACAGAAAGAAAATAGAACAATGCAAAGCATAAAATAACAAAATTATACAAAACAACCAACAACAACCAACTAGCCTGACCACAACCAAAACTCTTCATGATTCTGAGAGTCGCTCATCAATCCACAACCAACTATCTACCACAGTGAGCAAGCTCTTTTCGAACCTCCAACAGAAACTAAAAACAGGAAAACACTATAGGCGTGAGTATTAAAACTAAGTAGGCGTGACCAAAAACTATTCCAAATGCACTATCGTTAAACAAATAATTTACCAATTTTAGGTTTGAACTAAATTATATAAAATATTGGTTTCCACACAAAGTTTCATTTCTAAAACAAGTAACACTCCATTTCCTTTTTTAATTTAAAAACATGTTTAATATTTAAATGGAAAAGGGGCATTAGATTTTAAAACATTTCCACGAAAGATTTAGAAATCCAAATTTTAGTTTGTTTTCCAAAATTAAAAAAACCCACAACACAAAACACACACTAAGGGCAATGGAAAAAGGTGCACCCAGGGTCCGCCAACTAAACTAGACCTCTCAATCATCCACCAAATACAAATAAACACTAAAGAAAACATTTTTTGAACGTAGGAACTCGTGAAAAATCCAGACTTTACTATACATGTGACTCGTCCTGAAGGCATGCATACTCTTGATGACGTCATAACACCCAAACGCCCGACCATCGAACTACCAGGCCTGGTTGAGGGGCCCAATCCCACGTCAATAATAACGAAACACCTCTTTGCTATGGGCCACTAGCTAATGCCTAATCTAAACTGGTGCAGCAATCGTTATTAGAAGATTCACTCACTATCCCATGTTCCCATGTCAACATGTATAATAAAAAGAAAAGGGGTAAGTTAACAATGTAAATAAAGTATCCAGTCAAAATGAAAAAACAACACACGCAACTCACACAATCGAGGTACACAATAAGACCACCCCTAAGTCACCCCAAAGAGAGTTTTCAAAATATCTCATGTCTTTAAAGTGTCAAATTAGCCTTATCCAACCGCTCAATGCCAATATATTTTCAGAAAAACCAACACACGCCAACTCATTTACAACGAATCAATGAAACACCACATTCAATTTCAAAACCATTTGAAACCATATTCAAGAAATCCATTTTAGAAAGCTGAAACACATTTTCAACCCAAGCCGTTCATTAAAATAATCACAATTTACTTATAAATTCCAACTAGGCATTTTATCAACACTAGTAATGTACATTTGAAATAAAACACGTTCTACTAATTCAAAACAAGGGAGAACCATTATCCTTCAAAATAAAAATTTATTCTAAAACTAATTATTGAATATTATGAACCATTAATCTAAAATTTAGGGAAATAACAAGAAATTAATAAATTATAAATATTAAGGCAAGTGCATTGGGGTCCTACCTAGATATGAAACTAGATCACGATGACGTGACATGTCTCCCACTTGTGAATAAGTACGAGCATGGCGATTATTGCGGTGTCCTGATGTTACCCCCCCCCCCACCCGACACACTTCAACAATCATGCAACAACTAAAATACATAAATACGAACTTAATACAATCCAAAGAGACAACCAACACAAAAGAACAACGAGGACATGTTTTCAAAATACAACTCACACCATCTTTATTATATACTAAACCACTTTAAAATTTTTAATTTGTTTACAAAAACCACACCACACCATAAAGATTCACTAATCATTTTAAAGAGCCACCTAGACATTTCAAGAAAACATGTAGAGTGCACAAACTAATCAAAGCACAAGGTTCATTGGAAACTACATTTAAAAGAAAGCGGGGTCTAACACTTTTTCAAACCTAGAATTACATCATCCATATAATTTAATAAATAATTTAAAAGTTTATAAATATGGTTTTAGAATTATACCGTAGCATTACACACATGAAACTAGCTGAAAATCTCTACTTTTCATCACACACACCAATTTTTAAATCCGCAAGCCAGACATTACAAACATACTAGGAAATCACCGCTTTTTATGACAATACACTTTCCAGTCTACACTCATCAAAACCGTTTCAATATCATCTTTTATGACTCCCCAGACATTAGCGCTAAACCAAAACACAATCTGCATAGTTTGTGAAATGAAAACAAACAATTCATCTTGTTTGGTCACAGAAAATACACATATACCATATACATATATCAAACTCAATTAAAAACATTATTCCATCAAAAAAATATTTAATATATATTCTAAACTAATTTAATAATAATATTAATTCATAAATCAATGGATAGATGCATAACCATCTACCTCAAACGTGGATGAACCTCGCAAATCCAATTTGAGGCCTTGTTCTCAGCACAACCGCACATGTGAGAAGACAAAACCAACACAAAAAAACAAAATTGAACTCACAAAAATTATGTTTTAACCCTAAAACAACATCTGTTACCAAAAAGTGAGAGAAACCTCACCATAGCGATAGGGTTTCTCACTGTAAAATAGGAGAGACATTGGGCGGAGCCACACCGGCCTGTAGTGGCTGTGTCGGTGAAAGAAAATAGTGGTGGTAGTTTTGTCTAGGTTAGGAAGATGGATGGTTGCGTCAGGGTTGAACCAGAAAGGGATGGATCATCGGATGTAGGGATGTCAGTAGGGATGAATTGATGTGACAGAGGTGCAGAAGCTGGGATATGCGCCAGTAGGATGCGGCAGTAGAGAGGTCAAATGATAGCTGGGGGTTCGTGAGTTGGATATCGGTGGATGGGTGTTCTTCCTGGAGAAGAAGGCTGAAGGGAATATTAGGTTGTGTCCAGGGGGTGCGGTGACATGAGTGAGACCGGCCGAGGGTGGTATGCCGATGAAGGGAGGAGAGGGGCCATGCAGGTGCGACGTGTAGGCTAGTTCAGGAGAGGGGGGATCTGATTCAATCAATGGAGGGGAGATGGGCATCACCTCAAACCTAATTCCCCTCCTCTTTTTTGGTCTTAATTTAATTAAATCAATTTAATAACATAATAATACTTATTAAACCAAATTAATAATTAAACAAGATTAATAAGATAATAATAAAATACACATGATATTATTAATTATAAATATAGTACTAATAACCTTAATAAAAATTATAATGATTATTAAATTATTATTTTAATAAAAAAATTCTTTAATAAAAATAATAATAATAATTTTTGGATCATTACTATAAAATATTTTTAACCACCATTTTCAATCATCATAAAACTTTTAGTTTTCCCCTAATGTTTTGTAGGTCACACGGTGACCTAGGTGACACGACACTATCCCTCGACTGAGTTCTTCTCGAGCATAGATGCTACCAAACCCACATACATGCGCTTATCTCCACAAAAATAAATGTTTTAAACACGGTTCACCCAAAACCCAACCCAAGTCGTAAAAAAAGGAAAAATATTTAAACTCGAGCAAGACTGGTTCTGCCCGAATGTCTTCCACAGCTGCCGGACCAGGCGGCCTAGTTAACATGGGTCATGAAAACCGTGTACCCTCATGTTGTTCACTAAGTACCATGCATGGTTCAGTCACATAGTTAGTACTAACCATATGATAACCATTCAGCTCAATTTTCCTCCTCAAATTCAAGAAATCTAGGCTCAGAACGAGCATTAGAATCTCCTGAACATGTCCCTAACCATTAGAGTACATTATTAGAATAAATATAGGATTTTGAACAATAACATAAGTGCAATTACCCCTCAAAAAACTTGATACTTTTCAACCTCCCATCCTTAAAACAACTCTTCCTCGCATTTTAATTTTGAGGGTCCAAAAGTGTCATATGAGAAAAGTTCTAGCCACTGAGCACATATATCGACTACATGTTCCTAGGTATCATCTTATTTATGTTCATGATTCCATAGAACCTAGACTAAAGAAATTAACCTACCTTAGAGATAATTCAAGCTGTGATCAAGGATAAGTATCATATGTTCCTAAAAGGATGAATCCACCTCCAACTCCATATCCTCTGTATCAAATGAATGATACAAGACAAAATGGTAATAGTGAATCAATGATATGTAAAAGATATCAGGAATGGTATAGTACCACTATGGGAAGTGGTACAATTTGGTTACCGTCCTCACACTCTCTATGATCTAAAATGGATAGACCTAATGAGGTGATAGCCTTCCTCTCTCCAAATCCATCTATAACCCAACTTCTGAAAAAGTCACATAAAGACTCGATCTCCTACATCAAACACTAGAGGTCGATAGTTATGGCCGATATAAGATTTTTTCCTTGCCTGAGATATGTTATTATGTTTATAAATAAATTTTATATTCTCTAAATTCACCTAAATGAGATAAGGACCCATTAATACTATATCAACTACCTCTAATCAACATAGAGTACAACAATATGACATTGCATAATGTCCCTCATACAGAGCCATAAGAACCATTTTAGGGAGCGTTTATTTATTAAAAACTCATAAAGAGGTATATGATTCTCCCAGGAATATCTGAAATCAATGAAAAATTCCCATATCATATCATGTAAAACCCATATCATCTAATCATACATCCCATCAGTATGGGGTTCAATGTTGTACTCAAGAGCACCTCAGAACCCAGTTCCTTCTTTAGCCCCTGCAAGAGCTTTCATGTAAACCAGGAATCTCATTCTCATGTAATAATATATTGAACACCATGAATTTGAAAAATATATAGAATATAAATCCTCCCTAGATCATCAATTGAAAAGGTCTCCAGTATTGGTAGGGAGTGTGAAAACATATTCAACCTATTGAAGACCTCCCATAACGCAATTTTTCCTTGACAAGATCTTGATCCACTCATCAAAAAATATTTAGTGATGTTATTCCATTTCAAATTAGGAATGGATAATATATTTTAATGTCTAGTAGGTCTCTAGTACTCCAAATTCACCTTCTCATAGGTGGAACACCATGTGATAATACCATCCACATTCCTTTTCAATATTATCCACAAATACATACAATTTATGTCTCTATAAATATTTTAAATCCAATAATTAACTACTCAAAATAGAGGTGTGAGATTACCTCATCAAATAAACATATATGTCAATAGGTAGCACACATGCCTATAGTAGTGCAAGATATCATTCCTGTCAGCATCTTGAAAAAGTGGTGGGTTCCCTCCTCAGACACTCTCCCTTTGGAAGAGTCTCTCAGGATCTAAATGTTTTTTTATCTACACCCACTATAGAATGGAAGATGTCACTACTAATGCTACTAAAATAGGTTTCCCATGACACTCCTAAACCTCTCGGTGATCATAGAAAATAGAGACATCAACTTCCACTCACAACTATCATCATGGAAGTCATGTGTGCGATTATTCTAGATATGGGTGTTGGATAAGAAATTACCCTATTAAGGTGTATAATAAAGATCAAATTAAATGGAATGGAAATATTGTACCAACCTATGATACCACATATTAAATTCACAATGTTTGGTGAGAAAATTTAGGTTTTTTTATCTGTGTAAACAGTGAACATCTCACCCAAAAGATAATTCCTCTCATAGAGTAAATCATGGACCAAGGATACTAGCTTGAGGTCATGAAATGGGTAATTCCACTCCTAAGGTATGATCCTGTGGGACCCATACACGACAACCTAATCTCCCTATATGAAAACCACTCCTAGAATTATCTATGAATCATCACAGAAAATTGTATAGATTCTCCCCAAGTCTGGTATAATTCAAATCTGCACTAATGATAGTCTCCCCTTTATCTTCTGAAAGGATATCTCATGATATACTGACCATAATAATTTCACACCATTCATAGTAAATCCCATAAGAGGTTATTCTAGTAATTAGAAATCATGGATGAATCTCTTATAAAATCAATCCATCCCCAAGAAATTTGTTATATCTATGAAATTCAAGGGCTTCTCCCAAGAATATATGGTTGCCACCTTCTCTAGGTTAATATATATCATGGTATCTGAAATGATATAAGCTAAGAAGTGAACCTTATCGATCCAAAAGTGGATTTATTTTAGCTTATAGTACAATGGTATCTCTCTCAATGTATTCATAATGATATCACAATGGTTTTAATGGTCATGACTTATGAGATAATACACCAAGATGTCACTAATAGACAATACCACAATTGAATACAAGTACTGTTAGAATACATGTTTCATGAAGTCCATGAAAATGGAGATTATGTTTTTAAGGATGAAAAACATGACCAAATAATTTTACAATTTGTATCTAATTCAAACATTGTAAAAGGTATGTATGATAGTCTAATAGGAAACTAATGGTACTCCAAAATCAAATCAATATTAGTGAAATTGTAACTTGCTGGAGATAGCTCAATTATGAAGTAACCTCTAATATAAGAGGTATTCTAGAAAATTTTTGGGGAATATGTTCTAGAAGTTATCCACCATAGGATCGGACTCCATAAGTTATATTCCCTGATTTCTTATAAATAGACAATACATCTTGGTTGTCACCCTACCTTTCCCATGACACTATAGTCTAGCTCAACTAGCCTTGATATCACACTCATCCTTATGAAAATTTGTGCAACCCTTAGGTAATGTAAATGAAACCCTCCAGCGATAAAAATAAACATCAGAATAATAAATTACTAGAGATTCTGTAACATCCCATGTAAATAAAGAATAAATAATTTTCATATTTATTAATATTTACGAATTAAATAATAATTTTATTTTAAAGGGGTTGCTATGTTCGATAGCGTACCCGATACGCAACGATGAGTTTCAATGAAACTTACGTAGCACACTAGTAATAAAATAATATTATTTTAAATGTTAGTTAACAAGTAGTCATTGTACTGGCGGGAATGGATATAAATAACTAAAATATGATTATATATGTTTTTAAATGTTTTTACATTTACCCAATAAAAGATAAAGGCTTAAAATACGGAAAGAATTCAATTTTAGGCGTATATGCCCTAGTTTTCACTAAAGGTTCACTTATCACCTTTTAATGGTGAACCGTCATTAAATATTGTTTTGATCACTCTTATACTTTATTTTGGACCAAATATAACTCTTCTTTAGAATCGGGACATCAAAATTTACTTTGTGTAAATTTTTGGTACCTTTCTGATAAAGTTCATTTTTTTTATGAATAGTGTAAAATGTTGTATTTTAATTCAAAACCTCTTTTTAATCTAATTTATTTATATGATTAGATTATTATTTTAATTGGTTTTAAAGTGAAATTAGAAAATATTATTACCAGTTAATCCAATGGTGGTCATTGGAATCAATTTCACTTTGAAATTGGACTTAAACTGGTGTCAATCTTTTGATACTTATTGTTTCACAAAAACACTCTATTTGTCATGACAGCGGGAATTAATTATTAAATTAATTAATTTGACTTATATGTTTTGAATTTTGTAAAATGGACTTCATTTTTGAATTCGGAGTATCAAATATAGCTTAGGGTGAATTTTTGGTAATTTTCTGAAAAACTTCAATTTTTGATGAATAGTGAAACCACTATGTGGTAATCAAGCAAACTGATTTTTCAGTTAAATGAAATTTTACCACTAATGTGTACTGAATTTTGAAAATCCGAAATACATGGTTGTAATTAAGAAGTAAAATGTGGTTCAATGAGATTATAATAATTTTTTGGTGAATAGTAACTTATTAAGTTCTTAATCACGATTAGTGGTAATTAGGGTAGTTTAAGGTATAAATAATACTTTAATAAAATGAAATGACCTAGACACATGTCCCAACCTAATTGGTTGTGTCATGTAAGACCATGAAATGCCATGGGTCAACTCGGGGACCCCATGGATCCACTTTTGTTTGGAAATGACAGAAATTACTTTTTATTTAATGTTAAAGTGAAAATGACACAAACATAATATGTTTTACGAAAAAAATATTTAAGTGGGGTTATACAAGTCCTTATTTTGATTATAAATAGTCATTGGAAAGCTAAAAAGATTTCCTATATCATAGTATTTTTTATATAATTTTTAGACATTAAATAAATTTAATTATTTATGACATAATAATGATGCAGCGATGACATCATTATTTCACGATTTAAATAAAATAGAAAGATAATGTAAAATCTATGCACTACACATGTCCAAAACCAATTGGATGAGTGGATTTCGAACCCTTATCACCTTATCCACGAATTATATCAATGTGGGACCTTTTAAAACCGAAACACCTTTTCAAATAAAGTAATGTTTCTTTACTTTCCAAAAGTGCCCCTCCTCTCCTCTTATAAAAGGCCCCCACCTCTACCCCATTTCACACACTTCTCAAGCCTTTGGCTCGGCCAACCCCTACCCAATTACTCTCTCCACATCCCTCTCCTCATCCTAGAGGATTCCCTTTGGGCATAATCCTTTCAAAAGAAGCCTTTAGTCTCAAATCAAAAGGAGTTACACTTTTAAAGGTAATTCATTTTCTCATGTTCATTTGTTTTATTTTGCTTCTCCAACCCTCTAAACTCTTTTTATTTACTTCTTTTCTAACAACACCAGTATCTTCAATATACTAGGATGTTGTTATAATATTTATTTGAGCTACACTCTCACACAACTACATCAAATGGTTAAAGAACATACGGTTTCCGTGGATGGTGAAATTCTGCCTCCCGAAACAATGATTGTTCAATACTCATTTAACACCTTCAAGGGTGGCCATTATGATGTCACTATTTTTATATATGATATATATGATATCCAAATCAGGAATTTCATTCTGGATATAAATAACTTTTGACCACACTAACAACATGTAATTGTAAGAAGTCAACTTTCGACTTAAGAACCAAATATTGACAAAACAAACATTATTAACTTAAATAGTTACATAATGTTTATAACATGGAAATAAGTGATATAAAAGGAATAATGAACTTTAAAAAGGTTCTTAATCAAGTATAAATTAACTCAAGTTTATTATTCAGGACGTTAAAGAACGATCGAGTCAAGTCGGACCCGAGGTAAGGGACTTCGTCTCAATCTCCTTTCATTGAGGCATATTTCGTTTTATACACAACTTTCTTTTATACAGTGTATAAACTCCTTTGGCTTTTACTTTTATAAAAAGGAATCTTTTTCTACGAAGCGTTTTACTAAACGACAAAATGGAATTTTTTTATTACGTACGCGGTGACAATGACTTTTTCCGCCGCCGCGAGTATTATTTGGTCTTTGGCTTCCTCAACAAGTCGTAATGTTTTTAAAATAAAATAAATACCATATACTCTTTTATGTATTTTGGTATTGAAAATGGTTTTGAAAAAGGATTCTATTATGTCAATATATTTATGATATATTGTGATTGAAGTGTGGAAATGTTATCATTCCTTTATATTGGTTTTATGTTTTATGATTTTATATTGGTACTTGGACATTTTAACGGGTGGTTATGTTATAAACCATATGACGGGTGGTGCCGTGAATACCAGGACGGGTGGTTACGTTATAACCTCCAATGCATTGGGTATGGAAGTCGGCCGTATGGCTATTCCATTAAGTATGTATGGAAATTGGCCGTATGTCTATTCCATTAAGTGATATGTGTGGAAGTCGACCGTATGGTTATTCCACATAAGTAAGTTTATGTCCCAAGTTACCTTTATATATGTTATGTGTTCTTTATATGGGTTTTATGGTAATCCTTTGGTCACAAAAAGGTAAGTAATGATACTTTATTCAGTGAAGAGTTTTTATTACTTCATAAGGGTGAAAAGTATTACTTTGATAAGGTATACATGGTTTACTTGTTGTTTTGATAAACTAACAATTTTCATTATTTGTGTATCCCTTACTGAGCTTCTTATGCTCACCCCAAGTTTATCGAAATGTTTTTCACAGGACATAAAGTGGAATAAGGTCAAGGATGGGATCAAGAGAATTTCATGCTATCTAAAACATGGAATCTAAACATATTTCTTTTTAAGAGTTTTTATTTTATGGAGACTTAGTAGAAGTGTCTACTTTGTAATCTTTTAAGATGTAATAGTTATGTTCTAATTCTCTAAAACTCTGAACCTGAAAAGATCCTCGACGTGAATTATTCATTTAATTCAATATTAAGTAAGGTTTAAGGCTGGGGCCTTATAGTTGGTATCATAGGTCGGTTTAGACAACTTTAGGAGTTAGAAAAGTGTTAAATTATAATATATTTGAAATGATATAGCATTTACGGATTACCATGTTGCTTCGCCTAAGATATTTCTGTGTTCAGAATGGTTTTCCGCAGAGGAAACAAAGCAGCTATGTTGGGACGAAATCATGAGGAAGACAACCTTCCAAATCAGAAACCTGAGATGGTCGGAATCGGAACTGAGCAGTTTGTTGCAGTGATGGCACAGTTGACTCAGGCTATAAATGGTGGTGGTATCCATGCACGAGATCAGCCAGATCAATCGCAGAGGAACATGTCACTGGTGGAACATTTCATGAGGCAACATCCCCCATCATTCAGAGGATCATCTGACCCTGTGCAAGCTGAAGGGTGGATTAAAGCACTGGAGAAGATTTTTGATGTCATGGGGTGTTCAGAACATCAAAAGGTTAGTCTTGTTGTTTACCGTTTTGAAGGTGAAGCTGATCAGTGGTGGTCGATGGTGAAAAATATAAGGGATAGTGATGAGATTGAGGATCTTCACTGGGACGAATTCAAAGGTATGTTTCATGAGAAATATTTTCCTAAGGTGGTTCGTCTTAGGATGGAAAAGCAGTTCCTAGAATTGAGGCAGGAGGATGATTCAGTGGCTACTTATGAAGAAAAGTTCACTCGATTGGCAAGGTATGCTCCAAACTTCATACGAGATCTTGATAGTAAAATAAACCGTTTTTACTCAGGGTTAAAGCCAAAGTATCGAAGGGATTTAGCTTCTCGTGAGTTCAAAAGTTATGAAAAACTTGTTCGATGTGCGGAAAAGGTGGAAATGGAGTTTGCCGATGATCAGGTGTTCTATGACAAACAACAGAATAAGAGGACTAGTTGGCAGGCAAAGGGGAAGAATTCATCAAAGAAGCAAGGAGGTAAGAAAACCAAATATCCATCCTGTGAGAAGTGTGGTAAAATGCATCCTGGAGAATGTTTATCCATGTCTGGTAAGTGCTTTCGGTGTGGTATGTCTGGTCATATTGCTCGTAATTGTAAGGAAGATGATCAAGCAGGAAATGAAAAGCCAACAGTAAGATGTTTTAAGTGTAATGAAATGGGTCATTATGCAAACGAGTGTTCAACGAAGAAATCAACTGGAAGAATGCAGCCAGAATACAAGCAGAAAGGGGTGGCGAAATCCTTTGCAACAACTTCAGCAGATGTTGGGACATCGAATGAAGTGGTATCAGCTCCAGGGAGCTCAGTATTTTTCGAAGATTGACTTGAGGTCGGGGTACCATCAGTTGAAAGTAAAAGAAGCGGACGTTCCGAAGACTGCATTCCGTACTAGATATGGCCATTATGAATTTGTAGTTATGCCTTTTGGGTTAACCAATGCACCTGCTGTATTCATGGACCTTATGAATAAAATTTTCCATGAGTTCTTGGAAAAGTTTGTGTTTGTGTTTTGAGGTTTGTGAAGAGGTTATGTGTGCCTTGTGATTCACAGTTGAAGAATGAGTTGTTTTTTCATCCTAGCAGTACTAAGATGTACAGAGGTCTGCGGGAGTATTACTGGTGGGATGGAATGAAAAGAGACATTGCTGATTTTACTGTGAAGTGTTTGACATATCAACAGGTTAAAGAAGAGCAGCAGTTACCGAAAGGGATGCTTCAGCCTTTACTAGTGCCAGAGTGGAAATGGGAAAACATATCCATGGACTTTGTTGTGGGATTACCGAGGACATCTCGAGGTAATAATGCAATCTGGGTTATTGTTGATCGCTTGACCAAATCTGGTCATTTCCTTTCTATACGAGATACTTTCTCTCTAGATCAACTTTCCCGTTTGTATCTTAAAGAGATAGTCAGATTACATGGAGTTCCTCTCTCCATTGTATCGGATAGTGATCCCAGGTTTACTTCTAACTTTTGGAAAGGCCTTCAAAAGTCGTTGGGTACTGAATTAAATTTTAGTACAGCTTTTCATCCTCAATCAGATGGGTAGTCAGAACAAACAATTCATACATTAGAGGATATGCTACGAGCTTGTCCTATGGATTATCAGGGAAGTTGGGACCAACATCTTTCTTTGGTTGAGTTTTCTTATAATAACAGTTTTCATTCCAATATACAGATTGCACCATTTGAGGAATTATATGGGAAGCGGTGTCGAACTCCAGCACTTTGGAATGAAGTGGGTGAAAGGAAGCTGATGGGACCAGAATTGGTAGAAGAGATGGCAGAAAAGTTCAGTTGATTCAGAAAACACATGAGAACAGGTCAGAGCAGGGAGAAGAGTTATGCGGATAACCGGAGGAAGGATCTATCTTTTGAGGTACGTGATCATGCTTTTCTCAAGGTTTCTCCTTGGAAAAGTGTGATGAGATTTGGTAAGAAAGGAAAGTTGAGTCCATGGTTGGTTGGACCATACGAAATTCTGGAAAGAGTTGGATCAGTTTCATACCGAGTGGCTTTACCTCCGAGTTTATCTCAGGTACACAATGTTTTTCACGTTTCGATGTTGACAAAGTATATGCCAGATCCATCTCATGTTTTGAGCCCAGAGGTAGTTTAGCTGGAAGGGAACCTATCTTATGAGGAACAACCGGTCCAGATTCTTGACCACAGGGAGCAAGTGTTACGGAATAAGGTGATTCATCAGGTAAAGGTTTTGTGGAAAACCCATGTGATTTAAGAGGCAACGTGGGAATCTGAAAATGCTATGAGGGATAAATACCCCCACTTATTTTGATAAGTGAATAAAATTGTGAGGACGCAATTCCCAAAAGGGGGGAAGGATGTAACATCCCAGGTAAATAAAGAATAAATAATTTTCATATTTATTAATATTTACGAATTAAATATTAATTTTATTTTATAGGGGTTGCTATGTTCGATAGCGTACCCGATACGCAACGATGAGTTTCTTTGAAACTTACGTAGCACACTAGTAATAAAATAATATTATTTTAAATCTTAGTTAACAAGTAGTCATTGTACTGGTGGGAATGGATAGAAATAACTAAAATATGATTATATATGTTTTTAAATGTTTTTACATTTATCCAATAAAAGATAAAGGCTTAAAATAAGGAAAGAATTCAATTTTAGGCGTATATGCCCTAGTTTTCACTAAAGGTTCACTTATCACCTTTTAATGGTGAACCGTCATTAAATATAGTTTTGATCACTCTTATACTATATTTTGGACCAAATATAACTCTTCTTTATAATCGGGACATCAAAATTTACTTTGTGTAAATTTTTGGTACCTTTCTGATAAAGTTCATTTTTTATGAATAGTGTAAAATGTTGTATTTTAATTCAAAACCTCTTTTTAATCTAATTTATATATATGATTAGATTATTATTTTAATTGGTTTTAAAATTAAATTAGAAAATATTTTTACCAGTTAATCCAATGGTGGTCATTGGAATCAATTTCACTTTGAAATTGGACTTAAACTGGTGTCAATCTTTTGATACTTATTGTTTCACAAAAACACGCTATTTGTCATGACAGCGGGAATTAATTATTAAATTAATTAATTTGACTTATATGTTTTTAATTTTGTAAAATGGACTTCATTTTTGAATTCGGAATATCAAATATAGCTTAGGGTGAATTTTTGGTAATTTTCTGAAAAACTTCAATTTTTGATGAATAGTGAAACCACTAAGTGGTAATCAAGCAAACTGATTTTTCAGTTAAATGAATGTTTACCACTAATGTGTACTGAATTTTGAAAATCCGACATACGCGGTTGTAATTAATAAGTAAAATGTGGTTCAATGAGATTATAATAATTTTTTGGTGAATAGTAACTTATTAAGTTCTTAATCACGATTAGTGGTAATTAGGGTAGTTTAAGGTATAAATAATACTTTAATAAAATGAAATGACCTAGAAACATGTCCCAACCTCATTGGTTGTGTCATGTCCGTCCATGAAATGCCATGGGTCAACTTGGGGACCCCATGGATCCACTTTTGTTGGGAAATGACATAAATTACTTTTTATTTAATGTTAAAGTGAAAATGACACAAACATAATATGTTTTACGAAAACAATTTTTAAGTGGGGTTATACAAGTCTATATTTTGATTATAAATAGTCATTGGAAAGATAAAAAGATTTCATATATCATAGTATTTTTTTTATAATTTTTAGACATTAAATAAATTTAATTATTTATGACATAATAATGATGCAGCGATGACATCATTATTTGACAATTTAAATAAAATAGAAAGATAATGTAAAATCTATGAACTAAACATGTCCAAAACCAATTGGATGAGTGGATTTCAAACCCTTATCACCTTATCCACGAATTATATCAATGTGGGACCTTTTAAAACCGAAACACATTTTCAAATAAAGTAATGTTTCTTTACTTTCCAAAAGTGCCCCTCCTCTCCTCTTATAAAAGGCCCCCACCTCTACCCCATTTCACACACTTCTCAAGCCTTTGGCTCGGCCAACCCCTGCCCAATTACTCTCTCCACATCCCTCTCCTCATCCTATAGGATTCCCTTTGGGAAGAAGCCTTTCAAAGGAAGCCTTTAGGCTCAAATCAAAAGGAGTTACACTTTTAAAGGTAATTCATTCTCTCATGTTCATTTGTTTTATTTTGCTTCTCCAACCCTCTAAACTCTTTTTATTTACTTCTTTTGTAACAACACCAGTATCTTAAATATACTAGGATGTTGTTATAATATTTATTTGAGCTACACTATCACACAACTACATCAAATGGTTAAATAACATACGGTTTCCGTGGATGGCGAAATTCTGCCTCCCGAAACGATGATTGTTCAATACTCATTTAACACCTTCAAGGGTGGCCATTATGATGTCACTATTTTTATATATGATATATATGATATCCAAATCAGGAATTTCATTCTGGATATAAATAACTTTTGACCACACGAACAACATGTAATTGTAAGAAGTCAACTTTCGACTTAAAAACCAAATACTGACAAAACAAACATTATTAACTTAAATAGTTACATAATGTTTATAACATGTCCATAAGTGATATAAAAGGAATAATGAACTTTAAAAAGGTTCTTAATCAAGTATAAATTAACTCAAGTTTATTATTCAGGACGTTAAAGAACGATCGAGTCATGTCGGACCCGAGGTAAGGGACTTCGTCTCAATCTCCTTTCATTGAGGCATATTTCGTTTTATACACAACTTTCTTTTATACGGTGTATAAACTCCTTTGACTTTTACGTTTATAAAAAAGGAATCTTTTTCTACAAAGCGTTTTACTAAACGAAAAAATGGAATGTTTTTTTTACGTACGCGGTGACAATGACTTTTTCCTCCGCCGCGAGTATTATTTGGTCTTTGGCTTCCTCAACAAGCCGTAATGTTTTTAAAATAAAATAAATACCATATACTCTTTTATGTATTTTGGTATTGAAAACGGTTTTGAAAAAGGATTCTATTATGTCAATATATTTATGATATATTGTGATTTAAGTGTGGAAATTTTATAATTCCTTTATATTGGTTTTATGTTTTATGATTTTATATTGGTACTTGGACATTTTAACGGGTGGTTACGTTATAAACCATATGACGGGTGGTGCCGTGAATACCAAGACGGGTGGTTACGTTATAACCTCCAATGCATTGGGTATGGAAGTCGGCCGTATGGCTATTCCATTAAGTATGTATGGAAATTGGCTGTATGTCTATTCCATTAAGTGATATGTGTGGAAGTCGACCGTATGGTTATTCCACTTAAGTAAGTTTATGTCCCAATTTACCTTTATATATGTTATGTGTTCTTTATATGGGTTTTATGGTAATCCTTTGGTCACAAAAAGGTAAGTAATGATACTTTATTCAGTGGAGAGTTTTTATTACTTCATAAAGGTGAAAAGTATTACTTTGATAAAGTATACATGGTTTACTTGTTGTTTTTATAAACTAACAATTTTCATTCTTTGTGTTTCCCTTACTGAGCTTCTTATGCTCACCCCAAGTTTTTCGAAATGTTTTTCACAGGACTTAAAGTGGAATAAGGTCAAGGATGGGATCAAGGGAATTTCATGCTATCTAAAACATGGAATCTAAACATCTTTCTTTTTAAGAGTTTTTATTTTATGGAGACTTAGTAGAAGTGTCTACTTTGTAATCTTTTAAGATGTAATAGTTATGTTCTAATTCTCTAAAACTCTAAACCTGAAAAGATCCTCGACGTGAATTATTCATTTAATTTAATATTAAGTAAGGTTTAAGGTTGGGGCCTTATAGATTCCATATCAAGAATGACATCAAAACCGATCACTGTGAGGGAAAAATAAATTCCACAAGAAATGGTACAACCATATAAAGGGGAAACTCTATTAATATGATTATAATCCATGATTGTACCCCTAGTTTTTTGTCTTGAGTCATAATTTTATATAATTACTCCATATTTAGACCCATAAATACCATAATTGCTGCAAATTTAAAATAGCGTAAGAACTTGTACTGAATAAGGTAGAAAATAATGTATATGATACTTCAATACTACCTCATTCGATTGAAGTCCCCAGACTCTGTTACTTTGGTATAAGATACATTTCATAGATATGGCCTGATCTATGGCTCTAATATGCAACCCAACTAACTTGGGTAGGTTCTCTCTATTGGCACTGAACCTCAAATGTCTTACTACCCCAAAAACACCCACCTTCTTCTCCCGACCTTCCATTAGCAGAATAGCTCTCAACCTGATGCTTAGATACCAATTCTACACATTTGTGTGGATTCAGTATATATCGTTTTGTCTCCGAGAACTATAGGTAATGTTAGAAAAAAACAATGAAGGTAATCCAACCAACCACAAGTAGAACACTCGATTGGGAACCTCATACACTATGTATTTTTATGGCAAACCTTACCACACTGGTGGAACACCATGTAATAATTGCTTTTATTCATCTGGATGGCACAACCACCATGATATGACTCAATGTGATTCTCCTTGTTGCTAGATAAACTAAATCCTTAAACAGAAGTAGATCCTCCTTTGATCACATTGTCTTATTCCCTTAGGTTTTTCTATGTGGCGATGGAAAGGATCACTATCTTTGAAATTGTGTCCAAACAAATTATGTTTACCTATGATCGGATGGAACACACCTTCCCATCCCCTAATCATCTGTTAGTTTCAAACTCATCACTTGTTAATGTTGATGAAAAGAAGTAATGTTCAGTAATGTGGGCTGAAAAATCCATTATGGACATGTAACCCTACTGTAGGGGTATAAACACTATAGTGTAGTCCACTGTCAAGGTATGTCAGAGGAAGAATTCATAGAAATTTATTCGTAAATAAATCCACAGAATACCTCGATGATGATCATCCAGAGAGATGACATCTCACCAATCCTTGGTAGAGTCATGAAGAATTTAGGTGGCGATCATGACCATCCACACGGGGGGATTCTCCGTATGCTTGATTATTGAAATCATTGCCTCTTGTCAAGACTAAATAGGCTAAAAACCTCTCTCCCTTAAAATGCTGGAGGGTACTACTACAAGAATTTCCATATCAGATCTTTTATTGTTGACGAAGTTCATGGGGAACCCTATATAGACTATATGAATTTATAGAATCAGTCTTGAAAATGAGAATTGTCACCCACTAAAGGATCAATAAAAGGTGCTTTGGGTGGCACTACTTGAGGTAATATCAGTTTCATATGTCCCACAACCTCTATAGCATAGTCATCACAACCATACTAGTGTACAAATCTATGATTTCACGGAGTAATATAAATATAATTTCTAATTACACTCCTCAAATAAAATTTAATAGCATATAACAATTGCTATAACAGGAAGGGACAAGTATAAGGACTTATTATGAATGAGTCACACCTCTCTTCATTCTCCTGAAGCTAGGTCTCGGTGATACAAATGATCCCAAAAGTATTAATAGACACTACCTAATTCTCTGTACTATATTCAAGTCAGGATCGACTTATCGTACAACATTTTAGAGGTTCCGATAAATAGAGATTCAATTTCATGGTATATAAGAAAAAACCCTTTAATTTGTAAATAGAATCCCCATTTAGCAGTAACAAATTCATATTAAATCTTTTATTTATTTTATTTCATTATTTTTTATAGGGATGTTGATATCTCATTATAGTTATATTCATCACTAATACTAATTTATAAATCCTTATACTCTTTTTAAATTACAATGGGTATATTAAGTAATTATGGCCTTACTTTTATATATGGTGTCAGGATGTAAAAATCAAGTATATTGATTTTACTGATTGAACTATCATTCCCAATTAATAGAATTACATGCTTCTGAAAAAAATTGGTAATAATTAATCAAATCATCTAATTTTTCAATTCATATAACCAGTGTTTCATGGCTCAAATATGAAATTATTTGTTAATTAATGTTTCATAATCAATCTGTGTTGGGCAGCACCATTTAGATTGATGTCAAAACTTAAATAAATCCCATTTTTGTACCCCTATAATAAAATTGAGGTCATTTTAATATAAAAAAATCAAGTCACTTAGACAAAAACATGCAATCCAGGTAATTCATATAGGATGTAAATGTGGTGTAAAAAATGTGTGGAATATAAGTCCAAAAATTTCCAATGATAATGCATGAAATTTTAACTCTTTTTCATACCTAGCCAAGGCAATGATAATTCATAATAATAATAATAATATCAATAATAATAACACCCTAAAACCTGTGTACTAGACAATAATGATACTAGTACAACTATAACAGTAATTGACCAATAACAATAATAACCAATTGTATAAAAATTGGTTTTCCCCTTTACATGGGTTCTCTACTCCTAGAAGCATGCTCATTACCAAATTTTGATACATCCTTGTCTACTTTCTAATACACAAATATTAAGAAAAATTGAAAATAACATCTGATACCACATTTTAGAATCCCTCTATCGAAACAATTGATGGATAACCTGAGATGGTGGGTCACAAAACATCAAGGGCACCTCCCCATACGCTAGGGCTTATTGAATAGCAATAAGGTTCTAGGGTGTGTTTGTGGGGAGAGTATTCCCTCATGGGATAGAGTGTATCATATAGGTATATAATTAATGATAAATAGTGAAAAAATAATAAATAGTAGTACGATAATAATAAAAAAAATTATAATAAATTAATAGCTAGGCACTTAATCATAAGTATATACACAAAAATTGATGATAATAATCATATTAGGTGGCTTTAAAAATGAGGTATATGGGATACTGGGGAAATAAGAATTAACCACATGTTAAAAAAACAACAAAAATGGCCAATGTCTTCCTCTACTAGATTAATGAGCATAGTCTTAGTCCACTACACTCATACCCCTTCCTTTTACTTGGAAATTAGCATCTAAAGCTAGAATCTTCTCTCTATAAATTCCTATATTAATGAAATATGCTTGGGTACCAAGGGTGTTCCAGGTTGGGTGTGAGATATACTCAGTAAGCCTCCACTATTGGTGTCAAGATCAATCCAATATGTGCATAAAATAAAATTGGACATGTGGATTTAAATAATAAATGTAAAGAAATAAATAAATAAGACACATTCTCCCAAGTCCGTTGTAGATACCTAACAAACTATACATGCTTTGGAAAATTCTGGATGTCTCTAAACTATGTAGAACCTATATAAATATGATATGGTTTTGGTAAATGGGTCATCGTACAATAAGCATAAATAGTGGACTGAACCCAATAATGTTATTTGGCTTTGTGGACATCTCCCTAGTGTATTAGTTATGCATTAATGGAACTAAGTAAATGTTATCCTTACAATTTATAATTGGAATCTCAATCCCCTCTAAAGATATCCATAATAGGAATAAAAATTATCACTCAATGGGATCTATAAGTACCCATCACCATATAATCTATCCATGGTATCCCATAAATTTAATCTCATATATCACTCTTAGCATGGTGTATGTATGACCCATTAATCACATCCTTGGTATCTCACATAGGAGACATAGTATCATTCATGGAATTATATAACTTGAATTAAACTGAGGCCATCCACTGTGACTTCTTAAGTAAACCAGTATCCCTTATGGGAATGTAAGTAGTCCAAATAGTGATATCATACAAGGCATCCCATTAGGATCCAATTTTAGCACCTGATATATTTATAAAACATAATATGTCTTAATTCTATTACATAGTAATCTCATCCATGGTATTCTTAAATCAAGACCCTTGTATCATCGAAATCTTAGATATGAGGTATGGAATAGAAATTATAATTCATACCATTTTTCATGGAACTGAATTTATAATATATTAATAATGTTGTCCAAATCATTTAATTAAGGAAATTTATGTCATGAGATATTATACAATGAAAGGCCTAAACACATGGCCTCTCCTAACTTTGATAAAATTATCACTCCAATACATCTATCACAATTCAATTAGTACACCCTAAATGTAATAAAAAAATTAAAGTATTTCTAAATCAAAATTCTCTTTATCCATAAAATAAAGGCACACCTTTATGGGCGGCTACTGTCAAGGTAATTGGCCATGGAATAGACTCATAGGTAGATAGGGCCACACAAAACATGGTAGCCCATTAAATTTAGGCTACTAAACCTTTTATAGAAGTATTCTAAGAAGTCTAGAAGGGACCACAATGGATCATGTTAATATCTAACTATAATTATATGGAATATATCAAGACCACCTACATTAACCTTGTATCACTCCCCTTGTCTAGTATCAACCCTTAAATTGATATAGAATTGTAGATGTTATAAGAATGTTTCATTTCCTTGCAAACATGTAATATTATCTTGAACCAACATAATATAATATATGAACAGATAAATGATGATAATAAACAATAGGATTACAGATATTAACATTTTGGATCCCAGGAACATGATAATAAAGAAAATGGTGCCCAAAAGCGTGAATTGACAAAGCCTAGAGAGGGGAGGAGGAAGGATTCACCTAGTGTGTAGTCTTTAGAAAGAAAGTGGGGGATTATTTATATATTAAAACCTTTCATGGTAAATTTTTTTATTTCAACCTTCATTAATGGGTAACATAGTTTTAGTGCATAGTTTTCCAAACTATGTGCCAACCATGCATGAAACACAACCCAGGGAACCCCATCGCATGGGCTAGGTGCATGGTTTGACAAACTACATGTAGCACATGTGAAATGGATCTTTCAAAATGTTTATTTCACCTCTATGGTGTTTTTTCCTAGTTCAAATGGTTCAAAAAAACCATACTCCCTCCAATAATTCATTTAGTTCCCTGTATACTTGAGTCCTACGGTTAGAACTTATCATGAACTAACCATTGTGCTTAATCTATACCCTCAAATTCTAGACTCTTGATAATCAAATGAGACTTGTACTCTCTTGAATGGCTCCCCAAACGTTAGAGTACATTATTACCATAAAATAATAAGTCATGAATAGTATCATAACATTCCTCACCTCTCTAAAATTTTATGATGTTATATTATCCTAGGTAGGTGAAGAATAACAATTACAATAATAGAATGTTACTAATGAAGGATTCTGAAGTCATATGGTGGAGAAAATACCATCTCAGCATCATCAATATTATCTAATTGAGAATGGTACTACATCCTAATATAGAGGGACTCTCTAATTTTCTCTCTCACATTCACTTTTTCACTATATATTATCATATATAATTTTGTGGGTATGTATAGTTTTTTTTGAAAATATATTAAATATTTTGTGAGGAATATCTATACGGGTGAATTATTGACACTAATTCTTGAATTTTTTCTATGTGAGAAAACCATTTCAATAATTGAAGTAAATATTGAACATTTTTCAATACCCACAGAAGATGGAAATAGAGTATTTACAAGGTTCACTTATCAATGAGAATAAATAATTCTATCTATAGTTCATGAATCATTATGTAGTTATCCTCCTCTTTTTCTTCATCATCAACCTATATAGACAAATGTAAGATCTCCTAACTCTATGATAATATGCACAACCACTTATTCATCATCGTCTTATTCTATTCTTCTAAAACTTCATTTCATCACTAAATTACATTAGATATCTATTCACTATCATTGACACATAAAAATACTATATAAGTATTAGTGTCTCACCATTATCCATATTTATTTATTTAATATTTGATATACATTATACTAATTATGTTTTGTGCATTCAATTATCTTCAGCAGATGCTCTATAAATTTTCCTATATTACCTATATATTTCTTCTGGTCAGTTTGGCTATGCATATAGATGATTTTCATAGTTTCCCTCTAATCCCTTTATTTTGAATTTGAAATTTAAATTCGAAACAGAAATAACATATTCAAAATTGGCCTTTGGATCATTGTTCCATATATCCTGATCATCGTATTTGATTGGGTAGTTATGTTAGACTAAAATAACCACTAACTTAAGAAGATGAATCAATGTACAAATTCTACTAAAAACTATCTACGTAAACACTTCTACATCATGGTCAATGTGATTAGAGCACAACCAACTTGTTTTTAGTATTTTTCATGTAACATTAATATATGGATACATCATGGTCTAGATGTTTTTCCATAGAGATTTTGAAAACTATAAATTAAAAAATCTAATTGTCTTCTCTATATATAATTTTCATCATAGTTGTGGTGAATTCTTCACACATTTAAAATAATATGAAGTGTTCTCGTTGTCATGATGTAGAAGTCCAAAAAATTCTAGAACCACTGAAAAACAACCCAAATTTCCCCTGTGACATAGAAAGACCACTACAACATGGATTTTCCAAAATTTCTAATTCTAGAAAAAACATACCAAGACACTTCTTTAGCATGGAACTACTCTAAGTTGTTGAGAGAATATCTTAGGAGATTTGTAAATGCATTTTATGAAATAGTCATTGATATATTCTCATCCAATATAATATGGTCCACTGTAACTTGCTCTAGTAACTTCATGTCTCCCTCTATATAGCTTGCACCATGAACATAATTAATGATATATAATTATTTACAACACATAACATATAACTATTTTATTTACTTTGAATATGATTTATTTATTAATATAAATATCTGACTTACTTAATCATATCATATTCAAAAAACATTCGCCCTCGAAAATCTCAACTACCATCAATGCACCTATTGGGATCAACAATATACCACATTGGATTGTCTTGGAAACCATGGAACATAAATCACATTGAAATTATGAAATTGTAACAATGGATCATTACCCAAAAATTATAATCCTATATGAGAGATAGATTTAGTAAAGAGGAACATTAAATTAATAATACCATGTTACCCCTTAAATATTAATATACATGCATCTTGAAAAACTCAAAATTCGCAACCATAAAAATAAACACAGTCATCAAAACAATAATTCATTCATACATAAAATATTCATTTATAAAATTATAATAAACTACTAAAATAATTTATACATGATTAAATCCCAACATAACCCACTTTAAAAAGTCTCCCCACATAGATGATTCCCCCCATATAATATTAAAATTGTTCATACACGATGAAACAATATGTTACCCCTTTTAAAAAATATATCCTTATATTTTATTCCCCTAAAGGTAACATATATCAATGTGACCCCCACTATTTTATTATATAATACCCATTGGTTAAATATTTGGAAGATAAACATAATGGAGATTTTGGTGTTTTCAATTATTCTTTACCTTTTACAAAAATATCAAAATAAAATATGAGATATGGATAACAACACCATACCATGTCCTTATAATGTGTGAGGTTTAAAAACAAACAAGAGACTCAAATTTTATAAATATTCCTCAGATAATGGCTAAGAAAACACGTCTATAATTGTTTTCTTTATACAAACAAATTCCAACATTAATTCATTCATCACCAGTAGCTCCTTATGCTAATATACAAATTTCCAAGTCATATTCTTTTCAATTTGATCTAGTTCTTCATACATCTCATCATCCCACTCTTGATGTTTCATTGTTTCTTGCATATAAATTAGTTTAACTTGAAAAAATAATTCTATATTACTATTTTTCATCAAGGGTATTTTGGTATCAAATTTTAACCATGATTTCCAATAATATTTTGGACCTATACTTTATTTATCAAGTGGAGATAAAATAAATAAGGTTTTTCTTTATCACATAAATTTTATGAATAATATTTTCCATTTGGAACATCTTCATTATTCTTAAAATGTGATAAATCATTACATTCCAACTTAATATGAATATATTCATCATCATTTCGTTTAAAAGATGTTCATTCAAGAGATTTCACATTATTAATGTGTACCATCACATTCACATCAATAGAATAAAAAATCTTCCTTGTCTCTTTGTTATAACTATGATATAATCATCCATTTTGTGGATAACCAATGAAGATAACATCAACACATCCTCTTTTAAATATTTCAATATTTTCACCTTTAACTTTGATAATTAATGGGATTTCAAAAACTCTCATATACTTCAAACAAAGATATTTATTGTAAGAAATCTCATATAATGACATATCTAAATTTGGACTATATAGCAATTATTTTGGATATGGATCATACTCTTATGCCTGGTCTCCATATAAATTAGATGTTCCATACTCTTGGAATATAGTTCATGATATCTTCATAAGAATTATATTATTTTTTCTGCTACCCCATTTTGGTGTAGTTTATATAAAGCATTAATTTCATGATAAATTCCATGTTTTTAAGATAAGCTTCAAATCTTCCACTCGTAAATGTAGCACCATTATTAGTTTGAAAAATCTCTAAATAGTAACCAAACTCTTTTTATTATCTTCTCAAGAAACTTATAAGAATATTAAAATCCTATAATTTTTTTCATAAACATAATTCATGTTATGAATTTAAATTCATCAATACTTGAAAAAAAATATTTATCTCCATTTTTTGGAATACTTCCTCACAGGCCCACAAATTTCAAAGTGAATTAGATCCAAAGGATGAGACATTTGTACTTAAACCCTCACGTGTAGAGTATTAAAAATATTTCAATTTTAAAAAGTTGAACACATCCAATTACATTATATTTTCAACTTAGGAACATCAGGATCATTGCCTAAATTAAAATTTTAAACTAGGTAATTTGGCCAAGATGACCAAGTCCTGGATTCAATTGTTTATTTTCTTCTTTCACGCTTAAATAAAAATAATTTCAAACATTATAAATCCAAAAGAAATTATTTTTTTTTCATTTTAATCTTGTTAAGATAAATTAATCATTCATTCTCTTCAAAAAAATCCATATTTTTAAATGATCACCACATTCCATGTATCACATAACTGAGACACTCTAGGAATATTGTGTTTAAATTCTCTAATATACACCATTATTAGGGATTTTAAGTGAACATTACAAATTTGTGTTGATCCAACCCCCTAGTTTTTTAGTTACCAATCATTTCCAGAGTTTACCATGTCTTTATAAATTTCAATATCCTTGTGTAGTTTTAGATCTCTTATTATATAGGGAAAAAAACCACAATAAAAAATATATAGATATTTCTCTTTGAATTATTTGTAGGAAATGTCACAAACACTATCTATATATTTGAATTTTTCATTCATATTATAATTCCTCATATAACATTATACTGATAAAATTTTAGTTTTTAACATAAAAAAACACCCTTTTCATGATGACTTGACTTCCCACATCATTCAACAAAAATATTATAATAGATGAAATCAATTTTCAGTTTTTAATTTTGATTCCACATGTTGTCTCTGAATTATTATATATTGAGCTATATTAATCTACTTAATTTTTTTCTTAACCATGAAAACTCTATATTTTATTTCAAATTAAACCAAAACAACCTCACCATGTTCCCCAAGAATGCATAGTTATAGAAATATCCATATGAAGAAAATTTTCCTTTATAGACATTATATTGTCTGGAACTATCAGCCTCTCTGTCATAATTTTTCCCACAATTAATTTTACCTCATTTATACAGTCAAATATTTTTGTAAAATATTGAATCTTATTTATCAACATAAAATTTATTATCCCTTATGTTTTCACTATTTCAATTCATTATTTCATTCATATAGGTGTGCTCATAATTTAATATATCAGGATAATCACATGATTTTTATACATGGTTAGTATTATTGATTTTATTCTTATTCTTAGACATTAGATATGTTCCATTATTTTTTTCATCATATTTGAAACTATTCCTCCCTAATTTGCATGAGCATTGATCGTACTTGATCTATCTACATCATTATTAACAAATTTCTAAAAATATAGCTTAAAATTTTCAATCTCATTTTCCATAATCACTGAATATATTATAAAAAATTGAAATCATTTTATTTTTATTTAAATTCTGCATTCATCTTGACACTATAATTCATCAGTTCCACAATAATCAAGTTCAAGACATCAAATATGTCCTAAGATGCTAATTTTTCTTCAACAAGAACTGATTCATTTCTTCTATATTATTTATTGTCATTATTTAAAACTCATATCTATTTTTCCAACATATAGATCTTTGAGGGACACTCTATGAGTTACTTTTTCAAAATGAATTCCATTTCATGTTTTTATCATCTTCAAATTCAATAAAACACTCACTAGTGAACTCTTCTTTATTCACCTTTTTAATGATCATTTTTTTCATCAACATATCATGAAATATACATCTATTCTTCCTTATCACTATGACTACAGATTTCACATTATGATAAGAAATTACCCATTTTGAGTTTTGACAAAAACAATTTCTTTCTTATAGATGAGACCCCAAATTTTTCAAACATTAATGGTATCCTTTTAAGTATCCTATTTTTTACTTGATCTTATTAATTACTAAATTAAAATTATGTTAACATAGGATACACTGTATTAAAGCATATAAGTTATCTATACACAAATCATTTAAGATGAAATTTATCTTTAAACATTCACATTCCTCAACTCAAATTTTAGAAGATTAAAGAGATCATTACATAAAACTTTTCACTCAATTCTGAATTGGAATCATAATAATTAGGTTTTTCTTCATCAACCTTCTTCTTATGCTTCTCTATCATTGACGCTTTAAAGAATATTTATTTATTTTTTTCAAAATTATTCTTAATAATAAATTCTTTCATCATCTACCATGAAATGAGAATACAATGAAAATCATCCAGATGAAGTGATTTTGTTTCCCTTTCTTCAAGATTAAAAGCATTGGCACTAAACCTATCTAGTAATATATGAAGTATCTTATAATCCACTATATTATCTTTTAATTCATAACCATAAAATCTTATCATTCTCAAAAGCTCATAAAATATTTTGAATACATAATCTTAAGTTTCTTCTTGAGTTATAATTTTTTATATTTACGACTATAAAACTATGAAATACAAGTCATCACCTTATTATTACCTTTATAAATATTAACAAGTTTATCTCAAATTCCTTTTCATGTTGTTATACCTCTCACTCTTTCAATTTACTTATCAATTATTGATGACATTAATGCATTCATTTCATGAATATAATTATCAATATTGTTTTTATCGATTACTATCAAAGAAAAATTCTTATAACAATGTAGTAACCCAATATATTTCTCCCAAAGAACATGAAAACTAATATATAGGAGATAAGTCAACATTTATTTCTTCTATATATGATAATTTCTCAACCAGTGGTGGGAATCACTTTGTTTTAACAAAATTATTATTGTTGAGTAAAAAAACCAAGAAAAATAAAAACCAACAACTTCATACCAATAAAAAAATATTCAAATCCTTAAAATAAAAAATCACCAATTAGGGGAATATTTTCTTTGATACCACTTGAAAATGAACCTCCAAGATCAGTAAAAAATCAATGATATGGGAGATGTTTAATTAGTGAATCAACTTCTTTCAAATTTTCTTAGTGAATCAAACCTCATCGTTGATTAAATGGATCTTGTTCATTTTTTAACACACACACAGGAAGGGAACTTTGGATTTAAAATATTTGCCTATCAAAATAGAAAGGCGAGTAGATGGCTCGGTCCATACTTTTTCGAGATAATTCAACCCACTACATTCAATTTTTAGGTAATATGAGTTGGTATTATCCTTGAACATTAATTACATAAAGTCGTATAGATGGAATAATGAATCCCAAAATAAAATAATTATATATAAATTCGATATCAATACGAAGAAATCATTCTAACCATATCTCTCAATTATTGATATAATTATCCTCTTATTATTTTAATTATTTTACATATGAAAACATATGTTGGATATCATCTCACTATGCCATTATAAATATCCAATTTTTCGTTTTCTTATTGTTCATATCTAATTCTTCAAATTAGATGCATCATTAAATTGTACTAGATATATCTTCACTATATCAGACGCATAGAAATTCAAAAGAAGTGTTAGTTTTTGATCACCATCCTTCTTTTTCTATCTAATATGAAATTAATATTAGAGAAGCTCTTTTATTTCCATTAAATGATCTTCAAAAGATGATATCGACATTTATCTCTATTAACTCATTATTTCCTCTCATCAACTCTATTTTCAATATAGTATTTTATCATAGTATTCCACTAAATAGTCTATTTTGAATTTGAAAATGAAATTCAAATTCAATCCAAATGTAACTTCTTCGAACTTTTCCTTGGAATCATAGTTCCAAAAATCCCATTCATCAAATTAGAATAGGTATTTATTTTATATTGAAATATAAACAAAATTCTTTAAATGAATCCAAGTAATAATTCCACTAAAATTTTTCCATATTAGAACTTATATTTTTTTTTTCATAAACATGATTATGACTGAGCATACTAGTTTTCAATAGTTTTCACATAATTGTTGTATAAAGTCGCAGCATAGTCTATATATTGTGGAGTAGAGAGCCTGAAAACACTAAAATATAAAATCTACTCAATTTCAATCTACATTATATCTATAACAGATATAATGTATACATTATGCATTTATATGACTACTACATGGTCCATGTGATATTTTCTGGAGGTCCCAAAAATTCCAAACCCACTGAAAACCATTCAAATACTCTATACAACATGAAATAAAATCTATTCCATGGAATTTCAAAAATTTATAGTAGAACAAAAAACTAACCAATCCCCTTATTCTATTTTTCTACTCTACTTTGTGGAGAACATCTCTTCTATGATGTTGGTATAAATTATGCACTGAGGTCATTAATATAGTCCCTTACACAAGGATGTGGTCCACTGAAACTTGCACTAGTAACTCCAATTCTCCCTCAATGTAGCTTGATTCCTGAACATCATTCATGATTTTTAATAATAGATTAAACATCACATACCTTCATTTGATTTTAATACTATATGAATTATATATTGACAATAAAATATAAAATATATGGTCATATCGTCATCGCCAAATAATCACCCTCACAAATCAAAACTTCCATTAAAACACCTCTTAATCTCGGATATTTTTGTTTTCTGGTTCACCATTATTAGTGTCCACCCAAAGGAAAAATCAGAAATAAATTCTGGAATTTCATATCACACAAAACCCATCTACCTACGAATTAGGGTTGACCATTCAACTATCTGAGTAAGAGAATTAAAAACTCAACACAAACATGAGGTTAAAACCATGTATTGTTTTTTTATCTATATATTTTTTCCATTCAATAAAAATTATCAGAATTCATCAATTTATATAGATTATAGATAAAAATATGATAAGAGATTAAATCAATCAACTGGTGAAATTTTATAAAAAAATCATTTTTCTATCTCATAATTTTCTTTTACCCATGAATCTTCATTTTAAATTATCATACAGGGTATTGTAAAATAAATTTGTTTGGTATTTCAATCTATTACTATTTTTTTCATTTTCATTTTTTATTAAAATAAATTTTTTTAAAATTTTCTTATCGGATCACATAGGGTTTTTTAGTTGTACCATTGTGATAATTGAATTTTTAAAGTATAGAAACAATTTTTTGAAAATTAGATGTCATATTTTAGTTATAAAAGTATAAAAATTATGCATAAATTAATGAATAAACAATGATCAAGGAACATAAATTTTGGTGAATTTTTTGTTAACTGAAAGTAACACCATGGATAGAAATCCCAAATTGAAATCCAATATGTCATTTGATCTATAATAAATTGAGATATTAGGATCCAAAATAAAATTCCTTATGATATCCAATAAATTGTGTGTGTCCGTGTGTAAAAAATGAAACCATTAATAATATTTGTTGAGATTTTTGAGTTGGTTGTCTAAACCCTACATTCATTCCTCGACTATGAAACATAAACTATTGGAATTTATGTTATTTGAAATTATGTGTTATTTATTAAATATACTAATCCAATATGTTCTAGGAACAATTAATAGGTAAACAAATTTGAGTAATTAAAATTTTAATAATAGGAATAAAAGGAAAGGAGAATAATTATTTCAAATAAACAGGGGTACAATAAAAAAAATCCTATTTAAGATGTATCAAGGAAATGTAAAAAAAGAAGGGGATAAGAAACAAGAATAAATGAGAATTAAAGTGTATTTCAAGTTAATAATGGGATGAACATAAATCCTCAATAATTAAAATTAATTAAACATGTTTTAAATATTCAATGAAATGGATTTTTTTGAATAAAATTTTATAGATACAGTCCTTGTGAATTAAGAATAATTATGTATGGGATTGACTCAACCTTAATTTTCCTTATTTTATATATATATTTTTATTTAGTGAATTTAAAAATTATATTAGAAATGTTTAAATTATTATGTAGATTATTTAAAATGATAATAAAAATCTTAAAATGAAAACGACCCACACTTGGATTTTTATGCGTATTATTATAATTTTATCATTAAATGATCATGAACTTACATTTCAAAAAACATTTTTTAGTGTTCATTAGGGTTTAAAGTTAATCCTATGATTGGAGCACATAATGTGTAAGGATAAAAATGTTTTCCTTTATGTTATGTATTATTAAACAAGAAATTAAACAACTATATAATATTCATCAAGAATATGGGAAGCTATATAGGATTAATTGGAAAAGTGTCATGCAATCATATTTTCACCATTGTAAGAATAATTTAACCAGAATTAATCTATGTGTGATTAAATACATAGGTTCTTAGTCAATGTATGAAAAATTCCTACCTCGTATCCGATCAATCATGGGTAGTGTGAGAATAAATAAATATTTTTAAGGTTTTTTAATTCTAATCTCATGGGTGATTGATACTAAGTGTACCTATATGGGTCCATGTCCATGAAGGAATACATTGGATCACTCATATGCTACCTCGAAGGGCACACAACATGTGTTCTCCACATTAATATTTGTAGTTCTAAAATTAAATATAATCTTAACCCTAACCATTCTCACACAATGTACCAGTATTCTACCTAGCCCACAATCCAATATATATATACGTGCCTGCATTCATGCTTGGAATAAACCAATGAATATGTTTTATTTTGTTTTTTCCTGTAAAAATCATGATTGTATCAAATGAACAATCTATGTTCCCTACATCTATGATTTTGAAGAGACAATGATTATAGGGTTGGGGGAATATTAAATTATATGAAGAGTGTATGATTTCATTAAAATAGAAATCACAATATTTATCAGGGGCACATGAAACCCATTTATGAATACGTGTATCACTATTGTTGCCTATATTTTCATAGCACCACTAACTTTTTAAATAATTTGAATCCTAGACAATGTAACATGGTCTCTTTACTTCTGTAGTTCAGTTCTATAATTTTAATACAATATCCAATTTAACTCCCATTTCATATATATTTTTTTTCCTAAAAACTTCCTTCTCAAAGAATCATAATGGTCAATAGTTAACCCAATTATTGATCCCAATGGAGTATTTCAGGGTTCACTCAATTCCTTTATTATCAACTAATTTAATTTTATTTCAATTGAGATGGGACAATGTGCTTTCCAATAGATTGTTTGGTGACATTCTACTTTTTCAAGGTAATTCACACTACCACATTATATCATAAAACTAACATTTTATCTATACCTTGTCTTAGCTCATTTAATATCCATTAAAATAAGGTGAGGTGACACATGAACAATCTATATTGGGATTGAGTCGACATTAGAGTATTATATAAGGTCATGGAATATTCATCACATCACAACATAGAATATGCGTGGTTTTGTGTTTCCAGGAAATTTAAAAATGTTAAAGGATTCGACAATATTTATTTAAGGTTCTAATATATGAATGATATTGATTGTACCATCAATGAATTTTTACCAATTTTTTCCGATGATTAAGAACCCATATACCAAAGCCTTGGAGTGATCCTCTTTCTGCTAATTAGTGTTTTTGATTACTTTCAATTATTTCCAATGTACATTCAAAGATGCACCCCACATATCAAATGTGTTTAATTTTTTTAAAAATATAAAAAATACAGTATGTGTTAGGAAAAGATGGTAACCATCCAAAGCTCCATGGTAAAATGACCATAGTCATCAAATATGATGCACTTGGAGTAAATATAAACTTGTATTGACTTTTTGGATTATGACCGCCTTAAACCAACAATAATAAGGGGTTTTCTTATTAATTGATGGTTCTTTAGAGGGATAATGAGATTATTAGTCTTTCTAGGGAATTATATAATACTCCAAAGGCATTTTTTGGGTACAAAAAATCTCACCTCAGCTAAAAATGCTATAAATTGTAACTTATACTTAGGCTTAAAACAAATTATAATTTCATAACATCCCTATGTAAATTTATTTATTTAAGTAAAGCCAATGTAATATAATAATATTATTAATTTTTTACAAAAATTTCATTACTTAGATAAATAAATAATATTTATTTAAGTAATATTAGATAAAATTATATCATTATCATCAGGCCATTAACTCAAGACATAAATCTTCCATGAACATTATTAAACTTTGAATAATAATTTATTTATTCAAATAAATATTATTATTTCAGTAAATAAAAAAATATGACATTCACTAAACTCATAAATAATTTATTAGATTAATAATCTAGTGAAACGATAAATATTTTATTATTCTATTCACTAAACTATTAAAAAAATAAATATCCATTTATTTCTATATGAATAAATAAAGTGAAAAAACTCATTTTAATTTTTATAAACTCAAATATTTCGTGAATTAATTAATTATAAAAACATTACATGAATAGTCATTATTCCAAAAATTGAGGAAAATATTTATTTTTAATAAAAAAAATTATAAATATTTTAATGAAATTCCTTACACATATATTGTGTAACCCTCTAGAAGTCATTCTCAATAGAATTAGGTGATTTTACCAAATGTACAAGATCCGAGAATCACAACATGTAATGACATCAATAAGGAACTAGATTAACAAAAAGATAATCCTTCCTATAAAGGTTATTATGTAATATAATTCATTTTTTAGTTAAAATCATATCAAGCGTGTTCAATAAGGTCCATCACTATATATGCTTGATTTATATTTCTTTGACTATTCAAAATGAAGTCATCTATAAAATGAAATGGTAATTTATTTAAATATATAGTTATATTTTTATAAAAGAGATTAATATATAATGTTTCAAAAAAAATTATAGGTGAATCTAGGTTCATAACTTATTCAATTGATGAAATCACACTTCCCAATGATGTGAGGGATGTTCATCTATACTCGAGGGGGGTGGATGGTCGAACGATAGTGAAAGAGCTTCATCTTGGGGCAAGGATAGTCAGAATAATGGTCTGAGGGATTTTATAAATGGCTCCCGATGACATAGGCGTCCCTAGACAACGGTGGTGACCATTGTGGATGATGGAGGAGCTTTAGGTGGAAAATCAGCAGGTTTCATAGATGTGGATGATAGGCTATCGGTGTGTGATAAGAAATGGGGGATGTGTCTCCTTTTTGACCTAGAAGTGGAAATGGTTGTGGAATATGGGTCATCAGGTATTAATGAAACAATGAGGAAATATGAAGAATCAAATTTCGGAGGTCTATAATAGATTAAAATTTATATATTGGGTAATTTTTCCATAGTTGTATCTTTCTTAGTCCTTCAATGGTTATTTATTAAGCACTAATTTTCCTTGGAATAACTAATTTCAGTTTAGAAAAAAGAAAAATGAGTTTTTTCACTTTATTTATTCATATGGAAATAAATGAATATTTATTTTTTTACTAGTTTAGTGAATATAATAATAAAAATATTTATCTTTTCACAACTATAGAAATGGGGGAAATGGAAAAATTAATATCCTTCATGCTGGGAATTACTTATTCAATTAATTTCATATCACTTATAACACACCCAACATATGACTCCTTAATATGAGTATATATAATCATAGTATTCATCCATACATAAAAGTATGTGATTCATGGTATAAATTAATAATAATATTACATCTAATGACTGATAAAAAAATCATGGATAGTATATCAAATTACATATAAAACATGTGTAATTTATATTTAATGGTCTATCCTTATGACCTGCTTTTCTAGGTTATCCGTAATTGTGAACATATAAATAATAAATCATAATTTTTTGTGGCCCAAGAACACTTTATATAATAATATATTATATGTGACCCCTCAAATAGATGTATCTATGAAATGGAACATATGTTAAATAATACTAGCATTTCATCTCTAGGATCTCACTATAACTAGTAATTGATATTACCATTCGATGAAACAAATACTCTAAGGAAATTATTACATTAATTTTATATATAATAATTATCTTTATACCATAAGATGTTTATTAATATTCTAGAAATTAAAAATTAATTATTCAATTAGTTTTATAGAACCAACTCCAACATTATAGTCATATCCATCACACCTTCACAATAAGTTTATATCATAAAATTCATCTAAAATTAGTTGATATGATTTATTATAACCATAATGACCAATTTATCCCACCTTATCTCTTATAGGTATATTACCATAAACATATTTTCACCATACTAACTAAAATGTACACCTAAAGGATATATATTACCAACACAAAATAACCCATCACAAAAAATTGTTTCATTCGAAAACCATATAAACCAAGGAAAATGGGTAACCTCTTCGCCGATAGCCACACCAAAAATTCTAAAATAGCATAATACCAAATCTAAATGGACATTTTATCACATAAATATTAAAATATTAACTTTTATCTTCAAATTCTATTCCATGATCCACTCCAACACCACCAACACTCTCACAAACAAAAATTAGAGATCCATGAGAACCAAAGACTTTGAAAAAATGTTCTACATAACATAGTGATTTAATCCACCAAGATATTTATTATAGATTTTATGTATCCCTTAATTTTGTTTTATTCAATTGGAATTTCTCAAACACTGGCCATCCATTGGATCATCTATAATTTAGTTTGGTCATCTTATGGTGGATATTAGGGTTTTACATTATGATAAAAATCTTGTGTAATAAAAATTGAATTTATCTTCATTTATTCCATAATGTTATATTATTATTTTATATAATAATGATATATTAGAGTTTTTATTTTTTTCAATTTTTTAATTAATTTTATCAATGTTTTTTACGTGTTCTTGATTTAATATAATTTTTTTTAAAAACATTTGAGTTAGATCATCCATTTTTCTCTCCATCTGTGCTATATCATTAAGGGGTTATTAATATTGGTGATTAAAATATTCTCCTTTTATTATTTAGATAATGTTTAATTTTTATGATTTATTTTTCTTTTGTTATATTTTAGGAATTGACCACATCAAGATATTAAACCAAACCAAAATGAATTTTAAAGGAAATATAACCACCATGACTTAATTGATTTTATTTATATTACATTTATTTATTTGATATTTATGTTTAATTAATGGCGTTTTTTATTTATTTTATTGAGATATTTAGTAATATATAGAGTTAAATGAAAAAATTAGAATATTATAATAAAATAAATAAATTTTAAAATTGAAAATGTTGTTGTCTGAATAGTTCTGTTATTTTTGATCGGTAAGGTGGTGAATGGAAAAATAATATTTTGTTTTAAGGACCGTGTGGTTACAATTATTCTGTCATTATGTTTATATAATAACTATTTATTTAGAATTTGTGGCCATGATATTGTTTTATTAATGTGGTTGGATTGGATTTGATGGTAGTGTAGTAGTTATTAGGCGGAGCAGAGAGGATAATGTGGTTATTTGTGTAGTTTCCTAAGATTATAGCATAACACTAAAATAATGAAATTTATTGTGTAAATTTATATTGTGAATTGACCATTATAATAATAATTATGTATCAAATAAAATGAAATAATATATTTTTTAATTGTATAGGGTAATTAAAATATATTAATTGAATTAGAGGGGTCATAGTAAATTATTGTGGATGAAATTTAATGTTAAAAATAAATTAAATATGGTTGGTAATTTAATAATGTGAAATTAGTATTGAAATATAAAATATGATGAATATAGGTGGATATTGTGTAGTAGTGTAGTCTATTTATTAGAGTTGTTAATGGATGTTGATGTGTGGTGTGGATGAAAAAAATGATAGTTGTGGTTTAGTGGTGTTTTGATAAGTAGTGGATCCATCAGTTGGGTATTATGTATAATATTATTTATATTATAATTTTTGTTTCTTCTTTTATCACTATAGACCATCACTCCTGCATTCATTGCGGAAAATACATAGGTTACATATTATCTTTAATATGAACTATAACACCTCGAGCATAACATCCATATAATTATATAATATAATTAAAATATTTCATTATATACATTCTCAAGAACATTTAGGTTCAATGTTTTATTGAATTAAGGATTAAATTATCTAATAAATCTCATGAATTTATTTACTAGAAGACTTTTTTCCCAATATAACTAACTACTTAATACATAATAAGCCTTCAACATCTCCGAAAAATTCTCCACATATATTATTTTCATCTAGACATATCATTCTAAATAATTTTCTTCATAACCTAGGGAAATGGAGATATAAGATGGGTGTGATAGAATTATAAGTAAAACATATATAAAGAGCTATCAGGACATGAATAATATGGAAGGATTAAATAATATTCAAATAATTCCCTACAACTAACCATGTGAGTTTGAAATAACTTCATTAATAACATAAAAGTATAAAAAATAACATGGATAACAATAAATGGATCTATAGTAAAGAAATTCAAAATGTTGGATAGATAATTCCTTTTTTTAGAAATACATCCTAACATTATACATAATAATCTTATTATCAAGGCCTTGTTTCAGAGAAATAATTATTATGGGATGGTATATACAGAAATACCCAAGAAAGTTTGTTTCAGGAGAACTATTAATGCACCTAGATACTATTTTGGTCTCTATTCATCATTAATTAAGTTCAATTCACTGATAATTATAAATACTTAATAAGATATATAACACATAACCAATATTCAGTAGTAATCGACAAATAACCCAATTGGAATAACAAATATACATATTTTCGAAATTTACCCAATCGGGAAATGTAATAGCTGTCTATATAAACATCTATCAAATTGAAATTTTATAAAGAAATGGGAATGTGGTTTTTCCTATAATATACCCAACTAAATTAATTTTATAATCTAGGTGAACAACCTTCAATAAAAATAGAGAAATATAAAGTTTTCTTATAGGAAAATCATTGGAAGAAAAAGTATACCTTCAATAGAGGGTGATTTAGAAAGACAAATGAAGAAATTTAATTTGAAGAGTTTAATAAAAAATGGTATGACCTGAAATAGAATGTAATACATGAATAATTTATAAACCCTAAAATGTAATTATTGGTGAATATAAATCATATCACAATAAAGAGAAATTTACATACAAAAAACCCTTATAATATTATTAAGGTAATAATTAAAATAACTTGAGAGGGATACCATGAAATTAAAATAAAATAAGATTAAATATATTCATAATAATTTAAGTCAATAAGGTATTAAATAAACTTAATAAATGGAAATATGTGTTTCATTATCAAACATGTCTCACAGAATAGAAAGATGAGCTAAATAGCACTTATGACTTTAGAGACATTTGAAGCGAAACCACTTGAAGGATAGTATATAAAATGAAACAATAAATACCATGAATAATTAAGTTAATATGATACAAATTATTACATATTTAGTAGATACACCACAAAAATAAGAAAACATGGTGTATAATATGAAATATGTTGCAATGGGTGAAAATTGTGAAAGGAAACCTTTTAGTAACGTAAAACATGATGTAAGAATAATTTTATAATGAGGTAATTTAGAAGGATTGTAAAACCCAAAAAAAAGTAGGAAATAAAATATAATTTATTCAATAGGTATAAAACATTAAACTAGGGACAATAGTGTTCAATAAGAAAGAATAAGAGCCAAATGAAAGAAAGTATAGTGAGCACAAACCCTTGCCTTATTTCCTAATTTCCACGAAACAAATGGAGTTTATTTAATAAGAAACAATCTAAAATATATATTTCCTAATGTTGTTAACTTATATAAACTTTATTTAACCTCATTTATAATTTTTTCTTCTCTCTATATTAGATATTTGTTTCCAACTTTCAATATCATTTGTGGGTAATATTGATTGTTTTGAACTAGTATCATAATAATTAGGTTTTTGATAATTATTCATCAATATTTAATCATTACAAGGAAATAAAAGGAAAATTAATTAATTATTTATATTTTTATATCATTTTATAATTTCATTCAATGTTATTTTGGATACAATCATTAAATATCAAATTAGAGATGGTCATGTTTTGATTATTTTGATTGAATGGATGTTGGTATGTTAATTAATGAGATTAAAATTAACATTACAATTATAGATTTATAATAAAATCATTATATTATTATTTATATACAATATTATAAATTAAGAATACTTCAAATTCATACATGCTATTATTTTATATCATTATACAAATTGGTGGTTAGAAGGAATCAAACATGAACATACAATAATTAATGGATGATTAAGATTTTGATAGTGGTTTCATTTTGTATAAATCATTATCAAAATTTAATAATTATATTAACAGATAATATTATAGGTGATTAATAAAATTTAAAGATATATTATAAATAATAAATAAAATGACGAAAATATAGATATAATACTTTATATAGGCAGCACTACAAATAATTGATCTCTACCAATACAAATTTATCAATAGATAATATAAAAATTGATAAAAATTACAAAATTTAATAGATATTTTGTTTCATTGGTATAAATTATAAGTACCAACTATTTTTTTTATCAACATATATTTATATTAACATTGACTGTTCAATACCAATAAATATTTTACTAAATAATTAAATATATTACTTTATTATATCATTACAAATATTTTTTCTGAAACTAGAATCTATAATTAATAATAAATATTAAAAATATATATTTTTTGTCAATAATTAATATATTTTAAAAACATATATTTTGTGACTAAATATTTTATTAGGGTTTAGTATTAATTATTAAAATAATAAGAGATGATATACATACAAAAGAATGAACCTAATAGAGATCCCTCCCCAAACCTCACTTCCCCTTCACTTCTTCTCTTCTCATGTCTTCATCCTTACAGCCCAACACGGGTAATTATTTCATACACTCACACACTTGATCTATTTAAATCTCCCACACCTTCACCAACTCTGAAACCCTCTTTGATTTTTTGTTGTTGAAGACACTCCTCATCTAGAGATGTTTGACTACATTTTTTCCTCATTGAAATATAATGTTAATTTGTTAGGAGGCACCTAGACATAAGCCTATTTCTAACCCAATCAATCGATTATTTATCCACTTGTAAGGTTTTTTTCTTATAATCATGTTTTATGAACATAAAATGTTGAATATCTAGTGTTTTAATTGATTCAAAGTTAGGATTCCATAGAAATTCATATTAAAGGAGTTCTATTTTTTCTTTTGTTTTTCTTTTTCACATCAGAATTTTATATACACGATTCTCTAGACACTATAAAATTAATTGAGATGGGACCCAATACTTGTACATATTAATTATAATTTTAAAATTTTTCTTTTTATTCAAATGTTTCAATAATATACTACTATACCATAATACACAAGCAGTGAAATCATCAAATTCATCTCGTACAATGATTTATATAATTTTATATCTGGTTGTATTATATTTTTTGGGTGATGTTATGTTTCTTTTATACTTTACAAGTAGTGATAAAAATAGATCTAAATTGATATATAATTTTCTATTTGGTCTGATGTTATTCTTTATAAAACCATTTTCATAACTATTTCCATATACACAATATAGAATGCTCTGTTGGATTTAGATACAATTTTTATGTGGTCTTATCATTTTTCTATTGTTTCACACATGAAAAATATTTATTTAAGAACATCTGTAAATGATCAATCATATCTTTGAATGATCTATTGAAAGGTTTATTTTTCATTTCATTTTTTTTATATTGGAAAAAACATTTTAAACTATTAAAATGATTCAATTTATTTTCCATTATAAATTGTAAATGTTTTTGTTCATGAAATTAATTTTCATTATTCTCATACTTCTTTATGTGTAAGGTGACATATTATTTATTTCTATGGAAAAATCTTTTTTCACTATTTATTTTCATTTTAGTGGAAAGAGAAATTAACATGATTTTTTTTAAAAAAAACTATAGTTGAATGATTATATATATTTTTCTTAGATGAATCATATCACTAAATAGAAATTTAGATTTATTAGTTTAAATATTTTATTTATAACACCTATATTTTTTATTTAGAAGTTTGAAAAAGAAAACTAATGTATTTTGCATTAAAGGTAAAATGTCACACATAAATATTTGAACAAAACCACTAAAGAGGGAAAAAACATTTTTTTAACAAGAAATTTGAAAACACACAACCAGAATAAATTACATAAATTTATTGGAAGTTGCATTAAAATGTAAACAAGAGATGTTCTAGTTATTCAAGTTCCAAAATTCCAAAATATCGCAGAAAATAAGTTGTAGACCTGAATTCCTATACAAAATTATAAAAACTGACTGTGTCCTGATCATTTTTTTCTTTTAATAACCTCCAACCCTAATTGGTTTTTTAGCCTCTTACATATAACAATGAAATACGTTTTCTTCAATAATTACTTTTAAATGCCTTAATGTTATCATCATGGTGAAAATAATAAATACCAATAATCCCATCATATCTCTTCCAAAGCATAAAATTTTCTAGGGTTGAAGAATGTGTCATGATAATAGTGATTATTAGATGTTTGAATTACAACCAAAAAATTATTTATGTTTCCATCAATAGAAATGTGGTTTAAAATTCTATAAATACTATGATATTATGATAAATTCAAACAATGAACCTCAAAATCATTATTTTGAACCCTATTATTCATTGAATGAGGTAAGGAATGATGAATAAATATTCTTCACAACTAATTTTTCTCAAAAAAAATCATTTTTGGATATTATTTTCTCAATATACTCATAATGAAATATACATGGGGATAATTCGGAAAGTTTACATACATTACAACATTTTAGTTTCATCAATGTTCATATAATTACTCTATGTGAAACTTGATTTTGACATTTAATGATAGAGCCACACTATCTCCACCACTAATTGATAACTTTTATCTTTAGATTTTCCTTTCATGGACTAATAACATTTTTATCAAATTATTATGTTCTAGAGTGTTTTAATAAAAATATTCATCAATATAGTTGATTTTACACTTTTGATAAATGTAGATGATACCATTTAATTAGGTTATAGATTTTCTGCACTTTCCATATGGGTATTCTGACAATAGAAGTAGTGATACTCCTCTTGTCATTGAAACATAGAAACACAATTACTATGACATTATTCATTTAATGAATAATTTTAATTATAATCTTGTTCTCTTATTTCACAAGCATATGAAAAAGAAATTTTTAATGGGAAATAATAACTATTATAGGATAAAAAACAATCTACCTCACCATATTAGGACAATCAGAAAAAAATATATGCATTTTTCGGATTTTATTTTGGTCAATGTTAATTAATTTAAGAAATTTCATAGAAATATTATTAATCTACTGATGAAATTTACTTTTTTATATCCTTTTGTATGCCCCTGATCTATTGAAAGGATCCTTTTCAATACTATTGATGAGATGAAACCAACTAGGTGAACATGAAAATGCATTATTCTTCACATCCACAAACTTTAGATGCACCTAGAAAATATCTGAAGTCTCGATGGTCTGTATTACTTCAATGTGAGGACCAACTTCTAAGAATCATTTTTCACATTATATAAACTATAAAAAAATCTTGAGTTATGAAGAATATTTTTAATCTGGGGATTCGGCTCATTAGAACATATTTTTTTGGAGATGTTCTTAGCACCATACATCCACATTAAATCTGGATTTCTAGATTCTACTCTCTGACATTCCTTGTCATAAAAAATGATCCTGAAAGGGTGTGATATATATTCTCCTAAATAACTTCCCAATTATATTTTGGAAATTTTAAAAGGACCATTAAGACTATCTTTGAAAAAATATATTGAGTACCTAAAGTATTCAATGAACTAAATGGTTTTTTAGTTTTTGATTTAGGTGTCATTATCAATTAAAAGTAGCATTACTATAATACAGAATTTGATAATAGATATTTGTCTATTTATTTTACTTATATTCCCAAGAATCAATATTTCACCTAAATATGTGATACCACTAGATATCATGTGAATTAATTTTATTTGATACATAGATAAAAAATACATGGTTTTTAACAGTTTGATGATACATATCTCTATTATAACGTTTTTCTATACTTAGGTCAAGTGAGTATAAGTTTTTTTTGGAATTTCATAATAATATCATAGCATCAGAAACTGAGATTGACATACTAGTAACATGAAATTTTGTGAGAATGAAACAAACTAGGATTAGGGATCCATTTTATTAGAAAGTACAAAACACAATGTGGAAGGAATAAAAGGGGTTTTGGCATTGCAACCCTTCCCACTTTTTATGCAAAAAAACACAAGACATCATCAATAGAAACATCAAATTTCATGATCAAGTTCATTACTAGTTTCATAATATTAATACCTGTTATAATCATATCTCAAGAAGTTTATCAAATAAGAGTTTTCCGACCACTACTTTTGTATAGTAGTTGATCTAGTACTCATAGTTGGTTTTAGCATTGAGTAGTCCTTCCATGGTATGAAATTTTTGTTTGGTAAAGATGATAAACTCGCCTAATCCTTCATCCATCCTATATAAGTTGTATCCATGTATGCAGTACTATCACTCTAGAAATTTCCATCCTCTCTATATTCATCTCGATTAGATAGATCTCCTCAATTATCAATGACACCAGCAGTATTCATTGAATCCTGAAAAAATTTATGATAGTCAACACCTTATTGAATCTATGTATGGTCATGCAGAAATGCCTCCGAATTCTTAGCATTGACCTGATCAATTTCGTCAAGTGGAAAACCTTTCTTAGGGGAAGCAACCTACCCTACATGGAAGTCACAATCAAAATTCTCTAGGAGACCAATATTCAAGCGCTCATCTTAATTATGATACTATCCTAGTGTTCCATTATGATAAAGACATGTGGAATCAGAATTAGCCAAAAGAGGCTGCTCATGTGAGTGTAGGAAAGACCTCCTAAGTTAATTGATAGTCCCACCCTCTATATAAGAAATGGACTTCTCTTACTCTGGATTAACAGAGGAAACAACATTGATTCCATAATGGATACCAACAACCTTTGATAGTCTTTCCCATAACTGGTAACCCAATACTGGTTCATTAATATGCTTATCTCCCATTTCCACGGAGGGTATCAATGGTAATGGACTCTACACCTCTAGAATCATCTCTATGAACCTTCAGGTGTTTTTTTGGGAAAAATATATCTAGAATACCCAGCAGACTGAAAAATCTTAACAACTTCAACAATCTTATCTCCTACTAGATCAATAAAAATAGGGACCTTTCCCTAATCCTTCCAAAACATTGTCCCTTGGGAAGCATGATCTAGTCCCCAACCACTATTTACCACAACTGAAGTACCATTATCTTGATCTAAAAATGAATCATCTATTGTAGCTCTGTGGCCCTATCAACCATTCATAGTACACTTCTCCTATCTTTGTTCCAACCACATCCAAACTAGTATTTTCATACAAATTATGCTTCCTTAACTTCCTTTTATAGATAAATTCCACATTATCCTTTAAATATCAAAATGATAAGGATATATTCTTAAAATATCCTTCATTAACATTAAAAATCAAAGTAAAATTCACACAGTAAGGAGGAAACCTATCATAATTAATTTTTAATGTCAAGGAGAAATTTAAAAAAATTAATAAGGGTGTTGTTGGATTCACTTTTTATTTAATATTATTATTTTTATACCAAGTATTATTATTGAAAAATCATCATTGGTTTTACATTTTAATTTTTTTTATAGTCATATTCTCTTATACTGTTCAATGCATCATAGTGATGGAGTTTCTCAGAAATCATGGATGAGTTGACCTTCAATAATAATGTTATGGTTAGATTATTTTATTCCTTATTATGTTATAAGTATTTATAACAATTACAAAAACACTAAAATGATTTCTCCTTGCGGTAACATTGAATTAAATTCAAATTTTACAAGTAAAATTATATTATAAATGCATATATGTGAACAAAAAATCTAGTTTTTATTTACCCGCTTTAAAATTTGTCAGGCAATGACAATAATAACATGGTTATTGTGATTACTTGTGCTCTAACTTACAGATCCATTTGTCTCTTGGGGATGAGAAGAATAATATTATTGAAGATATTGACATGGACATGAAATATTCCATAAATCTTTAATAATATAAATCATGAAGATCCAAATGTTATAAATTCATCAGTAGTATAAAATGAAGTATGTATAGAATTCAAGGCAAGCATATTTAATGTAACATATTGAGACTTAATTATGGTTTGTGTGATCACACTAACCTATTTATTCCCCTTATCTCATTATCATATTATTACTTAAATTAGTAATTCAGTGTTTGATTTAGTTGGTGATGTACTGTGTGAATCTTTTAAGGCCTACTTATTTAAAATAATATATTTAGGCTTAATTGTTGTTCAAGTGAGCACAGTGGACACTTTTTTCCCATCATGTCATTTTCATACCATGTCTTAAAATTTCACTATACAGATTTATTTTAAATAAATAACCAAGATAATTGAGGATATCTTTAGATTATATGGAAATAAATGGGTTACAACATGTGATCAATCTCCTAGCATAGAAACATGGAAGTATTAGCTTCCTATAAATGTTGAATTTTTAATGTTTAAACTGATTAATATGTTATATAATCTGAAATATAAACACCCATAAAATGTTAATTATAATATTTCACATCAAAAAATGTTTTCAGCTGTGGAGGGATGGGATTACTAAATTTTTGGGCTCCAATAAATATTATTGCATGGAGGATATAAAGGAATGAAAATTGTATATTTTTTGATTTATGATGGTCTCAAAAGGGAAAGAATAAATTGTATATTAGTGACTAAGTTAATCTTACAAATTCTATAAAACATAGGTAAGTTGGGCCATTTATTTCTTTTAACTTTCACTCCCAACCCGTTAGTGCCATTTTACTCCTTTAGATATGCAGTTTTTTAGTATTTTTTCATTATTTTTTAGATGATTTTATATCTTCGAGCACATTTTTTCTACATACGGATAAAGAGCTGATTCAATTAAATATATATTCTCTCATTTTCACTAATAATTTGATTCTGACTATCTCCTCACCATCCTATTCATTTTTTATGTTTATTATCTCTCTACATGATAAAAGAAAAAATAAATCTTATGGGACTGTCCTTGAAATGAACATTTTCATTTACAAATCATATAATAATATTCATGATATATTATTTATTTGAATTGATTATTTTTTTGCAATAATTTTTCTACATTTTTTATTTTTTTAACTCTCTATGTATGTGTTTTCTTCATTTGATTGATTAAAAGTTAGTGAAGTGAAACTATTATATAGATTTATATCATTTATGATTACTAAAAGATCGTGGGTTGATATTAGAAGAGTGTGGATGGATTTTAGTGGAGTATAAGAGGCACCTTGGTGCTCAATAGTTCAAGGTGTGCCATGGATGGTCTACTACTGGATCGCTGGCATGGACAACATGTTGCTGGCTTGCTGGCCTTAGTAATGGATGGTCTACTGTTTCTCAATGGTCCTTAGTGTTGAATAAATGGGACACTACCAGCATGGATGTGGTGTTTTGGATTTCCTTTTTCTCACTAGTTAGTGGGGGTGTGTGATGGATCATTTTGGGGACATGGAGTTTTTTTGAATCATATTATATTAAATTACATTATTAATATAATAATTTTTTTATAATACGTGTCAAAATTATATTCTCTTTAATATTTAAACTAGAGGCATTGTATATGAAAAATTAATAAATATAATATGAAATTTTATCAGAAATAAATGTTTATAATTTTTACAAAATAAAACTTTAATTATATACTACTTTTAAAATTAAATTTTTGAATGTAATAATGAATAAAATTAGTTAAAGAAATATTACTCATTTGGAGGGCATGAAATATACCTTAGAAGAGTTTGTTGAAGTGGATTTATTATTCTAATATCTTATTTTAATAGATCCTTAAGGGGAATGTGTCAAATTCTAGTTGGAGGAAAAAAGAGTTCATTTTCGAGAGAAAACAAGATTAGGGGAGTGTTCTTGAAGAGGTGGTGTTAGGACACTTTTTAAAGTTTTGAGAATTCTATTTTTATAAATATTTCAACTTAGTATAAAGATAACACATGTTTTAGAGATCAAGAGGACTCCAAAATAGACAATAATTTAGTGATGGATTTGATAAGGTAATGAGTTCCTTAACCATTCTTTTTAACAATGGTTTTAAAACAAATTATTAGTGCATTCCCCTTAGATTTTTTTCTTTTAATTTTTTTTGTTTTAAAATTGTAAATAAATTTTTACTTATGTAATTTACTTTTAATTCCCAGAAAAATGTTCCATTTCAGAAATTTTGGACTGACTAATTTGGAATAGAAAATCCATTTAATAATATAATATTTGTATTTTTAAGGAAACTCAATTTTAATAATATTATATATAATGCATAAAAAACTATGTTTAAAAAAATGTATTTTTTACAATTAAAATATACGTGATGAATAAAATTATAAATTCTTTATTTACATGATATAAATTAGTTTATTATAAAACAACTAAAATTTATGAGGCCTTCAAATATTTAGAAACCCATGTTTTACCAAAATATAATTTCGTTTTAAGGAATGACCAAAACAGTTTATTTTTTTAAAAAATATAACTAATGATCATAAAATGTTAAAAAAATGATTTATAAATTCAAAATGTTATTTAAAAATCATTTTTCTTCACCTAAAACAAAAAATCATTCAAATAAAATATTTTATTAACATTTAGTTCTTTCTTATATACTTATAATGTTATTTTTTTTGTAAAAATTGTCTTATCATTATTATCCAAAAACCTGACTATTTAAAAAAAATCGAAAAATAATATCCTAAACTAATATAGACATTATAAATCAAAAATAATGTTAATTTTGTAAAATTTAAATTCATAATTTTACCAATTTTATTTTTTTATCGAAACATAATTATGTAATGAACAAAATCATTGGAAAATAAATTTTTAAAAATATTAGCTTCTCTTATTCATATTTTCTATCAGTTATTAATAAAATTGGTTTCAATATATTATTAACTAATACTATATATTTTATCTATAATATATTTATTTTCTTAAAATCATATAAAATCTAGTTTTTATATTGTTTTCATATTAAGGGATAATTTTGTGTTATTATTTATTTAGTTACACTAATTAAATTTTCATCAACTCCAAAATATTAATAATGAATGTAAGTTTTAATTTATACTTATATTTCAGAATTTGGTTGGATATATTTTTATCTATCAACTCTGTGTAAATAATTTTAGGACTTTATAATGCTTAGTGCTTATTTTTAATTTAATATTATGTTTGAAGAAATCCATTGACCAAATTACGGTTTTAAAAGAAAATAAAATATCAGATCTTATGTTTCTATATTCTCCACCAAAAGAATATTTTTGCTCAAAATTTTATTATACTTATTAATAAAATTAGATAATTGTATCACAAAGAAATTCATAACTTGGGTTTCATTCTCAAATGAGGTCCTTAACATAATGTCTTTGGTGAAGCTAAGAGATGCATCTTTGGCAATCATCATGATTACTGGTTGCATTTTCTACACAGAAACTTTTTTCTTTATTCCCTCATTCTCAACACATAAATCAACCCCTTATTCCCTTTGAACATTATCATGGGTGTTCATTACCATAATATTATCATCAAGGAAATTTAACATTCTTTTCTTCATCATCAACAACACCAGAACATCAATGACGCTCCATCCGTCTTTTATTTTATGTGTTTTGAAACTCATCTAAGTTTAAATTTTTAGACAAAATTATTTATATTTAGTTTGCTATAATCACATGATTTCTCACTCCATCTCATATCCCATTAGGTTTATCATTAAGAATATCTCTGAATTTTCTATGGGATCCATTATTAAATTGATTTCTTTTGGAATCATCAATTATTATGATCAAAATGTTTCAGTATGAGTGATGAATAATTAACATAATAATAGATTTATCATTATTTATTTCATGAAAGAATCAACCATAAAATTAATTACTATTTAACATCATCACCTTATCGTTAACTTCAACCAATATAAATCTTAGATCTAAATTCGGCTTTTAGGATGGGTACTATCATTAGCCTTTAACTAATTCCTTAACAAATAAAATACTGTATAATGCATTGTAAAGATAATTTGATAAACCAGACCATATTCTATGATTGTTTTAAAATAGTTGTGCAGCTAGGCCTACATTATGGGAACCAAGTGATGATTGAGTCAATATCAAATATTATCTTATCATGGTTATGACCCCTAGGCACATTTTTTCCAGAGCTGATATTTACTTAAAGTATCTAAAAGGGGAATTTATTTCTAGGAGAACAATAAAATCTTTACTTTACCAGACTTCAGGATGTTGTACAATAATTAGACTAAAAACATATACTTATGCTTATTGTTTGTACTATATTTTTCTTATCCTAATCTCTTAAATAATTAATATTACCTTAACTAACCTAAAGGGTTATCTATGTCATTGAAATTATGATCAACCTGATGTTAAGAACACTTAAATTATCATTAGCTAACATGTTATCCTCTAAATTTATCTAAACCCCAATATGATACCAAATGTGGCACCATAGACCTCTACTCCCACTTCCAATGCTGTAATAATATATTATAGAAACCATCCTTTAATATCCACTATAATTCCACCAAAAAATTATCCCATAATTAAATGATATAAATCAACTATTATATTACATAAACTACTAAGACCATTTATGTTTATAGATTTATTAAATTAATAAAAAAATATTTAATAATAAATATCATAAATATCATGAATAAAATTCATTTTTTCACTATAAAATAAACTAATTAATCAGTAATAAGTCTGAAATGTATCCTAAAAAATATCCACACATGATTTTTCTTCTATAAATATCATGAATAATGATTTCCTATATAACCTTGAAAAATCGAAACATAATAAAAGTGAACTAAAACACTCAATAAGAGAAAGCATATATCAAAAACTATGAGGAAAGGAATAATATATAAATAATAAATAAGATTAAAATAGTTCTATATAATTAAACACTTGATTTTGAAAAAATCCTAGTATGGAATAAAAATATGAATAATAACATGTATAATAATAACTGGTTCACTAAAACTAGACTGGATAATATTGAATAGATAATTCGATTTCCTAATTCAAGATATCATTATAATATACATTATGATCTTACCATAAATGTCTTGTTCCAAAGAAACATTTATTTTGGGTAGTAAAACACAAAAAGACCCGCACTAGCTTGTCTCATTTGACCTATTGATGTATCGAGGGGCTATCGTGGGCCCCAAACATCACTAATTTAGTTCAATGCTTTAATATTATGAATAAATGGGTATTTTATAAAATATATAACAAACATTTTAAGGACCCAGCCTTAAACATTACATAATATTGAATTAAGTTAATAATTTAAATTGAGGATCTTTCCCAGTTTAGAGTTTTAGAAAATTAGTCGATAACTATTACATTACATCTCAAATTTACAATGTAGACACATCTACTCAGTATCCATTTATTTCCTAAAATAAAAAATTCAAAAAAGGAAAAAATCAATTCTTTTCTCTATATAAATATTGTTGAATTCTTTCTTTCTCTTAAGCTACCTTATACCCTATGTAAAACATTTCAAAAAACATGGTATGAGAATAAAAAGCTCAGTATGGGTTATAAAATAAAGAAAAAAATCATTAGTCCAGCAAGATATACAAAACATAATCTCTTTTACATACCTTAAGAAATCATAATATTTATGAATAACACATAGAAATCATAAATCATAAAGGTAACATGTATAATATATATCAAACATATATTGTAGCATTCACAACTACATAGGGGGTTAGTTTTGGAATACCCATAACAGTATATTTCCTAAATATATTAGGAGAATGAATTTATTTTATTTCATTCACATTTACCAATGAATTGTAGAGAAATATCAGGCTCACATGCCCTAGTTTTATCATGGAACCACCCATATTCATAAACAATTCCCAAGAACCATAACATAATCATAACACATGAACAAGAAAAAAGGAAAGATAAAATTTCTCCATTGTAATCATAATATAAAATTTCAACATATTGACATAATCAATACTTTCTTAAAAACACATTTATAACATTTAAAAACAATATTTTTAAATAATAGTGTCCAATACCATTTTGAAACTTTCAAAAAAATAAAATATTAAAACATTAATGTCCATATAAATAAATCTTCAATTTTATATGAAAATACGGACATTAATGAGACATATTTATAATAATAAATATTTAAAACATTTAAAACAATGTTTTATTTCAAGTTCCCCTTACCTCCTTAGAAAATAAATAAATTAAAATAATTATAGAATAACATTAAAAAATATTATAATATCATAATAATAAGGTGATTCATGATATAATTTGTCAAAGGGTAGTATATACACCTTATAAAAGTGAATTTGTGTATAACAACAATTATGTCTCTATGGAATGTAAATTGAGACAAAGTCCCTTACAGAGATCCTATCCTTAGATTAAGGATAAATCTATAAAATAGTTATGTGTTACAAATTATAATTCACCCAATATACGTGGAAATTAAGTGTAAAAAAATCATAGATCATTAACATATTTTCATAGCATGACATAATAAAAAAGTAAAAGTTATACCCAAATAATTGAAATTAGATTAAGAAGTTATCTTATATTAAATCGACAGCCTAACGATATAACATAAAAAATTCAGAAACTGAGTTGATGAGAGAGAAAAGGGTCTCTCATAACATGGAAATAGAATATATAGAAATATGAATATATAAGGACATATCCCAAAATTAGGAAATTGTTATTTGAATTCATAACATAAAAGAAGTCTTTGACAATAAGAGAACGGTGAAAGGTTCCCTTACCGATTTGGTGACATACAAAACCTAAAACCCATGAAACAAAGATCATACAATGAAGATGTAAATACACATAAATTAAATTTTATTACACATAGAATGCAATATATGGTTTTACATACACCACACAAATGGAAATAGTGGAAAATATTGCAATAATATCCTGGGAATAAAATTTGAGAAGAAAACCCGTTATCTCATCTTCGAATTGACTCGTTCATTATTTAAACTCATAAATAATAAACAAAAATTAATTTATAATTTATTCAGAACCTTTTTAAGGTTTATTATTCCTTTTATATTACTTATTACTATGTTATAGACATTATATGATCATTTAAGTTAATAATGTTCATTTTGTCGAGATTTGGAACTTGAGTTAAAAATGAACTTCTTCTAATTCAAAATTGTCCATGTAGTCAAAAGAACATTATATCTAGAATGATAGAAATTATTTATATACAATATATATCATATATACATCCCGTATATATATGTACTTATAATAGTAAATAATATTTGGAGATAAGAAATGAAATGAACCGTTCATAGAGACGGTAAGTCGTAAGTACGCAAGAACGTTACTTTCATTTATATTTCATATTTAATGGAATGGAATCATTATGATACATAGTTATATTTTAAATCTCGTATCATATCATATATCATTTCATTAATTCCATCCTTTATACGTTCCACGTATGGCATGAACGGGTCATATCTCTTTGAGGGGGGGTAGTCTGCACTTCCTCAAATGAAATTATCACATTACCCATTATGAAACCATAAAGCTATAATATAAATTACAAAATAAAGTAGCATAGAGACTATATAAATATATATATATATATATATATCAAATATAAATATAGTTCCATCTTAATGGCCACCATAAGAGGTGGTAGGACAATATTGACCAACCATTGTTTCATGAGGCAAAAGCTCACCGTCCATAGAAACAGTATGTTATTTATCCATTAGATGGAGGTGTGTGTATGTGTAGTTCGAATACCTCTCCTAAAAAACCATAATATATTTTGGATATATTTTTTTATTTAAAAATAATAATAATAAAAGCATAGGGAGTGAAGAATTAAAATAAAAGAAGATAACTTCAGGGAAGACGTTGCCTTTAAATCAGATAACTCCATTTTTTTTGAACCAAAATTCTTTATTTATGTGACTTATGCCTAATGTAAGGATTCTATGAGGAATTTATGGATCATGGAAGCATATTTGGGCCGAGTTTGGATGATCCAATGGGATTGAGAAGTGTGTGTAATGGGTGGGAATGGAGTCCTTTTATAAGAGGGAGGAGCAGCTCTTAAGAAAAGTTTGAACGTATTATTTTATTATAAAATTATATTCAGTTTAAAAAATCCCGAAAATAGTTAAAATATAAGATAATATGATTATTATTCTAAATAAAATCATCCAATAATAATTAAATATGTTTTGGATATTTTTTAATCCTTATATTTTTTATTTAACCCTTTGTTAACTAATTTAATTTTTACCATGTCTTCTTGTATATTCACACTATATGGTTAAAATATTTATAATAAAAAATACAAGTGACATGAAATGGATCATTAATGACATTTATAGCATAACATATTTCATTTGGAAGAATAATAAATTTTTAGGACTATTTTATCATTTAATAAAATATTAATTGATTTAAAAGCTTATTCATGTCTATTTTTATACTATTCATATCATGACTTTTAAAAAAATCCCAACCAACTTGATAATTTAGAAAAACCATAATTAATTAAATTATAAAAATCCACACACATCTATAATATTAATTTATAGATGAAAATTTTGCAAAATAATTTTTTATTATTATTTAAAATATCATTTATTTAAAACATTGATTAACAATATAATCATTACATAATCATTGTGTCCTAAATATATTTATGTATTTGATTTCAAAAATAATAAATAAAATACCATGATGTAAGAAATAATTTTAACATTCCAAATAATAGTTATAATCAATGATATAAATTATATAACCCCACATTAGAATTTTTTAAGTAAAATAATACATTTTTATGATATTTTTATTCTTACTTTAAATAAAATTTTTTTAATGAAATTATCTTACCCAAGTGGCATCCAAAGTCCAAAAATTCTACCCAAGAATTTTATAGGTAATCCATGACCCATCAATTATGGTTATGAAATGTGTTAAGGTAATTTTATTTTATTATAATATTATTTTTACCTTTAATTATTCTATATACCTTTAACCATAGTAAATAAAAAAAGTTACTACTAACCAAAAATTAATTTCATCCTATTGAACCACATTTTACATACTGATGACAACCATGTATGTATTAATTTTAAATTTAATTCACATAAGTGGTAAAATTTCATTTAAATGAAAGAATTGGTTTTTAACTATTAGGTAGTGTTTTTCACTATTAATCAAAAATTGAACGTTTTCAGAATAATTCAAAAAAATCACCCTAAGCTAAATTTTATATTACAAAGTAAAAAATGATGTATATTTTTTTCAAATTCAAAACTTAAAAGTTTCATTAATTATTTTAAAATTAATTTTCATTGTAAAATCTCGAAATCGTTTTTTCAATAATTAAAAAATTATGAATAATATTGACATTTTTTTAAGTAAAATTTAAAAGTGAAATTACATCCAATGATGAAAATTGGATTAAATGGTAAAAATATATTCCAATTTTCCTTTAAAACCATTTAATAAGATAATCTATCCATATAAATTAATTTGATGAAAAGACAGTTTTGACCTAAAATGAAGTATTTTTCACTATTTATTAAAAAACGAACTTTATCATCAAAATACAAAAAATATACCCAAATTATATTTTGGTATCCCTCTTCTAAAGAAGAAGATTATTTTTTTGAATTAAATGTACAAATGTGACAAAAACTATATTTTAAAGGGTTTCTCTATCGAAAGGTTGAATAACAACCATTTTAAAATATTAGAGATTTCATGCTTAAAATTGGATTTATAATAATTTTATGACTCTAAATTTTATAGGATAAAATTAAAATTATTTAACAAATATGTTTAATAATAATATGGTTCGTTTTTTTAATTCTCACCAATAAAAATTATATTTGTTATCTACATTTTAAAATAATAATATCATATTATTATTATTATTTATAGCATGACTCAGATTTGCGTGCAATAGGAGACTTTAGGGAAACCCATTGTTACTTGTCAGGTATGCTATAGAACATAGAATCCCATTTCAAGTAAAATTAACATTTAATTCATAGATATTAATAAATTTAAAAATATCATATTCTTTATTTACTGGGGATGTTACATAATTACCCCCTTTTGGGGATTGCTTCTTCAAAATTTTAAAATTGGGCTCAAAAACTTCATTAAATGCCCACATCGGAAATAGAGTCAATGAAACTATCAAAGTTAAAGAATGAAAAAGAAGTTCCAAGGTTACCTAATATATCTCATACTAAGATTACATGTAGGAAAACATGGATATGGAATAGAAACTAAGTGAAAAGCTCTAATGGAGAGTGATAGAAAACACGATCAGGAGAAAGTTAACTCCCAGAAAACCATAAACTTGTGGCAGGTTAAGTGGTTTTTAATTACCAAGTTGGAAAATTAAATTTAAAATGATTTTTATGATACTTTTTATAAATTTTAGGAATTAATTTACTACTTAGAATAATAAAATAAGTAAATATAATTACCTTTCAAGTAGAGTTTCATCATTTGATAAATTTCTACCATAAACTCATCATTTCTCCCAATGATGAGTATTCAAGATGACTTGGTCACAACTGAAGAATTAGAATAAAATTCTAGAGATGGAATTAATCCATAAAATATGAACCATATATTTCCAAAGTCTTTAGACATTAACCAAAACCAAAATTTTTATTAAAAGATCAGATAATCCCCAAAAAGGATAATCCTTTAGAAAAAGAAATATTATTCGTAATCACGAAAATTCAACAAACATTACTCTAAGTTCAACAAATACCATTCAATAAACACATTTCCTTAAAATTTGTCAATATAATACAAACTAATATTGAAACCCAAAACGTAGAAGTATTTAATCACATAGTCATCCATATTAAATCTTAATATTCATCTCAAAATAACATCGAATACTCTTAAATACACATGCTGATGTGTAATTAACCTAACCACATATTATCTAGGATAGGTTAATCATTTTCATAAATAACCCAAATATCGATATGTACAAAATAGAACCTTGATTATTCAAAAATAATATTTCAACCATTACTCCACAAATTAAATCCCTTAGTATTCTTTTTTTCTTTAAGCATATAGTGTTCCTAAAAGGTAAAACATCTTGAAAAAATAAACTTTATCATTTAATCACCAAATCATTTTCCTATAATAAGGATATACATTTTATAAAACAAAATTTCCCAAAATAATCTCATTAATGATCTAAAAAATCATTTAACTAAAATAATACTTTATACTTACTAGGGACTTTATGTAGGATAGTGGTAGGCGATCAATCCCAATAACACTTTGGTTGTGGGTTCGATTCCCACAAATTTGTCTTATGTGATGAGTTGTAACATGATCTGTGTGTTGTCCATTTTCAAAAACTATATAATTTTAAAACATTTCCTCAAAAATGAGATAAATTCCTCAAAAATAACCATAACATATTTTTACAATAAAAGTTGTCTAATACCATTCGTTTTGCATCCCAAAATATAATAACAATATATCACCTCTAAAATAGCTATGACTCTTTCTAATATGCTAACCATAATTATTATTTCACTAATGCTTAAATAACACTTTAACCTCCAAATTTATCTAATCTGACCTCTGATAACAACTGTAAGGCCCCATCCTTAAACATAACATAATCTTTAATTAAGATAATAATTAACATTAAAAGTCTATTCAGGTTTACAGTTTCATATAATTTCCCCATAACTATTACATTACATCTAGAATATTACAGATTAAAAACTTATACTCAGTACCCATTTTTTCATAAAATAAATATTTCTCAAAAGAAAAAAATAATTCTTTTCATGATATAAATTTTCATGAATTCTCCCTTTCTATTACCCTGCCTTATACCCTAAGAACAACATTTCAAAAACGTGGGATGAGAATCAAAATCACAGAAAGGGTTATAATATAATGAAAGAAATCATTTGTACATCCATACTTACAAAACATAATTTCTTGTACATATATCATGAAATCATAAAATTTATTAACAACAAAAAATATATTATATATTATAAAGGTAACTTGTGGAATCCATATCAATCATACATTGTAGTAGTATTGTAGCATGTACTGTAGAAGTACTGTAATAGGTAATGTAGAAGGATTGTAAAAGTACTGTAGTAGGTACTGTGTAGTACTATAGTAGGTACTATAGGGGACTATATAAGGCATTGTTTAGCACTGTAGTAAAAGGTAATATTCCCCAGTTTCTGCCTTCGGGCCACCAATTTGGTCCCCGAGTCCTTTAAGGCCTTCTATCTACCTAGGCCTTTGGGTCAAAAAGGCCTTCGGGCCACCTAAGCCCTTCATTCCACCATAAGTGCAAATGAAACAAGACAACCTAATAGGAACAAGCTTCTGAAGGATGAAGAACAATGATCTTTGACCATATCAAAAGTTAAAAAAATTGCAAGAATGAGAGGTTATGGAACCTACCATCTGGACAAGCCTATGCATGCATGGGATAGCCTATTAGAGTAGTAATTAAAAGGTGGAGAGTTGATTTCACAATGAATATATTGGGTAGGATCAGTTCCAAGTAGTTAGTCTGGGTTTTATTTAATGTTTGAAGCCTACGGGAGATGAATTATTCTAAGGCCTACGAGCTATGTAATACTTACACCTATGAGCCTTTTAAGGGTTCCACCTCACCCCTTGAAAGGTGAATTATCAAAAATTAATAAAAAAATGAAGGCCTTCAGGACATTGGAGGACTGTAGATTTCACTGCTACATAGAGAGTTATGTATGGAATACCCATCATAGTATATTCTCTAAATCCCATAGGGGAAACATTAAATTTTACCACTATCATGTAACCCAATGCATTGGAGAGCTATCTTGGGCTCACCCACCCTAGGTTTATCACGGAACCACCTATATTCATAAAAAATTCACAAGAACCACATCATAATCATAACACATGATCATGAAAAAAAGAATGACAAAATATACACATTGAAATCACAATATAAAATTTCAATATTTCGACATATTCAATATATTCCAAAAACACATTTAAAACATTTAAAAATATGATTTTTGAATCAATGTGTCCCATACCACTTTGAAACTATTAATGGAATTAAATTTTAAATAATTAATTTCTATATAAATAAATCCTCAAACCATTTAGAAAATATGGACAATAATTAGAAATATTTAGAAGTACAAATCATTAAAACATTTTAAGCAATGTTTTAGTTAATGTTTCCCTAAAAAGTTGAAAAAATACATGAATATAAATAATCAAAGAATAGAATTAAATAAATCTTATAATATCATGAGAATAAAGAGATTCAAGATATAATATATAAATTGGTAGTATATACACCATATGATAGTGAAATTTTGTATAAAAGAAAATAGGTCTCAATGGAATGTAAATTTAGAGAAAGTCCCCCATAATGATCGTATCCTTAGATTAAGGATAAATCAATGAAATAATTTTGTGTGACAAATATGAATACCTCTAATATAAGTGAATATTATGTGTAAAAAAATTAGAGGTCATTCATACATATTGAGAGGATTACATAATCATGAAGTAGATGTTTAATGCAAAGAATTGAAATTAGGTTAATAAGTTCTCTTACAGAAATTCAATATACTAACAACATCTATTTTATAATTCAAGAAATCGAGTTGAGGAGAGAGAAAAGGGTCTATCATCACATGGAAGTATAATGTATAGAAATAAGAATATATAAAATCATATCCCACATTTGAAAATTAAAATATAAATACATAACAAAAAAACTCTTTCACAAAAAGAGGATAGTGAAAGGTTCACTTACCGATTTGGTAAGATACAAAACATACACCCCAAAAAGGAAATATCGTACAATGAAAACGTAAATACCCATAAATCATATTATATTACAATGATAATACAATAATTGTTAGTCAATACACCACATAAAAGGAAATAGTGTCAAATATAGAATGAATCTCATGCGAAAAAAGGGATATGAAAATCTCTTACCTCATGTCCCACATGACTTGTTCGTTCATTAATATCCTGAATAATAAAATAAATTTAATTTGTAAATTCTTTATAATATTTTTCAATTATATTATTCTTTTTATATAACTTATTTCTAGGTTTTAGACCTTATATAATCATTTAATTTTATAACGCTCGTTTTGTCGATATTTGGTACATGAGTCAAAAATAAACATTTTATAATTAACAATTGTCAATGTGGTCAAAATTACATTATATATAGAATTATATCCATTATTTATATATCATATATATCATATATATCTAGGAAAAATATACATACTTATAAAAGTATATAACATTTGGAGATAATAAATGAAATTAACCTTTCATGGAGACGGTAAGTCGTACGTACGCATGAACACTGCTTTCATTTATATTTAATATTTAATGGAATTAAAACATAAATATAAATAGGTATATTATAAATCCATTATAATATCTTATATAATTTCATTAATTACATATTTTATACATCCATGCATGGAATGAACGAGTCATATCACTTTGATGAAACAGTAGTCCGCACTTTCTCAATTTAAATTATCACATTTACACATTATGGAAACCTTAAAGGTATAATATAAATGAAAAATAAAAAATCATATAGGGAATATGAATATAATTTATAAATATAATATAAATATAGTGTCATCTTAATTTCCACCGTAAGAGGTGGTATGAGAATATTGAACAATCAGCGTTTCGTGAGGGAGTAGTTCGTCGTCCACATAAACAGTATGTTCTCTATCCATTAGACAGAGGTGTGTGTGAGAATAGTTTGAATACTTCTCATAAAACATAATAATATATTTATGATACTTTTTTTATGTAATAAAATAATAATAAAATAAAATAGAGTGAAGAAGTAAAATAAAAAAGAGAACATGAGGGAAGATGTTACCTTTAAATAAGATAACTCCCTTTGGTTTGAACCAAAAGGATTTCTTGACGTGACTTATGCCTAAGGTAAGGACTGTAGAATAAGATATAGATTTTGGCTTCTTATTTGAGTGAAGTACGAATGATCTAAGGGGATGTAGAGGTGTGAGTAATTTATTAGAAGTGGTGTCCTTTTGTTAGAGTGAGGAGGCGCTCTTTAAGAATTCTTGAAAGAATTATTTTATTATAAAATTATTTTCTGTTTTAAAAGGCCCAAAACTAATTAAATTAAAATATAATATTATTATAAGTCTAAATAAATTCACCGAATATGAATTGGATGGGTTTTCGATATCTTTTAATCCATATCTTTTTTATTTAACCCTTTGTTATCTTATTTAACGTTTACCGCGTCTTCTTGTATATTCAAACTATACGGTTAATATATTTAATATAAATTTCCAAGAGAAAAAAATGTATCATTAATTAAATTTTTAACAAAATATGTGTCATTTGGCCAAATATTAGAATTTTTTTTGACTATTTTACCATTTAATTAAATAATAATTGATTTAAACAATTATTTGTGTCAATTTTTATACTATTCATATCATGACATTAAAAAAAAATCCAAAACAACATGATTATTTAGAGAAACCTTCATTAATTAAAATATATAAAGACATACTAATCTCTAAAATCCATTTATGGAATAAAAAGTTTTCAAAATAAATTTATTTTAATATTTATAATCTCATTTATTTAATACATTCATTAATGAGTTAATCATTATATCATGATTGTGTCACAAATAATTTCATTTAGATAACACAAAAAAAATTATAAATAAACAACCATGATGTAGGAAATATTTTTATATTTCCAATAACTATTTATAGTCAAAGATATAAATTATATAACCCCACATTAAAAAAAATTTAGAAAAAAATACATCTTAATGATATTTTTATTTTGACGTTAAATAAAAAGTTATTAATGTAATTATCTTACACACGTGGATTCCAAAGGCCAAACATTCTACACAAGTTTTTTATTGGTCATCCATGACTCATCCAATAAGGTTAGGAAATTTTTTAAGGTAATTTTATATTCATATAATATTATTTTTACCTTGAAATAGCCTATTTACCTCTAACCACAATAAATAATAATCAAAAGTAACTATTACCCAAAAATTATTGTCATACTCTTGAACCTCATTTTACTAACTAATTAGAACCATTTATGTCTTATTTTTGAAATTAAATTAAAAAAAGATATAAAATTTCATTTAAATGAAAAAATTGATTTTCTACCTACTAGGTAGTTTTTTCACAATTAATCAAAAAATGAATGTTGTCAGAAAATGTAATAAATATTCACCCTTAAAAAATTTTATATTCCAAATTGAAAAATAGAAGTTTCATTATTAGATTTAATATTAATTTCTATTGGAAAAACTAGAAATCATGTTTTTAATAAGTAAAAAACTATTAAAAAGATTGACCATTGTTTAAATGTAATATAAAAGTGAAATTACATAAAATGAAAAAAATTAGATTAAATGGTAAAAATATAATCCATTTACACATTAAAACTATTTTAAATGATAATATAACCATATAAATAATCCATATGAAAATAGTTTTTTGACCTGAAATGTAGTATTTTTCAATATTCATTAAAAATAATCTTTATCAGAAATATACCAAAAATCTTCCCAAAGTAAATTTTGATATCCCACTTCTAAAGAAGAATATTATTTTACCAAATTAAAAATACAAAAGTGAAAAATACAATATTTAAAAAGGTTTCTACATCAAGAGGCGGTAAAATAACCTTTTAAAGATTTAAGAGTATTTGTTCTTAAAATTGGATTCATTCTCATTTTATGACTCTATATTTTTTTGGATAAATGTAAAAACATATAACAAACATTTTAAATCATAATATGGTTAGTTATTTTAATTATCTCTAATAAAAGGCTAGGCATAACTACCATTTTAAATAATAATATCATATTATTATTATTTTTACCATAACGTAGCATTGTGTGTAACATAAGTCTTCAGAGAAACCCATTTTTTCATGTTGGGTACACCATTGAACATAGAATCCCTATTAACGTAAAATTAATATTTCATTCACAAATATTCATAAATATTAAAATTTTTATATTCCATATTTATGTAGGATGTTACAAACATTCCTTAGAAAAAAAATCTGTATTGGAATAAAAAGTATATATATTTTCATTATTTTCCCTGTCACTAAATGGAATCAATTAATATGTAAGAATCCCACAAAACAATACCATATAGATAAATATGTATATGGTTATGTTAATAATTTACCCAATCAATTGACATATAGAATCTAGGTAAACACCCTTAAATCAATTAAATGAAGTATAGAGGGTTTATATAGGAATTGTATTGGAAAACATATTATGCCCTAAATAGAGGAATATTATGAAATAAAAAGGCATAATGTATTTTTGAAACTTAAATCCACCAAAATAAAATAGTAATACATGATTTTGAAGATAATCTATGACAAATATTCATGTTATAAAAGATAAAAATAATGAAAATGAATCATATCCAAATAAAGAAAAATATAGATGAAAAAAATATTATATTAAAGCTAATGTGTGTATCAAAAGACCATGATAGGGATGCCATGAAATTAAATATTAATTAAAATAAATATATTAATTATAGCTAAAGTAAATAAATAATTTAATAAACTATGTAAAATAAATTTTGTGGTATAATATCAAACATGTCTCATGGAATTGAAATTAGAGAAAAATTACACTTAGGACATTAGAATATTTTGAATCAAAACCCCATGAAATATATAATTTCAAATGAAACATTAAATACCATGAATAAAATGAGGATAATGATAAAAAATATTAAACAGTATTAGATTCACCTTACAAACCAAAACATGATGTACAATAAGAAATATATCATAAGGGCTGAAAATTGAGACCATAATCCCTTATGATTGTATAATCTTTGAGGTATGAATCATTTTATAATAAGGTTATGAGGAATAATTATAAAAACCCGAAAAATAAGGATTTATACATTAAAATTTATTAGTTAGGTTTTATTAATCAAACCTATAATAGTAGAGTTTAATAAGAATGGTCTTACTCAATGGAAGAGAGTTGACTTTACAGAAACACTTACCTTAATTACCGAATTCCACAAATGTTTAGTATATTGTATAAGAAAATAAATTTCATAAAAATAAATTATGGAACTTTATTCATATATATATATATACTTTTATAAACTTCATTTAAAATTGTTCCCAATATTAATTTTAGTTAGTTATTACCTATTGTCAATATCAGGATTGAGAAATATGGATTATTTTTTTAAATTTGATAATAGTAGAGTTGTTCTTCATTTTTCCCCAAAGTTTCATCACTCACATAGAATACAAATTGTTATAATTTATAATTTATAATTATTTATATTTTTATAATTTCATTATATGGATTTTAAGTTATAACCCTTAAAAATGAAAACATCGATGAGCATGTTTTGGTAAATTTTTATAAATGGGTGTTGTTATATTAATTAATTAATTTAAAATTAATGTTAACACTATCAAACCAAAATAATGAATTCCTATTATTATTTAAATAATATATTATTGTTGATAAATATCCCATATTCATCAATGGTATTATTTTTTATCATTTTTCAAGTTTGTTGTTAAACCAACCCAAATATGAAGATACTCTAATTAGTTGATTATTATTATTATGAAAAAGGTTTCATTTGGAATAATTTATATATTATTGAATAATAATTATATTATTTTTTAATTTTGAGGAGATAAAATTTAATATATTTTTGTTTTATAAATGATAAAGAAACTAGATGTAAAATTTTATACATTACTTCGTACAGGAATAAGTCCATACAACACAAAGTTAACGTTACCATTTTTTAACGAATTGGAGTAAATTGGTATTTACTATTCATCAAAATATTGAATATTTCTAAAAAAATCCCTAAATATTACTCTAAGATAAAAGATTTATTCTAAATATAAAATTTTAATTAATTTCTTTAAAGTAAAATTTTATAACTTTGGAATTTAATTTTAAATAAATAAAATGAATATCATGAAAACTATTCTCATAAGAAAATAAAATTTTAAAAATATTAAGTACTCTTATTTTAATATAAGATAAATTACTAATCAAATTAGTGTTCTTATATTATTCATATAAACAATATATTTTATCTATAATATATTTAATTTCTTATAAACCACATAAAAATTTTAGAAAGGACTCATTTTATTTTATAAATCGGTCTTAGGAGTTACTTAGCTATATTAATTAACTTTTCAAAAATTCTATAATATGAAAAATGGAATTTATATTAATTTTTAAATATATTTTATAATTAAAATATCCCTATCTTTAACCATCAATTATATGGATACATTTAAACATTTATATATATGTCATGTGATTTTTTATGGGTTGGAGTTGTGTATTATGAAATATATTGAAAACATTATGTTTTTAAAACAAAAATATAATTATTTACATGTGTGTGTTATATTTATTATGAACCACATACTGTGTTGTGTAATGATACTTATTACTATATGTGGTTTTTTGGATCTGTGTGTATTTTAATCATCTAGGACATCAGTGATATAGATGGACGACTGCTCCCCCTTCCCTTATCTCTCTTTTAGACATAGTATATGATGTGATGGAATAAGGTTATGGATGTGTTGATGTGGATATGAATGCATTAGGTGGTTTTTTTATGTTTCATGTGGTCATATTTATGGGTTATCTGGTCTTGATGTGTTTATGTAGATGTGTTTTGTGGAAATATACAAAATGAGAGCATTAGGGCCTAAGGATGAAATAAGGATAGCGAGTTTTGTGGGGAAGTGGGGGATGGGTGAATTTTAATTATATTTTCATGATTATTCTCATATATCACTTTTGTTTCATTTTGGTGAGTGAAAGATAGTGAGGTTGGGTAGTAGATGAAGAAAACATTGGTGATGTGTTAGTTTCCTTATTTATTCACTAAGTCTTAGGTATGTTTCATCCATATTTACTTAAGGGAGTATTTAGAAGAAAAAATTAAGTATAATTATTTTGAAACTAATATATTAGTTGGGTTGATTTTATTTGTTTTCTTGATATAGTTGGTGATTATAATGTACCATATAATTTCATTGTGCGGTGATTTCTTGGTATTAGAGTTTATTTTATAAGAGATGTTTCTTAGAATTTATTTTGGAGAGTTTTATGTTATATTACATTACATTTATTATTGGGATAATGGGTTATTTCATGTTATTAAAAAGAGTTTATTTTGGTTTTTAAATATATTTCATTGTATTTTTCATATTAATGTTTCTCATATAGTCTGATTTTACCCTGAGAGCTAGTATCTAACCCATGTCCAACATAAATTTTCTTTGGGGGTTAATGTTTAATATGCAATTATATTAGGAGGGGTTTTAGCAAGGAATAGTAATGATAGTTATTTGGGTTGATCAATAAAAGTAAGATTAATTAAAATATTAGGATCATTAAAGTGAATAACACGAATGTCTAGGACTTTTAGGTAAAAATCTATTTAAAACCTAATGTCAAGTATACAAATTTGATAAATAAAGTGATTTATTTCATCTTATAAAAACTAATAATATTAAAAAAATTATTAAGTATAGAAATACTATGTTCAGAATCATATACACTATTGAAAAATTTTCATTTCAAAGTTATGTAAGAAAATAAATTAAGAGAAGGAAAATATTTACTATTATAGTCAATATATTACATAAAATCATGTACTAAAGGGTCTTAATAAGGCTCCTTCATATTCATCCACGTGGTTCTATGAGGAATGCAATACTTGAATATTGATTATTAATGTCCTTTTATAAATATAGTTTCCTTGGAATGAATACACAGGTGGTGATACTAGTTAGATCCATTCTAATTAAAATATAAAAAACATATACATTGATTGAGATGAGAGTGAAATATTGGTTTTGAGGTAGAGAATGATAAAACAAATTAATAATAATTAATTTAATATAAATAAATTAGGATTTAAATACTAGGTAATTACTGAGTAAAAACTCTATAATTGTTGTTAATGTATTATTCTGTTTATGAAGAAATTAGAGATATAGCCATTTTCTCAACAAAATGTCATTAATTTTTTATAATCTATTAATTTTTAAACTAAATAAGTAAAAATATATAATAGGGGATGAACGAATGAATGAATGAATATAGTTTTGATTAAAGAACCAAATAAATAATGCCTATGATAAATTCAATATGAAATTAAATTCATTTTATAAAATTAAAAAGCCCAACATTTTCCAAAAGTGGATCTTTTTTATAGTTATTAATTTCAATAGAAAATTTCATCCATCATAGTGAAAAATCTAAAAAACATATTAGTTTTTCAACTACTATTTTGGGGAAACACTAGACTTACCTAATGTTCAATGTAGCTATATAGAAATTAATTAAAGGTGAGAATATTGGGAGAATACGTCAAATGAAAAGTCAGGTTTCTATTTACCATAAAAAACATTAACTCACATTGATGATGTTATTACACTTCAATTAATTTTGGATCCTTCTATAAAATTAGAAAATCAAGGAAAAAATTTTATGAATATTAAATATTTAAATTTACCTCCATTTTTTAATATTTATAACTAAAAACTTATATTTCAAATATATTAAATTAATTATTCATGAAAAGTTATAGAAATTAATTTTATATAATCAATTTATAAATCTTTTGTACTATAATATAATTATTAGGATTTATTTTTTATGTAGAATTTTATATTTTGTATTTTTTCTAGAATATTTTATGAACTATTTAATTGAAAGAAATGGATTGGATATTTTTTAATATGACTTTATCATAGTCAGCCTTTAAACATGATCATTTGGCTTTGAGGCTACACCTTTTTTCAAGGGGATGACCATTGCCTCTACCATCCAACCAATGTGTGCAGTCTGCAAGATCTCATACAGTAGCTCCTATATGAGGTTTTCTTATCATTTTACATTATCATTTTCTTCCACCTATTATATATATCCCTTGTTCTAGTACGTCCATTTCTCATGTTCTATGTGGTCACCAATGACCCATGGATCTTCAATGCTTATCTTATTTGACCCTTTTTTTAGTTCCTTATTTTAGTGAAAAATAAGAGATAGAGTTGAAGATTTAGGAAAAATTATCGGTCCCCATAATATTAGATTTTATTCCTAATTAGTCATTATCCTTGTGTTTATCCAACCCTTGAGTCGGATCCTAGTGAAAATTAAATGTTTTCTCTTTGTGAGATAAAGGTTCTGATTCAGTTACTCTTTGAATTCACATATTTCTTTGATGCTATTAGAATAGAACTATGAATTTCATCCAAAACACGAACACTAGTTGATTTTATGATCAATTTGTTTATATTTTTTTACACCTCATTCACGTTGTATCCTTTATCTTTAATTTATATCTTGTTGTTTTTTTAATGATCTTTTTTTTATAATTTTTTGTGTTGTAAATCTCTTTTTGAAATTATTTTCTTGTATTAATATTTTATCCATTGATGATTAATAATGTATGTGAGAGAGATAGATATTTTATTCTATACAAAAAGAACTAATGATTACTTAAGAACATTAAAACATACATCCCCTTTAATGTATCTCATACTCTCTTTAATTTAATCATTAATCATCATCATAATCACTTTTAACATTATCTAGTTGTTAATTGATTTTATCTCATAAAACATTTTTTAAATTTTTATTATATCAAATATTTTTAACCACTACATGTATATCTTTTAGCCATGAAACAGGAAAAAATGGTTTTTAATTATCTTGAATATATAGAGAGTATATAATTTTTTGTTAATTGATATGTTCAATGTAGATAATGACTTTATATAGTGAACAATAAATACCTGTGTGAAATTTTCTTATAAGGACATCTTGATGTGGTCTCTAGACCTATTAAAAATATCATAGGTCAACCCACTAATGGATAAAAAATTTCTAAAAATGGTAATTCCATTTATGATCTGTTACAAAAGTCACATAACTTTCTTTTATTATAATTGATTGATAATGTATTATAAGAAGATTTATATAATTCTTCTACTACTGATCGTTGGTCAAATATAAAAATTTTATACCTTAAAACTTGTCTTATAGTATAAATTTATAAGAAACGCAAATTTAATAATTTTAGGATACAAACTGGGTCATATATTCAATCACACATTTACTATTTTAACCAGTTTTTCCTTGATTTTTTTTAATATAATATTAAAATAAATATTGATGAACAATCCATAAATATATTTATTTCTCTTGATAATACATATATTGAACATGTTTTATTTTTCTACTTTATTTTCTTTACAATAGAAGACAAGTTTATTCAGTAGAATTATTTAATAAATAATTTATTTGTATTTTTTATGTTTCTGGTCTTATTTTTAAGAACAATTATTCTTGGAATATGGTTTATGTCCCCTAGGATATTATTAATTTCAATGGGGAAAATGTTATCAAACTAAAAAGCATTATGTTATTTGATATAACTCAGGATTTAAATAAAACCCTTTTATCTTAGAAGTGTTTTTATCATAATTATAGAATTTATAATTATATTATAGATCCATTCATGTGGTGAAGATATTTGGATAGATGTTCCATATAGTGATTATATTGCTGAAATCATTTTTTAAGATACTTTTTATGTAGTTCCATACATACATTTATAATTTTAAAGAATAAAAGACTTTATTCAAATATAATTGCATGAAGTTAATTTAATAGAAAATGATACTATTTTTTGATAGAGTAGATGATTTTTTGTGATATTTTCTAGTTTTCTGATACTAGTAATAAATTAAGAAGTGTATTATATGGAATATGATGGATTTTGGAATTTATATGGGTAAGTGGTGGTAAAATTCATTCATGATAAAAAAATGTATTAAATTAGGTGGAAATAATATCCATGTGGGAAGAGAATATTTGGATGGGGATTAAATATTTATTAGAGTTGGTGAATATGATAGAATATTTTTTTAGTTCCCTCTAATTAAATTTTGATAAGAAATAATGATTCTTTTGAAATGATCAACTATTTTAAGGTAAAATCAATATAGAATGACCTTAGTAAGAGTAATCATCCACATGCTAAAGGTTCATCATTAAATTTCACTTGTTTTATAATGGTCTTCATGAAATTAAGACATGTATGTAAGGTTACCCTTGACCTACCTATGGTTCATCAATTCTATAAAGTTGTTTTGTCTAATTTAATAGAAGATACCTAGAAAAACATTCATTTAAAAGATATGAAAAGGTCATATGAAACCCATGTGTGGGTAACGCTGAAGAAAAAATGATATGTTAATGTAAAATTTGAATTTGATAAGTTCGTTATAGAATTGTATTTGATATGAAATGATTGTTTTTATTTTTAAGAGGACAAAATTTATGAGTTCAGTGAGGTGGGTAAAAGTAATATAACATCTATTTATAGGTAACCCTAATCCAATAATAATATTTTCTGTAGAATCTATAAAATAAGGAATTAACTATTTTTTTCCTCTAAGAATAAAATATCTTGATGTTTTTAATTAAAGTTCATGAATACATATAAATGATGATAGTGAACATGAATAACGATAAAGGTTGAGTTTGTAATCAAGGATTATTATCTTTATAAGGATGGCCAAATGTTTATAAATATCGTCTAAATAAGAATCACTGAAAAATTAATAACTATAATTCATCATTATATTTCATGTTTATAAGGATGAATCCACATGAATGTCTTCACGGAAATGAGGTAACCACACAACAATAATGTGATAATGAAAAAGGAAACATAAATAGTGGGAATAAAAATAATGGAAGATTTTGATATTTTATTATAGAAAAATAAGATAAATGTTTATTTATTTTATATTATTTTTAAGGAAAATGATACATCTCATTAATAATCATATATTACAACAAATTAAAGGATTAGTTTCTTTGAGAACTAACTATATAAAAAATTTATTTTATAACCATTACGGTCATTTCTTCGTAATTGAGCCACACTAGATCCCCTTCTATAATTCTCATATTTCATTATCAGCCTAAAACCATGGGAAATGAAAACTTAATAAACGGGTGAGCTCATATAACTTATAAGTGTAAACATAGGTGATAATAATCAAATAAAAAAATGTCGCATAATTTGAACATATGGGTATTATTTGGTTATATAAGAAATTTATATCAAATAAATCCTAGATATTAAATCACGAAATAATGCATGGAAGATAATAAATGTGTGGAATATCTTAAACAATTGGTATTATAATGGAATATATCATATCCTAAAAAGAAATTAAATGTTAAATGGTGGAATAAATTGAAAAATATACCCATATATATATATATATAGTAACCATATTCATAAAAATCCTTGTTAGTAAACCCATTATGCCAACACATTTGTTTAAAAAATCATTATTCCCATGCATAAAAATATGATAAAATTCATTACTTCCACTAATTTTTATCTCATGAGATATATATATAAAACAATATAATAAAAGGTAATATAGGATCCCCACCCCTTGTCATCCTTATATATGTGTTCCATAATAAATCAATAATTTCCAAAATATACCATTGAAATAAACTAGGTCTCATATCAATTTCAAATAAAAAAATTATAAGGTAAAAAATTACATCCATAAAATTAATAATCTTATAGAATATAAATTTGAATCAAATGATTCTAAATAACATTCTATGTTGATAATATCCAATTAAGTATATGGGATTTACATCATATAGATAAAGTGTATATTATTTGTTCAATAATTTCCCAAATAAATCGATATATTGTATCCAGTTAAATACCCTTCAATCGATTAAATGAAATGTAGAGTTTCCATAGATAAAAAATGGGAAACATTTACTGAATATAGTTAGGAAACAAAAATCTAGTGATGGAAGACTCCTCTGATAGAAAATAATATTAACTGAGTAAATTTAAAAGAAAAAAATGGATGGTATAATATGGATAATATCATAGAATAAGGATATGTTATATCTAAATAAAATTACTTAGATGAAAAATACATTTTAGAATTTTATAAAAAATATAATTGGAAATAAGAAATATCATTTGTCTTTTAAAACAACATTAAAGGAAATATTATTCTGACCCAATCCATAAACACATATTTTTGCATAATCATTAACCTGATTTTCTAATAAATAAAATATAACGATCTATTGGTCTTGTGTATTTAGAAGATAATAAATAAAAAAAAACATTTGAAACTTCACATATTACTCCTAGCTCCCACATATATTTTATAACTATATAATAAATCCTTGAGAAAATACATATGGAAAATAGTGATCTATAAATCCATGTAAGGGAATAAACATGCCAATAAAGCATTAAAAGAGAGTCAAGAGAACAATATATCATAAAGAGGATGATCATAAAAATATAAACACTATATAATTAAAATTAGTAATTTTATCATGGAATCAGGAAATAGTTTTAAATAACATAAGACATGAAATCATAAAAAAAAAGTAAAGTGTCACACCCAATACCATCATCTTAAAGTGGATGATGTCCTATGGTGGATTCTGTTCACTCCCCATTCCCATAATCATTGTAAACAATCTCCTATGGTGGATTAATTTCACTCCCTAACCCCACATATAACATACCATGAGATATAAAGCTTTACCCAATGCATTTGAATGATATATAATTCTATTACCACTCACTAAAAAAATTAAAATCATATATATTCACGCCACGATTGTAAAATAAACCATTCATATAGCATAAGCATGATAAAAATCATGAGAATAAAGTGGGTTACATAATTCAAATTACTGGATCAACTGAAGGATAAATCATAAGGATTCAAATGAAAATAATGAATTAAACCGTTTTTTACATTTATAATTGAAAAAGGGACATTGGCCTTAATAATATAGATTTAATATAGAAAATAATTAATTAGTGTCTTGAAGAAGAAATAATAATAACAAACCACTTGAGAGGTAATTTAATAAATAATTAAAGTAAATTTTTTAATGTTGGATGGAAGTTATTTTTTTTCAATAAAACCATAATTTAACCAAGATAATTCTTCGTAAATTAATGATGCATTTTAGAGTATAATAATCATTTAAAGAAATTTGATGGTAGTAATTCTTTACATAATATAATAAATAAAACTGTTTCCTTAAATGTGGTTTACGTAAAATTGGGACTATTTATGGGGAATAAAAATATGTATAACCCCATAAATGAATGGTATATTTAAAAAGTTTTACATGTAAGAGATATATATACACAAATAAATAAAAATTTTAAGAGAAAAATATTAAATGAAGAGGTAGAAAATGAATAAGAATGTGTAACTCAAATGTTACAAGTGTTGCATGGAAGATCAATTTTGTGTTTTAAAACACATTTATTTAAATCCATCATCTTAGAAAATAAAATAAAAAATTATTCTAAAAACATGAGAAGGTAAATATTAAGTTCATATGAGATAATACTAAGTTAATTTTCGAATTAAAAAGGATAACATTGGTGGGAAGTGAAATTGGGAAGAAGGAGGAGAACCAATCATTAAAGAGAATAATAGTTATTATTAACAAATTTTCATTTCTAAAAAATATTCAACCTCATAAATAAATAATGTTTTAATAAAAGTGTATCTCTCAATATAGAAATTGGGTACACCATATGAATGGAAAGGCTAAAATGGGGTAGAAATATTATAACATCATACAGATGATTAGGTTATGAAAAAACAATTATATTTTATGGAGTAAATCAATCGTATCCCAAAATTGGTAATAGAATGAATTGATGTGAATTTTAATTTCTTTAAAATAATTTATGATTTTCAAAATAAGTGGGAAAATAGTTACACTATACAAATAAATACCGGTGCATAATATCAAATACTACCTCGATGAAGGGTGACCGAGAAAGAAACCCTTACCTATTTTTTAAATGAAATATGTATATTTACATAACATCCTAAATATTTAAATTAAGTTAATTAATTACTTTAATAATAACTTTTCCCATAGATTATTTTTTTATATTGTCAATTTATCAAAATGTGTCACCAATTAATTATATAGTTTCGGCTTATGTTTGTTACCTGATGTTCTTTGGTCAATTTTGTAAAAACATTCCTGGTATGTTGACCAAGGTCAAAGTATTGTAAAATTTTTCATAATATATTTAATTTTATATTATTAATTAAGTTATTATTAAATTATAACATACTTTAAATAATTATTTTTTTTTCAGTGAATGGACTCAAATTATAAAAGGTACATTGATATATTCTTTTAAATGATTAAACTTTCTATAAAAGTTAATTATTAATTTCACTTCCAATATTATCATTATTAAATTTTAATGTTTTATTAAATAACCTCTTTATAAATTATATAAATGTTTTATAAACCCACATTAGTCGATATTGAAAAGAAAGAAAAATATTTGTCATGTAGAGGTTGTATAGTCCACACGTACACAAAGATTACATTATATTTTTTTCATAATAGAGATGAGATAAAAAATAGCATATATTATCATTTTAGAATCATTAAAACATTATAAATGTAATATTATCATAATAAATATCCTTTTTATAAATCCATGAATGTCATTAAAAATAGAAAAATTCAAACATAGAAGAGGTATTTCTCACGTACGCATGAAAACATTTCCATTTGCAGAATGGTCTTAAAAAATGTATAAAATGTATGTTCCTTTAATATAATAATAGAATATAGTATTATTAATTTGGTTTATATTTAACTCTTATGAATATAATGGTTTTCTGATGGTATAAGTATAAAGTTATAAAAAATGTATTGTGGAAAACATTTCCCATCACATTTGATGTTCACCTTTTTTCACCAACTTAAGGAAACATAGCTTGATATTTTGTAGAGATAAATGATTCTAGAATATGTAGATAGTGTTTAAAAGTTACTATGGATAGTTTTGGGATAATTCTAAGGGTATTTGGAAGTGCAGATAGGTGAAGGTTTGGTGTTTCATTTTATAATTAGAGAGAAGGTCATTTTGGAACATATAAATCGTTTATATAAATATATCACATGTTTTTAAAGGATTTTGAAGAAAAAAAATATGACAATATATTTTTAGATTGGTTAATTTCAATGTATCATCAAAAGGTCTTTTTCATACATTTTTTAATTCATTTACCCTTAGATTTTTTTTACAATTTTTTACTAAGGTAACCAATTTTATCAAAAGTAAATTATTTTTAATACCAAAAAATATAATGAGCCATATTATATAATTTTAAAAAAATAAATTATATATATTATAGAAAATTTATCAAATAATTTTTATGTGTGTAATAATAATTAATTTAAACATTACCGCTTGTTATGTACAAACCCCATTTTTAGAAACAAATGTATTTTTAAGAATATTATTTATGTTTTGGATAAAATTATATATTTCTTAATATATTATAACTATAATGTAAATTATTATAAAAATTATATTTTATTAAAATTAAATAATTCAAACTACTTATTCCATCATGTGAAATTTAAAGTTAAAGAAACATATGAAAAAAAGTTCTCGTTAAAACATTACCAAAATTTTCTAAAATGTTAAGAGTTGGTTTTATATATAAAAATATAATTTTAAAATATATTGATTAAGATTGTTTTAAATATTTTGAATGGTCTAAATAGTTTTAAAATTTTTCATTATTTTCTCATCTATTAGTGACATTAAAGTAAGAATATTAGTAAAATTTGTATTTTTCACAATACGCATACAAATTTATTGTGCTAGAAAAATATAAAAAATTAATGATAGGATAATTTTGATACTATAAATCCAAAAAATATGTTCAATTTATATAATTCAGATTCTAAAACTTTTTATTTTATATTTTAAATTAAAATTAAAAAATTATAGAAAAATAGCTTTTATTGAAACTAAAATTTTTAACAATACGAGTTCTTAATATTATTTCATATCAAATTATAATATAAAATATTATAGTGTATTTGATAATATAAAATATTTTAATGGTCAAAATATTAATCTTTTATGATAAATTATATAATTCATAACCAAATGTTTCTTTAGAAAAATGAATTATTACATTTAAACAAAATATGCTTCAAAAAATACCATTAAATATTATTATTTATATTATAATTTTTTTTATTATTCCATTGATATGAAACTAATTATATAAATTTTATATCTACACCATGTCGCATTTTAAAAATAAATATAATATTTATATTTATATTTAATTCATATATATATAATATAATATTATAATAACATGTTTTTTTCAGCATAAGATATATTAATTTCAATTTACTGCTTAACAGTAACCAAATATAGTATACCTATTTAATATATTAATGATGAACATGTTTGTGATGACAATATTTGTTATAACCATATTAATAATAACCATATTTCATTCATATATATAGATTTACTATATCCTTTTTTCTTTCCACTCTCACATTGTACGGCACAATTATTATTTCATATTATAGATTATGCATAATGTTTTTCTCCATTCATGTGGATCTTAATAATTATTAGTTTATTGGATATTGTAAATCCTTAAGTATCATGATGATCTATGATATTTCCAAATAATGAACATTTTATTATCTTATATATATTTTCCCCTATTGATTTATAAACTTTTAATAGATGTATGTCATCCATGGAGAGAAATAATTCATGGTGTGTAATACTTAATTTTATATATTTTTTATGTAATTTCCCACTTATGAATGAATAATGTTTATTTATATTAGTTTATGTCTAGTATGGTAAATTTTATAATCATTCTTCAATCCTTTGGATTGAATAGAGAGTTGTTTTTTTATAATTATAGACTAAAATTAATATAATAATAATGGCCCCTATAACATGGGTATTTAGATCTCCCACCATAAGTAAATTGTGTCCTCACTAATTATTTATCACATTCCAATGGAAATATTCTATGTTCATATAAATAATGGAGATGGTGAGGGATATATTTCCTAGAAACTTATCAACATTATAAACAATGGAAACATATCTCTTTCCCTAAAATAGTTTTATCTTAAATATTTATTTTCCCTAATTATTTTGACCATGACTCCACTATTATATTTTATCAAGACCCAAATTATATATATATATTATATATAAGGTGTTTATTACTATTTATTTATTGATATAATCTCCTAGGCTAACCTGAATGTTTTTTCATTAATCTAGATAAATGTTCCATTGGGTGGGGAAAATAATCCATCACTAATATCATGTTAAATGTATCTAAGGGAAATATATTATGACTTAAACAAATAAAATTCCCCTAATACCACAAAAATCAAACCACTGGAATATTTATTCTACAACCATGTCATTAGGTCAGTGATTTAATGATCTTAGGTAACTTTTTACATATGTTATAGTTTCTTGAATAAAATTCCAAAAATTATACTACAACTCTATATTGGTGGGTACATGAACAGTAAATGTCATGATCCAATTTGGGAGTAGTGCATGTATAGGTATTCTATTTTTCTCTTGGTCTTGGATTTTGGCCATTCTCATTATCATGGTTAGTCCTTGTATTGGGTCACAAACATGGATAATTCCCATGTTCCCCATACATAATACATTGTATTATTAAAGACATCATTTTATGAAGTCTATTTTTTCAATCATGCTAAATAGACTCTTCATTTTCTTATTTAAGTTGATTTCTCAATGAAACCATATTTCATAAGTAATATATCTTTTAGTCCACTTGAGGAAATATTTTTAGTGCTTCTTTCAATGTTCTTTATATTAAGGAAATTGACTCATATTTCCTTCATTATTTTCATTATCTAAATAGTCATGAGAATTAAACCTTCTCATATTGGTTTTTAATATGATTTCATATTTTTTTATATTTTAAATCACATTTAATGGTAAATGGTTTAGAAAAATCACCAAATTTATCAGTATATCTCACACTCTAATGGGATGGTAATTGTAGTAACCATTACATTGACCTTCAAAACCAAGGTCACCTTAGTTATTTCTGGTTACAACCATCACTAAAACCAAAATAGTTAAAATTAGTTACAATCATTTAACATCACAGTTGAATTATCATAATCAATAACATAATGCGGATTCAACCAAAAAACCTTTTAACCCATTTCAATCACCACATTAATCAATATTTTATTTAATTCAATCTATATGAATCTTATTTTAACCTAATATATTCTGGATTAGTTGTATTATAATTCTCAAATTACTCTCTCAATATAACTAAGAATTAAATACTTATTATTAAAGTGATCAACCAATGAATATATTGTAAGAGTGTTAAAATAAGTATGAAATTATGATTCTTTTTCATTCACTAGGACACGATTTAATTAATACCCAATCATCCCTTTTGTATTATTACCCCTTTGTGCATCTGGTCTGGAGAGCATGCTTCCACTTATTGTATCCAAATAGGGATTTCATTACTAGAAAAATCATATACTAAAAACATTCCCAAATATTAGGATGTTATCCTACACTTACTCTTATCCTTGTTGATTCTCACAAAGGTTCTTCTATATCAATGTTATATAATTTTCTAAACCTTTATTTGATACCAACTATTGCAATACAATCCTTAAACACATTTTATTTAATTATTCATTACAAATTTTCTCCAAAAAATAAAATTTGGTGATGTAATGTTCTAGTTTTATAGAAATATTAGAAAGAAAAAAATAATCTTATTAAATATAAAAATATCATGTTGTTTTAAAACTCCACACATTTCTCCTGACAAAAATAAATATTCTAAAATTCTAAATGATATATTGGGAAAAATAATAAATAAACGGCTTATCAATAATGCCTTGTATATGTATAAGAATTGTAATAAAGTATTTCATGATAGCCATGCGGCAGTATATGATATCATAACGATAATGATATTGGAATGGAAACATTGAGTAAGTAAATGCAATCATATGATCATAGAATATGTGAAAACAAAATAATATATGCATAATTAAAGTTCACTCACATGACTATCATTGTAACATATAAAAATTCCTAACATGGATTGAGTACCCTTCTAATTCCCATAAACATAGTGGAAAAATTTTCACAGGGGATTATGTTCTCTCCCTAATTACAGGAATAACAAATTATGATATATAACTCTATAACTAATGCTTTAGAGTGTTATATAATTTTAGATTCACCTGTAATATAAATGAAAATCATATATATGTTATCCAGATTAGTAAAATAAACCATTCATAAATAATTATCATGATCAAATGAATGATATAGATGTGGGTTTGATAATTATGATTCCTGTCATAATCAAAAGTTATATCATATGTAATCCCAAGAGAATAAGGAAATAAAAAATTTTGAATATTAATAATGGTGAAGAGATATAGTCATTGAACATGGTGTTCTAAGGTATAAGACTCAAGATAATTATTTGTAACAATAAACAATATAAATGAACCAGTTAGGTGGTGTATTGTTAAATGAGTAAAAGATATATTTTTTAAAAAAAATGTATTGATCATAGTGTTTACCATAAAAGTAAAAATGATCCAAGAGTTTTATCTATACAATAATAATTTTTTTAAAAGATATTTAATATTTAAAACAATTATATGGATAATTCTCACTGTGTGATTACAAATCAAGAAGTTCCCTATAAATGGATTTTTTTTAAAAAGTGGGAATTGTTAAGCGATCAAAAAAATGACTAAGACAAGTGATGAAAAAAAATATATTACAACGAATATATATAAGAAAAATATATCTAATAATAGAATAAGTTTATAATAACTTTATTACATGAAAAGAGGAAAAAATAAAGATAATGTGCAACTCAAAGGTAATTAGGGTTGTGCAGAAGATTCTTTTAAAAAAATTTGAACACCATTATTGAAATACGAAATCATTACATGGATAATTAATTTATAAATATATTCCAATAAATATATAGTTCCACACAAGATAATGTATAATTATGTTTCCAATAAAAAATTAGAACATTGGTGGGGAGATAAATTATTGATATGGGGGGAAAATTATCATTAAAGAAGATGTGATTTTTCATAACATAATAACATTTTCTAGAAGTATTAGAACTCAAAAATGAAAAGCATTTTAATAAATATTTATCTAGTATGATATAAATATGATATACTATATAAAATTAAAGATAAAACTCAAGGAAAAACAAAATAACTCAATAGATAAAATTATGTCATGGAATACTTTTATAATTTAGGGGATATGTCAATCATATCCCATCGTAAGAAATATAATTAATTGAGGTTTTGTATCCATTTTAAACACTATTTAATGATATTAATAATAAATTAGTAGTCTTACACCATATAAATTAATATTGGTGCATAATATAAAAGTAGGTCTCAATGATGGGTGATTGGTACCGAAGCCCTTACTTAGTGTTTGAAAGTGCTATGATCTTTCATTTAACATTTGGTGTAATAAAAATAGTTTATTTAAAAATTTCTTAATATATTTATTTATCTATATTTATTTATATAGGGTTAATTTTTTAACATATATCAACAACTTATTACATTATTTCTACATTAGTTAGTTACTTTATTTCCTTCAGTCAATTTTTAAGAAACATTCATGGTATATTAAATAAATAAAAATAATGTCAAATAGTTTCATAATATCTAAACTTTTAGATTATTAGGTCATTCACTATTCCACTATCACATAATTTTCGTAGTTAACGAGGTTTTCCATGAATAAACTCAAATTAGAAAAGGTAATTTCATATATCCTTTTTAGTGGTTGAAATTTCAATAACAAATTATTATAAATATCACTTATGAAATGTATAATATTATAATTCATTAATGTTAACTGTTTATAAAATAACTATTTATCCATTAAATAAATGTTTTATTTCTTCCATGATAATCAAAATTGAAGATGAAAGACAAAAAGCATCACACAAATGTGATAGTCTCCATGTACACATAGACGACCCTCTCGTTTTCATATAATAGATGAAAATTAGAAAATAAAATAAAATATAATTTTAAATTAGTTAAAGGTTATAAATATCCTATTATCTTACTAAATCAATAATTTTAACAATGTGTAACTTGAAATGATGAGTATTTTAACATGTCGTCCCTGGAGGTGATAGTTCACAAGTATCCATAATTATGACATCATTTCTTGAATTTTCGAGGAGGAAGGTTTTAAATGGATGTTCAATTTTTATAACAACATACCAAAATATTGATAATATTTTTTTTATCATTAACTATTTTATATAAGATGTTTGGGGAGGTAAAAGTATAGTGCCTACACTTTTCTTATAATGATATTCATCTTAGTAAATAAATATTCATTAAATTAAATAATGATCGCTGCTGGAATATTTTAATTATAGCACCATTGGAAACATGTAAAAATAAAAATAATTTTTTTTTCATAGGTGGACTAAATCATCTTACGCTTATTTCTCTATAATTTTCATCCTTTATAGTCAAATCATCTCTAAAAATATTCTACATACCCTGGACAAAGGAAACATGATAATGGGTGAGTTATAATGCTCGGTTGGGGTAAACAATGGAGATATCAATGATCACATAATATTAACATGATAATATGTGTTTGAGAACATCATAAAATTATTTTAAAACCAAATCATGTATATCAAATATTCTAACCATTATTCATGTAAAAAAATCTTGGACATTCATAAGACATGAATCATACAAGAATCCAAGAACATGAACTAGGAGGTATGAATGTATGCATAATAGTTGGATTTGAGATATACACATAATAATATAAAATAATTTCCTTTATAAAAAATGCACATTTATAAGGCTATCATAGTGGAATAGTTTTAGTCCCAAAACCCTCAAAGTAGTCAAGGTTCACTCCCAAAGACTACCATAGTGTAAAAATCCCCTTACTAAAATAGGATCCCTCCCCATAATAGTCTTATTTATCTAATGACATATAAATATTAACCCAATGTGTTATTGTGTGATATAGGTCCCACATGTTACAATGAAAATAAAAAACATATATGTTACAAAAGATCATAAAACATTCATCATTTTAAACCCCATAAAAATAATTTTTTTATAAAAAATTTATCATTTCAAAATAAAGGAAAGAAAATAGTTTCCAAAAACATTTCATCTTTGCATTAGAGAAAAACTCTACGATTGGAAACGAGTATAATAAAAACCATTTTCTAACAAAAATAAATCATCCAAACAAGTAATAATGGTATTATTATTAGATAATATCCCTATTAAATGTTAAGTAACATAAATGTATGTCATATTAGATAGAAAATGACTTTTGAAGATAAATTGGAAAATTTATTGATGAAAATAACCTTTTCAATTTGAATTCACTTATTTATAATCCAAAACAAATAAAAATATTGAAGAAAACCTTTTCTTTGAAAATAAATTTAAAACTATCAATTTATGATTAAAAAACATTAGCGAGGATGATGGTGGAAAATTTTGATCATATCTTGTATGTTAAAATAAATATTATTTTCCCATATTCGGTAAAAAGTCAGAAGTACCTCATTTGGAAAACAAAAAAAGAGATTCATTTTAAAAAATATTAAAAATTATAACTAGGGTTAAAATTAATTTATAAAATCTTTTGAGAATATTAATATCATTATTTAAAATATTTTTATAAAACATGGGCGTTGAAGCGAAATGATTTTTGACTGAATAGATAAATAATGTTGATTTTCTTAAAAATATTTTTTTTGACTGTTAATAAATTAAAGATATTAAAATAAAATGAATTCATTATTATTAATAAATAACCCTTGTAAAATAATTTTTATTAGTTTCTTTCCATATTAATCATAATATTTCATCATTTGAAACATAATCATAAATAATTCTGACAAAAATGTGATTCTATCAAAAAAACCATACCACTTTATTAAAATTTTAATTATTAATCATCTTGAAAGAAATAAAATTAAATTAATATTAAAATATCCATAATTTGAATTGTAATAATAATAAAAAATATAATGGGAATTATATACACCACATATATTGAATCAAGGGGTGTATATGGCATGTGTCTCATGGAAAAAAAGTGAGATGAAAATACTTTACCTCAAGTCTCAACATTCTTTATACACATTTTAACCTCATGTAAAATAATTATAGGTTTGTTATAAATTTATTAAAGAAACAAAAAAACATTTCATTCTATATATGATTTACATATACCCTTTTAACACTAGTTTGTTACCAATTCTTTATTAAAGTCACTATTTTGGGTAATAACTACTTTGTTTTTCATAAATATTTTTGTTTTGTAATTTTTTTCCTTGTACTTTGATTATTATTCCGAAAAATAAAAATTTGTAATTATGATAAAAATTTAATATATAAAAATTTTAAACATATTTATATTCATCCATAAAATATAGAGATAGGAAAATCGAATTACATTGTTCTTGGAGATTGTAGGTCGGACATATGCATGAATGTTGTTTCCAATTTCTAGGAAGATTGAACAAAAATAAAGTTAAATAATATAACAAACATACAGAATTTTTTTATTTCATATATATCATATGTATTACTTAAATATATCCTTATTACCATCCATGTTGAAATAAAATGAATAACATATCACATCACTTTGAGCAGGAGGTTGTCCACATAAAAGCACAAGAGACGTTATAATTTTTCAAATACATGGCTGGTAAATTGTAATATTTTATATTATAATTTAATAAAGAATAATTATTTCCTAAATACCATATATATATATACATTAAATCAATAATTATATCATTTTTTGGGATCTAGTAAGGGAAAATGAATTACATCAGTTTGTATGTAGGTAGTCAGTCACTCACATGATCAACGGTTTCATTAACCATTTTTTCGAAGAAGATAAATATATTGGAATTTAAATTATAATAATAAAATATAAGTACATATTATATAATTATTATATTATATCATCATTTTTTATAAAAAATTGATGGTGTTAAGGGATAAAATAAAAAATATGCATGGTTAAGGCCTAAACATCTTCTTCAGTGATCCTTATTATGTTAACACATAAATCTTTCTTTATAGGGAATCATAATACAAATATGGGTCCTAGAGTTTAATGATTGATTTTAAGAAGGTATATGGTAATTTATTGGTAAAACTAAAATGGTTTTTATGTGTAAAGTGGATAGGGGATGGAGTACCCTTTCTTAGTTTGGGAGAGAAGAAACATGGAATTTTGGGAAAGAAAATGTTATACCACCATTTTAAAAATGAAAAATAGGTCCAAAATGACTCAGTATCAAAATATATATCATATACGGTCTAAATAATTGCGTTAAATACAAATTATACTATTTTTAGGTCATTTTTCAATTATCATTTTATTTAACCTCCCCCATGGTACACATTTTTTAATTTTAACTACGGTAATTATATTCTTATGTTTTTACTATAAATTAAAAACAATGCATCAGATGAAGTTATTATACTAAATTAATTTTTTTTATTACAAATATTAAATAAATTTTCACAAACTCAATTTAAATAAGTGGCTGATATTATATTAAAATTAAACCCTTATACGCTATTGAAATACATTTTTTTCAAGGACAAAATTTTAAAAAGTATTAAAATTATTAACATAAAATTTAATATTAAATTGAATATAATGACCTAAATTAGTTGATTAATAATATAATTTAACTACTATTAATTTTATATAATTTTGAAAAAAATATAAATTTCGAATTATTCAAATGAACTGTCATTTTTCAAAAAACCCCAGTATTTTCACAATTTATTAAAAATTTACCCTGTTCTAAAATTTCTCAATGATTCTCCCAGAGATTATTTTTGAATTTTTATTCCAAAAAAAGAATTATATTTTTAAAAATATAATTTTAAATGTGAAAAAAATTAATTTTTTATCTTTTTAGAAAAAGACGCTTTTTTGGAAAAATATTTTTTTGAAGTATATGAAGACTTTTAAAAAATAAAGTACTTATATATCAAAAAATTTTATTATCTAAAACCATTGTATATAATTAAAAAAAATATTCAAATTTATACCACCAGATTTAATGTCTAGGTTATAATGATCATGTTTTAATAATTATACTAATAATATATTTTTGTTCATTAAAACATTGTGTTGTATGTAAACCGAGATTTCAATAAAGATAAATTTACTTAAAATAAACATATAAAATATTTTGGGGATACATCCTACCCTAGTTAAAATTTATTTGTCCATCCAAATTCCATAATTTTTATAAAAAATTCCAAAGGATATTTCTACATCGTCATATCTTTAGGTTCCTATGTAACTTTATCTTGTTGGTGTTTTTTCATAAAACCTTGACCGGGTGGGTTGTCTTCTTTTAAATTTCACTCTATGATCCAAAATCACAAAAATAAAAATATTCCTAGGTTATATCATGATCTAAATATTTGACCTTTGAGTTTATCACATCTCTTGGATTTGGAATGTACTTCCTCAATAGGGATACATGGAACACATTGTGGACTTGAAATTGGTTCGGTGTTAGTTCCAAATGATAGTTAACCATTCCTACATGATTGAGAATCATAAAAGTGAAAATATAAAAGGGTCCATCATTCCATTCTTCTTAATTCACATTCCTCCTACCATGGGTAAATTCAATGGTAGTCCTTCTAACCAACTACAAACTCTATATCACATCAATGATTATTAGCATAATTTTTCTATCAACCCTTAGATGCCTAGATGTGTTTTTCAAAAGATATGAATTTTAATACTATATCTTCATCTAGATAAGGTTAAATAGATTTATTCACTAAATTCATCCCATCATGATTGAATTTTAAAATTATTTCCATAGAATGATTCATAATGAGACATCAAAATTATTTATTGAAATATATTGTTGTTTGAAAACACGACTAGAGGAGATTCTTGACCCCAAACCCATTGGATTTAATAGAACATGATTTCATAATATATAATACAGTTTGATTTATTCTCTTATACTAGACATATATCTAGGGATAAAATGTTGTTCTAAAACATAATTCTACTCTAATATCTTACTGATGGATTTTCCAGAAAATATAGGTAAAACTAAAATCCCGATCAGATATAATAGAATATGGTAATCAATGAAATATTACCACTTATTCTGTATTTTTGATCAAAATAGAAGTGTTATTTGATAATGATTATGTTTGATGAATTTTTAATGGTTTTATCTACTACCCATATAACATTTTTCCATATAGACATTTTTTTCTATCATATAACAAAGTGTTTGGTGACATTTTCTCATTTATATTCTGTTATTCCTAATGATTATAACATCCCCATAGACCTCTAGCCCTTGTATATAACATGTTTACATTCTATGCATTGACATACGTACTCATAAATAGGACTCTTCAGGTTTTCCCATAGAAACTGTGTTTTAGAGCTCTAAAAATCTTCCTACTTTTAGGATGATTAGAGAATAAAGAGAAGTAATCCTCATCTGATAGCTCCATAATATAGTCTTGTGTTTATGGGACACAAAAACAATTCTAAAACCACATAATTATACCATAATCAATATTAACATCAAAAACATTTATCATCATATTCTATAGCTCAATATCTTCCTTCTACTCCTATTTAATCTTTACCTGGATTTATGGTTGACTTCTCCCTTATGAAAGAGAGGATTTCTCCCCTTCCTTAAATATTACAAGTCACAACCTTTAAAAATCCATAAACACTATATTTTATGTGTTATTTTTCATAGATATGTTTTCATGATGATTTTGACTCAATGAATCAGCCACTGGGTTTTCTTTCCCTGGACTGTAATGCATTCTGCAGTAACAATCATTAATATACTCCAACAATATTTTATAGGGAATATTCCACTCATTTTATGAGAATATATCCTTTAAACTTGTATGATAAATACATATATATATAATAACTAAATAAAAATGTATAATTCCTCTATATCATTAATGAAAAATTTAGCACAACCAACTCCAAATTAGTGTTTGGGTATTTTTTTCTCTTGAATCATCAATTTTTGAAAATCATGTGCTATAATAATATCATTTTTAAATCCCATGGTTTTCTCTATGATGAAATATATTTTCATAAGATCAAAATAATGTTTATTTTACACACCATTTTAATAAATTACATACTAACCAATGCATTATTTAGGCTAGTTGTAGGTGTTTCGCCATTATTTCCCTTCAGTTGTGGTTTCAAGACCATGACCTTTTTGAATGAGATAGGTTTTTATAATTACTAAATATATATAAATAAAATTATTATAGTGTCCCTATAAATATGTGAATGGTCTATAGAAATATTCATATAAACCGTAAAGGTAATAAATACCATTAAAGATTTGAGAAGATCAATATTTCTTTAATAATAAATTATGATGAACCTAAGAGTTACATGTAAATTTTTCCAATAAAACATCTCCCATAATGACATTAATCAAAATAGAATCCCATTATATATAACAAAAAATTGTAATTGAGTATTTCATCTTATGATTAACCTTGAACTCATAATCCCATGATGGTATCCAAAACTCTAAAGTGAATCTTTTATGAAAACATATATCAACAAAATTCTTTTATATTTCAATATTCTTATAACCACATTACCATTGGGATACTTCTAGAACATAATTGTTCAATCCCAATACATACACACTTCAATCTGCTTTCTTCAATAGTAGAAATAGTATATGATTTTACTTGGTGTAGGGGATACCCATTATTTTATAAAATTTACTAGGATAATGACCATATTTCCAACATTTAATACATTGAATTCTTCAGAAATATGTTACATTATGACCTTCACTTCCACATAGAAAACACATTCCCCTATATATATGATATTATTCTAGGTGTTTCTTTAAAACTTATTGACATATAAGAAGTTGATTAATCAGTCCATTATGATTGTTACTACACAAACATCAATAAAAGTCCACCTTACTCTTATTTGATACATTAGATATCTCACTGAATCTCATGTGGTTAATCAAATTTTGTGATAGCCTGTTAGAGAAAATTAAAAAATATTTCTCTCTAGTCATCATCCAAATTGGTTTCTGAAATTCACTGAATTCTCCATCACATTCAGTATTAATGTGATTCCACTTGGTTTAATTAAGTGATTAAAATAAAAAATCCTATTATGAGAAATAATAATCATTGTGAGAAACCATAAATCAGGAAAAATCATTTATATGTTAGATAAACAAAATAACTTATTTTTTATTTATGCCAACATATTTTTAACCTAGATCATTAATGGTCATTAACTATTCAAATACTTCCTGATAGTTCATAAAGATTTTGTGAACTTTAAAAACATATCCCAAATAGGTTCAAACATAGTGTGTAGCTAGGTCCGTTTTCATGCATTAGGTGATAATCAATTCAAATCCCAGTATTCCCTTTTCAAAGATATCAACCCTTTGGTACAATTATTCCAATGCCATATCCAATTTTACTATATAAATTTGGATATAATTTCTTGGAAACCACTCACTCTATCCATCATAAAAAGGAAAGGTTATTTTATTATATGTATACATATCAATAGGGGTCTCACAAAAGGTTTCTCATCCTAGTTTTCACTGTTTAATTAAACCTTATCGAGATGTAACTATCGAGACCCAATGTTTTCATACATATATATTAAATCACATTAGATGAATATTATTTGTATAACTTAATGATCCATGCCAAAATTGTATAGGACTAGTTCCATTGGAAACCTGGAATCATAAACTATTGGTTCATAGGTGAACTACATCTTCTCCATCTAAATTGTATATAACTAGCTCCCTTAATAGACATATCATAAATATAAATTTTCATCATTACATGGGAAATAAAAACATAAGAATGGGTTATCTCTTATGATAAGTTAAGGAAAAAAGGTAGGTATAAATTATTTCATAATATTAACATGATAATGAGGGTATGAGAACATGATCATAATATTTTGATACCATACCGCGCATATCGAAGATCATAACCTCAAGTCATGGACTAAATTATGGAAATTCATAGAAATGAATCATAAAATAATCAAGGAGCATGATCTATAATGGAATAACAAAGGAATAATACAGGTATTTGTGGTATGAACATAAGCATTGAAAATAATTTCTCTAGTATTCAAGGTTCATATCCAGTGCTAACTGTAGACGCCGGAAAAGTCGCCGGAAAAGTCCGTTGTTCCCAAACGAAGCTCCGGATGCGGAAAGCGAGGTCATATTTGGAGTCGGAAGGATGTTTCGGAGGGCCCGGAGGCCTTGCGCGGAATTTCAGAGGCCCGCGCGCAAAGGTGATGTTCCGCGCGCAAACCCCCCGGGATGCGCGCAAGGCGCCGGTCCGGCGCGCAATTTTGCGCGCCGCGGGTCCGCGCGACTCCCTTGCTCGCCGCGCCCGATTCCGCGCCCGCGAGGAGAATTTCGCGCTCGCACCCTGGATTCCGCGCCCGGGGTTGCCTATAAATATAAGGCGACCCCCAACGTTTCAAAGGTTGCTGGAAGTCGAAACGTCTCTCGTGCGCGCAATTCAACCCCTTCCGCGCGCAATGACGAACTTCAGGTAACCTCCTTTCTTTCGCGCAAGAAAGCCTCGGGGTCCGCCTTCGCGCGCAATCCCCGCTGGCTCCTTTCATTTGAATAAAAACTCACCCTAAAGCCTTTGCGCGCAAAAGAACCCGCTTGCGCGCAATTGCCCCCGGGGTGCGCGCAATCCGGCCTGATTGCGCGCACCCCCCCCTTCTTTCAAGTGGCCATTCGTTAAAGAATGAGCCGTTGACCCCGCGCGCTATCCGAAGCCCGGTGTGAGCAATCTCAAGCATCCGCGCGCAAGGCGCTGGCCCAATTGCGCGCCAGCCGCCCCGATTGCGCGCCGGCCCGCAGTATTGCGCGCAAAGCTTCCTTTTTGCGCGCAATCTGCCAGGGTCGTCCCCGTTGACCTCCTAAGGGTACCCGCCTGTGTGGCACCCGATGATTCTCATCCCGGGTGCCCGCACCGTGCGTTGTCTTCCCGTGCGGCCCTCCAGGTTCGTGCGAAGTGACATGCACCCATCGTCCGGCAACCTATGTCCCGCATGACGTTAAACTGCGCATTCGTCCCGCATGACGTTAAACTGCGCATACGTCCAGCATGACGTTAAACTGCATATTCGTCCAGCATGACGTTAAACTGCACATCCGTCAAAGCTGCACGACGTTAAACTACCTAGCCCCCATCGTCCGCGCTGCAAGACGTTAAACTGCCAAGTGCTTCGTCCTCAACACATGACGTTAAACTGTACTTCGTCCGGCAAGACGTTAAACCGTCCGCTTCGTCCTCAACACATGACGTTAAACTGTACTTCGTCTGGCAAGACGCTAAACCGTCCGCAACCTGATCCCGTGCTCCGCACGCAGGGTCCCCCCGGTTTGGATGTGGCCCCCACCCGCTCGTCCCTGCAGGGATGTCGGGAATGCCCTTCTTTAGGGACGATTTAATGGGAGTGGCTTTTCCCTACGGGGGCAGGGTATTACAAACCCCTAGTTTCTCGTGGGAGGCTGCACATGTGTATCTCCATTGCGCCTCCCCACTGCCGAAGCCAGTAGAGGGTCTGACTGGGATCGAGGTGTCTTCCGCTTTCGGTCCAAGTCCCTTCCAACTGAGTTTTGCAGCATCCGGGCTGCCCCAAGTGCGTAAGTCCTGACAGAATGAACTACGTGGACTTTGATCCCTGTCTTCTATACAGGGTACGTAGGAAGCCTCCCTGAGGTCCAAGCCCACCACCTGGTCGTCCCGGTCGTATTTACGTCGGTTCTTCCATCAGTGGACCCCTCCAGGGTTCACGCTTGCGTTGATTCACCTATGAATCCGCCCTTGTGGGAGACTGCCCGTGTGTATCTCCACGGTGCCTCCCCACAGCCCCCCTTTTCCATTTCCCCTTTTATCGTCCAGCATGACGTGAAACTGTGATCCACCCGGCCGTTCCATCCCCCTCTGTGCGAGGTGGTTCGGTTCAATCCTCCGCCCGGCGGCCTCGACCTCTTCGTGAGTCGGCTTGCCGACGTCCAGCATGACGTTAAACTGTATACCCGAACTACGTTGACTTTGATCCGTGCTAACGCGCGGTACGTAGGAAGCCCCTCTGGGGTCCAAGCTCTTCACTCCATCATCCATCCTGATCCTTACCCGGGCCGCCACATCCCGGTGGGGTCATGCCACTTCACTCCACTCCACGTTACTTGGGAAGCCGCCCATGTGCTGGCCCCAGCGTCGGAGGTTCCCCGCAAGGGGTACTGTCATCTGATCCACTTTTCGTGTTGATCGGTCTGATGCCGTCCCCGCTGGACGTTAAACTCGCGGCATACCCCGTGTTAAACACGGGAAGCTGAGGAAAACCTCAGGTGACACAGTTCCCCGCACCTAGTACGGGATGCCTCAGGCCATTATGCCTTCGAGAAGCCCTATTAGGGACGGAAGACAGATGTGCAGAGCCGCAGTGTTACGACACGCCCCCAGCACCCAGAGCCACCCGGCCTTCTCACCGCAGGTTGCTGCCCCGCCCAGACTCCTTGGAACGTCCGGGCGGAAGCAGTGTAATTAACTGGAGTCCATGAAGATATGGCGCCGGGAACGAGATTCACGAACATTCTTAAGTCTATGAGGGAGACCCGGATTAGGCGACAAGTTCCGAGGAGACGTCCAAGGAAGGAGGAGCCGACATCCCATCATCCCGGTTTCGATCAAGGAGCAGACGCCCCTGAATAAGGGACGGATGCCGCCCGCCCTTGGAAAGCGGGACTGCGGGACCACAAGCCGCGCGCCCATCCCCTCGGGTTGACGGGTGCACGCGCGAACGCGTCCTGGCGGAACAGCGTAACCCGACGCACATCCGCACCGAAACAGAAAAATGGTGAACCCGACGTGAATCTCTTCTCCTCGATATGAGGACCGATGGCTTTCAGAGGTGTTGGAAGACCGGCATGTTGCCCGGCCAAGCATTCAGTCTTACCCGCCAGGGGCTGGGGAAGGGAAATCGGGAACTCCGTCTCACGACGTCGATGGCCTGGGTTCCCCCCCACAGGTGGCGGGTGTTGGGTACGCTTCGGTTAACACCGTCGAGCTGGTAAATCCCTTTTCGGTTCCCGACGTTGAAGAACACCGGGTGGACCTCCCTAGTGTCCCCGGTCGTCGCCACCGTCGGAAGAACCGCAGCAGCAGGAGTCGCTGGGGCACAGCCGTCGGTACCTCCGGCCAGGCCGTGCACGCCACTGAGACTAGGCGGCAGGCTCAAGATCGAGCTCAACGTGCGCAGGCTCCCCATCCGGGGATGACGGATTCGCCTCCGCCACTGTTTGTGGTGTGGGACCAGGCAGAACCGCCTCAGCCGCGTCGCGACCAGCTCCGCCCTGCCACAAGTCCATCCCGGCCTCCTGACTCCAGTACGGTGACCATTTCCCGGACTGCGACCAGTGAACAGCGAGATGCGCCAAGTACCAGTCGGCCGCCGATCCAACCGGTAAGGCCCGTCATGCCACCAACCGCAGAGCAACCTCCTGCAACCAGGAGCTCGCGCTTGGCCAAAAAGTATGATGTCCTGAAGCACTTGGCTGACATCCCAGCAAGGCTCTCCATCCTTGAGGCTCTGCGCATGTCATCTGAGATGCGCGAGGCACTCGCTGAAGCCCTGAAGAGCCCCCTCTAGTTTGAGACAGAGGTTGCGGCTGCAGAGGCCTTTCACGCCGAAACGATCGAGGACGCCGAATGTCAGGCAGTTATCTCGTTCTCTGGTAAGGATGAAGACCCTCCTATACAGGGACACATTCGTCCGCTGTATGTCACTGGCCAGTTCAATGGCCTTGAAGTCCGGCGTTGTCTTGTCGACACGGGGTCCGGGATTAACCTGATTCCAACTCGGACGCTCCGGAGATTGGGGTTGTCTGAGGATGACTTGATTCCCTCCGACCTCAGGATCCAGGGGTACGACCGCACCGAGCAAACCCCGGTCGGCAAGATACGTTTGAAGACCCAGTTCGGTGACTTGGTTGCCGACACCGAATTCATGGTAGTCTCTCAGGACACTGCGTATAACGCATTGATGGGCAGGCCATGGCTTCACCTTCACGCGGCGGTCCCCTCGTCATACCACCAATGCCTCAAATACTCCCTTAATGGTCGAGTAGGCGTGCTTCAAGGAGATGCCTCTCCTTTTGCCTCATGTGAAGCCCGTTATCTGGACGCGGACTATTACAAGAGCAAGGATAAGCAGATCCTGGCAGGTGAGGTTGAGCCTGTCGCTGTTGCGAGCGATCCCTGGGCAGGTCTGGATGACGCTTACGTCCTCCCGATTCACCGGTTGGACGTCGCCATGGTCTTGACGGTCCGCGAGTCTCCTGATGAGACGGCCGCGACCGCCCGCGCCAGCACCAGTGGCCCAGCAGGACCTGGTAGCCCCAATGCAGTTTCCAACGCAGTCTCTCCCGTGGATGATCCCTCCCCGAGTGGAGAGGGTATGGAAGACGCACCCCCAGCCTTTGAGGAGGGCGTCCCCGCCACGGTCGATGAGTTAATACAGGTGAACCTTGGAACCGAGGCCGATCCAAGACCCACGTTGGTTAGTGCCGCCATGCCCTCTGAGGAGCGGCAGCAGTACGTGGACTTTCTCAGGCAGCACCGTGATGTGTTCGCTTGGGGCTATGACGAGATGCCGGGGCTAGATCCTCAGGTAGCCGTCCACCGCCTTGGTCTCCCGGCGAACCATCGCGGGTTCAAGCAGCCTCCCAGGAAGATGCACCCATCCCATGGTGCCATGGTTGAGGCCGAAGTTGACAAGCTTATCAAAGCCAACTTCGTGAGGGAAGTTCAGTACCCCAAATGGCTGGCCAACATTGTGCCGGTCAGGAAGAAGAACGGGCAGATTAGAGTCTGCATCGACTTCCGCGATCTCAACCGCCACTGTCCGAAGGATGATTTTCCCCTTCCAGTGACAGAGCTGTTGATTGATGCCACGGCAGGGTTCCAAGCCCTCTCCTTCATGGATGGATACTCTGGATACAACCAAATTCGGATGGCCCCTGAGGATGAGGAGTTCACTGCCTTCAGGGCCCCCCAAGGTACCTTTTGCTACCGGGTCATGCCCTTCGGCCTGAAGAATGCAGGTGCCACCTATCAACGGGCGATGCACCGCATATTCAAGCCAATCCTCGGCACACTGGTGGAATGCTACGTCGACGACTTGGTTGTCAAATCGCGCCAGCGTCAGGACCATCTCAAAGATCTTGAGAAAGTGTTCAGCTTCCTCCGGTCTCGCTGCCTGAAGATGAACCCGTTGAAGTGTGCCTTTGGGGTCACCTCCGGAAAGTTCCTTGGATTTGTGGTAAGATACCGGGGTATTGAGATCGACCCAGAGAAAATCAGGGCGATTAGCCAGATGCCTCCCCCGGGTACCGTCCGGGAACTGCAAGGGTTCCAAGGCCACTTAGCCTATATACGCCGATTCATCGCGAATCTGGCCGGCAAGTGTAAGCCCTTTTCTCGGCTTATGAAGAAAGGTGCCACCTATGTATGGGATAAAGAGTGTCAGACCGCTTTCGAGGAAATCAAGCAGTACCTGCTTCAACCTCCGGTCCTGATGCCGCCCGTATCCGGAAAGCCGCTGGTCCTTTATGTGACCGCCCTGGAACGGTCCCTGGGTGCCCTTCTCGCCCAGAAGAACAACGAGGGAACAGAGAATAGCCTCTATTACCTCAATCGCATGCTCCTCGATGCGGAGGTTAGGTATTCCCCCATCGAGAAGAGCTGTATGGCGCTCGTATTTGCCGTACAGAAATTACGGCACTACTTGCAGCACCATGAGGTACAGTTGGTTTCTCGGGTAGACCCGTTGAAATATATCCTGAGCCGACCTATGTTGACTGGCCGTCTAGCGCGGTGGGCTGTGATTCTCCAGCAGTTCGACATCAGGTATGTGTCTCAGAAGGCCATCAAAGGGCAAGCGTTGGCAGACTTTCTGGCCGCTCACCCGACCTCCGCGGATCAGCCGCTGGATCTAGGCTTTCCTGATGAGACCATTCTCTCGGTTGATCGAGCCGATCCATGCTGGCAGATGCACTTTGACGGTGCCTCCCGGAGCCCCACCGGTAGAAGACTCGATAATCCTAAGCTCAATAGAGTGGGCTTGGGCATCGTCTTCATTACCCCGGAGCGAGCCGTGCTGCCATACTCTTTCCTGTTGTCAGAGGGATGTACCAACAATGAGGCGGAATACCATGCCCTCATCACCGGCCTCGAGTTAGCTCTCGAGATCGACGTGCCCCATCTGTGTGTGAAAGGGGACTCCGAGCTGGTCGTTAAGCAGATCAATGGCGACTACGTTGTCAGGAAGCCGGAACTTGTGCCATTGTTGGAGTGCACCCTTCTTCTGATGGCCCGGTTCCCTTCTCGGCCGGAAATTGTCCATGTTCCCCGGTCGCAGAACGGTCGAGCAGATGCTTTGGCCAGCCTGGCTGCGTCACTTGCGGAACTTGAACAGGACAACCTGATCGTCCGCGTGACGCGCCGCAGGCTCATCGCTCCCGTTATCCCGGAAGAAGATCGCGGCCCGTTGGTAAGTAACCTCACCACGGTTGCCCCTATGCCCGGAGCCCCGAGTACCCCAGATATGACAGTCGGATCAGCCCCTGATTGGAGGACGCCTTTGGTTGAGTACCTCCAACATGGCATTCTTCCATCGGATCGGGCCGAGCGCGAGCGAGTTCGACGCCGCGCATCGCAGTTTGTCCTCCAGAGCAGTCCCGGTCTGGAGCAGATCCTCTACAAGCGCGGGTTTGATGGTGTTCTCCTCCGTTGTCTTCAGGGAGTCGAGATCCCACGAGTCATGCAAGAGGTTCATGCTGGTTCATGTGGCGCCCACCAGACTGGGCCGAAGCTGTCCCACCAGATTCGGAGGTTGGGATACTTCTGGCCCTCTATGATCCATGACTGCATCGAGTACGCCAGGAGGTGCCATGCGTGCCAGGTTCATGCGAACTTTGTGCATCGGCCGCCGGAGCCTCTCCATACCACAAGGTATTCCTGGCCCTTTGCAGTCTGGGGACTGGACGTTGTGGGACCTTACCCGCCGGCGACAGCTCGCCAGTGCCGGTTCATTCTGACCGCCACGGACTTCTTCTCCAAATGGGCAGAAGCGATTCCGCTCAGAGAGGTCAAATCCTGTTCGATCGCTGACTTCGTGACCTCCAACATCATCTATCGATTTGGAGTGCCTCACGCTATCCTCACGGATAACGGAGCCAATTTCCGAGCAGCCGAGTTGAAGAAGTTGTACGCCAAGTATAACATCCGCTCGAACCATACATCTCGCTATCATGCGCAGGCGAATGGACAGATCGAGGCGTTTAACAAAACCCTCTCTAACATTCTGCAAAAGATGGTTGGTCAGAACAAGAAGAGTTGGCCGGACAAGCTCCCCAACGCCCTCTGGGCTTATCGGACGACGACTCGCAATTCCACCCAGATGACCCCCTATTCCCTGGTGTATGGAGCTGAGGCCGTCCTGCCCATCGAGATCCAGTTACCGTCCTTGCGCACTGCGGTCTACGACCAGCAAGCGCCGGACAGAGTTGCTGAAGCCCGTCTAGTCGAGTTGGAAGCACTGGATGAGAATAGACTTCGCGCTTTGCACAACTTGGAGAGGCATCAAAGCAGAATGGCTCGAGCTTTCAATAAGAAGGTTCGCCTCCGCTCCTTCCTGCAGGGTGATCTAGTGCTAGCCCTAAGAGCACCGATGATCCCCGGCAGGAAGCCGCCCAAGTTGGAGCCCAAGTGGGAGGGACCTTTTGTTGTCCACAAGGTCTATCCCAATGGCGCGTACTCCCTAGCGACTATGGATGGTGAGCGTGTCACTCCTCCCTCCAACGCTAGGTTCCTCAAGCAATACTTTGCCTGAGTGTCCGTTCGTCCTGCATGACGCTAAACTGCACTTCGTCCTGCATGACGCTAAACTGCACTTCGTCCTGCATGACGCTAAACTGCACTTCGTCCTGCATGACGCTAAACTGCACTTCGTCCTGCATGACGCTAAACTGCACTTCGTCCTGCATGACGCTAAACTGCACTTCGTCCTGCATGACGCTAAACTGCACTTCGTCCTGCATGACGCTAAACTGCACTTCGTCCTGCATGACGCTAAACTGCACTTCGTCCTGCATGACGCTAAACTGCACTTCGTCCTGCATGACGCTAAACTGCACCACGTCCTGCACGACGTTAAACTGCATTCGTCCAGGCTACAAGACGTTAAAACTGTTCAGCATTCGTCCGCGCTGCAAGACGTTAAACTGCCAAGTGCTTCGTCCCGCATGACGCTAAACTGCACTACGTCCGAGCTACAAGACGTTAAACTGTTCAGCATTCGTCCTGCATGACGTAAAACTGCCACTTAAGAACTACGTGCGGCTTGATTCCCATCCTTATGGGATACGTAGGACCGCCTGAACCCTCGTGTTTCAGGCCCAGCCCCATCCTTCGGGAATTTACATCCCATCTCGGGCCCTTGGCCCAGTTGCCCCCGGGTGTGCGGCGTATGGTGTGAGTGCGGGGCTATGCCCTCATTCACGTCGGTTTGCTCGTCACGCTGTACGCCCCCCCACGTTTGGGGATGCCTTCTGCTCCCCCCTTCTTTTTTCCTCATCGTCCTGCATGACGTTAAACTACACTTCAAGAACTACGTATGGCTTGATTCCCATCCTTATGGGATACGTAGGACCGCCTGGACATTCATGTTTCAGGCCCAGCCCCATTTCCCGGGAATCCCTATCCCGCGTTGGGCCTCTGGCCCCAGTTCCCCTCCTTTTTGTGCGAGGCGTATCGCGTGAGCGGGGGATTATGTCCTCATTCCCGTCGGTCTACTGGCCGCGCCGTACGCCTCCCCCATGTGTGGGACTACCTCACACCCCTCATCGTCCTGCATGACGTTAAACTGCCTTTCCAGAACTACGTATGGCTTGATTCCCATCCTTATGGGATACGTAGGACCGCCTGGACGCTTGTGTCTCAGGTCCAGCCCCGTCTCTTGGTTGATCACGGGGATCTGCCCCCCTTCGGTTGCTCTCAGGGTGAGTCCTCCGACCCTTTCCGGAGATCTGTTAACATGTTTTGGGTGCTTCGGTCTATGACTCGTAGTGTCAGATTCAATCCCGACAAGTCCTGTGTTGCTTGTCAGGCCCCGCGCTTCCTCTTGTTCGAGCCTTCACTCAAAGGGATCCTCGTTAGCGGTTTGGGTACGATGCCTCAGTGCTCTCCCACCGCTCCGGGTCGATTTACCGGTGGGTCTTGGGCCGCAAATCGATATGAATCCTGCGATTGAGCGGTTGATGCTCGTTTGCTTGCCCCGTCTTAGGCTGACGCGATCGGATGTTGTGTTGCGAATGCGTCAGCAACGTCCTTGATTGCCATGTCAGCTCTCTCAGGCTCTGAACATTGGTTGCGCAGTCCTCATCACACTCCGCCTTTGTGCGTTGTAGTGGAATCTTGACACTCTCTTCATACTGACCTCTGGTACGCCTCTACACGTTAGGCAGACCAACCAGGGTAATGATGTCGTTCGAGGCTCCCATGATCTGAGCACCAAGGATATATGCAGATATCCTCCCTAAGGGCCATGCGTAGCTGGACCCTCGTCCCCATAAGGAGGAGGGAGTCGCCCGAACAATTGCGTTCTGGGCCCAGTATATCTGGAGGCTAGCATCTCTGCCCCTCGGGTGATGGACATATGCAGACCCCTATCCCAAGACTCTTCTCCTGGAATCGTGCGTGACCGCAGGGCTGGGTATGTTCCCACCCCCGCCGTGTCCGCCGTACCGCAATAAGCGGATTCCTCCATGGTCCGAACCACACGACCTTAAACTGTGTTGTCTGGTCATACCACACGACCGTAAACTGTGATCGTCTTGGCCGCCCGACGAGAAGCGGCACTGCATCGTGATGTCCTCCTCAGGGGACACTCATGTTGGGCGCTGGTTAATGACCACGCCATTCATCAATGCCTTCCATGGCTTGATTATTGTGGCGACGCCAGAGATTTCTCAATCACGGGCATGTCGCCGCACAAAGAAAAACCATTCATCTTTAAGGACAAACAAGAAATATCAAATGCCGCTCCTTTTGTGTGCGAGGGTCAGACCCGCACTCTTCCCCAAGCTGGTGCCCGATTGTGTTGCACCGCGCTTCAAGAACTACGTGCGGCTTGATTCCCATCCTTATGGGATACGTAGGAACGCCCGGATGTTTGAAACTTCGGGTCCAGCCCCCCACCTCTTAGAGATTCCCCCTTCTCTGGGGAATCCGGCGCCTTCAGGTCACCCTCAAGGCGTGTTCCCCGACCCCTTGCCGTGGTCCACCGGTGTCAAGAGTACTCTGGTTAATTGCCAGGAGGGTCAGGATCCGCTTGGTCAGGTTTCCTCCACTTTTCTGGCTTCGTGCTCCCTTTCATTCGGACCCATCGTCTACGCCCTGGGTGGAGCCCCCGTGAACGGTTCGGACACAATGCCTCAGTGCTCTCCCACTGACTCGGGCCGGTACCCCCAATGGCCTCGGGTAGCAAATCGATATGAATCCTGCGATTGAGCGGTCGATGCTCGTTTGCTGCCTCATTCCACCAACGGTTAGTGCGATATTGATGCTGCTTTTCCGCCACGGTCGGCAGTACTCCCATATCGTTACACCGGTGCCCCCAGTCCTTGAGTGAATGGCCGCATGATTCACATTTTCCACCTCCCATTCTGACCAGGCGAAACCTCGACACTCTTGACACTATCCCTCAGTGCATCTTCGCATATCCAGGGGATATGACCACGATGTGGCGTGCTTTGAGTCCTTATGGTCCGAGCTCTAAGACCTTAAACTAAGATCTCCCCTTATGGTCCGAGCTCTAAGACCTTAAACTAAGATCTCCCCTTATGGTCCGAGCTCTAAGACCTTAAACTAAGATCCCCCCTTATGGTCCGAGGTCTAAGGCCTTAAACTAAGATCCCCCCTTATGGTCCGAGCTCTAAGACCTTAAACTAAGATCTCTCCTTATGGTCCGAGCTCTAAGACTTTAAACTAAGATCTAGCCCCATGGTCCGAGCTCTACGACCTTAAACTAAGATCTCCCTAAATGGGGTCCTACGTCCTGCATGACGTTAAACTGCACTCTCAGAACTACGTGTGGCTTGATCTCCAGCCTGATGGAGTACGTAGGAACGCCCGGGCATTCCAACTCGGGTCCAGCCTCAGGGATCGCTAAGTCCCGCCCCTCCTCGCCGCCGGCCGTCTGGCCTGACTTCGGGTAGAGTGGTGCAGTTGTGATATTCTCCCCGACCCAGCTCGGGATGCCCCATCGCAATGATGGGAAGCGACAGTTTCCTCGTCAAAGAGGTTCTGTCTGAGAACTGGGGTGATTCACGGCCAGATTAGTGCATCCGCCTAATACGCTTTCCCCGCGGTGGCGCAATTTTGAGAGCGTTGGATTCTATCCGAACAAATCGTCACTTCGCCCCACGCTTCGCATGCCCTGTTGATCGGGATTTCCACCCTTGCGTCTGAAGGAACCCCAAAGCGGTATTCATGATGACATGTGGTCCGCCTCCTGCAATATGAATAATGACCTTCGGTCTGTCTCTTGCAGTTGTTATGGTCGATCCACTGTCCGCCTACCGTCTTGGGCATTTCCTGGAAGGCCGACCGTTGTGGATTTCTGAATTCGGGACACGCGATTCACCCTTGCTCATTTCCCTATGTTCAGATAAAATCTCAACGCCCCTAGCGTTGTCCCGCTCGTGTGTCGGAACAAGTTGGGGGGATGATACATTGATTAGGCTTGAGGTCTCCTTTCTTAGGAGTGACCTCCCTCTTTTCTTTAGAAATCCAGGCCCCATTACGGATGCCTGAAGCTTGGTTAACACTCCCGCGAGACAATTTGTGGTTGAGTATGCCAAAAGACGCAGATAAATATATTGATTCATACAAATGGATCGAAATATTGAATAACGGAAGCAAAATGTTCTAGGAATGGCAAAAAACAAAGCCCCTAAGGATTAGCGTGCTGGATAAGTCTTTCTAATGCCGCTACCCTTTGGCTGGCGGCCTCCAGGGCTACTTCTCGTTCTCTGCATGCCCTCTCCTCATCGGCGGTCGCAGCACGCAGTTCGTCGATCCTGGCCTGTGCACGCTCCCGCTCGACTTGGAGTGTGACCATCTGTTGGCCCGCCTCCGTCAGCTGTACCTGAGCGTCGATCAGTTGTGCCGATAGTTGCTCCACAAGCTCGGTACATGCTGCGACGAAGGCCTCCTTCTCTGCCGCCTGCCCTTCGAGGCGCCGGACTTCCTGCTCTGCCGCGATGAGCGCCTGCGTGCTCTTAGACATGTCCCGACTTTATGCGACGTCGGCACGCCGGCGGCTCTCGCGCATCTTCTCGGCCATGAAATCACGGACCGTCAGATGGAGGCGTTGAGCATCAGCTCCCCCGGCACACAGGAAGCGCAGCCAGGTCTGAAGTGATCCCATGCGCCCCAGCCATTCCGATGGGTCTCGCTTGAGGAAGCGCTGGATGCACTTCCACCCCCTGCGTCGCGTTACCCGGCTATCCTCGACCGCCTCCGCGTCCGAGTCATCCATCTCCTCGGGGTCGGCAGGCCGGTAAGCAGGGAAGGCAGCCAGCAGGTCTGCGGCAGGTTGTCTGACAATGGGTATGTCTTCTGGGCCGGCGTTAGTAAGTCGAACAAGGATTGATTGTTAGAAACAATCTCCTTGGCTCCGTAAACCTCCTCGTTCGTCGCCATCTCGGCTCTGCGAGTGGCGGCATCCCCTTCATTTCCTCTGTGCGCGGCCATCTCGGAAGATTCGGGAGTCGTGCGGGTTAAGGGATGAAGCGTGCGGGATCGGACGAGGCTGGTGGAAAAGTTTGAGAGGCGGCGCGCAATCCTAGTGGACGGCGCGCAATCGGGAAGTCCTTCGCGAAAAACCCCGGGTATTCGCGCAAAAACAGAGCGAAGTCCGGACGGTTTTGCGCGACGAGCGAGCGAATTCCGCGCCGGAAAAGGCAATTTCGCGCACGAGAGCAGAGAGGCTTATCGCGCGGAAGGCCAGTGTACGGCACGGAGGGACCCAGTGCCCCTATTTATAGGCGAGGCCGTGGTCCGCGCTGCGCGGAAAAGGCTTTGCGCGACCGCATCGGCCGCTTTCGCGCCCGACACCCATTTTTGCGCGCCACAGTCCCGCGTCGCCCAGGACTTCGGCATTCCGGCGTCTCCCTCGGAACCCGATCGTTGCGACCTCTCGCCGATCAGATTCCGAGGGGGGGCTTTTGTAGACGCCGGAAAAGTCCGTTGTTCCCAAACGAAGCTCCAGATGCGGAAAGCGAGGTCATATTTGGAGTCGGAAGGATGTTTCGGAGGGCCCGGAGGCCTTGCGCGGAATTTCAGAGGCCCGCGCGCAAAGGTGATGTTCCGCGCGCAAACCCCCCGGGATGCGCGCAAGGCGCCGGTCCGGCGCGCAATTTTGCGCGCCGCGGGTCCGCGCGACTCCCTTGCGCGCCGCGCCCGATTCTGCGCCCGCGAGGAGAATTTCGCGCTCGCACCCTGGATTCCGCGCCCAGGGTTGCCTATAAATATAAGGCGACCCCCAACGTTTCAAAGGTTGCTGGAAGTCGAAACGTCTCTCGTGCGCGCAATTCAACCCCTTCCGCGCACAATGACGAACTTCAGGTAACCTCCTTTCTTTCGCGCAAGAAAGCCTCGGGGTCCGCCTTCGCGCGCAATCCCCGCTGGCTCCTTTCATTTGAATAAAAACTCACCCTAAGGCCTTTGCGCGCAAAAGAACCCGCTTGCGCGCAATTTCCCCCGGGGTGCGCGCAATCCGGCCTGATTGCGCGCACCCCCCCCCCCCCTTCTTTCAAGTGGCCATTCGTTAAAGAATGAGCCGTTGCCCCCGCGCGCTATCCGAAGCCCGGTGTGAGCAATCTCAAGCATCCGCGCGCAAGGCGCTGGCCCAATTGCGCGCCAGCCGCCCCGATTGCGCGCCGGCCCGCAGTATTGCGCGCAAAGCTTCCTTTTTGCGCGTAATCTGCCAGGGTCGTCCCCGTTGACCTCCTAAGGGTACCCGCCTGTGTGGCACCCGATGATTCTCATCCCGGGTGCCCGCACCGTGCGTTGTCTTCCCGTGCGGCCCTCCAGGTTCGTGCGAAGTGACATGCACCCATCGTCCGGCAACCTATGTCCCGCATGACGTTAAACTGCGCATTCGTCCCGCATGACGTTAAACTGCGCATACGTCCAGCATGACGTTAAACTGCATATTCGTCCAGCATGACGTTAAACTGCACATCCGTCCAAGCTGCACGACGTTAAACTGCCTAGCCCCCATCGTCCGCGCTGCAAGACGTTAAACTGCCAAGTGCTTCGTCCTCAACACATGACGTTAAACTGTACTTCGTCCGGCAAGACGTTAAACCGTCCGCTTCGTCCTCAACACATGACGTTAAACTGTACTTCGTCTGGCAAGACGCTAAACCGTCCGCAACCTGATCCCGTGCTTCGCACGCAGGGTCCCCCCGGTTTGGAATTGGCCCCCACCCGCTCGTCCCTGCAGGGATGTCGGGATTTCCCTTCTTTAGGGACGATTTAATGGGAGTGGCTTTTCCCTACGGGGGCAGGGTATTACAAACCCCTAGTTTCTCGTGGGAGGCTGCACATGTGTATCTCCATTGCGCCTCCCCACTGCCGAAGCCAGTAGAGGGTCTGACTGGGATCGAGGTGTCTTCCGCTTTCGGTCCAAGTCCCTTCCAACTGAGTTTTGCAGCATCCGGGCTGCCTCAAGTGCGTAAGTCCTGACAGAATGAACTACGTGGACTTTGATCCCTGTCTTCTATACAGGGTACGTAGGAAGCCTCCCTGAGGTCCAAGCCCACCACCTGGTCGTCCCGGTCGTATTTACGTCGGTTCGTCCATCAGTGGACCCCTCCAGGGTTCACGCTTGCGTTGATTCACCTATGAATCCGCCCTTGTGGGAGACTGCCCGTGTGTATCACCACGGTGCCTCCCCACAGCCCCCCTTTTCCATTTCCCCTTTTATCGTCCAGCATGACGTGAAACTGTGATCCACCCGGCCGTTCCATCCCCCTCTGTGCGAGGTGGTTCGGTTCAATCCTCCGCCCGGCGGCCTCGACCTCTTCGTGAGTCGGCTTGCCGACGTCCAGCATGACGTTAAACTGTATACCCGAACTACGTTGACTTTGATCCGTGCTAACGCGCGGTACGTAGGAAGCCCCTCTGGGGTCCAAGCTCTTCACTCCATCATCCATCCTGATCCTTACCCGGGCCGCCACATCCCGGTGGGGTCATGCCACTTCACTCCACTCCACGTTACTTGGGAAGCCGCCCATGTGCTGGCCCCAGCGTCGGAGGTTCCCCGCAAGGGGTTCTGTCATCTGATCCACTTTTCGTGTTGATCGGTCCGATGCCGTCCCCGCTGGACGTTAAACTCGCGGCATACCCCGTGTTAAACACGGGAAGCTGAGGAAAACCTCAGGTGACACAGTTCCCCGCACCTAGTACGGGATGCCTCAGGCCATTATGCCTTCGAGAAGCCCTATTAGGGACGGAAGACAGATGTGCAGAGCCGCAGTGTTACGACACGCCCCCAGCACCCAGAGCCACCCGGCCTTCTCACCGCAGGTTGCTGCCCCGCCCAGACTCCTTGGAACGTCCGGGCGGAAGCAGCGTAATTAACCGGTGTCCATGAAGATATGGCGCCGGGAACGAGATTCACGAACATTCTTAAGTCTATGAGGGAGACCCGGATTAGGCGACAAGTTCCGAGGAGACGTCCAAGGAAGGAGGAGCCGACATCCCATCATCCCAGTTTCGATCAAGGAGCAGACGCCCCTGAATAAGGGACGGATGCCGCCCGCCCTTGGAAAGCGGGACTGCGGGACCACAAGCCGCGCGCCCATCCCCTCGGGTTGACGGGTGCACGCGCGAACGCGTCCTGGCGGAACAGCGTAACCCGACGCACATCCGCACCGAAACACTAACATTGTGGGATGTGTTCACTCCCAAAACATTCATAGTATTCAAGGTTCACTGCCAGTACTATCATAGTGGAAAAAGTATCGTGATTAATAGGGTTAACACCCCATTATAGTCATGTTTGTCTTAAGAGATATCATTATTTACGTAATATATTTGAGGAAGATATAAGTCCCATCCATAACATAATTAAAATCACACATTAGTCTTCCAAAATAACATAAAATAGTCATTATATCAGAACCCCACACTACAAAATATGCCTTTAACAGTGCCATAAATAATTTTTATCAGTGTTATAATGGTGTTGACTACATGAGTGAGGTTAAAATCTCTAGTCTTTTATTAGCATTGATATTGGGGTCCATTATCAGTGCCAAAAAAAAGATGATAAATTTGACATTTAATGGTGCATTTAAAATCACTAATAAAGGAAGAATTTAGCAGTGCTTTAATTTCGCACTACTAAAGGCGCCATTTATAGACACTTTCAAAAGCAATTTTTATAGGTATTTTATTAGTTCTTATAACTGAAATAATAAAGTGTCCCTTTATCCGCTCTTATAAAAGTGTTGATAATGTACCTGTTATCAGTGCAAATAGAAGGGACGATAAAGGGTCATACTGCAGTGTGTTATAGTAGCACACCATACCACAAGAAAAACACCAAATATCAACAAAAAATAATTTCAAAAATAAGATTTAAATTAAATTAAATTTTCCATACAAACAAAAGAAAAAACAAACTATATTACAGACATTTTAAACAGTTGTTTATACAATTACATAAATAAAAATTATTAAATTCATTCAAAAACATCATTGTTCCATTATATTTTAATCCTACCTAAAACATGTTATTTCTAAACAAACCACACCTACTCATAAAAAATAATTCCCATGTATTGGGAAAAAAAATATTTTCATAATAATATAAATAATAATTTAACAAAAAGTGTTGATTTTATAAAAATTGATGTCAATTTTAAATAAAAACACTCTCTTAGAATCATTCATGTCACACTGTACATCAGATTGAGGTGAAGATAATTCTGAAATGACTCAAATGACTTGTGGATCATTTTCCTTATGTATTAAAACAATATGAATATGTTTTCTTGGTTTGAGTATGAAAGTGAATTTACTAAAATGTCATCTTGAAATACAAACATGCACCTTTGACTGATTCTGATCACATAGGGATTCAGTTTGATATGAAATGGATTCCTACATGTCACAAATAACTTATTAATCATTATCATAAATAATTAATAAATTCCAATCATGTTTGGTCCGTTTTTAGTGAGTGACACTTTTTGAACTAAAATGTTGATTTTAAACTGATAACGGAAACATTGAATCATACAGCTCATATCCTATATTGTATTGAGGTGTGTTAGATTACTACATGTTAAAAATTACTTATGGTTCATTTAATTTAGTTATTAAAACAATCCAAATGTTATTTCATGGTTTGGAGTTGGAGAGTTGTCCATTTGATGAAAAATGAGAAAATTTTAAATAAAAATACATTCTTTGAGTTATACTGGTCATACTAGGTGTTGAATTTATTTGTGGTGGACTCTAACAAAACCCAAATGACATATGGATAGTGTTCCTAAATTATAAACAATATGAATGTTTTTTATCTATTTTTATTACATCACATATCCTTTTTACTAAAATGTAATTATAAAATTAAAACATGAACATTGACTCATAATGATCACATTGTGCATTGAATTTAGGTGAGGCTGATTCCGACACATCACAAATGTCTTATAGATCATTTTATGAAATTATTTATACAATTTGAATTATTTTTCTCGATTTTGAGTAGGTTATTTGTACTTTTTACCAAAATTCATGCCAAATGTAAATAAAAACACGCACCCTGAGTCATACTGGTCACAATATACATTAGAATAAGTTGATCCAGATTCATGAACATCTCAAATAACTTATGGATTGTTTTCCTAATTTATCAAAACTATCTAAATGTTGTTTTTTGGTTTTGAGTTGGTCTGTTTGTTTTTTTACTAAAATTGATGCCAATTTTAAATAAAGACGTATTTAGCGTCATACCAGTGAAACTGTGCCTCAGATTTAAGTTCGGTATATTTATACAGGTTCCAAATCACTTATGAAATGTTGTCTTAATGTATAAAAAAAATCTTAATTTTTTACTCAGTTCTAAGTATGTCACTTTTCTTTTTTTACTAAACATTCATTTTAAAGTTCAGACACGAATATTTTACTCATTCCGATCACATCATGTATCGGTTTGACATGAAATGGAATCCTACATGAAACAAATTACTTATGAATCTTTTTCCTAAATTATCAATATAATATGAGCAGGTTTGATCAGTTTTAAATGAGTGAATATTTTTAAAATAAGATAATTAATTTAAATTGATAACGGAAAAATTGAGTTAGTTTTATACTTTACTAAAATTAATGTCAGTTTTAAGAAGAATGAAGTACATAGAGTCATACCAATCTCATAATGTTTCAGATTTAGGTGTGGATGATTCCTACACATCCCAAATTCATAAAAAAAATCCTAACTATCAATGTTACCATGATTTCCATTGAACTTGTTTGTTAAATAGCTAATATTGTATGATCATCTTTGAAAAAATAATATCAAATCAAAAGGAAAATAATCCACCTGTAGAAGAAAAAATATTAATAATCAAAAAATTAAACATAAATATGATACACTACATTAATTCAATGGAAAATAATTTTATTGTGAAAATATCAATATTATCTATAGGATTGTGTAGTGGATGGAACATAATGGAATGAGATAAATTTCAACACTATAGTGGTGAATGGTTTTGAGGAAGAAGAATTCTATGGATGTTTTATTATAGAATGGAATGAATGATGGACAAATCACCCCACTCGAACAAAGTAATCCATGTGTATAAGAGTATAATTATTATATGTTTAATGATAAAAATAAATAAATTAAAAATAATTATGATAGAATACATTAATAATGTAGACAATGATTTTACTATGTATATTTCTAGATTACTATTGTAGTTTTCCTGAGGCAGCTTCGATGCTCTTCCTATATTAAAAGTGGAGGCAAGTTGAAAGAAATTGAAAAATTCAGCATTGTAGGGTTGAAAAGGTTTCGTGGGAGAAGAAGTATATAGATTCTTTGGGGAAAAAAGGAATAAAAGATGGACATAGTACCCCAACTATAACCAAAGAATCCACCTGTATTAAAAAAACTTCGTACGTGAGTAATACTAAAAAGAAATAGTCTTACTATAAATATGAAAAAATATAGTAATTCTATGGATAATGATTTTACTGTGAAGACATAAAAATGACCTTTTTGATTGAGTAGAGGCCATATCATTGATCTTCTTACAAAGGTAGTGGATGTTACTTGAAGGAAAGTAATAAATTAATCATTGTAGGGGTGAAAAGGTTTTTTGGAAGAAGAAGTATGTTGATGTTTTTGTGAAGAAATTCATGAAACTTTGACATACCGCCCTAACTCAGACATCGAATCCACTAATATAAGAAAAAATATATTATTTTAGAAATACTAAAAATAAATAAACTAATCCCAAATATGAAACAATAAATCACTTCTATGGAAAATGGTTTTACTGTACAAACATCAATATTACCTCTTTGATTGAGCAGAGATAGTGTCATTTCTCTTCATTAAAAATAATGACATGTGAATAGAAATATTCTAAAAAAACAAAATTTTTAAATAATATATAATATTAAATCAACATTTCATTATGTAATTTGTTGTTAATATAGAGAAAGTATATTATAACCATACTTTTAAATATTTCTAAAGGGTTTCATTCATTATAGTTTGTTCTTCCGAGGGATTTGTAACATCGTCATGTGTAGAATACATTGCATACATGAATAGTCAAACATTTAATTTAGAACATGTTAAGGATTGGGTTCCTCAATCGTGAATCCAAATCCCCTATTTTGGTCCCTCTATCATTCAAAACTTTATCTATAGTGGGAATGGTAGGAAATTATTATGATGTACAAATGAAATAGTCATACAAGATTTAAAATATAATTAAATGAAGAGAAATCTATCTAGGTTGGTTTTTTCGATTTGGGTGATGTGATAGACGATTTAAACTAAAATTATACTTATATATTAAAAAAACATACTCAATGTCATACCAGTAAAAACATGTATCATATTGAGGTATTTATGATTCATACACATCAATAAGGACTCATGAGTTAATTTATTAAATAATTAAAACAATATGAATGTACTTTGTCAGTTTTGAGTTGGTGGGTTATTCTTTTTACTAAAATTGAAGTCAATTTTCAATAAAAAGAAGCACATTTAGTCATATCAGTCACACCATGCATCATAATGAGGTGAATATAATTATTACAATCCCAAATAGTAATTTCACATTTCCAAAATGTATCAGAAAAATCTGAATACATTGAACCAGTTTTGCATACGTCACTTCTCTTTTTTCCTAAAATGTTATTTTAAACTGGAAACATGAACTTTGACTTATATCGATAAAATAGTGAATTGATTTCACATGGTACCAATTCTTAATTGTTAGAAATGACATATGAATCAATGTCATAAATTATCAATAAAATATGATCATGTTTTCTTGTTTTTAGTGAGTGAAATTTTTTAACTAAAGTGACGATTTTAAACTGATAACAGACATGTTGGGTCATATCGGTTACACTGTGGTTCAAATTATGGTGAGGCTAACTGCTACACATCAGAAATTACTTATGGATAATTTACCTAACATGTAAAGAAAATATAAATGAGTTTTATTGGTTTTGAGTAGGTTAGATGTCCTTTTTATAAAAATTATTTTCATTATTTAATAAAAAGATGCACTTGGATTCATACTAGTCACACTGTGTGTCGGATTGAGGTTAAATTGATTATTAAACATCTAAAATGACATATAGATAATTTTCCTAATGTATCAAATCAATTCAAATGTGTTTTATTGTTTTTTAGGACATTGCTTGTTTTTTAAATAAAATGTCCTTTTAAACTCTGAACATGCACTTTAACCTATACTAATCACATCATGTATCAGTTTGATGTGAGACAGATTCCAATATGTCACATATTCAACCTTTAGAAACAATAAAATAGAGGTCACACATCATTTGATACGTAGATAAATAAAGTTAATCTACCTAATTATGTTATATATATGTTATATATATGTATTATATTAGTAACTTTATATTAATATAGTTAAATATATGTTGGTATGTGTATGTGTGTGTTTTATTTATCATATTCAAATTTCATTAAATATATAATATATTATTTGATGTGTATATATATTACTATTATTTCTAATGAAACTAAAGAAATACAATTAATAATACATTCTAAATTAAATTAATTAAAAATAATTTTTTTTGGGAAATTGTGTAAAAAAAATTATTTCTTTTTTGGAAATTATAATAATTTCAAATATATATATAGTTACCGAATTTTATTATTTTAAAAATTAAATGCATTTAAAATATACTATTTTTTTAATTTAAAAATTATATTACTAATAATTAAATGTATATATAGACATAAAATGTACATATTGACCTAAAATGGTAAATACAAAAAAATAATTCCTAATATTTAGAATTTGATAACTTCTTTTCTTTTTTTTGGGAAAATTGATTTAGAAACCTAAGGATTCAGGGGAGGAAATAAAATATACATTGGACCATCCTTGATATTCAAGGAAGGTCCATAAAGAATATGGAATAATGAAATAATACACAAAAAAATATGTATAAAAATAAAGGATAAAAACACACGAACCCTAGAAACCTCTATCCCATTCAAATATAAACACACACACACACACATACAGATATATATATATATATCATGGAATTTATATTAAAAAAAATTCCAAAAACTAATGCACATTCAAATAAAAATTTTAGTGAAAAATTATAAACCCTTCCAATTTTGGGAATCTATTACAATAATTTGTGAATAAATGATTATATAATCACCCTAACATTATATATTCTGAAAACGCATATAAATAAACATAAAGATATATATTTACACACAAACACACACACACACACACACACACACATATATATATATATATATATCTTTATAAAATAAACTTAAATTGATAAAACTATATAAAACCTTTACATTAGAATATCACAACATAGTAAAACAATACCACACCACAATAATTATGAAAATATAGAGCCATTGAAAATAAATAAATATGGTATCTCCCATACTAAGATTTATCTTAAAATAAAACATTACAATTCTGATAAAATAAATTTTTATGTAAAACCCCTTACATCATTATAATAAAACAGAAATTAAATAAATAAATTATCGTACAAGAATAGCATTAAATCATCTTTTATTGCTAATTATCACCATAATAACACTAATAAATGGTTTTAGGAATAAATTTTCATCAAACCTATAATTTATATTGATTCCAAACTATGATTAAAGCTGAGGTATCGATTTAAATATTAAAGAAATGGTTTCAACAAAATTAAAAAGACTAAAATAGGCTATTAAAAACAGCAATCAAGAAAACAACATATCATAAACAAGAGAAAATGATAATAAATAAAACCAGTTCAACAAATAAAAAAATTGGAACATACCAAGGAAAACAGAGGACTAACTAATTAGGTTGATGAAAATTTGAGACCATCATATCATGATCTTGATGTTTTCTTTGGAAGCCCTAATAGAAACTGAACACTAGATACTGTACAATGTTCAAGAAACTGGAAAAAATTGGTTTGGGTGATTCAAGTTGGTTTCTGTGATTCATGCTTTGATTCACTATGGAGGAGCATCAACAAAGGTTGGATTCCATGAAAAGATTCTGATATAGTGTCGGGTTCGTTATAGGTTTGTTTTTTTAATTTTGTCAGGATACATTTTGCAGCACTTTTTTTAAATGCACTCATAAAGAGTCCTTTTATCATTTCTTAGTATAGGAGTGATGATAATGCCTAATCATTATCATTGGTTATTACTTAAGAAATGATAAATAATTTATAATCATAATTATAAATAAAAAAATTGAAACTATATAAATATTAAATATATATATATAAATTTAAATAAACTAAATATATTCTTTATTTAAATATATAATTAATTATTGATAATTATTTAAATACTTAAAAAAATTAATATTTATATCATTTATATATCTATATAATTATATATATATTAAAAAATATATAAATATCAATATAGTAAATAGATTCATTATTTAAGTAGATGTATTATAAATTTAATAATAATATAATATAGATAATTATTTATTTATAATTATATAATTTTTTTGGAAAAATATTTATTTATTTATAATTATAAATATTTAATTTTATAAATATAGTATGTTCATTTTTAAATATAATTAATTATAATAATATTTATTTATAAATATTTTTTATGAATATTGTTTTACAAATATTTTATTAACATTATTGATGAATATATAATTTTATGTATATATGTTATATAAATGAGTGCAATTGAATAAATTAGAAATATGTACTTTAATAATATTGAAAATTTGGATAAGTTTTGTATGTGTGGATTATATATATAATATTTATTATTTACGTATATTTGAAATCAATATACCAAATAATTTATAATTATTAAATTTAAAAATCAAATGACATTCAATTATATGTCCATGAATCTATACAATTACTCATTTTTTTAATTCATATTAATTTTTTGTTATAAATTATTATTCACAAAATATACATCTATTTAATTTAAAGAGCGTAAATATTTTTTAATATATAAACCCTATTTATCTATATTAATATACATATATATATATAATATACTATTTATTAACATTATCAGTAATCATCTAATTAATAATATGTTTAATATTTTTCTCAATTTACTTACTTTTAATATTAATTTGTTTAATTTTTATTTTTCATATATATATATTTAATATATAATATTTATTTTTAATATAATTTATAAGAATTATAATCAATTTATTCATTTTTATAAATAATTATTTAGTTAATAAAATTTATAATTTTTTTTAATAAACTCATTTTTATTTATTATTTATTTTATTATTTCATTTTATTTATTCTCACCTTTAACAACAATAAAAAAGTGCAGATAAAGGACTTATTTATGAGCGCTAAAAATTTAGTATTGATGAAGGGTACCCATTATATGTACTAAAAATAAGGCACTAATAAATGATACCCTTTATCGGTGCTAAAAATAAAGCGATGATAAATGGTTAAATTTATCCAAGATTTCTTTAAAACTGATAAAGATTCCATTTGATAGTGATTTTTCCTTACTTTGATAAATGATATTGTTTCTAAATGTCGGTTTAGTAGTAGTGACCCATTGGAATAAATTGGTTTCATAAACATTTCACCATTATATAACCCATGGAAATAAAAATAATAAACATATCATATTATCATTATAGAAAAACACTTGGAAATAGAATGGGTTTTATAAAAATCATGTCATCGTAAACATAAACTATCTAAAGAAATAATAATGATTTTATTTTTGTATCATATCCCAAGTAAATATTAACTAACATCATAGGATTTCATCTTAGATGGAAAATGATTTTCAAAGATCGCTTGGAAATCACCTGAGAAAAATATAATCACATTGAAATAACTTAATTAAAATATAAAAATTTGAAAAATTAAAAATAAATAATTTTATTTGAAAAAAAATTCAAAAATTTTGTAAAGGAAGCTTCACATGATTTAGTGGTCTTTATAGTTGAAAGTTTGATTAATTTAACGTATATTAAAACTAATAGTCCTTAATAAAATTCTTAATTAATAAAAAGTACCATATTTGGAAAATGAAAAGAATATTCATATTAAACCATTTTATTAATATTTAAAAAGAATAAAATTTCATTTTCAAAATCATTTTATAATTTTAAAAATATTCATTAAAATATTTTTAGAAGAGATTAACATGGATGTGAAATGATTTTTGACTAGAGAGAAAAATAAAGTCATCTTTCGTAAAAACAATTATTTTTGTTATATTTAGTACATAAAGAGAGTAAAATGAAAGTAAAACATTTAATCTCAATATAGGTCCCAATTTGAATATAATATATGAGCTTGTTGAGAGAAAGATCATAATATTTCATCATTAGAATAAAAATTATAAACAATCTAGACAAAAAATGATATCGTAACATAAAACCCTTACCACTTTGATAACTTGTGAATTATAAGCCTTGTGAAGTAACTAATATTAGATATATATATATATATCCCCATTATTTTCATGAGAATAATAATAAATTATATTAATGGGCAGTATATACACCATAGAAAAAGAAACAAGCAGTGTATAAGTTATGTGTCCTGCTGAAAAAACAGTGAGACGAAAATCCCTAATCGGAAGTCTTGTATTCTATCATACACATTAGAACCTCCTTTATAATAAATAAATTTTTACTATGGATTTATATCATACAAATAATAATATATATTTTATAATATATAAATTACTTATACACCATTATCACCAATTCATTAACAATTAATTATAAAATTCTCTATTTGGGGTAAAAGCTATTTTTTTAGAAATGTTTTAGTTCCGTAATTCTTGTCCACTAATTTGATTATGGTATGATCATATAAAAAATTTTAATCATGATATTAATATATTCATCCATAATATTTAGAGATAAAAACATAAATTACATTGTTTATAGAGTTGTTAGACTGTATATACGCATGAATGTCGTTTAAATTTTACAAAAGATGAAATAAAGGAAACATAATCAATATATCACCCTTAAAGAATAATTTTTATTAAATATATATCATATATATATTCATAAAACCAATACTTATTTGTATACTATTCAAAATAAAATGAATAACAGATCACATCACATCGTGGACACGGTGGCCCACATGTATGCACGAGGGACGTTATTATTTTTCAACATATTAAAAAGTAATATGGTATCTTTAACATTATTATAATATGATTAATTAACCCCTAAATATCATATATATATATATAAATTAAATTAATAATTATATCTATCTGTGGGATGTGGTTATGGATAACAACTTACATTGGTTCCTGAGACGGTAGTATGTTGTAAACATGATCGACAGTTTTGTTCCCATTTGATGGAATAGGAGATGGATATTGGTTATAAGAATAACATAATTTCTTAAAATTATTTATAAATAATTAGTTTATTATATCATCATGGTTTAATAATATTATAGTGATTTAGAAGAAAAAATAAAAATAAAATACATGGTTAAGGACTAAACCTCTTCATTGGAGAACCTTTTTAGTTTTACAACTAGATACATATTTGGAGGGTTTAATAATATAAATAGGCCTCTATAAAATGGGGATATATGTAAGGAATGGATTTGGGTAGGTATTCACTGAAATTAAGTGTTTTTTAAATATAAATATGAGACGATAGGGGTTTTTCTTTTATAAGTAGGGTGGAGGACACCATTGGAATTTTTGAAAACAATAATTTATACCCATGTTTTAAACATGAAAAAAAGATAAAATGGATAATTAAAGAACATTACGAGATATAAGATCAAAATATAGCCATAAAAATAAATTTTATATGTTTTATGTCATATTATCCCTTACGTATTTACTCCACCACCCCCACCTCCTACACAATCTAAACCCATTTTAACCATAACAGTGGTCATTAATTTTTATAGCCTTTACTATTCATTATGAACAAAACTTATGTATAAATTATAATATAATATTAATTATGTTGATTAGAAATTTGGAATCCATTTTTTTAATTGAATTCATTTAAATATGATAATTTCATTTAAAATTATACTCTTAGATATAATGAATTTTTTTTTTTAATGAGAAAAGTTTCATAAGTAGAAATAGTATTAATATCAAAATTCAATAATAAATTGATTATAAGGACAAAATTTGGATTGTTTATAAAATAATTACTCTAAATTAACATTTAATCAATTTAAGAAAAAATATTACTTTTTAAATGATTTAAATGAATATTATTTTTTCAATAAAAATTATAAAATTTTCAAAATTTCGATTTAAATAAGTGCGACCAAACAAGAAGAAAAAACTAATTTCCTGAAAAAATATGTTTTTAAGTGTAATATTAGATTTGATTTCATATATTCCATATAAAAAATATATTTAATGTTGAAAATTAGATAGATTTTATTACATATTTATTTCATTAATGTAATATAACAGGGTTTGTTTTTTTATTTTGTTGGTATCAAACACAATTGTGCATAATTAAATAGTTTTTTAGAAAAAGATTTCCTTTTATTTTAAAAAAGTTTTTATTTACATTTATAACTAATGGTCACCATATAATTAATTATATATAAATTTTTATTTTTTTTCATATTTCAGTTAATCCTATCCATAACCTCCATGCCAATGGATAGTTGATAACAACCTTGTTAAATAATAATTTTAATAGTATATTGTTATTTTGTTAACTTGGTCTGATGGGTAATGCAAGCCATTAAAGAAACTCATTATTGTCTGTATCATAATATAAACTAAATGTAGATTGTAACACATGATAAACTCTCTGTTTCATTTCCTTTACACTGTTTACTATAGTTGTCTTCTTTTAAAATATTCGGTGTAACATCCCCCTAATAAATAAATTATGTCCTCGTAATTTGAACTATATCCCGGTAATACAATGTTGGGAATTTGGAAATACTTTTATTGTAAACCAACATCAGAAAAAGGGTTAATAAAACATTATTGTAATGAAATATAATTATAATTACAAAGTTTATATGGAATGAAACATAACTATGCTTCCAAATATGTGAAAATAGGAGGAAATGTAGAGGAAATGTAAATAATTATTGGGAGTCATTGAGATCATTGAAAATAATAAATTTAATGTCAAATGTAAATTTCAAGGCCTCAACACCATAAATCTTTGATGACTGAAAATACAATCTTTTATTCATAATTTAGTGTAATAGGAGAATATTTTAGATAAATATCTACTTTATAAATTAGAGGAATTCTCTTACCATCTAAATTAAGATAAGACTGTATATATACTAACATTATCAGTATAATTTCTTCCATTTTTAAATTTCCATATAATTGTAAAAAATCTCTTCAAATGATGAGTATTCTAGGGGAATTTTTAATTTCATATTCTCTGAAATCAACTTCTAAAGACTACATAAAAAATAAAATTGATAGTAAGCTTTAATACCTATCTTTAGACATTAAACAAAACCAGAATGGTTATCACATACTAATATAATTTCAAAAGAGAGTAAAACATCATATGATACCTTAATAATAAAAATTAATACCCAAATTTCATGTCAAACTATTCTATAAATTACAATCCTTGAAATTAATTAAACATCTCCTAACTATGATCAAAGCCTAAAGATTGGAAGTATTGGATCATGTATTCTTCTGAAATAAAAAAACCATTATTCCAAAAATAAAATACCATATGTTTCGGAAATAAACATAATTATTACCTATTAAAATATAATTCTAACAAGGATATCATGTAGGAAAGTTGTTGTTGTGAAATCCTTATCGTCCTTTGGTCATGGGTTCAAGACCCATTGCCTTTCCTGATGCGACGAGTTATCACCTATCATATAGGTTGTCCTTTTTTCACTAAACATAAAAAAACAATTCTCCCTAAACAACACTTCATGTTGATACTAAGGGATTAAAATACTTCTACCTAAAAATCATCTGCACAAGTGTCATTAATAACCTCAAAATTCTACTATTTAAACCCCACAAATAGGGTGTCAAAAACTTTAAACATAAGATAAACCTTAATATTATAGTCTTATTATGATATTCATAAATCTTATGATAAATTAAAATGAAAAAAATCCTAATATCCAATGTAATAAAAACTGACCACTAATACGAACTATAAAAGCACAACACTGGCACTCCTAGATCTTATGGAAAAATCATAAAATTTTCATTTTTGTCTTTGATTTTGATACTTGTGACTCAATTTTTTCATCAAAACCATACAAAATCAAAATAAAAATTTTGATCACTTACAACCATAAGAATGTTTTATTCTTAGTGTTTTACATAATTAGGAATAAATTGTACCACGATAGAATAATAATCATCTATATTATAAAGATGAATTATATATCTTGTTATGTCCATATTTTATTGTTTCACATCAGATCATAAACATAAACTTTGTGAAATAATTTATATACATTATTTGTTCAACCTAATTCTTCATAACATGGAAAAAATATAACATAATTAGGGCGAGATAAAATGCCCAGTAATAGTAAACAAAAGCATTAACAATTAAATTTTATCAATGATCATAAAAGTTTATAAGTGTATGATGAAATAATCATAGTGCATGATATAATCAGAAAAGAACTAATACCTGTCAATACCGAGATCATCAAATATGATAACATGGAAAAGGAAAGATTCATTTGAATCAATATTTGAGAGCTATGAGATTTTAATATTGATCATATAAAACATCATAAACCCATAGAATGCAATTGAATCCTTTTTTTAACTCGATGAGCATTATTGATAAAATAATTTCAAACCAATTTTTAATTGGAATAACTATACATACAAATTCTAATATAATCATTATCCAATGCATTGGAGTACTATTTAGGTAAACCCATCATTTAAACTATGATGGGCTTACCCAATGATATCTCCAACAACCCATGTTAAGCTATAACGAACATCCATTGGGATATCTGGACCACTCCATGATAATATATAATGAGCTTACCATGTGTTGTTTATCCCTCCATGCTAAGTTTTAAGGAGATTTCCTAACTCTATTTAGTATACACCATTTTTCATGTCAAATTTCCAAGAACCACTACATGAATAAATGTGATATAGATTTCACATAATCATAAAACTCAAAATAAATATAATTATTCTTTAATAACATGATTAACCCATGGAAAATAATGTGTTTTCCTTTCAATCTCTTTGAAACATGATTGATATATGGATAAGAAATGGCTATATAACAATATCTTTAAAGCAATATTACTCCATCCTTAGAAGGAATTAAGATGGTATAATTACAAAATATCACCATTGGAGAATATGTAAAAACTAATTTTTTGATGTTGATGAATAGAAATACCTTCAAAGTAGCTTTAAAAAATTAAAATCCTCTTTTCAATTTAAGAATCCCTTTTTAAAACATAAAACATTTTAAAAACATATTTCTTCAAAAATAACATTTTATATTTATAAAGTAAGCATTAAAATAATTTATTTTATAAAAAATAATAAAATTAAAGAAATTTACCTTGAATATGAGCATAAATGGTCATTTAAATATATTTTAAAAATATTTTTAGAAATAATTTTTTGGAAAAAACATACATTTCTGACCAAAGAGAGAAAGGAGCTCAGATTTTCATAAAAACACTATCTCTAATGTTTTATGTTACAAAGAGTGTAAAAAATGGTAAAATTACTTTGAATTATAATTAATATACATAGGGTAAGATAATTCATGAAAATAATAATATTTCAATATCAGAGACTTAATCATACACAATCCAAATAAATGATGAGATCGTAACAAATGACTATTACCCATTTTGTAACATTAAATAATAATTAAAAGGATGTAATAACATTAAATTACTTATATAATATCATTAAAAATAATTATATTTTTATATAACTTGTAAAATGGGTAGTATATACCCCTTCTAAAACAAGAGTGGTTTATAACATAACAAACATGTCAAAGAAGGAAAATTATAACAAAAATCCCTTACCACTTGGGTAACTCTGGAAATATAAATTCTGTGAAAGGGATATCATCAAATGGATATGTAAATACCCAAAAAACATTAATTATAATAATAATAAAATACATTCATGAGCAGAATTTACACCACATACAAGAAATATCTTGTGAACATGGCTTGTATCTCATGGAAAATAAAAGTGATCCAAAAATCCCTTAATCACAATTCTATTGGGTATAATATTATTTAACCTAATGTATTGTGGTTTTAAACATTTTTATTAAAATATTATAGAACCATGTTAATATTTTTATTATCGTATATTATTTTAATATGACCTTTTATTACATGTTTATTAATAATTCTATTTTAAAGTTACTATTCTGGAAATAACCACTTTGTTTTCGTATATGTTTTGACTTTCTATTCATCGTCTAATTACTTAAATAATTATTTAATAATATGAATAATGTAAAATAATTATATAAATATAATATATCTTCAATATATATTTATTTATATTAGGCCATAAAATATCGTAATATGAAATGAAATAGAACTTTGAGGGACATGGTAGGTCGTACATACGCTTGAACAATGTATCCAATTTCTAATAATTTTGAGAGAAATAAAATTATATAATATATAGTATCATTTAAGTGCCATATTTATGTCATATTTATCACTTATTTTTTTAAATTCATCCTTAACAAAGTCAATGTACTACATGGATGAATTTTATCACTTCACAATGTTGTAGTCCGTCGTACACATCCACGATGTTATCGTATTCCAAAAAAATGGAAATAATAAAGTTATGTCCTATATTATAATTCCATATTAATAATTACATCATAAAAATCATAAAAATCATATATAAATTGTATTTTCATTATTATTCCCTACTTTTAATGGTGGTAATTGAAAAAGGAATAATATTGGTTCGTGAGGTGGTAGTTTGCTATATACACCAACACTAATTTCATAACCAATTTGAGGGAAGTATGTGTGGTTTTGGGTCATACCCGTATCATGAAAAAATATTATTATATTTATTATATTTATTATATTAATTATATTATATAAGAAAGATATAAAAACAATTTAATGGGTTTGGGGAATAAATAAAACAAAAACGCATGTTGATGAACGTTACCTATTCTTCGAATAACTTCTTTGGTTTTGAAGAAAAATACTTCCTTGGTATATTTTATTCCAAAATTGAGGGTTCTATTATGAGAGGATAGAGTTTAAAATGGATTTGGGTACATTTTGTATGTACCGAATTTTTTTATAATTGTTAATAATTAAGGGGAGTGGATGCCCTTTTATAGATGAGGACGGGTGGGAATCTTGTAAATACTCAAGAAATATTTACTATTAAAAGGTCTCCCTTACCTAATGTGCCACCAAAATTAAATGTAAATAGATGTTATGTATTATATGATATATGAAAACATCAAAAACAAAAAATAAATACATTTTTTTAATATTTGTCTCATTTAATCTAATGTTTGATTAGTTTTTTCATTTTCATTCTTCATTAAGGTAACTGGTTTTCAAACCTATGAAATTCAACTATTTAGACTAAATTAATTTGGTAATTATTAGAAAAACATGACCCACTAATTTTAAATATTAATTAATAATTAATATATAAAAAACTCATATGTTATGAACGTTATTTTTAACAGAATACCTTGTAACGCGCCAAAACTCCAAATTAACCCCAATCATACCCGTAGTGTTTTTACTTTTTAGGGATTAATATTTTAATTATAATATATCAATTGGTTTATTAATGGACCATATTTGAAATTTTTTATCCTTTAAAATTAATTTTACAAAAGGTAATATCTTTATTAATTTTAAATTATTTTATAGAATATCATTTTTTATAAAATAAAATTTATTTTAATTTTGACATTATTAATTAAATTTGAATAAAATAATAAAAAAATAAATGAATTAAATAAATTGAGTTCATATATTTTTATCATGAAATACTCATCTAAAAAATAATTTCACAAAAAAATAATTCTATTTACTTCACATTTATCATTTTTATTATCATTTATTTAATTTTATTATTAACTAAATAATCCATGAGTTCGAGTTTCTTAAGAATTTTTTTGTAATTATATCAAATCTAAAAATCAAAGATAAATTATTATTATTATTACAATAACTGATCTGTATTCCAAAATAATTTTTATAACTAAACATATGTAGTTTTCCTTATCCTTAAATCTTTATATAAATTAAAAGAAAGAAAGGTCCATTTATTGTGTTCTTCAATTATGAATTTTTTATACGGGTTAATTTCATGTAAAAGTGTCCCATAACCTCTTAAATTTCAAAAATAAGGTCATGATGGTCTAAATATGTCAATAAAATGAGTTTTGGACAAGTTTTGGGTCATTTTTACACCCTATATTCTAATTTTAACCACTAAGTAAGATTGTTTTTACCTTGATCGTTGTAATTAATATTAATTATTTTCACTAGTAAATTTGGTAAAATATTATGTTAAAATATTTAGATAACATATATCATTCTTATTCCAAATTAAAAAATATTTTCCCAAATTTAGTTAATATAAGGGGATAATTTAATTTATATTATTCCCACATATGTGATGGAAAGTAGGTTTTTAAAGTGAAAAATTTTCAAAATTTCAAAAAAATTTATATGAAAATTCAACTTCAAAATTATTCCAAAAAACTACATTGAATGAATATATTTTTAATTGAACTATTTTTACTTCAAAACAATTCCAAAAATAATTCATCTTTGTAAATCATATAGGATTAAATATAATTTTCAATTAACATTTAGTATTTTTTATTATTCATTAGAAATATAAACTTTTCAAAAAAAATACCAAAAATTCACCCTATGAAAATTTATGTATTCTAATTTAAAATTTTAATAGTATTTTATAAAATGAAAAATATGAAATTTTCATAAAAAAATTAAATAAGTGTGTCATAAAAATGCGACCAAACTAATTTTTGGAAAAAACAAGTTTTTGGTCATAAAATTGGATTTATTTGTATCTATTTTATAAAATGAAAATATTATTATGATTAAATATTATATTGAATATATTTAAAATATATTTACTTAATATAATACACCAATTGTTTTTTTAATTTATTCCTATAAAAGACACTTGTGTGAACATAATTGTTTTCAGGAAAATATGTCCATTTATTTTAAAAAATGTTTTATCTTAATTTATAATTAATTGGATTCCAAATAATTAAATATATATACATTTTTACAAAATATTTTAATAATTTACTTAATTTTATCCATACCCTTCATTGCAATGACTTGGTAATAACTGTCATGTTAAATAATAATAATAATTTTAAATTTTTTTTGGAAAAACTCGTTCATTCATGTAACAAATGATTTTGTAAAAAATCATTATTTAAAGTATTTTAAGATAAAATTATTTTTGTGTGTAATGAAATATAAACATAGTTTTACATTTACTTTATTCTATTGCATATAATTTTCTTTCTTTTCAAATCACGAGGGGTTACAAAAGCAGAAATGGATATTTGTATCAATTTTCCATCTTTGAGACATATGTTATTTTATAAAACTATCTTATTTTATATGGTCTGTATAATACAAATTTTACAAAGTATTTCAATAATATTATAACATCTTAATCATCCACGGTATGCTTCTTGTCAATAATTCAACAGCTTGTGTTACACGCAACATTGAGTTCAAGCGCACCATGACCTATCAAACAAGTAATTTTAAAAATATTTACAAATATTATTAGCCACATTTTGACTTTTATATATATCCCACGTAATTTTAACATTATTATAATGTGTTTCTTAGAAATAATATAATGACAGATTAAACTTTTCAGATAAAAGATGTATTTTTTGAAGAATATAGTTTTTCCACCATTTCTTGGTGAACACTTTTTAAATCCCATATTTGACAATTTTATATATTAAATTTTATAAAAAAGTAATTGTTATTTGTATTAGGAACATAAAATTTTATTTTGGTTAAACTTATGGTATTTTTCTAATAAAATCAATATTTTATGAATAATGGAAAATACTACATTTTAATTCAAAACTATCTATTCATATAATTTATCTATACAGTTAGATTGTCCATTTTATTGGTTTTAAACATTAATTTTATTATGTTTTTAAAATTTAATCTCATTTTGGTCATTTGATTTAATTTCACATTGAAATTTAACATAAATGCATTTCAATCATTAAATAGTTTTAACTTCTTAAAAACAAGCTTTCTAGTGTCGACAGTGGTAATTAATTTAAAATTAATTTCTCCTAATTCTAGGTTTTGAACATGAAAAAATGGATTCCATATTAATAATTATAATGTCCAAATTGTTTAAAAATATACCTTTTATTTTTGGACATTATGAATTGTAAATTCAGAAATTATTTTTAATTACCATGGTTAATGAGTAAATCAAATAAATGAGGGTGAAAATGATATTATAAAAATATAAATATATTATAAAACCTATCAAAATACTATTGGATGTTATATTTACAATAATTATCATACTTCAATCTATTTAAGGACCCCATGGACTTACTTGGATGCGATATTGACATTTTATAATGTTTAATTTAAAGAATATGGAAATATATTATAAAAATGTATCTCATAACTAAAACAATTTTAATTTTGTTTATATAAATTATATCATCAACTATAAATATTCATTCGAAATATAAAAAAATTAATATATCATGTTATTTTATTTATAATTTTTAGATATTAAATATATTAATTTATTTATGACATAATGATGATGCACTGATTACCTAATTAATGAATGATTGAAATATATGATATTATAATTATTAAAATAAATTTAATTTTTGATTTTTGATTCCATCAATAAATCTTCTAGATATAATTTACATTCTATAGATGTTTTAATTATATTTCATTAATTAATAAGGTTGTTATTACTTTAAAAAATCAATTATTAAATAGTGTTAAAATTGATAAAAATTAATTTTTAAAACAAACACTAATTTTTAGAATGGTATAACAGTAAAAAAATCTATGAATTGGAAAACTTACATAAATAGTATTGAAAATGTAATTAATTATCAACTTGAGGTAATCTAGGTATTTCACTATAAATAAAATAACCATATAGTATACAAATACATGAAGACATGGTATGATTTAACTTATTTAACAATAGGTTAAAGCCAATAGATAATGTTAAATTCATGACCTAAACATGTCTAAAACCAATTTGTTGAGAGGATTTATACCCATACTCATCTGGACCTCAATAAAAATCATATTTTACCCATTATAAAAAAACAAATTTATAATAAATTAATATTTCGAGACTTTCCTGATGTGTCTATAACCTCTTCAATAAAAGGACACTTCTCTTTCTCTTTAATTCACACCATCAAATCCCATTGTCTTGTGCAAGATGAGTGAAATCATGCAACAAAATTCCCCCACATAATCTTAGAGGCAAACCATTATACAAGAATCCATCTTAAGGATTACTTTTATGCAAATCAAAAGGAGACACATGAATTAAAGGTAATCATTTTATCCCTTTATTCAATGTTATTTTCTTCTATTACTTCCTCTTCCTATGTAATTAGCATACAAATTTAATAACTCTAGCATCTAATATATTATGAGATGTTGTTATGATTACATTAAAACCTTTTTCATGTGTATAAAGTTGGGTAATTTCCAGAGACCTATAGCCTTAGTTTTAAAATTGTGGCTATAGGTAGGCTATAGCCATGGTTATATTGAAAGAAGAAATATTTCAATAGTTTTTAGCCTATTTATGGAGTTTTTATTAATATATTTAACATAATATATATATATATATATATACACAAAACCCTTGGTGTTGTAGTGGTTAGGGCACTAAAATGTGAAGTGATGGTGTATGGATCGAATCTGGTTGGGAACACATTATTTTTGGGCTATTGCCACAGTTATCCTAGGCTATTTCTACATTTCAAACTGTGGAAATTAGACAACAATATCCACGGTTAAAACTATGTCCATGGGTCAACTACCATAGTTGAATACAGAGACATATATTTCCCCGGTTTTGAAAACTGTGAAACTAGGAAAACTATAGCCAATTTTAAAACCATGGAAATAGGTCCAACTCTACTGCCACAGTGATAGTGCCCACGGTTTTGACCTGTGGAAATATCCCATTTTCAAGTTGTGATTCCACGTTTTACTTATCCGATGAAAGACAATATAATCATGTGTTTGTATGTATGTCTTACCGTCTACATGTCGTTGAAAAAAATGTTTTTCATCTATACATTATTTCGATGGGAATAATGATGAATATAAATGACATAAATAATAAATAAAAATGATATTACTTATGTAAAATTCATATTCCATCCTATTATATACCATTTAACCATTAATAAGATGATACCCTTTCTCATGCATACGTATGGCTTTCCGTCTACACGATGTGATGAAATTTATCTAACACATTCACCATCCAAGAATGAGTATAATAATATATATTAAGAATAATTTTCAAATATATGAAGTAATAATTATACTGGAGTAATATATATATATATGTACATATATTTCATTCACTTACTTCTACTCAATATGATAAGAAAATGGAAACAGCGTTCATGCATACGAACTGCCTACCTTCTCTATGAATAGTGTATTCCATTTAATATATATATCCATTATATAATATTATATTCTGAATATATATGATATATAAGTTATTTTATCATTATCTATGTAATACTATCAAGAATAACAAGTCAAAACACCTGTGATAAAGAAATATATTATTTCCCAAAACATTTCCTTAACATGGAATTATTAATAAATAAGTAATATAAAGTCATAAATCAATCGTATTTGAAATCATAAATATTATTACTATTCCATTAATAGTTAATAAGATGTTAAAAACCATTATGCCGGAGTCTCAAAAACATACAAAGAATAGTGGGCTTAAGGTAAGTGTTATTTTCACAATATCATTATTATTCGACGTTGTTGATACGTAAGTTTCTAAAATGACATCATTATCATCCATGTACATTTTTCTACAAATGTTTTAATATAACCATATGGATGTTTAATTTAATTTTTTATAATGTTTGAATTTTTATAAAACTTATTGGAAGGAATCTTTCATTCATTTTCTAAATGAAGTACTTTATGAACTTTTTGACAAATTAAGGAAAGAATATTTTTTAACTTATATGGCGTGAGAGGGTATTTTCATCAGTTATGTCAACATACCATTTTGAAGCTTCACTTCTAATCTTACAAGGTTATTTTCAAAATAAATGTTTTATTTTAAAATTTCATGGGTTTTCAATGACTTAAAGTAACAAAATGGATATTTCTCTCTTTGAGTAATAATTAATTTATTAAATCATTTTCATCTATTTCAACATCTTTTGATGGATTTTATACTTGTTTGAGGTTTATTTATTTTGATAAAATCATCCATATTGTATTAATGATTTTATGATATGTTGTCTGTGGATGTTTAATTTTTTATAACATGCAAGGTTTATGGTTAAAGTATTAACATTTTTTATGATATTTTTAATACAAATTTTTATGTTATGTTTCAACATTTTAATAACATGAATACAGTGGACTTAGAAAGTGATGGGTGGGGACTGATATAGCCCATTGATGTATCAGTATGTATCATGAGCCAAACTACATATGGACATTGTAGAGGCCTTGTCCATTTATTTTCATATATGGATTTGGTTGAGGCCATAACCATTTATTTTTAAGATGTCCTATCTGATGCCTCAACAGTATGTTTCAGATGTCTGACACTATACTTTACTTCATTATGAGATTAGTTATTGACATTAAATGTGATTATTGTACTAGTACAATATCCATGTGAATGTTTAAATGGAATATTTTGATTTACACTTTCCATATTATGTTGATGATATTGTTTTAAAAATCGTTTGTTTTATTTTTTTACCTTTCCTTAAAAGCTTATGCTTAATTGTGATAGATTATACTATATTGTTTATCTATACTAAGCATCTGAGATCACCCCTTTCTTTTGTTTTGTTTTCTCAGTATTCCAAGAAGTGTTTTATGATTGATATGCAGGGTTAAGCTAGGTGACTAATGGTGTTCTCAAAGGATTATCTATTTTGTAGTTTATTTTTTAAATTATTGTTTAAAGTTGAGGAATTTAATCTATTTTACAAGACTTCTAAATTGATCCATCCTTTAGTACATGATTTATAATATCATTATAATGTATTAAAATAATTCACCATCTCTGAGCTTCAGGTGTCCGGGAGTTATAGTTGGTATCAGGGGAATTTCCACAATAAACTTAGAAATAGATTCATAAAAAATAAATTAGGGATCATCGCCCTAAGATATAAATTATGGATAAGTATAGAGAAACCCACTAGAATTTTGGTAACTTATAGATTACATGGATTTCCATGTATTAAATCATTTTTTGTATACTACAAGTGGATGTGGTTCTGGCATAGATATACCTAGGGGTGAAAACTCAAACAACGTGCTCCAATCATGACTTGGGGTAAACATGTACCTGACAATGGGAATTAATATGCACCTGGTTTGACACACCTATGGGAGATGATTAGGATAATTCATATTTTTCATAAAAACCATTATGAATGGTTTGTCTTTAAATATGTCCTCAAATGAAACATATTTATGATTAAAGATTAGATACGTATATATTTTTCAATTTATGTTAAGTATTTTAATAGATTGGAATTATTTATTATGATTCATAACCTAATCTAGTGTATTCCATTGTGTAGAAATGTCACCTAGTGAAAGGAATATAAATCATATCAATTCACATAATCCATGTAGGGATTTTTCTCATATTCAATATAATTATATTGGAGATGGAATTGAAAAAGGTGTTGACCAGCTTAAAACCATACTGGGACAGCTGACTTAGGTTATGAATAACAACCTTACACATAAGGAGCGCCCTAATCCAAAATTAAGTGTATCAATGTTAGACTGATTCATGAGACAACCTCCAACATTCAATAGGACTAAAAATTCATTATTTGGAGAGAAATAATCATGTTTCTTATGGAAAACATTTCTTTCTTTGTCAAGTAACGAAAGGGAGAATGTTGTCATGTCAGTTTACCATCTCTCTAGAGATTCAGATCAACTGGGTCATTAATTCAAAACAAGAAGGAGGTTGAAGAATTAAAAATTATGTAATGGATAGAGTTTAGGTAAATTTTCATAGATAAATACTTTCCTCATGAATAGCGAGCTCATATAAAATTGATTTTTTTAATTCTAAAACAAAATGAGGAAGAGAATATTGAAAAGAATGAGGCTAACCTCATATGGTTTGTGAGGAATGATATATACTTCATACGTAACCCAATAAGTAATATTGATATATTCTATTATGGGTTAAAACCATTACCCTCATGGAAACATGTCTCAAAATAATTCTTATTATATGAAGATATAGTCTCATGTGTTATCAAGATAGAAAAGGAATTATCTAAGTCTTACAATATTAATGTAAAGAAATAAAAGAAGATAACAGTAGAAAAAATACATAGATAAAGGTAAAAAGGTAATGATGTATTTTACCATATATGATAATTGTGGGATTAAATGCCCTAGAACTTTCATAAAAGGAAAGGCAGTTTTTTAAAAATGTATAGAAGAGGGTCACTAGGAAACTCATTTTGAGGGAATGAAAAAGTTGTATAATGCTATAATTTGTTTGATATGGGACATTATGAAAATTATTGTCCCAAGCGTCAAAGAAATATATCTCAGATGAAGCAAGTGGATCAAGGTAATTCTTATGTTGTTACTACAGTCAAAGTGGAATAATTAATGTATTTATTTTTTTGGATTTAAGAATTATATTCACGTTATAAGAAGATTATAAATACATAGGGATTGAACTACTGGAATTTTTGTTTTCATTAAGGTTTTAATATGATTAATGAAATGAAATGTTCAGTATGTTACAATATGAAAAAAATTAATTTTTTTGGGGAATATGATGTTACAACTGATTTTAGAAATATAGAAAACTTTTATATAATGTTTTTACATAAGTATATTGGATAACTCTAAATGTTGGAATGGATTAATAAAAACTTTGGAGAGTATTTTTTAATGTTAAAACATTTCCTAAGGTTATTTCTGGAATGTTATCATAATATTGTTTGATTTAAAGGGAAACTCATTAGTTGGGGGAAACCCATCGCGTTAGACAAGGTTTTAGGAATCGAACCCACAACCTTTGTGTGATAAGGCATTATCACCTACCATACACCTACAGGTTGTCCTATGTTAGTATAACATAGTTTTCTTTATTTAAATGGAAAATGTTTATATTTGGAACATTGTACAATTAAGATAAATAGAATATTATTTTAGTTTTATTTTATTTTGAAGAGAATGATGGGTTTATGGGAGGAATTAGTTAATAGATGAAACTATACTTATAAATTAAGTATGATTCCTTGTGTTATTACTCCATGAAGTAAATTAATTTTTCATATCTAGGGAAAATATCTTAAAACCAAAAATGTTTTCCTAAAAAATTTTGCGATGAATCAAAAGGCTCCTTGAATCATCACAGATTTATACCTTTATGGTTATTAACCTTTCCCTAATTATATTATCTATCACTCTCCATAAAAAATTATTGTTAGTTTTTCCTTCTATATCCATATTTTTTTACTTGGTATCCTAGTATATGTTATCTCTGGTGAGCTTCATACTTCCCTTTCATTATTTTAAAGGGAAGGCCCCATTAATCATTTTTTAATATGGGGTCTCAATGAATAAATTTTCAAATGTATAACCCATAGTTTTTTTCAGATTTTAAATTGAAAGGATTCAATTTATTTAAGGATTTGATAATGTATCACCCAATGATTCCATGGTACAGTTGTTCTAAATAATTCAATAGTGTGTGTTACATGCCAAAATGAGTTTGAGTGCACAGTGACCAATCAAACTAGCCTTTTAAAAATCATTTATGAATATTAATATCTACATTTTTAATTTTATATATATCCCATATAATTTTAACATCCATATTTACTATTTCATAGACATAAGAAAAGGATAAATTCAATTTTTCAGATAAAAGATGCATTTTTTTAAAAATATAGTCTTTTGGCCTTCCCATAGAGAACCATTTTAAAATTTTATTTTTGAAACATTTATATATTAAATTTTACAATATTATATTCTTATTTATAATAGGGACATAAATGTTTTTTCGATAAATTATTCGTATTTTTCAGATAAAATTAATATTTTAATGAATATTGGTAAATACAGCATTTTAATTCAAAACTGTATTTTCATGTAATTTATCAATATAGTTATATTGTCCTTTGATTTTGTTTTAAAGTATAATTCAGTTGTGTATTTATAATTTATCCAATTTTTTTCATTGGAAGTAATTTCACGATAAAATTGTACATAAACATATGTCAATCTTTTGATAGTTATTAATTTATAAACACAAGCTTTTCAGTATTGACAATGTAAATTAATTTTAAATTACATTATACCAAATATGTCTTTTGAATATGAAAAAATAGATTACATGTTTGGAATCCAAAAGGACCAAATTTTGTAAATAGGTACCTTTTATTTTTTACATTATGAATAGTATCTCCGGTAATTATTTTTATTTACCATAGTTAATGGGTAAATTTTGAAAAATAAGGGTTAAAAATAATATTATAATAATTTAAAATGACCCTAACACGTGTACTAATCCTATTATATGATATATGGATGAGTATGATCATCCTTAGGTCTATTTTAGGTCCTCATGGAGTCGCTTGGGTGTGATAATGACATTTTATAATGTTTAACTTAATGAAAAGGTAAAATATAACGTAAACATGTATGTCCTAAATAAAACTATTTTGATGTGTTTTATCTAAATTAAATATTCTACTATAAATAATAATTTTAAATATAAAAATATTTACTACATCATTGTATTTTATTTATGATTTTTTCTTATTAAATAAATAAATTTATTAATGACACAATGATGATGTTATGGTTAATTTATTTTTAAATGGTTGAAATGAATGATAATATAATTATTAAAATAAATGTAATTTTTGATTTTAGATGTCAAAAAAAATAGAAAAAATGGTAATTTTAGGGAATAGTTAATTATTTTTTTCAAAGAAATGAAGTTGTTATGACTTTAAAAAAATCAATTACTAAATAAATTCAAAATTGAAATAAATGAATTATCAAAAAAGATACTATTTTATTAAATGATATAATAGTCACACAAATCTATGATTCGACCAAATGACTAAAATAGTGTTGAAAACGTCATTAGTGATCCACTTTATGTTTTCTTTTCATTTTATGGTAACCATATTAACCATATAGTATACAAATAACAGAAGACATAGTAAGAGTTAACTTATATAACTAAGGGTTAATTCCAAAATATAAGGTTACATTCATGACATAAACTTGTCTAAAATCTATTGGTTGAGACTATTTAGTCCCCTTCTCATCTTATCCTCTAAATAAATAACTTTTGGACCGTTATAAATGAAAAATAAATTTATAATAAATTAATATTTCAAGACTTTTCAAAATAGTCCCTCACCTCTCTTATAAACAATAACTTCTACATATCTTTTATTAAAACCTCAAAAGAACTTTGGCTCATACAAACCTAGACTAAAAAATATCCCAGAATTCCTCACATCATCCTAGAGTCCATCCTTTGGGAACATAACCCACTTCTGGATTCAATTTTTGTAAATAAAAATGTGGCACCTAAAGAAGAGATAATTGTTTTATCCCTTCTTTAAATGTTCTTTTCTTCTTATACATCCTCTTCCTATGTTGTTGCCATACTAAAATATTAACTCTAGAATATAATATATTCTAAGATTTTGTTATGATTATGGTACAACCATATTCTTCCCTTTACACTTCCTTTGAAAAACAATATCACCTTACATGTTTGCGTACGGCTTTCCATCTCAACGTCAGGGTATAAACTGTTTTTTTATCTATGTTATATTTTTACTGGTATAATGATGAATATAGCTGACTTAAATAATAAATATTACATGATATTGTTTTAGTCCTCATGTGTTAATCACGTTTTAATAATCACTAATCCTATACATTATGTAACACCTGATTAATCCTATTTAATCTATCTAGAAACATGTGTACAGATGATCAGTTTCTTTATGCGTTGAATAATTATTGTAAACTATTTTCTTCTAACGAAATTATATTTTTAATGATTAATTTTAATTCGTTATATAAATATCACTGTTTATATATGTGTACAAATATTTGGTTAAGTCTGAGAAATCATGTGTCTACCATCAGTTTTGTTTTTTGGCAACAGAATCGTACATCGTGACCATCCAGACACCGTGACCATACATAAACCATGACCATCCAGACCCCGTGGCCATCCAGACATCATGGCCATCCAAACACCCGGACCATCAAGACACCGTGACCATATAAAAACCATGACCATCCAGACACTATGGTCAAACCACACATATGTGCTACTAGTTCATGATCTCTATACAATAATGTCATCATAGTTGTCTCACCACTCAAAGGCAAAGAAGGAGACACTGTTTCTGAAAGACACAGTTTCCAAATAGACTATGGCACCATTTGTTAATATATTTTTTATTTTTTAAATTTAATTTTAAACAGTAATATTTGGATCTTCTAATTGCAAAAACATAATTAATGTTTCTTTGTAGACATGTAACCTGACATCATGAGGTAAGAGGTGCTAAATACTTCCATCTTGTCAGCTCCAACACATTCACCACAAAAATAAAAAAGAAGTACCGACCAGAAACAAAAGTTATGGTCAAGGGTGTAAGAGTTCAATTACAAAGAAACACTAATATAATTATTGATAAAATAATTGACTCATGAAACTCAATATTGATGAATAAAACACTAATCATACTCAAATCATAGAGTCTAAAACATTTCTACATAATCAAATCCATGAAGAACACGATCGTGATCTAGCTATCTTACGATACTCTATTTTATATAAGAGGACTCAATTTCTGCATCTACTTCATCCCAGAAGTACATTTCTACATAGACTAACACCCAGAGCACTTATAACCTTATATCATCTTCCCTTCTCTATTGTTTATTAGTATTTTTATCTTTCGAGCAGTCTGTGTGGTTGTATTAAGCATGCATTATCTCCTACATCAAACTGAAAGATACACGATATCATTTCTCAAACATCTTCTTACACTTTGGTATACCCATAAATTAGTGAGGAAGAGGTCCTTGTGGACCTGGTAGTTTATAACCACGATGAACTATAGAATATGTATTGAGACCTAAGCAGTAATGAGTACTATGGTTAACCCTGATCCAGAGTGTGGATCAATAATATTTATATAAACATCATGGTGGTAGGTGATCGTCATGTATAGTGGATTAGGTCTCGGCTTGAGACTGAACTGCTTGTTTTATATCTGATGTGTTACTTAATTTAGTTTTTCTCATTTTTTATTGTATAATTTAGAAATCACACAATTAACATTGATAGTTAATATTGGAAAGAAGTTATAATTTTTTTTTCCTTATTATAATATCTTTATAAGTAATAATATTTACTGATATTATTATTAATTTGAATTAATAAATCTTCTAAGAAGCTAGTAAAACATTCAAACCTCCATAACCATATAACCTTGATTAACTAGGTTGTATTTAAATTTATTGGGGAACCTTTTTAAGAATACTTTTTGAAAAAAAAATAATAGATACTCAATTCACCCTCGTCTTGAGTACTCTACTATGACCAACAGATATTATTTCTGAAAAATGCATATTCCATCCATTTTCATACCATTTGACCATTAAGGTAATGATACCTCACTCATGCATACACACGGACTACTATCTCCATGTAGGGATGAGATTCATCTACCACATTCTCTACCCAAGAATAATTTTAAAAATATATATTAATAATTAGTATGAAATATATGACATAATAATTCTACTATAATAATATATAAATATATATTTATGTATGTATGTATTTATGTATGTATGTATGTATGTGTATATGTATGTATGTACATTTATTTCATTCATATACTTCAACCCAATATGATAAGAGAATGGAAGAACATTCTTGTGTACGTAGGACCTACCGTCTCCCTGAACAATGTTTTCCACTTCATATATCTATCTATTATATATTTTTAAATTGTGAGTATATATGATATAAAAATCTTGTTATCCTGATCTAAGTAATAGTATCAATAATAAATAGTCCAAATACACACGATAAAGAAAATGATTATTACAAAAAACATTACATTAACTTGGAATGGTTAATAAACGATTAATATAAAGTCAGAAGCCATTCAAATATGACATCATAAATATTATTAAGATATTGGTACTAGTTAATAATATATTCAAACCCATTATATAGTAGTTTGGACACATAGAGATAGTATCGTTCTTATGGTAGGGGTTAATTTCACAATTGCTTTATTATTTGAGGTTTTTAATACGTAAGTATATATTGGGATATATTTATCCCCCACGTTCATGTTTCAAAAAACGGTTTCATAAAATGATTTACTATTATCCAATAAATTGTTAATGTCATTTTACCTAGTTTTTTTTTTATAAAATGTTTTGAAAGTAATATTTCCTTCATTTTCTAAATGAGGTACTTTATGAACTTTTCGAAAAATTAAGGAAAGAAGGTTTTTTAACTTATTCAGAGCGAGTGGCTACTTTCAACCGTTATGTCACCTTACCATTTTGAAGCATCCCTTAAAATATTACAATGTTGTTTTCAAAATTAGTATTTTATTTTAAAATTTCATGGCTTTTAAATTATTTAAAGTAAAAATTGGATATTTACATCAAAGATTTTTAATGAATTTGTTAAATTATTTTCATCTATGTTAACATTTTTTGTTGGATTTTATGCTTGTTTGAGGTTTATTTCTTATTATACAATCTTTTATATTGTGTTAAAGGTGTTATTATATGTTTACTCTAGATGTGATATTTTTTATACCATTGATGTTTTATGGTTAATGTATTAACATTTAATATGCTAGTTTTAATAGGAATGTTTATGTTATGTTTCACTCTTTTCATATGGGAAATGCATTGGACTTAGTAAGTGACAGGTGGGGCAAGCTATAGCCTCTCGATGCATTGGTAGGTCTCATATGAAAAAAAAAATATTGGATTCACAGAGGCCTTTAAAATTTATTTTCAAATATGGATTTGGCTAAGGCCATAAGCATTTATTTTTTAAATGTCTTGGTTGAGCCATCAACAGTATGTTTCAAATGTCTGGAATTATGCATTCCCACATTATGTGATTAGTTATTGATATTTCATCTGATTATTCGACTAGTATAATATCCATGTGAATTTTTAAATGGAATTATTTATATTACTATTTTAATATTATCCTGAAGATATTGTTTTAAAAGTCCTGTGTTTTAGATTTTTACCTTGCCCTAAAATTTTATGCTTAATTATTATTTCTTCAGCTATATTTTTTATCTTTACTGAGCATCTGAGTTCACCCATTTCTTATGTTTTATTTTACCTGGATTCCAAGAAGTGTTTGATGATTGATATATAGGGTTATACTAGTGAAATGATGGAATTCTAGAAGGATTTTCTATGTTGTAGTTTGTCTTTTGAATTGTAATGTAGGGCTTATTAATGTAATCTATTTTTCATGACTGATAAACTAATTGGTCCATCAAGAAATGATTAATTGTATCTTACAAATGTTTTAAAATAATGCTCCAGCTCCAAGATTCTTGGTTTGGGGCATTACAAATATACTTATTTTTTATATTATAGGTTTCATTTAATATTAATATTTCATGTAGATTATGATTGAAAATTGAAAAAGGGTTAAGAGAATTTTGTTATAAACTATTATTTTATTGGTATTATATATGACTAAGTCACCAACATTGAAATATTATAATTATTATGAATTATATCATCATGTGTTTATTTTTTATATTTTCATGTAATTTTATAATTTATAAATTCTTTTGTAATTAAATGTTTTAGAAAGTGTTTTTAAGAAAATACTAGGTCACTTCTCTATTCGGTCAGAAATCTTTTTTTTCAAAACCAAGATCCTAAAAATGTTTTTAACAGTTTCATAATGATTTATTAAATATATTTTTACCCATATGTATTTATTTTAATTTTTTTAAAATCAATCTTCTTGTTCGTTCCAATCAAAGAACTTTTCTAAATTTTTATAGTAAAAAAGTAATGTTCATCTTACATGTATGGTATAAACTGATTTACCCACTTTTATGACAACCATTTCCTTTAGGATTTCATTTCAAGTTTACAAGTTTATTTTTTTTTTAAAAAAATACTAATATTCATTAATTTATTTTTTTTAAAATTGATTCGAAATAAAAGTATTTTAAAAAAAATTATGTTTTAAAAACTGATTTTCAAAATGAAAAGTATATTTCCCAATGAATGTTTTTAATGATATTCTAATTGTATTTCTATACATATATGAAAAAAACTTTTATCCTTACCCAAATTGGTATATTTTTTTAAAATTTTCTTCTTCTTCTTTTTTATAGGGATTTAGTTTGTTTCAATGAGATTTACTACAAGAAACTGGATTTAAGCCAAGGGATCTATACCCATGGTTCATAAAACTGATGGGTATAGGCTATTATACCTAACCTATATCGAAATGTTTAAAAAAATATTGGTATATACCCTAACATATCATGCCATAATCGAATTCCTCTTATATATGCCCCTTTGAAGAGCCCAAATATCCCCTCTTACTGGCCCTAGCCTCCCCTCCCCTAACCTCCTCCAACTCATCCTCGACCGCCCTACCTCTACCTCCAAATCAACCTCCCAGACTCTACCTCCTACCAACCCCCTCCCTCCATCCTCTTTCTTACCTATATGCCTACCACCACCTCCCTGCCTCCACCTCCCTACCTAAACCTCACTACCATCATCTTCACCTTTAGATCTACTTTTACATCTGCCTCATATCCATCCCTTACCAGTCCATAATCACTAATTTACATGGTTATCCTCTATTACTATCAAACTTATGCTTCTCATGTAATTCCTTTATAGAATCTCTAACTATTTGGTCATACAACTATCATTTAAAAGGTAAAACCTACTCATTCTTTATTTTTCTAGTCTAAATATTCACTAAATTAATCATATGTAAGTTCTCTTAATTTTATATTTATTTTCCCTTGATTTGAAATTTCATCTCAAATCTCAAATATGAATTATGGAATTTCATTATTATGTTTCATTAGACCCTAAAATTTTAGTTAATATCTTCTATGCTTTCAAAAGACCCCTCCACATGACCTAGATACTCTTATAAGGCCAATGGTTTGGTGTATCTATTTTTAAACTTATGGGTTGTTTTATTGTTTTCATTTAAATATGTTATCCTACCAAAATTTTACTTTTTTACTCTAATATCATTGTTCTCATTTACTATTTCCAAAATACTTGGTCATTATCTAAATATTGATATGATTTACATCATATTTTATTTAAATGGTTTAAAATGATATTTTTCTATATTAATATATTTTTCCTTCATTCAATTTTAATGAACCTATTTTTGAAGTAAGTTTTTTAGTTCTAAATAGGTTAATTATTAAAATTACCAATGATGTTATCGGTAGTGTTTAGGTTTCTTCCATTATTTTCTTCGATACATGAAGTTCAACTTCTTATTTTTTGATAGATATTCATTTCACATTTTATTTTTATTTATTTTCCAGTGTTATTATTTTTCATGATAGATTTTTTACTCATTCTTTTTTACTCATTTTAAATTTTGTTTTAATTTTTTTTCTTTTTAAAAGACCATTACATACACAAAATTAGTACAACTCTCTTAATCTCCCTCAACACATAGTTTTATATTTCTAAATATTACATCAGTAGAATTCCAATTTTGATAAAATAGATGGTTTCTATATATTAGCATAAATTCTAACCTTGACCTGACTAAATTGGTAATAAATTTTATTCACTTACTATGTATATATTTTTACCTCCAAATCGGCATTAATGAAATTTTTTTCATACATCAAATTTTTTATCGTATCTTTAGTATTCCATGTTTTTATTTCATATTTTTTTCAAATAAAAATTTATGTTGATTATTTAATATGTTTTCTAACATTTTTTAGTAGATAATTATGAATATGAGTTTTTTCCCATTGACTGATGTATATTTATTACTAATAGTGTGTTTATTACTCCTTTTAAAACAAATTATTAGTATATGATGATATGCTTGATGTATGTTTGACTGATACATATAAAATGTATCAATTAGTTGTAAACTTTTTAGTATAGATTTTAATATTATGATCATAAATATATACAAGAGATCATAATAATAAATACATATCAGATTATATACAACACACTTTTAGATTATACATTCTCATTTTATATTGTATACTTTTACACACTATCCATTTAATGTTATTAATATTATTAAAAAAAATATTTTTTTGATTATTAGGTGTCGTCGATATTTATTAATTTAAATGGAGGACCTTACCATTTATTTTCTTGGATGTGATTGCTAATATATCATTAACTGTCTATTTTTAATAATTGGTTGATTTATTATCTATCCCATCTATTGAAATGTATAGGAATAAATGGGAATGTCCGCAATCTATTAGTTATCCCACCAACTATTGTATCTCACTAAAATATATAGGAATATACCCAAATTTTGGAGTCTACTCAAGAACATTCTCTTATAAAAACATAGTTCAAATTCAAAACCCAATGTATAAAAATAAATTATTGTTTGGTTTCTATTAGTATATTGTTTGTTTCCAATATAATTTTTTCATAAATGAAATTAGGATATGATTTATAAGTTTTGAACTTATTTTTCCTTATTAAATGTTTAAAAAATGATATCTTAGAATATCCTGTATCTGAATTCCATGTAGCTTACTATTTCATGTTATCATTTTTGTATATTTGAGTATCATAAAGTCCATTTTTTTCAATAGAATTTTATATAAGTGATATTCGTTCAAAAACCTCGGAATAATATTTTAATGTTTAGGGACACTAGGTAATTGAGTTCACTAATTATATTTCCCGATCATAAAATTTTTAAAGGAGTAGTGTTTTATTTTGTATGTGTTTTCTTTATAATAGATCAACTTAGGTGATATTTCGTTTTTTATCTTTAATCTTCATTTCATTTTTAATCACTACAACAGAAACCTATCTAATTTTGGGGGGTTTTATTATAATATATTCTTGTTATTTGGTGAATATGGGTCCTATTGATTCTTGTGTAAACCACGCCTATCAAGTGTAGTGGGTTCCCCAGAGGTTTTTTTGTACATTTTGTTCTGTTTCAATTCATTGCTTTTTTTAAATTTAGGGGTTTTTGGGTCTTCATTTTTCAGTTTTTTATGGAGTATTTCTATAGTTACCGTATCATTTTACACATATTTTTATATGATTTTAAGCATATTTATCCATCAAATACAAACCAAGTATCATAAGGTATAGTGTCTTTGGAAGATTAGAAACATAATTAAACAACATGAACCACAAATGAAACATATTTTATTTAATATTTATTAAGATATCCTATCTTACTTTGAGCCCTAACGTATTAATAGGACACCCTGTAGGATACATGAAAAATTGTATTTGTTAAAAATTCTATTAAGGGAATAGAAATATGAATAAATAATAGTATATGGGTTATAAATCATAACATGATGACATAAAAAACATAGAGCATGAATAAAACAAGTATACATAAAATGTTTAATGTTGAATCATAGTAACATCATATCATAGAAATTTTGAAACAACATATAACATGAATTGAGCATGAGCCATGGCTCATTGCACATGGAGCACAAGTCAAGTCAAACCACCATGATCTTTTCACATGTAGCATGATTCAAGGCTAACTTCCAAGACTGTTGCGCATGACATCTCATGATAATAAAAAATACAAAATTCATTGGAGTGGAATCTAGGAATATACGTTATAACATGTTCATGAATATTTTTACCACATGAAGAATCATACAAAAGGAATGAAACATATATATAAGGGTTACCCATGGAAAGAATGGGGTATCACAATGATGTAAAAGGGGCATAACATAAGGGGATATAATAATGTAGTCCAGGAAAGAATGGATTTAAAACAAACATGTACATTAATAAGGTAAGATAGGCATGTAAAATGATAGTTTATGTCAAACTGAAATGAATACATGATAAAATTGTTTTTAAGAAACTTTAGAAATAAAACATTTTTGTGCAGTTTAAGTATAATATTAAAGATTCATTCAAATGGAAAAATAATAATTTTTGTATAAAACTAGAAATGAACCTAGTAATAATATCTTTATAATTGATTGATTTAAAAAACAATTTTTTATTAATATATAATATTTATTCTAATTGAAACCTTATAACAAATCGAGAAGTTCTCTTAAATAGGGCTTTCTTATCGTGAATGATTGAGAAGGGAACCTTTTTAAAAATTGTATTTCACCATTAATTAAGGATGATATAATATGGATACATGATTTTGGAACATATAATAAAAATTTATAAGAATTATATGCATTAAATAAGAATTACATTGGGGTAAAGAGAGACAAATAGTAACCCGAAGAAAAAAGGGAGGTTCGTTTAGAATCCATTACCATATGTCTAAAATGGTTTGAAGTAGATTTTAATGTCTTTAATAATAAAATTAGATTCATTAATTTATAGTTAAATAATGTTTTATATATTTAATTTGTTGACTATAATTTTAATACATTTATTTATGTTCTTTCTTATGAGTTGTAGTGTTTTGTTTCATCATTCAAGAGTGTTCATTTTATTAGTTTTCATGATCGGTTCGCTTGTATATGTATATGGAAGTTCATATAGAATGGGTATAAATTTATAGAATTAAAATTATATGTTATTAATGAACAAAAATAAGTTTAATTGTTCTTATATATTATTATACTTTTAGATATGAGAATGAATCATTGGACAACATATTAATGATAATTGTTTAGATTAATTCTTGTGATTTTTCGATCACAGTGAACTCATTTTGTTTTATCAGTAAGTATTATGTGTATATTTTTGTTTTAGAACATAAAAGTTTATAAAATAAATTTTAAAGTCTATTTTTAACCATTACAATGGTTTTTTTTCCAAATTTGTTGGAGGTAATGGAAAATGAAAACTTTTCATCCACGAAGGCGATAAATCAACACCTCATAGAGGAAAGATTCATTTTTGAAATTAAAGGGTAGGGAGAAGTGGTTTGATGGTGTATTATTCCAATAAAATAATAAAATTATAGAATATAAAATTTATTGGTGTTATCATACCATTTGGATGAGGTTATATGAGGAGATAATAAAAAAGTAAAAGAACATGAAAAGAAATTAAAATAAATGAAATAAAAATTTACCTCTTAAATTTTTCCCCATGAGAACCTGATTAAGGAAAAAGTTTGTGTATTTTGATTAGACAAAAATAACCTAGGCATGTGGTAGGGGTTTGGTAAATGTATTGGGCACAATTAGGATAAGTCTCAATTCTTGGAAGTTGTGAGGAGAAGAGGTGGTATTTATAGTGGAGGGGAGGGGTGTTTTCTCATTATTTTAATCATTATTTAATTATTTAGGCTCATGATGAGCAATAGTTGATTAATTTGACTATATATAGTAACTAGTTCATGTTAGTTGTAACTAATGGTTCTTACCATAGATTGATATCAATAGTGAAAAAAATTCATGAATTTAGCTTTTATCGTAAATTATCTTATTTTATTATTCTCCAATAATTCAAGAATAATAAAAAATACCAAAAATTCACCCTAAACATTTTTTGACATGTAGAATTCAAATATTAACACCATTTTATGAAAATAATTTTTTGGATATAATGAATTTCATTTTTAATTAAATTCAAAATTTAGTCAAACTATACATATATTAAAAATATGTCAAATTTTTTAACACATTGAAAAATTAAATAAGGTCTCATAAAGATATCATGTAATCAAAAAAAATATTAATTTATGAATACATTTTTTGAAAATAAATTTTTAAATCCTTATATTAATTATACAATTGTAATTAAATATTTACAACTTATGAAGACACCAACACATAATTAATAATTTTAAAATAGATATTTACTTATACTTTGATACAATTATATAATAAATTCATTTATATGATGACTAAATGTTATTTATAATTTCATAGATGAGGTTAATATTAATTTTAATAGTTTACTATTCATAAGCTTTATATTAATATTCCTATGGTCAAGTTACTATTTCATTATTATTGGTTCTTTAACTTATATAAATGCCTCTTAATTTATTTATAATTCATTTATAATGTATGAATTATGATCTAAAGGTGATTTTATGTGATTATACAATACAACATAATTAAAAGAAATATATTTCCATTTATAGATTTTTTGGTTCTAAAGTTCATCCCCCTTCTTGAAATTTCACCCTCGAAATTTCATTTTACATACTATGGGGAAAACATGAGGGGGTAATTCTACTTCATCGCTTCTTCTAGTTCCCATGTTGCCTCATTGTGCATATGGTTCCTCCATAGTACTTTGACCAGGTGTGTAGTCTTGTTTCATAGAACATTATCTCTATTGTCTGAGATCTTCACCAGTTGTTACTTGTAAGAGAGACCATTCTCTAATTATACCACCTCTAAATTCAGAACAGCTGGGGGACCTTGTATGTACTTTCTCAAGAGGGATACATTGAATAAATCATGCACTTGGAACATGGTAGGTGGAAGTGCTAGTTGATAGGCCACAGCTTTAACATGATCAAGGATCGCAAAGGGGTTGATGTACCTAGGATATAGCATTCATTTCTTCCCAAATCTCATGATCCTCTTCCATTGAGATGTGTGCAGGAATACCATGTCTCCAACCCTAAAATGAAGGCCTCTCTGATGATTGTTTGTATAGATCTTTTGTATAATCTAGGATTCCTTGATGTGATACTGAATGTTTTTCACCTTTTCTACAATTTCATTAACCAATTCAGGTCCAAGCATATTACACTTATTGAATACATCCCTGTATGTCAGTGTTATAATTTGTTCACATGGAGTGCATCATATGGATCCATTCGGATTCCTGTGTGGAAATAGGTTTTGAAAGAGAATTTAACCAGTAGAATATGTAGGTCCCATAATCCTTTTATGTCCATATAACATGATCTCATCATGTCTTTTAGTGTCTAAATAGTCCACTGAAATGGTCAATCAGTTTGAGTTTATGAGGTCATACTAAAGATCAGCTGAGTGCTTAGAGCATATTGGATACTTTTCCAAAAAATTAATGTGAATCTCGGGTCTTGATTAAATATAATAGATAATGGTATTGTATGAATCCTTAAAAGTTCATTAATTTATATCCATTCTAGTTGATCTATTGAGAGGTCCTTTTGATTTTTGATAAGGTGAGTTGTCTATGTATGATGATCCACACAAACCCATATAGAATTGTTTCCTATGAATGTCTTCGGATGTCCAGTGAAAAACTCCTCGGTAACATTATCCCACTTCAATGTCGGTTTGAGTAGTGGTTGAATAATCTACTTAGACTTTTGACTTTCATACTATACTAGAAAAAATACATGGAACATTGATGTATATATGTTGATCTCATTCTTCATAATTTCCAACCATTAGTTCTATGAGAGATCTTGATACATATTTGTTATCTATAGTTGAATATAGTAGGTTGAGAAAGATGTTTCATTCAAAAGATTCTTCTATATCTCTAGATCATATGGCACACATTGTTGTGACCCAAATTTAACCAATCCTTTCTCACCAATTTTAATCACTAAGGATTTCTCGTATCTCATTATCACACCCCAACCTCAGATACTATTTTATTTTATACTTTTATTAGTATTTGGTCTTTTTTCATGGTTTTGGATTGATTCCCAGTCAAAATATTGATTTTTTGGAAGTTCTAAATGTTTTTTGCAAGGGGGAGCATGGTTTCTGCATATTTAGTAGTAATAATGCAGCTTGTATTGGCCAGAGATAACCGACCACATCTCTTATGCACGGTTGTGCGATATCTCTTAGTTAAAGGTGAATTAGATCTCTCTTTGTTAGAGAAGCCTGCATGGCTACCACATGGTTTTGAAAACCAGTTGGGGTTTCAAGGTCATTAAAATTATTATTTTTTCTCTCCCCCAATATTATTTTTAGCCTAAAATCTTGCTTCTCATCCATTGTCTGACCTAGGATCTCTTGGGGTGCTCCCACACCCCTCTCCCATGCTCTCCTTAAACCATGGAAGACCTTTTAAGGTTCCAAGGATAGGTTTATTCAATTTTGGGATATATTCTCCCTTCCTTCACATTCCCAATGATTTCTAGAGTTTCCCTTTGAGGATTTTCTTATTGACTAAACCCTAATGTATAGCTTTTGGTCTTGTCTTGTTTCCCCTTGATTTAGGGAATTTATATTATTCTTGAGGCACTAATATTTCATTTCCATATGTATTGTGGCTTTCTCATGGAGTGGAGGTAGATGAATCCATGATTTTACTTTCCATTGCATATCATTTGATTCTTAAAGTTTATTTAAATTTATAACCTCACTCCAAACCTATATGAAACTCTTATTAATCTTGTTAGGGTGTTTTAAAGTTGTTGTTTTTTGTTAAAAATTGAATTTTGCATGAATCTTGGTTTATGACCATGTTTTGTTGTGACTATGTTGTTTGATGAAATGTAAATTGAACCTTTTTTGGTGAAATTGGTCAGTTGTTTGGTGTTTTCTAAAATAAAATGTTTATTAAATTGGTATAGATCATGTTTTTATTGTTTGTGTGATATTTAGTAATTTCTCTTGATATAGTTTGAATCTTGATTAAAAAAACAATGTTTGGCTTATGAATTTGTGTAGTATTTATTAATTTAGTGAAATAAATGGACTTGGGTTGGAAGAAAATTTTGGTTTTATGAAATTTGGTTTCAAATTGTTGATTGGTCTTTGAGTGTCCCTTTGGATGAAGCCACATCCTTGGATCATTGGGATCCCAAACGGATGCAAATTAATGTGAATATGAAACTCTAGAGATAGTCTCCTCAATAGTACCTCTTATACCCTTTCCCCAATTTTTCATAAAACATTCCCATTTTTCCAAAATTGGAAATCTCTTTCGTCTTTTTTTAAAGTGATTTCAAATGTGTTCTTCATAGTATGGCACAGTTTGTCACGGAACGTACAAGGATGAGTTGTTGGAAAAGAAAAGGCATGTTTTGAGTATGTAAAGTGATTGGGTGTGTGTCTGGAAGAAATGGACCATTCGGAATTTTGAATAAAAACTGTTGTCTAGTAAGTGTTTTGGATGCCAATTTGAAACTTCCGTTTGTTACAGGTGTGTTTTAACTTATATTTAAAATTCTCTTAGGCACATTTTTGGTGAATACTTGGTCTAGGAGACTGTTTGGACACTTTTATATAATGATGTTGGTTTAATTTGGTTTTGAAATGGTATAAAAATGTTTTAGTAAATGGTGGAATTTTATTAATATAAAGGCCACGTTGGCATTTTGAAATAGCTCTTTGGAAAACCCCTCCTAGGTTGGTACTCTTGCCTCATTCATTGATCGTGAGATGGGAAGGTCCTCAGTATGGTACCTCTATTGTATTATAAATATTTTAAGGAAATGTACTAACCATGATGTGGCATAGGTGTTACTAGATTTTGTAGTGTGCTTAGTTATATATGAGTCTTGTTTTTTGAATGTTTGGAACACTCCATTGTGAACATAGAACAGAAACCATTCATATAAAGGAGGTTTATTGAGAATGATGGATGAACTGGTAGATAACATACTATCCATTGGCCCATAGTAGCTGGATATTCGGGTTTATTGCTATAGGATTGGGCCCTTTGATCTATCCTGAGAAAAGGGGTTCGGCATTCAGCTGTTTGATTTTTTCATCATGTCACACTATTAGGGATAGCGTCACAAGTATTATTATGTTCTAGCATTCCTCTCATTTCCTATTTTTTATGTGATCCTCCACTATAATAACTATTACTACCATTTCACTTATTATTTGTAAATATACAGTTGAACTTGGTTTTTTGTTTTATTTGGTAAATTTCAAATGTGAGGATGGTTGAAAAGGTTTCTAAAGTATGTGTTTTGAAAAAGTATGTATCTTCCCATTTTCCATTCTTATTCCGGGTTTTAAATTATAAATGGAAGTGGATTGTTAATGTAACTTTTTAAAAGTGAAATTCTTTTGTGGAAACTGAATTTTTGTAATTTTATTTCAAACTAGCTTAATAGAGTTATTTGGAAGAGTAAAATTCATGGGTTATGTGGTATACTTTTGGAATTCTTATTGAGAAACTCAGTGCTCTTTCCTATTTTATATTTCTAGTCACATGATCTTTTCTCGTTCAAGATTTTTGGTTGAGTGGGCTCTTGGAATTATGTGGTCCTCAGGACAGAGGTGAACAAGAGGGCACCTAGAGATTAGGTTGTTGTGGGTTCATTTTGGTTTTGGTTTTAGTTCTGTTTTGTTCATATTTTGTAACTAAATCTGTTATGTAATTTATTGTATGAGATTAATTTTTTTTCATTTATCTATCTTGTCTTGGTTGTCTCTTTTGGGATGAAATAATTCCATATTGTATGTTTTAATGCCCGACACTAGTTGTCTGCCCGTGGGGATCAGTAATTCCCTTCCGACCATATGCAGAACGTCTTGAGTGACTGTTTTAGGGTTGACCCGGGTTGGATCATGTCAAAATGGTATTAGAGAACAACCTTGTAATTTGGGGTGTCTAGTAGTTAGAGAATATGACTTTAGGGATTCAGTAGGTAGGTGTGGGAAGGGTATCATAAACCATTTCCCATTCTAAACCTCTATTTTTTAGGGGTAGTATAGGTTTTTAGTCTTCTATTTTATTTTCATTGAGAAATGAAAATATGGACTAGTAGGTGTCATGTTTTGAACTCACATAGAGTAGTTAACCATGTTCAGTTTTATTCCATGGTTGAGTTCCTCATAGATGTTGATTCATACTTGGGGAATGGCTCACTACTACATCACCAGGTTACGCATAACCACTATTTACTCACTCTAGTTTTCCTTTTTATGTTTTATTTAACTTCATCATTGTTCACTGTAAGCATGTTTTCAAAAATGAAAATTGATTTAAAATGTAAATGTTTTCTCTCAAATAGTTTTAAACTGGTAAAGTGGAATTTTAAAATTGAAAGTGTTTTGGGTTTTCAAGTGGAAAGGAAGGATGTGACCCTTTAAATGCCTTATAGAGGATCACATGTGCGTGGGTATATATGCAAAGTGTGTGGGGGAACTTGTTCAAGGAATATGTGTATGGAAATGGATAGAGATGCGTGAAATGATTCATAGGATTATATTGGTGATGTTTTTTAAAATATGGGAGTTGAAAACTGGTTGTTCATTGGGACTATATTTTATCTTATGAATAGTGTATTTTTTATTTAAAAAATATCCTTGGGATAAGGAAATTTTTAAATTTAATGGAAATTGGGGATTTTGAAAAGGATAACTTCAGCTGCATTAGTCTTTGTATGACTTTTGAGATAGTTGTTTTGACTCGAGATGTTCCTTTTGATTTTCTTTTGTCTTAAAGAAAGTTTTGGTTTTTTGTCCCTCATATTGTTTAGAGTATTCCTCATAGAATGGTACATGGTTTTTATAAGGATTTATGACCAATTTCTTTTTCATTTTAGGTGTTTCTTGTTCTTCTAGGTGGTAGAGAATCGTTAGATTTATTGGAATAGATTGAATAATGAATAGTTTTTCTTCAGTTTGTTGGAAACACCAGTGATTATTAGGTTTATTCCATCTCAAGTTTGTTTGAAGGACCCGTTTTGGACCTGTGGAGGCTTGGTGTCTTATCATCATTGGTGTTTGGAATGTATTTCTTGGTGGTCAATGTTTTTTAGGGTTCCCATCTAGAAAAGAGTATATGCCAGAGGAACCTATCTATAAGAATTTATCCACATTGGATCTAGTATCTAGTTCATCAGAACATTTTTTTGGTGTGTCGTCAGTATGGCTGGTTCATGAATTCAATGTTGTTGTGTCGCATTCCTCGAAATTTTTTCTATTATTGTGGTAGTTTGGTTCATCTAGGGAGGTTCTATGGGATGTTCAACTCAAATAAGGAGTTCTAATTTGGGGATGAATGTGCCTAACTATGAAGCAAGAGATGTTTCATCCATTATATCCTCAGCCTTATGTTTCTAGTAGAATACTTCACAATGTAAAGAGTTAATGAGAGTGTGTAGAACCTTGGTCTAGGTCCTGTTTTCATCCTTGGTAAGGAATATTCTGATGTTTCCTTGTTCTTATTTATCTATAGAGGAAGTTTCATCATCCCAATTTAGTGGTGTAGTGGGATTTTCTTGTCCATATTTTTGAAGTTCTTTTTTGTGGGTCTGGTAGTGTTGTTTCTCACCCATGTGGGGGGGGGGGGGTTGGTTATTTTATGAGGTTTCCCTTGTTTGGGTTTTTAGTTTACTAGGTTACCCGTAGTGGGATTCTTATTTAAATTCTGGTGTTGTGGGTTCGTTTAGATTCTTTGGATCACATTTTTCCAAGTGGTGTGTAGTGAGTTTTTCATTTAAATCCTAGTGATTCAGTTCGGTTTATATAGGAAAAGTTGGGCTTGTTCGGGTGGGGAGTTCCCATGTAACCCCCCCCCCCCCCAAGGGGTGGTGTGATTGGGTTTTGAGGTTTCCATGTTAGATGAATTCATGTGGTGCGGATAACCCCCATCACATTCTCCCCTAAATTTTAGACGTTGGTTTGTTCTTAATTTTTCAGGTGTGACCTATGGAGAGAAAGGGACATCTTATAGTTTTTTATTTTTTTAAGATTTTTGTGGTGAATGAACTTATGTTTTGATGGTTTTTTATCTTGGTGAAATTATATTAACAAAAAAATTCTACAGTGGGGAAAATTATCACGTCCCAACCTTAAATACCATTTTATTTTATCCTTTTATTAGTCATGTTCTTTTGGTTGAGGTTCGTGTTTGATTTCCCATCAAAATTTTGTGTTTCTGGGAATTCTAGAATGTTTTCCAAGGGGAGCACAATTTTTGCACAATTAGTTGTAAATGTACAACTTTTTTTAGTCAAACAGAACAAATCACATGGCCGCTTCATGGTCATGCATTATCTCCCAGGTATGTATATTGTAGATCTCACTTAGGTATATAGGTCTTCATGGTTACCACATAGTTTAGAAAACTATGAGTGTTTTCCAGGTCATTAAAATTGTGATTTTCTCTCTCCCCCTCTTTTCTTTTTAGCCAAAAATCGGGTTCCTCCACCCTGGCCTAACCTAAGCACACCATGGAGTACTCCCAAGTCCCACTCTCTTTCTCTCCATCCTCCATATAAGGCCTTTTAAGGTTACAAGGTTTCATTTCATCGATTGTTTTCCATTTTCTCCCTTCCTTCACTTTCCCCATAGATTTATAGGGTTTCCAATTGGGAATTTCCTTGTGGACTGAACCCTAATGGATATAGTTTGGGATTCAATTTTTTCCCTCTGTTTTAGGTAATGTGGATTGATCTTGATGTTGTAATCTACCATTTTTTAGAGTTTTGTGGCTTTCTCGTAGAGTTTAGGTAGGTGAATCCTTGATTTTCCATTCCATTTAATTTCAATTAATTCATGATGTTTTTTTAAATTTACAAACGTGATTCAAACCA